>JALPQD010000115.1:3476793-4676793 GCA_023101885.1 Typhlomys cinereus | reverse complement strand
CCAACACTTGGAGGATCAGAAGTTCAAGAACAAACTCAGTCACTATGGAAGTTCAAGGCCAGTCTACAACACATAAGACACTGTCTCAAGGGAAAATTATATATACTCAACAGCACATACACTATTATTCACTAGGAAAGATACTGATCCAAACTACATCTTTTAAAAGTCATGATAGCTTTTAAAAAGTTGAAAGATCCCTTATATATTATTGATGGCAGTATAAATTAGAACAGCTGCTATGGACAACTGTATGGAAGTTCTTCACAATTCCCCTTCTGAGTGGGCTTAAAAATCAGTATTTTCAAGAGATACCTGTACTCCATGTTCAGCTGCAGAATTGTTTACAGTCACAAAAAGAGGGTCAACTTGTGTTTTCTCTGTAGATGAAGTGTAAAGAAAATGTTGTATGATGTCTGAATAAAAATAGTCCATGTATTGTTCTGATTTTGGCAATGCCAAATCCCACACGGAAACTGCTGTCACTTACCAAGATCTGCCTCTGCTCAGACAACACTCCATCCTCCTGTGATACCTAAAGTGGATATGCTACCATTTACCTGGCAGTGACCTTGCCTTTTTTAGGACTGTCTTTCTTAAACCTGGACAAAGCCTCTTCCGTGGGGACAAAAGCCTAGTTTCTTTGTTCCTGTCTGCCTCTGAAAGTGAAGGACCTCTGTTCCATGTCCTGTTGAATTACCATCATTGCATTTGAAGTCAAGTTCACCTCATTCCTGCTGTAGGAACTTAAGTCCTATATGTTGCTCATCTCTAGACTGTCACCATTTTCTCAGATTTTGGAAACCTTTTATTTGTTTGTTTGTTTTTTTAATCTAGCTTTATGTAGCCAATGATCTCATCTATTAGCCAGAATCAGGTGATTTCTAATTTGGGTATAATTCTTCTTCCCTATAAATATTTCATATTCTTTTAATATATTCTTTAAAGGGAATTGTAAACATTTTATAAGTTATAAATAGCATATTATGGAGCATCAGCTGGCATCATCTGCTGTTCCAAATTAAAGCCTTTCCAAACTTCATCATCTGGAAGAAAAAGATTGCATACTGCGTGTATTGTTACATAACGGGTTCTCAGTCAAAATGCTTCTGTTGGATTGATCTGATGAAACTGCAAGAGCAGAGATCACTGCCAAGAATTTGCTTCAAGAGGGCAGCATTTTCTGCCATTGCAAATTATGAAATGCCAATCTAGAGTGTATTGCTGATGCATTCACTTACCAGGCATCACATGGGGTTGAATGGAGAGCTGGGAGCTAGGAGGAACCTTAAGAGGCTAGAGTATGATTCATCCAAGACAGATGGCTATCTTTCATTCTTAATAATCTTTTAGGTAAATGCATTCTGGAATTCCTTTAGTGATCCTCCTAGAATCTGAACATAATATTTAGAATATAATTTAAACATAGTTTTATGTTCTTTTTTACGTAAGAAAGTAGTCGAGCAGGAGATGGCCAGAATGAGAGAGGCTTGTTGTTTAGGGGTTTATGGTGCCTTTATGCCATGTAAGGGTAAAATTGCTCAGGATTGAAAGAGCAGCTAGGAGTTGGGGAAGTAGAGGAAATCAAAGAATTTAGCTTCATGAATTGGTATTAATTTTTTTTTCCATTTTAGGGCATTATCCAGCTCAGGAAAGCCTGATGTTCCTTGTTCTCTGTACATGAAGGAGCTACAAGGTTTCATTGCCAGAGTTATGAATGACTACTTTAAGCACTTCGAATGCTTGGATTTTGTCTTTGACAACACTGAAGCTATTGCTCAAAGAGCCATTGAACTTTTTATCCGCCATGCCAGTCTCATAAGACCTCTTGGTGAAGGTGGGAAAATGCGACTGGCTGCTGATTTTGCACAGGTAAACTGATATATAGTTCCAGAGAGAGCAAATACTCCAACCTCAGTATTGCTATTAAGTAAATACTGACTATTCCTCACTGTCTTCAAAGAGACTTAAAAGTAAAAACAAAAAAATTAAAACCAATTGGCTATGTACATATCATGCCAGATATTTTTTCTTTATTTTTTAAAAAGTAGTCATCCCTCATCTTTGATACATCAAGGTTAAGGAAAAGAAGCCTGCTCCAGGATGAAGCACCAGCTCCCATTCTTGCTATTTTATCATCCCTATAGGAGCTGATTACTTTGTCTGGAAAATGACATAGGAAATGACATAATTTTTCAAACAGTGGGAAGGGGTTAGAACAGAAGGAACTCCAACACATACACAGTCTTCTGGGGATTGTGTTTGAGTTCACTGAGATGTCAAAGTGGCTAGATATACACATTTTGATTATTTGATCCTTTCTATTAAGTGGAATATGCTTTTCTGTGGCCAACCTTAAAACCATTCCAAAGTGTCTGATGCTTGTAAGAGAGAATGCAATTAAAAGAGCAGGACCAGGGCTAGAGAGGTAGCTCAGGGGTTAAGCTTCTGCCTTGCAGGCAGAAGGTCCTGAGTTCGGATCCTAGACCCCACGTATAGACGCTGGGCGGAAGCGGGGGTGGCCTGTGTTTCTAGTCCAGGTAGGGCGGAGCCTGTGAATGCTGGGGCAGAGTAAACAAGGAGGAGATGGAGGTGGTCCAGAGTGGTTCCCGAATTCTCCCGTGGTTCTACACACACACACACACACACACACACACACACACACACAAGCACATGCGTGCACACATGCACAATTGAATAAATAATTTAAAAAAAAAGAGCAGGGCATAACCAGCTTCTATTTACAGAAAGATTTATTTTCCCTTTTCCTTAACCTTTAATCAGAGGCAAAGAAAAGCACAAAATCATACACTGCTTAAAAAATTCAGAATCAGAAATTATGCTTATTTATATAGCATGTCAAGGGTGAAATCATTTTTCAAAGCTGTTAACTTTACTAGTCTAAATAGTTTTTCAAACAGTCTTTAGAGCAATTTTCCAGATCCTCTCTGCTTATAAAGATGAATGTTAATGTCAATATTTATTCCTGTGTATATCCGGGAATGTGTCTAGGTCTGGAAAAAGGCCCGGTTGCCTGTTTATACCAGGGGGTGGCTGTCAGATGCTCCCTCAAACCAACACACCTACCAGATAAACAGGTAACCCAGACTTAGGATTCAAGAGCCAGCCTCTTTGCCTGTTAATTGATCCAGCAATTATTCATTATCAACCCTAAATGATACTCTTAAAGCTACTAGAACACACAAAGAAAAGGGCGTCCCTTTGGAATACTTGTCTTTAGTAGTCACACATGAGAATGGAAATTAATGAACATTCCCATTAAAATAAGCCTTAACCCTGTCCACTTTTGCCAACTTCATTCTTAGCCTCTGTATATTTCATTTTTCTTTTACTGGTAAGTACAGTTTAGAGGATACTATTTATATATAATGTTTTCTTCTTTCACTTGTTATCCAAGGCTTCCAGCCATGGAAACGGTTATGCCCGAGGACTTGTTGTTATTTGCTAAAATCATTTTAAACTGTCCTTAGCTAGGTCTTTATTCTTCTGTCCCCTGCCCTCCTCAATTTTGTTTTTCTCTTTCTGTCCTTTTCCCTCTGCTGGACTCCCTCCCCCACCAGCTTATTTGCATTCTGCTCCAGCTGGTTCTTGAGTCACTTTCCTGGAGGCAGCACTTCAAGTCCAATTAGAGTGGCAGTCGAGCAGGAGATGGCCAGAATGAGAGAGGCTTGTTATTTAGGGGTTTATTTTAATGATATGTTCCCTCATGCATCCTGAAAAACAGGGAAGTATTGTTCTTTAGCACTTGCCACTCAGCACCTGAACAAAGTAAAGAGTCTTTAGTGATGGGCAAGCCCCCAACTTCCCAAAGCTGAGTATTGAGAATTTTATTCGCATTCTGTATTTCTTTAGACATTATGAAGCAATTTTTCTCCAGACCCCACTTCTTACAGTAAATTACACTCACCAGTTTCTATTACTGTGATATGCTTGACAGTTTTTTCAGTTGCAAAAAGGTGTTCATACACGGTGTACTTTTTGGCCTTGCAGTGACAGTGGTTACTGCAACTGTGTGATAGTGACAGATGCATTGGACCACTACTATATAGCATGGCCCAGTTTGGAGACATCCCACTACTCACACATTAGCCTAGCTTGGATCCCACAGGCCTTGAGGACAGGAAAGACAACTAGAAGCACAATACTTTATCATATTTGTGGAATAACTTAGCAGTTATTTCTCATGTATGATGTCATGATCCTTTCCCCATTTTTTTAATTAAAATTTGAATCTGGAGTTGTAATTTTACTGGGTTTGATTTGCCACAGGTGCCATTTTGTCTTGTATCTCGGCTTTCAAAATCCTGCTTGGTTGGAAGTGTTTTTTCTGGGTTAGTTAGAACACTTAAATAGCATTTCTCTGACATTTATGTTCATGACAGGCATGAACTGTGGGCTAGAAAGCCTTGTAGTTAGCTCATTACTGAAAGGTCTATCAATTTGTATTCACAATTACACAGAGCCACTGGGGTTACTGGCATCAAGAGTACACAGTCCTCTCTGGGCTTGAAAAGGGTTTTTTGTGATTTTAAAAAAAACAAACAAACATAAAACCCTGCAATTTGGACATGGCCAAAAGAAACCCAATCAGTGAAGTGAGTGTGGGACGATACGATATGTTATTTTACATAAAGTCCAGTTGCAGAGCCAATACAATATAGGTTATGGACATCTGTGTAGGAGAGAGACAGAAAGTAGTTGCAGGCTGCCATCTGGAGGACTCACAGTGAGAGAAGAATCCAGAATACAAACAACCGTTTTAGGAATTAGGTCACAGAAGTGAGGTTGCTTCCTACAGGTAATTAATTCCCTGCTGTGACCACATGGTCTCAGTGTCTACAGTAATCACACAGCAGTTCTGAAAGCCCAGAGCTTATCTAAGACCCCTGGGGTCCTACTGATTCCTACCCTTGGCAGACCTACCTACTAACCCTCTGTAGCACACACTCCCCCTTTCCTTCTAGCTCTCTCCTTCCCTGAGGAAAAAGACAACTATTGGAGTTGGCATTAGATTATTTAGTGGCACTCTATCAGTTTCTATTTATAAGTTTTCTTATGTCCTTTAAGTATACATTTATATCTTTCCCACTTTGCCCAAAAATTTAAATTTAAAAAATAAAACTAAAATCTCATTTTGATTCTAATTCCTCTTGCCTTTTCTTATCTTCAACAATGTCAGGGTAAAAGTATCCCAAGAATAGTCAGAGAGGTGCTGTGGTTACCCAAATGTCTCTAGTGGGTGAAGAGCAGCTAGTAATTAGTATACCAGGCCTTTAGCCGACTGGATTCCTGCAAAAAGGCTGAGGAAAATCCCAGGCGCGTGCCATTTAGAATCCACAACACACTTTTTAAAGCATGGCCTTTATTGTTTAAAAGAAATAATTTCAACGCCCTAGGGGGTTCTTCATAGATGAAAAATTCATCTTAAACATTTAACCTTTGGAAATTTTCCTAAGACATAGCAATCTTCTTTGAAATCATAGATTTTGTACCTATTCAAGGTTATCATCTTTCATATAGTAACTTTTCCCTACCCATTTAATTGTTTTAACATTTAGCCCTCCTCAAGAGTTAGGCCAAAGATTGCTTGGTTTGATCTTCGAAGGTAATAAATCCACTAAGGTAATGGGAAAAAAGGAGTCTAAATTATTTCATGGAAGGTACATTTATCTACATACTGGGGATAGTTATATGTATGACATTAGCAAATCAATAATATATAGAGATCACATATTTACTTTGTACTCAATGTGATATAAATAATACATTCTAAATGAAGAAAACCAGAATCCTCTGCCTAGTGAATAACTAACCAGGTCTCAACAGTCCATCACCTCCTTTCTTTTGAGTTTGAAAAGTTCACACCTATTCTATTTGGTGGTGTCAGCAAGAATTCTGTCTTTTACTGTTTTGCTTTTTATTTACTTAATATTTATTTTAAGGTTTTCCAACCATGTAAGAGGTTTGCTTAGTATCTTCTACGCCAGGAGAGAGACATTAACTTGGCCACCTTTATCATTGAAGGCTCTCAAGGAAATTGCCTTCCAGAGCTCAATACTCAGTTCATATATTCTAGTACCATGCTTATGTTGCAGATAATAACTGTGTATATACATGTACATTTATCTAAACAATTATTAGAATTATATAAAGTGTGCATGTATATTTTTATGAATGTGTATAATTAATGCATTTTTAAAATTTTTTTTTAATTTTTTTTATTATTATTATTTATTCAACTGTGCGCATGTGCGTGTGTATGTGCGCACGTGTGTGTGTCTGTGTCTGTGTGTGTGTGTACGTGTAGAACCACGGACGAATCGGGAACCACCATGGCCGCCTCCACCTCCTTCAGCCCCAGGATTCACAGGCTCTGCCCTACCAGGACCAGAAGCGCAGGCCGCCCCCGCTTCTGCCTGGCGTCTATACGTGAGATCTGGGATCCGAACTCAGGACCTTCCGCCTGCAAGGCAGAGGCTTAACCCCTGAGCCACCTCTCCAGCCCCTTTTAAAATTTTTTTAAGTTTCTTTTTTATTTTATTATTTATTCAATTGTGCGTGTATGCATGTGTGCGCGTGTGTGTATGTATGTGTGTGTATGTATGTATGTGTGTGTAGAACCACAGACGAATTCGGGAACCACCATAGACGCTTCCACCTCCTCCTTGTTTACTCTGCCCGGGATTCACAGGCTCCGCCCTACCAGGATCGGAAACGCAGGCCGCCCCCGCTTCCGCCCAGTGTCTATACGTGGGGTCTAGGATCCGAACTCAGGACCTTCTGCCTGCAAGGCAGAGGCTTATTTAACCCCTGAGCCACCTCTCAGCCCCAATTAATGCATTTCTTATGAGCACATTGTTTGAATAAGTTTTAAAAATCTCCTTCCACTTATCGTTTGAGAGTTCTTTATATAGTTTGGTATCAGGCATTGGTTATCTACTTCTTGAATGAGTGATGGATCAAGTGTCTGGTCTACCTATGCCACAGAGTAGTTTCATGAGGATGCCAAACAAGACAGAATGCTCACTTCCTTTTTTACGTGTTTCTTATGTAAAAAAAATGTTCTATCAGAAGACCGACCATTCTCATTTTCTAAACTTTTCTTCATCAGAGTGTGTAGACTCTGTTCACAGGAGTGGAGAACTTCTTTATCATATGAGTACTTTGCATGTGCACTTGGTAGATAAGATCAGATAGCCCAATTAATAACAGTAGAACTTCCAGTCAAAGAAGGAAAATAAAGAGAAGTAAAAACAACATGCTAATTTCTTATAAGGGGGGGGACAGAATTATTATTTTTTTTTTTCAGTGCTGGGTACTGAACCCAGGGCCTCGTGCTTACTAGGCAAGCGTTTTACCACTGAGCTAAATCTCCAACCCCGGGACAGAGTAATTTAATAGCTTGCATACCAACAAAGTAGATACTGATAACTTCAGACTTTTAAGAGCACTTACATATCCTCTGGAGTTATCTATTTAATTTATGTAATTCTGTTAAGTAGGAATTATTACCTTCATTTCACAAATGAGAAATGTGAGCCTGAGAGGCTTACTAACTTGTTCAGTCACATTAACTAGTAACTGGTATCGAAGTCTACAGATTTAAAACTTCTACTTACTTGGGCCATACTGACTCATAAAAATTATCAATTAAGTTGACTACAAAGAGACTTGTGACACCTACTTAGAGTACAGATTCACAGGCTGGAAATCTTTATTTTTCCTAATATTTCCATTGAGAGGTAATCAAAATTTTTACTATTATTTAATAACAACAAAATGTCTGCTTTCATCAAGAAGTTATTTCTTCTTGAGTCACATTAATAAACAAACACAAATATTAAGTCTTTGACATTTATTAAATTAAGTCACTTTTAAAACTTGCTTCACAGTCCAGTTAACATTGTTTATAAAAGCTACAACTTTTTGCCATCTGGGTATTGTAATGATTAATCTTGAATGTGTTACTTTGACTAGATTGAGAATGACCTAGAAATTCTTCTAGGTACTTTGTAGTAAAGCACACCTCTAGGTTTACCTATGAAATGCTTCCAGAGAGTGTTCACTGAGGAGAGAAAGCTTTCCAGAATGTGAGTGACACCTACTCATAGCTGGGGACCTGGATGCAAGGGGAAAAAAAGATAAAACCCCACTTACCCAAGCACTCTGTCCTGCTTCCTGGTCACCATAAGGTGAGCTGTTCTGCTCCACCATACCTTCCCCACCATAATAGAAACTGTGAGCCAAAGCAAGGCTTTCTTCTCTTATGATGCAAGTATTTTTTCACACGAAAAACTGATAAAGATTATGTATCAAGTTTAACCTTAAAATTATGAATATGAGACTATGAACTGTCTTTTAATATTTCAGATGGAGTTGGCTGTGGGTCCATTTTGCAGACGAGTATCTGATTTGGGAAAGTCCTATAGAATGCTGAGGTCATTCAGGTGAGACCTAATTTTTTTGTTAATATAGTTAGATCCTATTTGCAAATAAACTCTTCCCTCTCCCTCTTCAGTTTAGGCTGTCAACCTTCAGTCATTTTTAACTTACAACAGTAGTAAGTTAATGTGAAAGTTATTATTTAAACGAGAAATTCATCTAGAGTTATTTACAATAACTAACAAGACAGTGGGGTTTTTTTTTTTTTTTGTAGAATTACCATTCACAGGATTGTACTGATGAATTTGTTACACTCTTCCTTATGTGATTGCTTTTAACTTTACATTCCTATAAAAATATACTGATGAACCAGGGAAAGTTCTCAGTGGAAGAAAATATGTGTTGTTTTAGTTTGATTACCAACAAGTTTGATTCCCAGAATCAGATGTGGGGGCACTCATCTGTAATCCCACCACTCTTCCAGCAAGATGAAGATGGGAAACAAAAGCAGGAATATAGTCTGGAATTAAGGGCCAGCTGGTCTGAATACACAGCCCAGCGCTTTAATAAACAGAAACTCAGCCTCAGCAAGATGGAAAGAACCCATTTCTGAAAGTTGTCTCTAACTTATATATACATGCTCTTGCACACATACACCTCACACACACTTATACATAACTGATTACACACACAATTTAATTTTTTTAATGCGTTACATAGAAACACCAGGAAGGGCCTGGGGAGATGTTTCAGTGGTTAAAACCTTTGCTATACAAACAAAAGAACCTGAGGTCAGTTCCCTCGATCTCATGAGAAATGTCAGATGGATATGGCAGTAACTTGAACTTCTAGCCCTAGAAGGCAGAATCTGGGAAACCTCAGAGCATAGCCATAAAGTATAAGAACAATCAAGAATGCTACCCAGTGTCATCCTCCACAGGCACACACATACTCACTTGCCCTCTTGTACACCTACCCCCCACACCCTACACATGTACATGAATGCACATGCATGCCAAAAAAAAAAAAAAGAATGGCTTAGACTCATAGTCTAAGGTATCACAGTTTAATAAATTCTTGTCGGTGCTGAAAATGAATATATTTTTATATTGCTGTTGTCCTGGAATATTGATTAATGGTAGATCTTTAGATAAGGCAATATTGTCTATATAGCCATTTATTTAGTAAGCCAGAACTTACCAAAGTGTTTCATGTCATAATACAAAAAGAAAGTATTTATGCTCAGAATGCAGCCAACCCTGAGGACTAAAGATCAACAAAAAACATTTAGAACAATTTTGTGAGCCTCATTAAAACTATGAACTAATCATAGCCAAAAGCAATGGTCATGACTGGTTTTCTATAAAGCTAAGGTGGTTTAGTCCAGACACGTAGCTTTTTAAAGCCAACTCCATACTGAAACTACAGCAAATAATGTGTCTTTTAAATGATTGCTTTACTTAAGTTATCCATATATTATAATTGATGTGGGGGTCCCCTGGGATTGCAGCTCTGTCCTCCAGGCAGGTGCTGCAGGTCCTCCACAAGGGGGACAGCGAAAGGTGAGTGCTCGCTCTGCCCACTCCCAGCCCTCCTTCTCGAGGACAATCAAATGCAGGACATGGAAGTCTAGTCAGCAGGAACTCCTTTATTGCAAGTCCATAGCCCTCTTATAAAGGCATAAACTGCAAGGGGAATTCTAGGGTGGGGAAACGGGCAACCAATCATCTTAAAGGTCAAGCCAGCAGGCAGGCTTGTATGTAGCAAGATTTCTTCAAAACATCCTGAGCTATGCCCCCTATGTCTTCCTCCATCAAAACATCTTTGTCTAAGTTTGCCAGATCACCCAGGTCACCTAGACTGAGGCCCCCACAGTAGAAGTAGCAATTGGATACCATATTACTAAGTGAGGTTGTAATGCTTTAACGTCCAATTGTAATTGACAGAATTGCTTTCTTATTTTTCAATGCCAAAAAAAGACCCTGAAATTCTACTGCAGAATCACTGCCCATATAAATATGAGATTCAAGAACACATAAATTAGGATTTCATATATTTGGAAATATCTTCTTTGGATCTTCTCAGATCCTTTAAAATAAATTCCAGAAGCTGGGGAGATGCTTCAGTTGGTAAATTGCTTATCACATTTTGAGCTCGATCCTCAACACTCACATTAAAAAAAAAAAAAAAAAAAAAAAAAGCCAGGCCTCTGCCTGTAATCCTAGCACTGGTGAAACTAGGGGAGGATCTGTGGGAGTAGCTGATTGACCAACTTAGCCAAATTGGTAGGTCCATTTCAGTGAGAGACCTTGTTTCAAAATATATAGTGGAGAATATTTGAAGAAGACACTTGTATTTCCTTTGAACACACACACATACGCGCACGCGCGCACACACACACACACACACACACACACACACGGGCATGTGTAGCTCCACACACATGCATATATGAATACATATACAAACATATACACAAAAACAGAGTTTTGCATAGTAAATATAAGGAAATTAAATGATCGTAAGATCCTAAGGTTACCAACCTGTCAGTCATCCATCTATACCATAAAATAGTCTGAATAAAATTTCTGTGTAATCACTTACATTGAGTAACAAAATGGTGACCAGACTGAATCAGTAAATGTTTTGGAAGTTATTAAATCAGCTTGTTATTTAGTACAGGTATAAGCAAGGCTATTGATTTAACATTTGCTATATTAAGATTACACTACTATTAGTTTTGATAGTCCAAAACCCCTCAGTTTCTATTGCGTGTTTATTACAATAGTACTGATCATATTTTCCTGAGATTGACTGACTTTTACTCAGATGCATTTAAGTTTGTGTTGTTATATGGAGATACAAATTCTGAGGATGAGTTTCACAAAGAACTAATTAACCATATAAAATGAGAATTTTCTTTCAGCTCTAATTGTCATACAAGTAAAAGAATTCTAAATAAGTTTTGGATATCATTTCCTAATGTCTGTTTATAGAATCAAAATTAATATTGATCACTGTAATATATAATTTTAAATTGCACATTTTTAATATTTTCATTTGGAATACTAACAAAAATAGATGTGTTACAAACTTTTGGCCATGAATCATCATAACAGGTATTTTTTTTCTCCTGCCACTTAGTTTTGTTTTCTTAGACAGGATCTCTGCACAGCTCTGCACATTCTCTTCCCTCAGCCTCTTGAGGAGTGTACATATGCATCACCATACTTGCCTGAAGTATTTTTCATTGCAATTTGGAGCAAGGCATGTGCTGCATGTCTCTAATTCTGATAGTCAGGACGTAGAGGCAGGAGGATTTTAAATTCAGGGTTAGTCTGAGCTACAAAGGGAGACTATTTTAAAAACATGAGGACTGTGGGTATAAGTCAGTGTGGAACACTTTCCAAACATGAACAATGTTGTAGTTTAATCCCCAATATCACAAAATATTTTAAAAATTAAAAATAGAGGAAAAATTAGCAATTTGACTTGTACTTGGATACAGACCTATGTAGGCACTCAGACCTATGATACGCATGCACAGCCATATGTATGTTTCAGAAAACAGCTTATCCTTACTTCATGCAATATTTTATGACATTTCTACATGATTATTTTAGCCCAGTGAATTAGTATCATGTCCCACTATTGCTCTGCCTTCAGCAGTTTCTTGACTTCCTTATGGAGTCTCTAACTCATGAACCATATTTGCTGCACTAACATGATGGAAGCTTTTCCTTCCCTTCTACCAGTTCTGAGTGTATATATGTCTTTTCTCCTGGCAATTATGTGTTCCTAAAGTCTCCACATATGACTAAATCCTCCCTGTGCATTATCCTCCATACATGAATTAAATGAAACATGCCAGGAGAGACTGATTTGAGATACACCAAAAATGTCCCTACTAATAGACTAACTCTATAGAATCTTTTGAATTGATTATAACCCTTTCTTAGTTACTGGACATTTATCAACTGGGTCAAGAAATAAAGTAAAGCATATTATAGTCGAGTATTCAAATCCAGAACTGGCTTGTAGCAAATTGGTTAGACCAATGGCTGGCCAAAAGAGGAGCTGTGAACGTGAGCCTCCGCCTCTACACAGCACTGCCACAGTGGAAGTTCAGCTGTCAGCTGAGTAGTAACATACAGAGAATAGACTTTAGAAAGCATCGCTGTGGCCATCTCTTCCTAGAGAATAAATTCATTTTAATTACCTAATCATAGACCCTCTGTTTTGCTCCCTACAAAAATTTATTAAGATCTATCTCTTTTCCAAAATTAGCCTGGAGCAATTGCAGCCACAGTACCCTCTCTTAATAACACCTGCATTTCTTCTATCTCTGCTGTGCACTCTGACAAGGAGTAGGCATTAGTCTAGCCATTCCAGTGACACCATGGATCATTCAGAGCCTCAGAATCATCATCACCATAATAGAATATATGTTCCTCCATTAACAATTACATTGTTGTTATAGTTAATATCCATTCATAAGAAAAACACTTCCTAATGCATCACAAATGAAAATAAGAGGCTTCTAAGAAGAATATATGCTCTGTTCTCCACTATATTTTAAATTATAATGTGTCCGTGTGAAGAAAAAAGACAAAAATGGTAAATATCAAAATACTGAGCCTGTCATCTATGATTTTTCTGTTAGAATTTCTTGTATTTTTCAAGTTTCCTGCCTCAATTTCATATTGATAAAAGTCAACAAATTTTATCCTTAAATTGATCACATTATTTTTCCCATCTAGAAATAGCAAAAGAAGTAAAGACCAATATAAAAATCCATGAAAATATGACCCAAGAAGGTGGGGGAAGTGGAGCCAAACAACAGAACATCACACGTTGAGGTATATAGAGGGCCTCATTCTGATTCACAGTTAGCGTTGCAAGGAGAACAGCAGACTTCCATGAAGGGCCCTCTGCAGTGGAAAGGGACAATGCCAGCCAGAAGACCTTTCTGCACTTCAGATCCTGGCTGCTGCCTTACACCCCTCCTTGCCTTAGCTAGCCATTCCTCCCTTCACTATCAGGCTGCTGCCATCTGCCTCAGGGTACTCTTTCTTTTTTCTTTTTTTTATTATTAATACATTTTTATTATTATTTCAGCTCATACAAACTTAATAGGTACACCAGTTCCCTCCCTCCCTCCTCCTCCCCCCGTACCCCCTGCTCCCCCTCCCCACTCCCCTCCCTCCCTATCCCCCAGTGCCTCCCGCCCCAATTCCCAGAGAGTCCTTTCTTGTGCATGTCTAATTTTCCTCTGGGCCCTGCTCTCCGATGACGTACAAGGACCCAGTGGCCTTTCTCAGGGTACTCTTTCTGACAGTAATATCAGTGGACTAGTTAATTAAGCCAGGAAGCTTCTTGCATACATTTACATTTTACTGTCTACATTGAAGTTCCTTAGGCAGCAAGAATCTTTTTATACTCAAGACAGAATGCTGCCAGAAAAAAAAAGAATGCTGATATTAGTGATCTTCCCCTGGGTAACTTGTATTTCTGCATAAGACATGTGTGTCAGAGCTGTCAAGCCTATCCTTATCTGTCCCTCTGTAGCATGGCATTAGCCCCTGAGCAGTATTGGTGAGCAGTGCCCCCAAAGACTCTGACTCTTGACATTTGTCAAAGTGGATGCCAGTGTGGATCTGTGAGCTGATGGGAAAAGGGCCTTGTGCTGTTCACTGGCTGAGGGACATAGAACCTGCCCCAGGCAGGCACTACCACCTTCCTCCTGTAGAGACAGTTTGTCCCCAGGTGTCCACTGCCTGCTCTGTTAGAAGCTTCATTCTCATGTAGGTGTACAGAAGCAGCAAAGAGAACAGTCTGAGAATAGGGCTTGTTTTAATGGATCTTTTAGTAAGAGAGGTAGTATAGAAGGAAATTATGGGAAGTAGAAGGGAATGCTCCTGACAGGTTTTATCGAGATCTTGCTAAGAATTTTCAAGTCTACAGTATGTATTGATGCTACAAATCCTGCTTGTTGCTATAGCTATTCTTACGTGCAAGGAAGTTCTTAGAAAGAAGCTGCATTGACAAGGCTGATTAGCTGGTTAGAACTTCAGTGACTGTGGGGAGTTTGGAATATTGCTATTCAGAGTCTGATTACAATTCATGCTGGACTGTCTTTAGCCCTCTTAATAGCCATTCCTTGCTCTATTACTCTGTGTCTGACCTAATATCTCTGTGACTATTAGATGAAACTTTTTGGATTGTATTCACTATTGCCGTTACTCTTTTTCTTTTTTTGCTGAGAAAATACCCAGATTCAACAACTTAGGAGAAAAATAGTAACATAGAGGTATGGTATTTTATTGGGCTCATTAGGAGAAAAAATAGTAATTTAGAGATATTTATTTAGCTTATGGTTCCAGAGGGGATATAGTCCATTAAGGTGGGAATCATATAGCAGAAGACAAAGCTGAAGGAAGAAACTACAGGCAGAAAGAGCAAAAGGAAATAGAATAGGGCTACCAAACCTCAAAGCCTGACCTCTTGTGACATGCCTTCCTCAGATAAAACTCAGCCTCTAACACTGACTAAGGATTCAAGCACTAGAGCACATAGGGGTCACCCATCCAAACTATGACTAGCTTCCACCAACCAAAAGGCACAGAAGTGATCAGCTGTCTTCTGAAACCTGTGACTCAGCTTTCCCAGATTTGCTGTAAACCACCTAACCTGATATTTCCATCAACATATTTGAATGAAAAATGTGTTGACTTATGATTTTCTTTGTTCTGTAATTATAAAGCCTGTGATAAAAGTATTACCACATTGGAACATGTTATTTCGAGTAACCTGAGTCTGTGTTCCTAGGTCATGGTCACTCAAGTTTGTTTCCAGAGTAGACCACCTCCTTTTTTTCTTTGAAGAGAGAAATGTGTTTCTTGTATCAACAATGATATCTGTTAGGATAAACTTCAAACCAAAATGAATCAGAAGAGATAAAGACCATCCATACTTACAAAGGGAAGAATTCATCAAGAAGATAAAATTGAAAATATATATGACCAAACAGTGGGATTTGTAGTTCATAAAATAAATACTAATGGGCACAAATGACCAAGTAGGTCTTGGTACAATAACAGTGGGTGATTTCAGGCATGAGATAAGAGTGCTTGCTATGAAACCACAAGAACCTGAGTTCAAATCCCTTTCGCCCATATAAAAGCTGGGCATGGTCTTACATACCTGTAATGTAGTGCTGGCACCAGCTGATGGCAGAAATAGGAGAATCAATTACTGGGACTAACTGGTTTGACAGCCTAGCCAAAAGACAGCACTCTCCAGGTTCAGTGAGAGACTGAAGGAATGAGGTTGTAGAGTGATAGCTCAGAACACCCAGCATCTTCCTCGGCCTTATGCTTATTTGTGGGCATGGGCACACTATCTCACACTCACACACATGAGAATAATAGTGGATAATTTAAATACTTTATTCTTTAAACACATCATCCAAACTAAAAATCAAAGCTAAACTACTCCAAAAATCAAATGAACTTTGCAGATATCTATGGAATATTTCATTCAGCATATTCAGGATACACATTCTTCTCTTCAACACATAAAACCACTGAAACAAACACAGTCTGGGATACAAAGCAAGACTGAACAGTAAGAAGGAATCAAAACAATTGCTTGTACCTTTTCAGAGCATAGTGGAATAAAACTAGAAATCAGTGACAAGAGAAACTATAAAAATACATAAATTCATGGAAACTGAATAATATACTCTTGATGATTAATGGATAGCTGAAGGAATCATAGAGAAAATCCCTAGTAAAAAGAGAGAATGAAAGACAAATTACCAGAACTTTGGGGATATAGCTGAGGCAGTTGGCACTATAGTACTTCCTATGAGTACACTCAAAGATAAGAGAGGCCAGATGACCTAATAATGTGCCTCCAGGTCTTATAAAAACAAGAACAAACCCAACCCAGATCCAGATGGTTAGAAATCCAGAGCAGAGCAGAAATGAAGGAAGTAATGTTGATCTTTAAACAATTAAACAAGACTGGTAAAGTAAAAGAAAGAGAAGACCCAAATTAATAAAAGTTTCAAAATGGGAGGTTCTCACAGATTACAGTGAATTGCAAAGAATAATTTTTATAGAATAGTTTGAAAATTTATATTCCAAATACTGGAAAATATAGAAGTAGGTAAATTCCTAGGCACATATGACCTACTAAATTTAAATCTAGAGGCTATAGATAACTTAAACAGATCCATAATAATCAGTGGGATTGAAGAAATAATACAGTTTCCCAACAAAGTAAAGCCCAGGCCTGTGTGGATTCTTCCCAATCCTATCAGACAGAGGAAGATCTCACACCAGTACTCCTTAAACTTTCTACAAAGTACAGCGGGAAAATACAATACCAAGTTAAGTGCACAATATCCTGATATCAAAGCATAACAAAAAATAATTATAAACAAAAAATAATAACCTATTCTATAGTTAATACCACACATGTGGAGGTCAGAAAACAACTTCAGTTGTTCAGTCAATTAGTTCTCTTGTTGCAGTAGAAATTGAGCTCAGGTCACAGGTTTGCATGTAGTCGCCTTTACAATGCCAATATTCTTAAGGTACTTTCAGACTCAAGTAAAGTAACCTTGAAAAGATCATACACCATAACTATGATCTCAAATTATACTTGGGTTATAATAACAAAAATAGTATATCATATTAGCATAGAAACAGACATGTAGCCCAAAAGAATAGAATAAAGGACTTAGAAATTAACCCACACATCTACAATTACCCAATCTTTGACAAAGATGTCAAAGACATACATTGGAAAAAAATACAAAGAAAAAAAAAAGACAACCTCTGTGCCTATAGTCTTAAGAAACTGGATTTGCACATGTAGAAGAATGAAACTGGAGTCCTTTCTTTCACCCTGCACAAAAATCAAAGACCTTAATGTAAGGTTTGAACATTTACAACTGCTTAAGAAAGCTTGGGGCTGGAGAGGTGGCTCAGGGGTTAAGCCTCTGCCTTGTAGGCGGAAGGTCCTGAGTTCAGATTCTAGACCCCACGTATAGATGCTAGCAGAAGTGGGAGCCGCCTACGTTTCTGGTCTTGGTAGGGTGAAGCAGAATCCCAGGGCAGAGTAAACAAGGAGGAGGAGGTGGAGGCGGCCCATGGTGGTTCCCGAATTCGCCCCTGGTTCTACACACACACACACACAATTTAATAAATAATAAAAAATAAAAAAGAAAGCTTTTGGAAAATACGGTAGACAATACAGGCAACTGTGTATCCAAACTACATTTTCTTTATCCATTCCTCTCCTGGTGGTCATTTAGACTGGGTTCAATTTCTTAGCTATGGTGAATGGTGAAGAAATAAGCATTACAGGTGACTCCTAGATATGTTGATAATGTATGAAAATTTAATAACATAGGAAATCATCACAAGAATCGACATCATATTGCAATGGAATTAAAAGACTTCTTTACAGCAAAGAAAGTAGTTACAAAAGTGAAAAAGGAGCCTGAACAACAGAAAAAGTCTGCCAGGTGTACATCGAATAAGGATCTAGAATCTACAAGGAACTGTAAAACTTAAACACACACATGATACCAAAGTGAATGAATGGATTAAAGAGATGAATAGACAGTTCTGAAATAATAAAGGAAATACAACTTTCAGTAAATATTTGAAAAATTATTCAACATCCTTAGCTGTCAAGGAAATGTAAATTAAAGCTCCTGTGAGACTCCATCTCACCCCAGGCAGAATGGCTAACACCAAGCAAACAACAGACAACGCCCAAGAAATGGCTCAGCAGATTAAAAAAAAAAAAAGTCTCCATACAAACTGGGAACTGAGTTCAATCCTCAGAACCCAAATAGTAGAAGGAGATAATCCACTTCAGAATATTGTCTTCTGGCCTCTAGACATGTACATTTGCACTTTTCCAACCCTCTTCAAATATTTTTTTTAAAAGACTCCTAGTGAGGATGTGGGAGGAAAAAAACACTTATTTACTGTTGGTGGGAGTGTAAACTCATACAGCACTATGAATTGTTTTTCCTCAGAAAACTAAAAGTAGAATTACCACATGAGCCAGTTAAACTACTCCTAACCTAAGGACTCTGAGTCAACTTACTACATCCATATTTATTTCTCTACCTTTCACCATAGCTAAGGATTTGAACCAGCCTAAATTTTCACCAGCAGAAGAAGGGATAAAGAAAATATGGTTCATATAACAGTATTGGGGCGGGGCATAAAGAGAGAAGAGTATGTGACATTCACAAGAGAATACATGGAATTGGAAAGTTATTGTATAGGCAAAATAAGTTAAACTCAGGAAAATGTAAGTTTTCTCTCTTATGCAGAATCTAGGGGTGTGTGTGTGTGCGTGTGTGTGTGTGCGCGTGCGTGTGTGCGCGTGCGTGTGTGTGTGTGCGCGTGCGTGTATGTGTGTGTTTTGAAAGTTTAGAAGTAAGTGAGAAAGGAGGAAGAGGTCTTAAAAGAAGGAGATATATACAACATGAAAGCTAAAGAGGTCTGTTTCCAGGAAAAAAAAAAAAGGACCAACAAGTTGCACAGGACGCTGGGGATAGGCAAAGTGATGAGTAGGGAATGAAATATATATATATATGCTGGCTTAAAAGAAAAAAGAATGCAGCTTAGAATTTCAAATTTCTTGTGTCTGAGGTTTTCTAGGACTTGAAGACAGATTTTTTTTTTCCATTTTAGCACTGAGACCCCCAAGGTGTTTCTGTCCTTTCTTTCCACTTGTGTATCTTGGCACTTTAACTCAGTTCCTTCATCCATCCGTTGAGGATTCTGCATTCACCACAGCCGCTGTCCCAATTTGCTTGTGCTTCTCTCTGTTGCTGTGTTGCGTTAGGTGGTTACTCAAACCCAGGAGTGAGTGGGGTACTGGATATCTTATCACTTTTAGTATTTTTAGCAACCATTATTTGTTTAATTTCTTCATGCCAAGCCTGTAATAATACATCTTCAGTCAGCCTAGCTCACAATGCTTATGTGCTAGGTTTGATAGTTAAAGGAGGTAAGTGGCCCACAGTACCATTGGCAATCAGAGTCCACAGTCTGATTTCACAGCTTGTGCTGTGACCACTGTATCCTGAATCTCATTGAGAAATCCCTGTTTGTTTCCATTCTGATTGGTCCTAGAATACATTTGATTGTTTTTAAGTCTCATCTAAGCAAAAGTCATAAAATTTTTCCAAGACTCTCTGAAGGCACGTTCCTGCTGCTGATAATGTCCTCTGATACTTGCATGTTCTTGGACAGTTAGCTAGACATGTAGTTCTGTGGCTTCAAAGCTTGCCTGAAACCCTTGCCTTCTTTTCTGTCTAGTTTTTGGGAAGAGATAATACTGACTTCAAATAAGAGACTGGTCTAACCTCCCTACTTTGAGCCCTTATTTAATTCAAGCCATCAACTTTCTGTGTCATTCTTTGTTGGGGCCCTGATGGCCTTTGGGTTGTTCACAAGCCAGACACCCCTAAAGAGTATTGTAAAGGACCTCATCATCTCCTGTCCCCGAATTTAAAAAAAAAAAAAGATCATCTGCACCCTATCCCCCAAGTGGAATCATTGCCATAAGAGTTCCCAGATCAGAGCACATAACTAATGGTCTTACTACCTTTCCACACCCTTTGCCAAATAGAGGGAGGAATAGGTATGGTAGCAGCAACATGAGAGGGGCCCCTCTCGTGGGCAGCAGGACTTTTTCTGTACTTCACATCGTGAGTGCTTTAACAGGCTCTGTGAAAACTGATGGCTGCATGGTCATAAGTCATTAAATATGACCGTGTCTGACTGGAAATACATGTTTTTTCTAAGGTATCTAATACTTGATTAAGTAACTCTGCCTTCTCACTGTAAAGTATAACCTCAAAAGTACTCCCATTTTTAGAATAATCTCTAAGAATGGCATTTTGGAATTTCGACTTTATAACACCTTAATTAATTTTCCTTTGTTTGGTAAAACACTTCAGGTGGTGATTTATTTTTTAACTTGCTGGTGTCTCAAATCCCACCTGGAGTTGGGGAACAGGGAGGGCTCAAGCTGTGTTCCCTCTCTTCCTAAAACAAGCACTAGAAATAAAGTGTTTGCATGCGGTATTTATAGGTAATATGATGGCTCTCTGTAATAATGGAAGCAGATTTGTTGTTGCTCTCCAAGGGTCTCTTGGCATTTCTTTTAGTGACCAGTATGGAAGATTTGGCTTGTCAGAAAAATAACTTCTGTCGCTCAGCTCCAAAGAGAGAGGTTAATTGATCTAGATGTGGGGAGCATATTTACTGCTGACTGTTAAAATTCACATGGCCGGGATATGAGCCCTGAGTGCTGGTGCATTTTGATTATGTTGTGAATATACTTGGCGGATTCTTTTGGTTTCTGCGGGACATAAGGAAATGTTCCCATAATTATGAAAGTCTGAGCAACTCCATCTTGAAGACTTTTGGGCCCTGAGTAGTGAAGTCAAAAATACAATCTTGCTTATTAACCTTGAAAGGAGTGAATATTCTGCCAAGAAGGTGTTTTTGCTCATTAATTGTTTGGGCCTCAAAGAAGTGCTATGGCTGTTCCTTAAATTCTGTAGATAAGGAAGGGAAATAATGAGCTGGTTTACACAGCTGCATTTTCAACTGCGTTTATTCCCTCTGTTTTTAACATATTCTCTGTCTGTATAGATACTGTATGAAATAAAGATTCAGAGCTGCCTGTTGTCTGCTTGCAAGGCATGCCCTCCTGTGAAAAGACACTTGTGTCTGAATCTCAACCCTCACACCTCCCCTCGGGTTCAGTTCACAGTTGCTGCAGGACAGCGACATCTAGAAAAATCAGCTGTTTCTTACCAATCCTAGTTTATGAGGGCAACTTGCGTGTGTACTTGATTCTCTGACCGTGACATGTTCTGGGCACATACATGCACACTATCCCATCCCTGCTCCAGCCCCCTCTGTCAGCCTTGTTTCCTTTCTTGTATCATTTGCATTAAGAACATAATGTGAGGATCATCTGGCTGTAATATCTGTCACCCCATTGGTCACAAAGGTTGATTTGGCTGACCAGTTTGGCTAGGCAAGTGACCCTTTCTCATAGCTCTTAGGGAGTCCTTCCCAAAGCTGCAGACAAATTAGAAGAGTATGACCTTCTGTGGTTTAGTCCATGGCAGTCTTCTCCTTTTAAAGTACCAAATCTGTCTTTTTTCACATCTCTGTTGCTGTAATGAATAGATGACCAAATTTAGGGGAATGAGGGGATTTATTCATGCTCGCATTTCTAGGTCATAGCTGATGAGCATGACAGGAGAGTTACCAACAGGGGCCAAGTGAACTGACCACACCATATGTGAGCCCTGTTCCTGGCCTTCATTTTGTCTTTAAATTCAAGTATGCTGGCAAATGCTTTGTATTAAGTATTACCTTGCTTGTTGTATTTTTCATCTGTAGGATTTATGTTTTATTTTTGAGAATAAAAATAGAATTTTTATTTTTTATTTTATATTTCTAGTTTTACAAGCATATTGAGTACTTATCCCTGTTTCCCTTCCTCCCTCCTCTCTCCAACTCATCCCCATTCCCTTCCTTAATCCATTCCACTCTGTCTCATCCTCCTGCCTGTCTGCTTCTGTGGACCTCAGGGTTCACCCTGGTTTGTCTACTCTTTTTTTTTAATTTTTCTACTTTTACAAGGATATTGACTATGTATCCCTGCTTCCCTCCATCATCCCTCCATCAATCCCGCCCTTCTGCCTGTCTACTTCTATGGATCCCAGAGTTGCCTGTGGCTTGTCTACTCTTGTACGAGTTCAGGCCTCTGTGGTTTATCAGGTTGCCTCTTTTTGAGTCACCCTACTGGTAGGGGAATTTCCCTTCATTCATCCAGCTTTAGTCCCCAAGGTTTCCACTGTTTATTCTTATCTCTCATAAGTTCCTTGCTACTCTATGAGGGCATGTTGATGTGTTAGCTATTATGCAGGTCTGGGAAGGACAATTCTCACTGTAGTGAGTTCCTAGATGCAGCAGTCCTGCTTTGAGTGGGATGTCTTGTCCAAAAGTAAACCTTCCCATCTTTAGGTTCTTTTAGTCTCACCACCCCTCTTCTGTGAAGTTCCCAAAGCCTTAGGATGCGGAGATTGGGTTGGTTTGATTCTGGGTGAGCCTTAATGAGTCGCTGGTACTGTGTATTATGGCTGGCCTTTGTTATCCACTTCGCTGTTCTTCTATTGCCCTACACTGCATCCTGTCAGGATGTTGAGATTCTCTACTTCTCTTACAGAAGATTTCTAGGCTGAGTGCTAAGTGCTTAGGATTTGCTTTTTAATTGTTTCCATTTCTTTATCAAATTTCTTGCTTTGTTCATGTGTGGATTTCCAAATTTCATTTAATTTCCATCTATGTATCTTTGTAGATTGCTCAGCCTCCTCCTTTGCTGGTCTATTCCAAAGTCCACTTCCTCAAAGCTCCTTATTAATTTCCTTTATGTCCTGATCCTCTGATTCTTTACAGTCTTCCTGTCTTCACATTATTATCGTACAGAGCTTCTCAACTCTTGTTCCGTACTGACCGCTTCATGAGTTTGCCCTTGGTTTGGCTATGGCAGCTGATAATAACTGAGGAGATAGAGCTTATTGTTTGCTTTTCTAGTTGACCGACCTGCTGCCTTTGTTCTGAGTTTGGACAGACTGCTGGCTGGACAGCAAGACACTAGTAAGATCGTTGGCTGGACCCCCGAATGACGAAGAACTACACAGTCACCCCTGATCTGGCAAAATTACAAAGGTGTATTTCTTGGTTGGAAGTTATTGGTATTTCAGTGTTTCAGGCTTGAATATCCTACAGGTGTGGCTCTGAGAAGGGGCAGAGTTCCCATTGTATAGAGATTCATGTGGTGAGTATCTTCTTGTGTGCTTCAGACCATAGAGTGGGCTCTGAGTTTTGACAGAGCCACTTTTTGCTAGGCAGGACCTTGGAGTAGGCTCAGAGCTAGGCACAGTTCCCATTTGAACTCCAGTACTAGGTGGGTCTGGCCCCCATCCTTTCTAGAAGTGCACTGTGCTCTGTCCAGGCATTGAAGTAAATTTGTGATTAGGCATGGTGTCTTGGTTGTCTAGGAATTTAAATCAATTTAAACTTCCCACAGCAGTTAGGGGATTGTCTGAATTGCCTGCTCTCTTGATCAGGCACCATTGTTGTAAGCAACACAGAGCTATCACCCACATCTATCCAAACTTTACTTCCTTTCTTTGTTTCTGGTTGACACCATGGAGTCCAGCCCTGTGCTACACTGTACCCTGAATGGCTGTGCTAGGAGCAGATGTGCTAGGGAAGCTGCCTGTCTGCTTCTAGTTGTCTTCATGCCCTGTATCCTGTGGGCCCTGGGAGGCTTCTTGTGCTAGCAAGAAGGAGGAATGTTGTAGTTAAAAAGCGAGACCATCCTCCTACCTTTCTCATGTAGTTGTTACATGGTTGTGAGGACCACATGAGTACATCACTCTTGTTTTCAAGTTTGGGGTTTTTCATAGAGGTGGTCTCACCTGTGTGTGGTTCACTAGTTGGAACCTTGAGATAGGGTTAGTGAAGCCTGAGGCCTGACATCTTCAGCTTCAGCTGTACCCAGCAAATTATATGTAAGTACTTATGTATTGATAATTGTAGTATTCTTTACATGAAGACAGTGTCATCCACACAGAGAACTTCACAGCCAGAACAGAAGCTACTCAAGCAACTTTCTTCATATGTGATTCACTGATGGCCCAAAGTTCTTCATTAGCAAACACTGTGGAATAATTTAGACTTTGAACATTTCCAAAGTAGATAAAGTACCTTCTCAGTGTAGACATAAGTTACATTTCTATGAACTTGAATCTGCCAGTTTTCTGGTGATACACTACAAGAATGAACAGAAAGGCTACCCCAGTGACTTTAAGAAAAATGCCAAATGGGGAAAGGGAAGCTACTTTTCTAAGTAACATACCCACTGATACACCCATATTCCAGTAAGTGCCCAGGCACATGCCAGTCAGATAACCTTGAGGACACACAGTGAGGCATACATATTCACAAAGATATGAAAGTAGAAGGAAGATTATTTGGGTTTTTGCAGTGGGAAAAAGAAGTAGAAAAGGATTGGATACTAAGGGGTGAAAATGACATAAATTCATTGTATTCATATATAAAATTGCCAAAGAATAAAAATTAAAAATGTGCAACATAATGTTATTTGATAAGTGTCACAGTCTTTGTGCTGCTATGAGACACCACCCACACAATCAGCCTAAGGGAAAAAGGGAGATTTATTGGACTTAAAATCACGGGGGGGAGATACATTCCATTATGGCAGGAAAGGCATGGAAGGCATGACAACTAACTACATACTGCTAGCAGAAGCAGGGTAGGACTAACAAACCTCAAGGTTCACCTCCTATGACATACCTTCCTTCAGCAAGATTCAACATGTTAAAGTTACCATAACCTTTTCAAACATCAACTAAGGATTCAAATATCTGAACCTGTGGAGGAAACTTATATTTAAACCATGACAATAAGACAATTAGAAAAGGTTGTAGGGAGAGATAAATTGCACTTTTAGAATAATTCATATAGAATATTATTAATAATAATTCTAATACTCTGGATCTAATAAGATCCTAGTTGTTGAGCTAACCCCTGACTCTTGATACAAAAACTTATTAGTGGAAACAGGGAAAGAAGGAGGAAAAGAATAAAAGGAAGGAAAAGATGGAGGAAAGAGGGAAGGGAGGAACTCAGCTCTGTGTCTCACAAAAGACTTCATTCATACATTGGGGTAATTAAGACAGGGTGAAGAAAGAGACCAGGATGTTGTGTTTATATGACTCATAATCATCATGTGATAGCCTCTCCTCTTTGGCTTCTAAAATCTAGGCATATATTCTAACTCCTGTCCATTGGCATTGCTCGGAGCAATTTGGGGCAGCTGCTCATCTTTCTTGCCAGATTTGTACACAAAGGGGCAGAGGACTGGTAATAGAGTGGATTTGCCTATACACAATTCCTGTAAAACAATGATGGTGATACTCAGAACTATATAGTACATTAGAAGAGAGTCAACAAAAAAAGAATCCTTTCAGGTCCTAGCTTCCAAGATGACCAAGAAAAGAAAGAACATTGGGCAAAACAAAGAGGCCCGAGGCCACGTGCAGCCTAGTCACTGCACCTACTGCATGCCCAAGGATAGTCCCATAAATAAATTCATCATTCCAAACATCATGGAGACTGTTGCCATCGGGATATTTCTGAAGCCAGTGTCTTAGATACTGGCTCTCCCCCAAGCTGTACATGAAGCTGCATTACTGGGTGAACTGTGCCATTCACAGCAATTTATCAGGAACCAATCTCATGAAGCCTAGAAGAACTGAACACCCCAACTCCAATTTAGACCTGCTGATATTGCCCCTACAACCTCCCCTAAGCCCATGTAAACAGCTGGTTCTTGAAAATGAAAGACAAAACCATCTTTTGGGGAAAATAACAAGTGGAAATTAATTTTAAAAGTTTGTTAGAGCAGTTAGAAAACTAATACCTTTAAAGTTCATATATATTAGATTATAATTCAGCCAGAGAGTCTATATGAAATGAAAGCTGAAAGGATCAACCAAGATTACAGTCTACTAATTATACCACTAGAAAGCTTTGCTTTGTGCTTTGAGTGTAGCTTATTAATTAAAACTGTCTTTGAGTTTTGCTGACTCGGCAGGAAATCACATCAGACCCTTTGACTAGTGACCAGAGTTAAGAAAAGAGCTGAAAGACAGATGAGCCTGCAAGAGCTTGGGTGTATGTTTATCTTGGGGCCAAATTGTGGGAAGTATTCTTCAGAAGCCAGTCTAGGACGAACATTATTATTCAGGCAGAATGATTCCCCTACCACATCAGCGCTCTCAGTCCCGAATGTCATGAATTAACATGCGCTTTTTCTTGTAGACCACTGCTCTTCCAGACAAGTGAACATGTTGCTAATAGTCCAGCACTGGGGGACATCATTCCATTCAGCATCATTATTCAGTTTTTGTTCACACGAGCACCTGCTGAGCTGAAATCAGCCTTTCCAGGTAATAAAGTAAAGATGGGTGCTCTTAGGACTTCCTGATTAACGTTGTGAACACCAGGTTCTCTCACTGAATGGGCTACTATCTCCTGCTTCATCTAGTCATGGACTGTCCTGATAGTGAATTAGGAAAGAAACCATCCACTGCCCAGCATGTATTTTGTTAGTATATAGAAAAATTACTCAATGATTTCAGAATTAGTCCCTAAAAATGTCTCAGTGGAGTATGGTGGCTCATGTCTATAATCCTAGCACTTCAGAAGTTGGGGCAGAAGGATTGCCAAGAGATCCAGGCCAGTCTTGACTATGTACTAATTTTCAGGCCAGCCTGGGCTTGCGGGCTGAGATCCACCACATGGCCCAGTATTTATGCCAAACACAGGCACTCCTAGTCTGGCCATTGCCAAGAGATTACAAAATGAGTCATTTAAGATCTTAAAGCTCCTTTCTTATTTGACCCACAGCAGTTGACAAATCCTGAGACTTCTTGATAGTCAAAAGCTTCATAAGGCCTGTGTACTGTCCAATTCATCCCTCAGGAAGTTTGGGGTAATATCACCTTAAGAATCCTGGAGAGCTTTATATACCAGCATTTGCTGCTGTTTCTGAAGAATGTATGTGCTCTCTCTTTTTTGTTGTGACTATGCAGAGAGCAGAATGGTCCCATGCGCGCTTCTCTCAGTGGCTAGATGATCACCCATCTGAAAAGGACAGGCTCCTCCTCCTCAGGTAAGACTGTATGCAGGAGCACCATCTGGGCTGCAGGCTTGGGAGCAAGATCCCTAGGAGACGGTGAAGGAGCAGAGTGGAGATGGGCATGGTCATGTTGCCGCACCATCTCAAGGTGACCACTCATTGTATAGGAACCTATATGATGGTGCTCCTTCATGCACTGATGGTTACAGTAACTGTTTTCTCTAACACTCCTGTACTTTCATATCCTCTTTTGTGCTATGCCATGCCTTAGGCAACCCTGAGGACCACATACTTCCAGCCCAGAAACCTATAGGGAGAATCCCCATGGTACCATGGGGATTAAATGTATACCGGAAGTTCAAAATATACACATTGAAAATTACAGAATGTCATTATTGAAAGAATTCAAGTACGAAAGATGTAGAACAACAACTTTGGCTTATGTTTTGTGTCATTTACATGCACTGCAGTTACTGAAATGGTGGGCACAGGTGTGAGTGAACTTTACAATTCATCAACTACTTAGATATTACAGGTGTGGTCCATGGATGCGTTTGTTAATATCCCTGACCCGAGTACACATGCACCTTCCCCACCATTACCAGAGTGGAATGCATCGTTTACATGTGACTTGTTAAGTATGTGTCTTCTATACACCGTCTGATAAATTGGGCTCAAAAAAATCTCCAGAGAAGAACTAGCCACCTGACATCTCCCTTCTTACTACCTACTCTACAAACTCTTCTAGAATTAGCTTCATTTCTTTACAGCTTATTAACTGACTCAACACACTTTCATTGATGTTAGCCTCATGTTTCACTGATGTGTGGGCCCCTGCCCTAGGAATTGAGGACTTCAGGCCAAGTTAAGGGAATTTGTCTGCCCTGTGGGAGCTTCCTCGTGTCTGTTCTGCATCCTTCTTCTCCACCCATTTCATTTGCTTTATTGTTTATTGTCTACTTGTGAAATGTCATTTCCCACATTTTATTTCTAGCTCTTTTCTATGTCATTCTTTCTGGCCTTTGATTCCCAGATGAGCCCATGCACTTGTGGCATTTTTTCAAAGCCCCAGGAACTGTGACTGTCTTGCATTGGGTCTTAGGCCATTAAACTTGCTGTCATATCTCTGTACTCACATACACGTTAGCCACTAATGTTCATACTTCATTTATTCTTCCACACTTCTTACTGTCCTATGTCCAGTCATGAGGTCACCATCACCTAACCAGACAAGGTTTGAGAATCTTGAAATCATTATTGAACTCCTGTGTCACTCACTCTCTAAATTGTTAGTCACTTGTCTTGGACAGCTTTTGAAGCTATTCTCAGCTTTGCTGGCATGACTCCTAGCAATGCTGTTTGAGCATCAGTGCAGGTGATGAGCAAGAATAAGGCTCATGGTTAAGTGGTTAAAGCATTTGCTGCACAATCATATCTCCAGATCTCATACAAAATTATAGAGCTGGGCATGGTGGTCTTCCTATAATTGCAGTTCCTGAAGGCAGAGCCCAAGAATTCCCAGAGCCAGATTAGCCCCATAAGCAAGTTATGGGTTTAACCAAGATTGTGCCAGTCAACTTGACAATTGAAATCTTATGTTTTGGGCACATCTGTGAACAACTGGTAGTTAAAGGAAGCCTGTGGGAGATTATTTGACATGGGAAGACAACAGTCCACAGTGACCAGGACCATTCCTTGGGCAGGCGGGTGAAATGGAAAGAGCTGGTACAGTATGTTATCATACTTAAGCGAACTCACAGACTGGCAAGTGAGAAAGTTTGCCTCTTGCTCAGCTATTTTTTCTAGATACAATGGTGTCTGAATGAACTCTCCTGCTAAGCTGGCATATGAACTATAGTTAGAATCATAAATAAGAATAAAACCTGGGCCAGAGAGATGGCTCAGGGGTTAAGCCTCTGCTCCACAAGCAAAAGATCCTGAGTTCAGGTCCAGAATCCCCCGTAAAAATGACAGGAGGAAACAGTGACCAATCCTGAAAGGCAAAGCATGGGAAATTCCAGAGCAAAGCAAAGAGGAGGCAGAGCAATCCAGGGTGATTTCCAAAGTCACCCCTGGATCTCCACAGACACACATAGTGCCCTCAGATACACACACACACACACACACACACACACACACACACACACACACACAAGAAATAATAAATATTTAAAATAAAAGAAAGAAAACCTCTTGCTCCCTTAAGTTATTCAGTCGTATCAGTAACATGAGAGAAACTGGATCAGGGACCCAGCCTACACACACACACACACACACACACACACACACGTACATGTACTTGCAAGTACACATCTTCCCACACACATGGAAATATGTACACATGCACACACCCCCGTACAAACACATGAAAAAAATGGGGTTTATGTGTGATGTGAGGTGATTTGAAGAAAATACAAAGTAGCTATTCATTGTTGCAGTTTTGCACACTGTACTTGCCAAGTGAAAAAACTCCACTGAGAATTCATTAGAGGCATCAGCCCAACCATTCCTGAGAGTGGCATGGAGCAGCCCTCAGATATGTCAGGGTCTCTAGACACCTGTTTGGACAAGATTAGCCCAGGCTCCTGGCCTTCCTTCTGTCTTATGCGTCTATGTTCTGCTATGAAACTGACCCGTAAATTAGAAAGGTGAGCTTCCTGTCAGTTCATGAGCTTGGTTACAACTGCTCTCCAAAAAGACTTTGGGTGTGGTGCCTAGGACCTCAACCAAACTCAAAGCTTTGCAGTATCTCTGAGTTTTTTCGAAGTCCCTAGGATGCACTGTACTTGAACAGAATGGTTAACAGAAAAGGATTCAATTCCCCGAGCAAGACTCAATTTTGCCTTTTGAAAATACTGGAATGAATCTATCCACAGTGGTTGTTCTATTGTGGGTGCATCATAGATCTCTTTTCTTTTGCTTGTCTTTAAAAATGTCTCAAGTGATTTCATCAGCAATGCTGTTGCTAAGCTTATATTTAGCAACAAAAAACCATGCTCAAAAATATTGCTGCATTTTTGAAAAGAGTCCTAACCATCACTCCATACTTGCTGCTTCTGGAACCTTCATGCCCTAACAGAAAATTGAGACTTCCTTGGGGGAATTCACAAAATTTGCATTGCTGTTGCAGCCTGGCTGTTGTCAGGGAAGGACCTTTGTCTTAGAGAATACGCTTTATTACTTATTACCTTGAAAAGGGGCTTTGCTCCTCTGAACTGCTTACAGGGTGAATTTCTTCTCCCTATAACTCACCCCAGAGTGAGTGTTGGTCTTTAAATGTCAGCACATTTGCTTTAGCCCCTGGGGCAGGCCTTGGTTGAATTAGGTCATCCTAAGAGGCTTGGAGAAGTGCTGCTGCTGGATAGGGCAAGCAGTGATTTCTCTTTGGCCTTCCTTTCTTCTGTTTCCTTTTGACACCAGGTGTTTTTCTGGAGCTTGAATGGATAATAGTCAAGTTAATTTTAAAGTCAGTGTAATCGCTGACTCATGAAACCAGGCGAGATAAGTGGGGGAGATTACACTAACTAGGTAGATTACTTCACTAGACAGGTGCCCCATATATGTGTGGGCCCAATTGCAGAGGCAGCCTCTGCCTTGCTTCTCCAAGTGTTGAATGTGTGTTCAGTAAAGATAAAACTGGATTTTCTGACTTAAGCATTGCAGAAATTGTAGAATTTGCCATAAACTCATGGCTGAGAATTCAGTGAAGCAGCATTGTTTATTGTGGCCCTCTTTGAACACAAGGATCCCAGAATTCACTAGGAACTTTTATCTACAGGTAACAAAATGCTTGGTGCTGTGTGAATCCTCCTGTCCACAGTGTAGGATTTATACGCTAGAAACCATTCCCTCACCTCCTCTATACTTTTGAAAAACTTCCATACCTCAGTCAGTGGGTGTCTCTTGCTTGTGTCCCTGCCACCAGGTGCCAGTTTTGGAAGCCAAAGCCAGAGAGAGACTGATAAAAGGGATTGGAGCCAGGGAAAAGCCAGAGACTTACATAACTGCCTTTTGAAGCACACAACATTTGTTTTTGAGTACTAATCACAATATATAACGCCTGACAAAAACCAATGTAAAAACTCAATGGTTGCTGTGTCACATTTAACAATGGTGCCATGTTAGCATAGGTCAGTCTTCACTAATTGGGTGTTTTATTTTCTTCCCTTACTTCACTAATCTTACTGAGGTTACAAACCAAAGCTGAGACTGCCTCTTACATAATGCTTGAATTCCAAGAAAGCTAATGTTTTGCTGAAGCCAATGAAGTAATTTAGTAAGTGCTTGAAAATCTTGCTCTGATTTTTATGTGGGAGGGCAGCTTAATCTGTTTTCTCCCTGTTTGGATGTTTTTGATGAATTTAAAAAAGAAAACTCAAACCAATTTATTTATTGTGTAATTTATCCTTTCATAAGCAAAGGAAACTGCCAAGTTGATTTTTTTGCCCATTTATTGGATATATAAAATGAATATATGTTGTCCACTCTTAGTTTCCATGAATTCCTATACTTTCCTAGACTGGTAGACACATCTCAAACTCCATGGTCTCAAAGATGGTTGAGGCTGTGAGAACTTCTGTACTGTAGACTGGTTTATAAAAGCATTTGTGGAATAGGAGTGACAGCCTGAAATGAAACAGCAATGAGAAAGTATTAAACTCAGATTCTGGGTCCCTGGGTTGGAAGAATGATCTGCAGAGAATACTGAGCCTAAGTTTTTGACAAATGAGTTTGAAACACACCTAGGAGCCAAATAATAAAGTCTGAAAACAAACATGGGGCTATCCCACAGAAGGACGTGAACACCTGACTAAGGGTGTTTTACGGTTAAAACTTATGTATTAAATGGGATCTGAATGATCTGTGTGAACTGACTGATCATATTAATTTATTATGTCTCTGAAAGTGTAGATTTTGGGGAAATATGATTATGACAAAAATAGAACAGTAATAAAACTTAATGATCTTGGTACCTTTTTTTTTTAATTTCTACCTAGAGACCAGGTCAAGGATTGGCAAACATGACTTTGCAGGCCAAGTGAGCTTAGCTTTAACCATCAGACTGCCATTTTGGTGTGAAAGGCACCCAAGGGCTCTGTAATGTTTGCAAGCATTTACTAACTTCTGATCCAATTCAAGAGAACATGATAACTATAGGGTATCACATTCCCTTAAGTTCAGACTTGCTCTAATTTGTCAAAAATGAGGGCCTCAAAATGTTCCAGTTGCAAGTTGCTCATTGTCCATTAAATAGCAGGAATATTTCATGCCAACCAGTGTGTTACCATGTGCCAAAAGATGCCTTTCACCAGCACCTGAGCACTGTGTCCAAGGCACCATCTCCCTAGCTAAGCTCTGAACAAGCACTAGAGCTGGAGAATTTTTCAGTCTCTTTAGTGGGAGGAGGAGAAAAGGAAACCATGCATAAAGGCCAAAGAGCCTCTAATCATTTAGGAGACTAACATAATTTTCCCCCATAGTAACTGTTGCAGCACTAGCAATGCATGTTGGAAAGCGCATAATAGTTCCACAGATGGATGTGTTTTAATTTGCTTTCATAGTGGTATCACCTGTTTGACAAGTGTTCCTTTTCACTTTCAGGGGAGCCCTGGAAGCTTATGTTCAATCAGTGAGAAGCAGAGAAGGCAAGGAGTTTGCACCAGTTTACCCAATTATGGTTCAGTTGCTTCAGAAAGCTATGTCTACTCTTCAGTGAAATGCAGTCTGAATCTTCACATGGCACCAAATGTTCAGCCCTGACAGTGAGATACACTTACCCCGTTAACCTACCGAAGATTACAGTTGGTTTTTCTGGATTTTCTATTGATCAAAATAGGTTCACTATCACCAACTTTTTAAATTCCATGGACCTGATTACCAGAGAGACATCCGGTTTTTTCCCCTTCAGATTTTTGTTCAAGGCAAGCTAAAATTTTTCTTCCACTATACAATTTAGTTCCTCTATTTACAATGTTTCCACTGCTTTTAACAGGGACAGGATCAAGTTACTTTGCTTCCCCCACCCTTCTTTGTCCGCAGCTCAGTGATTTCCAGTCTTACTGCAGAAGCGCATCACCAAGGATACTTTTATAGATATTCTGATGCCCAAACTTTCCCAATAGCACATCTGGAAGTGGAAGTCAGACATCAATATTTAAAAAAATAAAACTAAAAATACATCCCTAGGGCTACCAAGGTGGCTCAGTGAGTAATGTACTTGTTCAAGGACAAGTCTGAGCTGAGTTTGGTCCCTTGAATCTACATGGTGGAATGAAAGGATCAACCCTGCCAGGTATCTTGACTTCCGACACACATGGTAAATGATATGAATTTTAAATTCTTAGGGGGAAAAAATCTGGGCCAGTGAGATAGTGTGATAAGGTGCCTGCTTGCAAATTGGACAATCTTGAGTTCTCATGAAGACACCACAATGGAAGAAAGTAGCTGACGTCCTTTATGAAATTGTACTTTGATCTTATCTGTAATGGCAGGAATATACATGCCTTCTCTTTTTATCAAATAAATACCAAAAAAAGTGCATCCTCCCCTCCCTTCTAAAATGATACAAACATGCAATTCAGTACCTCTGGCAGACTCACACCACTGTGCTCTTCAAATGTCACACATTTTTAAATGAAGTGGGGGCATTTCTGTATGCGTTGTCATTGTATTAAAAATAGACACTGGGGGCTTTGCAACAAAAATTTTAAAAAAACTCATACAGATATTCTCTGTAAATATTAAGCCAAGTCCTTAATTTACTACTGTCCTTGCTCTTTTATTGACATTGTTTAAAAATCCTATGAGAAACCTAATTATAACAAAAAATCTTCGGGCAAGATATTGCTTTTTTTCCATTTCCTGATCCCATTATTGTAACAATTACACATAAAATTCAGCCAAAGTCAATCAGAAATCAGAGATAAACTTTTTAAATTTTATTTGAAATAATATACAAGAATATAGTGTGCAAAATTGAGGGGCCACATCATGAAGAAGTGTAATGAACTAAAATCAATTTTACAGCTGTGATCCTAACCAAAAATACCACTTGGTAAGTAACATGAAAAGCCATGATTGTAGCTCAGAGCAAAAGCAGCTGTATTGCCAATGTATTTGCTCTAATTGTAGACAGTTGGAGGAAAAGTAAAGTGCAAGTGTTGCACTGCAGTAAGTGCAAAGTCTGCCCCCACCAAAGAGATAGGACCACAAAATATACTTACGATATGTGGCTGAGGAGATATAGACATAAAGTTAAAAAATACACTGATGTCAAAACTGTTAATAGCACCATTACAGTGACTATCCCAATGCTATTAACTAACTTCACCATGGCCTAGGCTTATCTCCATTGGAAACTGGAAGGCTGCTGCCACCTGGTGCAGACACTCAGCATGGCTGTGGTAACTGAAGCAGGTGGCTCTTTTTGCTGGGATAATGACACCTATTCACCTGTCACTTCATGTAGTCTCTTGGCACTGGCCAGACAAGCGGCGCCTGTGTTTGGCACAGATGCTGGGCCATGTGGTGGTTGCTCATGGAAAGGCCAACTCCAAGCATTTGCTTCATTCCTGATATCATGTGTACAATACAGATTAAGCAGTAAGGAGCCAATGTATAAACAGCAGTTACATATTTTTAAATTCCCCTTCGTACAATTTAAAATAAAACACGTATACACATCTCCTCTTTCTACTGTACTTTAGCACCACAGGATATCAATTTCAAGCCTATATTACCTGACAGACATATATGAAGTTTGGAAGGAAAATAAGGCAATTTGGTTTACAATATTGATAGTTTTAGCTTACTTAATGCTCTAATGGACAAAGCAAATCCTCATTATTATAATCACTTCAAGACTCGATGCTACCAGTATATCTCACAGCCACATGAATTCATGGCGAGACCTTGATGCTCTCTTAGTCTTTCCATCCAGAGTCAGTATTTATGCAAATAAAGATTTCAGATCACAAGCATCTTGATTTAATGTTGTTGAGAGCCCTATGGAAATAAAATTGAATCCAATGAATGTTGACAAATCGATACATGGTAATCTTATATATATTAACGCTCAAATATCTAAAAAAATTTTGAAAATGAAAGAATGACACATGAAATTCTACATTCAAGAACTTCTGATTGGGGCTGGAGATAGACCACAGTGGATACAGTGCTTGTCTAGAAAAGCATACAGCCTTGGATTTCATTTATTGCATGAGGCCATGTATCATGATTGTACGCTTGTAATTCCAGAACTCAGGAGGTAGAGACAGGAGGGTCAGAAGTACAAGTTCATCTTCGGTGAGTTATGAGGTCATTCTGGGCTACCTGAGACCCCATCTCAAAAAAAAACAAAAACAAGAGGACCTCCCAAATCCTGTTCAACAGCTGCTTTTCACAGCTGATTCAAAGAAATTCTTGGAAAATTTAACATTCATATTTAAAAACGAGTGTAATTACACAGAATGACTTTAAAACATTAACAAGCATTCTTACTGTTCTGTTACATACTGGCATTTTCCCTTCTTTTTTTTTTATTATTTACCCACTCTGTTCTATCATATACAGTTTTGGGTTGTTGTTTTTTTTTTTTTTTTTTGGTAATACATCTCCAAGCACTGACCATAAACAATGTTAATGTCTAGTAAAGAAAAATTGTAAGAATACAATCTTATTTATCCCCCCTTCCTGGACTACTTGGATTGGTTCCCATTTCCCCTCTACAAGAGGGTCTCATGTATTACAAAATGGCCTTGAACTTGCTGTGTGTGTCTAACCCTCCTGAGTGCTGGGATTACAGACACAGGCCACCATGACAGTTTTTATGTGGTGCAGGGATAGTACCCAGGGCTTCATGCACATTAAGATAAGTACACTAATAACTAAGCTACATTGCAGATTCCTGGGCTTATTTCTGTGTTTTTTTTATTTAGAACTTCTATGCAAATGGCAGAAGTCCTCATGAATGTTACTTACCAATTAAGGAAATAAAGGTTAAGGTATGAGGTCACAAAAATAATAAATGTCCTACTGTAATATTAATGGAGTAATGATGCCAACCTTTCCATCAACTGGAAAAACATTACAAAATTATCTTTCTATCAGCATTTAGAACATTCTTGTAAGTTGGCTTGACACACGAGTAAATGCTTCTTAAAGATGAAAACACAGTCAGTCTTTCCTTATATGCTGAGAAGGTATTAGTTTTTAAGTATAATGATGCTAAGAAATAGCATCAACGTAGCCTTTTAAAAATTCCAACAATTGCTTGAACATGTCCAAATACCCTAGTAAGGAAAAGTCAGTATCATTTTGAACAATTGCTTGCTAACACATACTGAATTGGTTCTTTTCCTTTTCCAACAGTCAGGATTTAAACGTTTTTGTTCTTCAGCCAAAGCCTTTGCTTCTAATGTGTACATTCTCCTTTCTTCATTTTTCATTTTCTTCCACCTGTCACCAAGGATCACACTTATGGCTCTATAAAATAAAGTATTTATATACAATTAACAAGAACTTTCCATAAATTTCATATCAATTGCTCTATATATTAGGCAGAAATATTAAAATTATAAAGTATAAAAAGCTTGTCCAGAACTCAAGGCTGCTGATAGTCATTACTAGCAAATCTGTCACATGGCTCATTTAGGAGACTCTAGAATAGGGCCAATATTTCCACTTGTTGAAAGACACTTAAGATGGTTAGAAACTAGATCATCTCCATAGTTAGAAAGGGTTTTAAAGTGCCACAGAATCGATATTTTTTCAATAGTTTTTGATGGATATTTAAGATACAAAGCAAAGTTCAGTGTCAACAGCATAAAGCATTTGACTTGTGGTTAAAAAAAAAAACTAATTTTGTACTTAAAAACTGAGTTATTATGTTTATGATAAATGTTTTTTTCCTTTCATGCAATCATGTGGCAATTTTTTTTTATTTTGTGTTTTGTTATGTATGTATGTATGTATACAAGAGAGCACTTAAATTTGTGTTGCCTGTGGAGGTCCAAGAGTGACACATCATTATTCATCCAGAATAATGTTCTACCTCCTTGTTACTTTGCTCTAGGGTTTTCCAGGCTCTGCCTTCCAGGGCTGAAAATGCAATCTGGCATTTTTTACATAGGATCTGAGGATCTGAACTCAGGTCCTAAAGGCTTTAATTCCTGAGCCATTTTCCTAAATTGCTCATCAACTATTTTTGCATTGGTTTCTATGATAAAATCAAGTGCTCTTTGGGTCATATTTATAGTTATCGCTTGAGAAACTGAATTAAATTCAAGAATAAGAGGCAAACAGCAAGCTATATCACTATACAGAGTTGAAAACATTTTCCTACTTACCATAGTCACTTTGCTATCAAACCTATAAAAGTACTCCAGTTCAAGACACAGACACAAGTGACTTTCCCTTGATGAACTTTGACTATTTCATGATATTTAACAGGACAAAGTCCAGTAATTACTGCCTAGTGCATCAACATGATTTTGTACTGATTGACAGGCATTGGTTCTTTGAAGAACAGTAGCTACAGAGGCCATTCTGCTGAAGTGCACAGAAACCATGTCATCTTAGTAGCTGCTATGTCAACTTAATCAAACTTACTGTATCATGTAATGTTTGATATATTTACTAGGTAAACCAAATAGGAAATAGCCACACACCCTTATCTCAGTCTCCCAGGTTGAAATGTTTTTGAGTAGAGTAGATATGACTTAAGTTCAACATGACAATACAGTGTGCACAAAGATACTCTCACCTGCACTTCCTCTCACAATTATAAAACAAATGCACTAATCATTTCTGCATCAAACTTAAGTTTATAGCAACTTAAAATGAACTATGAATCTCTCTGATTGACTCAGTCTACACTCTACCCCAAAGGTGAATTTTTTGTTGTTGAATTAAGATATATCTCTGTAGAGAAAAGGCAAAGTCCAAATTTAAAATCATGATTTTTTTTTCCAATTTGAAAAATGGTGTATCTGATATCCTTTAATGTTAGATGACTACTGAGATAGCAACCATAAGATTTATGGACAGTATTGGAAATAAGATCTTTTTATCAAGTTTAAAGGTTAAGAACAGAAAAAAAAAGTACAAATAAGATTTATACTTTTAGGAATCCAGTTCCTCACAATTATATATAAATTCAGAAAGTGCCCCACTGATACCAAGACTTTACAGTATAAAGACGTAAGTCCTATTTCTAGATGTCTGTGATAGATTAGAACTTAGGTTAACTGTCCAAAGTCAACAATGACAGGGTCAAAATCTTTTACTGTACAGAGGCCTTTGTAGTATCTAATTCAGAAATTCTACACATAGAGCTTTAGACACTAGGGCAAGTAGACACACCTCAAAGATGCAGCTGGGCTGTAAAGCTTTTTTAAAATGTAGATGCTATTTAGAATTAAGCTCTTTAAGACATCAAAACCTGAATTTAAGATTAAGTCATTCTGTATAATTATTTGACTAACCATTGCTAGGGAAAAGAAATGGTAGTTTTGATCCTCAGAGAAATAGAAGACTGGAGGAAGGCAGCTTTCATATATGAAGAGCACAACTCTTTGAATGGCAGATGATACTGAAACAGAACAGAGTTCTTTTGACTCTGAGCTCCCCTGCTAAGCTGGACAAATCTGGCAGTTTGCTATCAACATCAGTCCCTGCAGATTCTATAGCAAGACTGAAATTATAAAACTCAAAATCTGACATAAGAAAATGCTAGTCTTTTATAAGAAATATAGAATTCTCAATTGTTGGAACTTGTCCTCTAAAAGAAAAGTGAAATTTACTGCTATTTTATAGGGCATTTAGCTCTTTAAAAGCAACTACATAGTAGTAATTCATGTTGAATCTATCTAAGAAATAAACAAATGATACTGTAGAATAAGTTATTTTAGATAATTTTGTCAACTGCACTGAAGCACTAGTAATTACAATCAGAACTGTTTCTATTTACCTGTTGTCTTTCCCTGGATACATCTGAGTATATTCAACTCTGTATTTTTTGGCAAAAAGCATGAAGGCATTCATTGGTCTTTTGCACTTATTAGGAGAAGTGGCACTCACAGTCCCTGAGCTGTGACTTTTGACAGCTTTAGCATACAAAGAATTGGAAGTGAGCTGTGATGATCCAGGTGAGCCACAGTTTTTACTGAATCCAGATCCTGCAAAGTCTTGGCCAGCAGGTCCTCCAAAAGACAAAGATGCACGACGCTGACGAGCCATACTACTTAACACATAAACTGCGGAAGAATCCATAGGTGTGAAGTCGTAACTAGAAAATTAAAGTTAGATTTGGATTATGTGATTTCTATAAAACATCTCATTGAAATTTTCATTGAATCTTTCCTCACACATTGTTACCAGCACCACTAGCACTTGCTTCTAAGAAAACCTCAGTGTGCAATAATCATTAAAAGAAAAAAAAACCCTCCAAATCCTTCAAATGAAATGTTATTCTAGCACATCTTGTTATTAACAAGTTATTCTTTCAGATCCCACTCCTATTTATTTTACTTTAGATTCACTTTTGAATAATTGAACATCTCACTTTTTAGCCTAGAACAGTCCAGAGTTAAGAATATTACCAAGTCAGAAGACAGAAGGCAAGAGAAGGGCAACAAAAAGCAGTTAAATCGTCTGGCACAGTGGCAGAAACCTCTATCTTCAGCACTCCCAGCATTCAGGTGGAACTCCACTTTGAGACCAGCCTAGGCTACATGATAGGTTGAGGATGCTTCAAATAATACCTTATCTCAAAACACACAGGCTATTAAATGTGACTACTGATTTAAAAAGCATAGCACCATGACTTTTTTTTTTTTGTTTTTATTTTTTCCACTCATACAAAGTTGGTAAGTAGCCCATTCTTCTTCCTCCCTCCTCCCCTCCTTGGCCCCCCCCCAGCAGGTCCTCTCTCCCCTTCTCCCAGTGTGCCCCCCCATTCCTGGAGTATCCTTTAGTGTGTCTGTCAAACTTCCCTCTGGGTCCTCCTTTCTGATGAGGTGTAAGGACTCAGTAGCACTGCCTAGAGCTCTTTTTTGTGTTCCCCTTTAATATGGGAACACTATTGTGGCTGTTAATCCCTTGCCTCTAAGGATCCTAGTGCCTGTGATCCATGCTAGACTTTGGAGGTTCATGTTGGTCATTGCGCGGGTCATTCAAAGACCATGACAATTTTTGTAGGCACAAATCTACTTACAGAGATCCCCTAACAGGCCACCTATGTACCACGTTATATCAAGTATCTTGAAATTCATAAGAAAAACACACCCTTATTAGGAAAGACCACATTTCATTACCTAAGTTTATATATACATAAAAATAAATCATTCATAATCTTTCCAAGCCTGATAGAGAGCTCCATCAGCATCTCTACATGAAGAAAGAGGCCAAGAGAAGTAATTATTCCCCCAGAGCCACATGAGTACAATTCTAAATAAAACTCTTCATGTATGCCATAGCACTTCAATACCATTTGGTATATACAGGGTGAACAAATCATCCTATTAATTTTGTATTGTTTAAATGAGAGTTAATATACACAACAGCCTAAAAAAAATTCCAGCCAAAGAAAATTCTTGGGCTAGAGAAATGGGCCAGGGTAAAGCCTCTATCTTGCAAGCAGGAAGTCCTGATTTCGGATTCCAGATCCCATGTAAAAGCGCCAGGCAGAAATGGTGGCAGCCTGTACTTCCACCCTGGAAGGTGGACTCTGGGAAATTCCACAGCAAAGCAGATAGTGCAATCCAGGGTGATTCCCAAAGTCACCCTTGGGCATCCACAGGTGCACACAGCAATTTCTCTCTCTTGTTGTCTCTCTCACATGCAAATGTAAAATAAAATTAAAAATAAACAACACAGTTGGAACAAATGAGAATTCTTTTTAACTCTTTATGTCTATATCAGAAAACTTTTTATTCTAAACCTAGCACCTACTTTTTTGTTTCTAAATAAATTCTGATAGAAAACAGAAGTAGCCCCTGCCTAAATATAAAGGATATATCAAGCCCATTCTCCTTAAGAGACACATGGAAAGGCTAAATCAACGAGGAAGGTCCATGCCACTAGGTGCCAACAGTGAATTGATCTCTATCAATCAGTCATACTTTTTTTCTGAAAGGTATTCAATGAAACCTACTTCAACTGAAGTCCAACCCTGACATGAATGCTTAGAAATCAGCATTCTCCTCCTCCTTCAAGGACTGTAGATTTTGTGAAACAGCTTAAATTAGAAAGTCATCACAACTAAGCACTGGACACCAATCTGAATTATTCATCTCTACTGTAGGAAAACTAATTACAATTTAAAAAACAGAAACACATGAAGTCAATAAAATTTGAAAATGCTACCACCTAGTGGCTCAAAACTTGTATTCATATTTCTATTACAAATACAAATTAAATTGCCTTGATATTCTTCACCACAGAATTCAAAATTATGATACAACTATTACATTTTTAAAAAGCGAAGTATCTTAATAGTTCAATTTTTTTTTGCTTTACCGTCTCATGCACATGATCTTGTCACTAACCCTTTTCTACTTTAAAAATTTTATGTTTTATTCTTTGACACTTCTGTACATATAAATATGATAATTGTTTTTGACTCTTACTACCCAATATCTTACCCTCCTACTGCTCCACCTTCATACCATCTCCTTTCTAGCCTTCTCCCTCCAACTTTCACATCTTTTTGTGTGGCCTACTGAGTTTCATCTGGGAGGTCTGTAATGGCAAGTGCCTGGGGTATGGATGACTTAACACTGGGTAAACCATTGAGTAAAGAAACTCCCTTTCTGTCTGGTATTAGCCTTAAATATTTTCTCAAGGAGTGTAATGTTTTTAAGGTCTTCCCTTATTCTTGGTGAAGTGTTGCTAGGGCAACTAGTGTGCAAATCTTGTGGAAATGGACATCACTGCAGCGAGTTAGGTGAGGCACCTTGTCATGATCAGAGGACACAGTCTGGCAGCACTTCTCTCCTCAGGCTCTTACATTCTTTATTGTCCATTCTTTCACAAAGTTCCCTAAGCACTCTCCGTGGTGACACTTTGGCCAGTTTTGTGAACCACCTCTGATTTCTGTACATGCTATTATTCCTCACAAACCTTCACAATCATTACTCTTAAAGGCGCATTAGTTCAATAACCAGTCACATGTGCCATTCGTTTAATCCTTTTCTCACCATTATCTAAATTTTACAGGTATTTTAAGAACAATAGAAAAGTTAATTAACTTAGCCACACTTGCACAGTGAGCCTACTGCACAGCAGATGTGAAGACAGGCAGTACATGTCTAACACTACATTCCTTTCAACACTCAGTACACAATTTACTGATCCACTTCATAAGACTGGAAGCAAAACCACAGTTCATTTTTAAAATGAATTCTAGAAAATGTAATATAAAATTTCAAGAGTTCAAAATCCAGCTGTGTTTGTTAATGTAAGATGACATTGAACAAGTTGCCTCTCTAGTAGAGACAATGACAAACAGATAACCCTGGGCCAAGCCCTATCCTAGATGCTTCTTAAAAAAAATCATAATCTCACCTACCTTTATAGTATAAAAGATACAGTAACATTACAATAAATTCAATGATATGAAATGTACAGGGCAACAAGAACTCATGAGAATTCTCTACTTTAGCTTCCATCCACACATATCTACAGATTTTATAATTATCAAGAAGAATAAATCTTAAAATCCAGGTATCTATATATAGTCTGTGGTATTTTCAGGGATACTGGACATTTAGCTTAAAATCAGAAAAATCTCATATAAACTGGGACAGTTTGTCAAGTTTCCTGTGAATCAGAAGACATGGGTTCTTGTCATATTCTGCCATTGAAGAGCAAGGTTAACTACAGAAAAAATTACTTCTCGCTCTAAGTCTTTCTCAGGGTTAAATTTTTGCTCGATTTATTATTTATTAAACCATGCAACCAATGCTAATGACCAAAATGAGTATTATTACAAGACTTATGGGCTGCTTACAAACAAAACACATGATGTTGGGAGAGGAGAGAAGTGGTAATACAGGGAGGGTCTCAGTCATCTGAAGCTAGCCTTGAATTTCTGATCCTCCTGTTAAATACTAGCATTACAGACATGCAGTACCATGTTCACCTGCAAATTTCTTGCATACTGTCAAAGCAGATCTATAAATTTCTTGTCATATTTGTGATATTCGTCCTAATTCTAAATCTGTTATAAGCTCACCTTTTCCATATGACTTTATAAAATTCTATTTTTTTAATTATCTAATGTTTTCTCAATTTAATCAAATATATAAATGTTCTTTTATGTAGTTAACTTTGTAACTCAAACCTTTAAATTTTAACTTTATGTTTGACTAAGGAATTACTAGAGCATAAATTTTAACAGAAAAAAAAGTTGAAAGAAACAAATATTACCTTTTAAATGTATCAAAAACACCTGAATCATCAAAATTAATGGCATCAGGGTGTCCAGGAGGTAGACATACATCACCAATATGAATTTCACAGCATGGAATACCATGCTGTACCACAGTCAAGCTTGGATAAAATGACGACCAGCCTAAAGTTAAACAACATAAAGAATGAGCACTACATTCTTATCTGAATACATGAAGCACCCTACATATGTTAAAAAATAAACTAACTGCTTAAAACCCTAAGATTTTTCTTGCCAGACGGAAACGGTGGTAGCCTATATTTCCAACGCTGGTGGGTGGAGCCTGGGAAAGCCCAGAGTGAAGCAAGGAGGAGGTAAATGCAATCTAGGATGATTCCTGAAGTCACCCTTGGTCCTCCACAGGGTGGAGGTCCGCACACCCATGCACATATAAATATATTTAAAAAATAAAAATTTTAAAAAACTAAGATTTTTCTAATATACCAAGCTTTTTTCTATGTAGTAAAATAATAGATATTTCCTTTTCAGAATGTAAAAATCCTCTAGTACTAGTTTAAATCAGTATTTTATACATTTCTTATTACATCATTAGCACTTCTACCTGTATGTAAAAAAAGAGTGATAAACAATGGTATACTAGAAAATAGTATTTGAGTTATTAAATTTTGTTAAGCATGTAATAAGTTTTGAGGAGTGATTCAGGCTTACATGATATAAAAAAAGTGAATACCAGAACATGCCATTTTTCTAACTATAACAGATACTAGAAAGCACATGTTACTTGACCTAAATTTCTCATATCAAGGAAATATTTTATGACTATAGCTAAGAAATTTAAACATCACTAAAAATTACAAGAAGCAATTCCTTTAGTAGTTTTCCTGCTTTGAAATAAGATTTTCATATTTTTCTGAATCATCAAAGCCACAAAATGTAACTATAGATGAAAGAAGCTTTCTTTATAGTTATTACAAATTCAATTGAAACCTTACCTTTATTTTTAACATAGAAAGGGTGGTCCAGCTTACACTCTACAGTAAGTAAGCCATCTTCTACTGTACCAGGATCAAATGTCAACTTCAGTACAGACTCACCAAATGATACACTTTCTTCATGTGATAACAACTTTAAACCATCAGAACCATATCCCTGAAAATAGATAAGAGCTAATGAACTGGAAATATTCAAGTGAACATTGAAATTCCTAGTATGTGTTACAAATTTGTGGAAAAGGTGTACATATTTAAGAGAATGCCTGGCTTTAAAGCTTTGGACCCAGACACACACACACACACACATACACAAAATAAAGCAGATTGTAATTGGCATTTTATTCCAAGTATAAATAGTACTGTTGAAGGTTAATAAAAGATGACACTAATTTCAAGAGAGATCAGTTTTACTGAACTAGGATGCAAAAGATGTATGAAATTTATAAAGAAAAAAATTGACTTATACGAAGAGTAGTTTTAAATATTTGCTAATACTCAAAGGGTTATGTGCATACCAGGCAAGCCTCTAACACTTATCTATATAGTCTCAGCCCTACCAGAAGGGGACTACCATAGTTATAAGACTACAATCAAGAGATACCCATTTTAAGTCCTGAGTTGAAGGTAGAAGGTAGTAGTGAAGGTAGAAACAGAGGAAACTGAAACTCAATGGATCTCTACTAAGTATTTATACAAGCTCTGAAAAGACATAAACAAAATATGCTACTTTATACCTGAATTCAAAAAACACAGGCAATAACTAACAACACTATCTGCATGAATAAAGTAATGAATGAGAAAGAACTGTTGAAAATTTTTATGGAAAAAAGTTAAAACTGTGAAGAAGAGATGACAGGGAATACAAGAGAAGACAATTTCGGATTAAATCTGGAAATCATTTAAATTAATGGCTAAAGGAATAGGGAGAATCCAACTTAGTGAGCAGAATAAAATGAAAGTAGTTTCATTTGTATTCACACTAACAAACTATAAAGAATCAAAGGAGATCACTGAAAGTGTGAAAATAATGAAATCACAAAATCTTTTCTTTCTTAGCTCTGTATGAAATTTTGTTCATATTTTATAGACTAGGAAGTCCAGACCCAAAGTTTGTGTAAGGTCTGTCACAGAAACTGGGAGCTGAAGGAGCTTTAGAGTGTGTCCAGGTTCTCTAACAGGTTATTCTCCACAGGTGCCCAGGAGATGCTGCTGACAAATCAGCATAAAGACCTGGGTGGGGAAGGAGAAAGAGAAGAATCCTGTCTGGAATTTGCCTTCAGTCAGTAGTCAGGACTGAGAATTGAGGTACTGCTATTCTGCAAGGATCAAGAGCCAGTGAACAAATGTTGCAGATTTCAATCTTCCAGACTAGTCTAGTATAGCAGAGGTCACAAAAAGTACAGTTTACTAAAGTACGGAATAACATCAAATGACAAGGACACTGAAGTCAACCAATTTAAAAAAAACTTGGCAAATGACCTATAGGTTAAAATGGGAATTTTAAACTTCCATCCCTGTTTTCTTTGCTTAAAGTAAAATTACTACAAATGAAAAAAATTAGTGTTGCAGTCAGTCTGCACTGTTGCTGATTTTTATCAAACTTAAGGGAACAAGGGATTTAAATTCTTCTTAGGATAGTCTGGTACATTCTTAGTCCAGCTTGACATGAGAGCATGCGCCATCACCAAGGGCCACACCATATCCACGTAAAATCTTTACTTGCAAGATCAACATGTCTGGCCAAGTGTACAGAAGGATGCCAACTTCTCAACTAGTGAGTCTCTGTATTTTATTCACCTATCTAGGACCTAGTTATATCCACATAGGCTGGGCTTCCTCCATCAACTAGACAATCTCCTGCAGGTTCACTCTGGGCTTAACTCAACTACTAATTCTCTACAAATGTGCCTTGAACTCAAACCTTCAACTTTCTCTAACAATTAGTTTTCAAAATAAAATGTGTCAACAATCATTTATCCTAATGTTGTTCTCTACTGTTTTGCACATCAGTATACATAACATAAAATGTGTAAGACAAAAAAATTGTTAAAAAATTTCGTTTGTTACCAAATCAAGCTGAGAAAGCATAACTGGAAAAGTGAATGTTATCAATGTAAACAGGGTGGTCATAAAACCACTATCCCAAAAGAAGATATATAAATATGAAAGTAAGCAGAATATTCCTGTGTAACAAAAAAAATCTTATGTTTCATCTTGAAAAGTTTTGAAATTTTTAATAACATTTATAACCTTGTGAGTGTCCATCTGGAGCTCTTCCTCGTTATCACAGTCTCCAACTCTAGCAAAATCTTCAGCATCCTGCCACTCCTGATTGTTTCCCTTATGAAAACACAGCCGTGTGCCTGAAACATAATTAGAAAACAAGTATTAGCTATGTGACTAGAACACTGCATAAGCTATAAGATATCCAGGCATTTCTTTACCTTTCAAAAAGCAGTGCCAGACAGTTGCAGGCCAGGAATTGCACCACCCCAGATCATCATCATCTGAAAGGGAGGACATGCAGAAAATACCGGACTCTGACTCACTGTTTGCCTATAGAGAAACATATCATAAACTTTTAAAAACCAGACCTTACAGTACTTATTTTTACCTCAACCTTCAAATAACTTCATTCTAAACTTACAGAAAATATTTTTTGAATGCTGAAGCTTTTGTAAGTTTTAGTTAAATGTCCAATACCTTTGCAATGAGTGTATGTAAAATCAAATCAAGTTCACTGACATGACAACAAAACTCTATTTACCATTTCTATATGCTTCCAAAGAATTTAAATGGAGAAAATTAATGTTTTTCAATTGTTATGTTGATTTTGTACAAAGTTATGTTCAAGAATGAACTCACCCTTTCATGTCTCACTGATGTTTCTTCCTTCCAGTGGTCATGAGGGAAGGCAGAATCACTCTTTGATGATGATGACATTGGTGGTGGGCGTGCATAGGAATGTAAACTTTTGCTAGTAGCTATGATGTGTACAGGAGATGATCTAAAATAAAGCATCAATTTTTACTATATAGTACAGGTCCTTAAAATAGACTTCCTCTTCAAAAGCACCATGCCGCAGTGTTAATATTGCTACATAGTAAGATCTTTGGAACTAATAAAGACAGTAAGATTTTATTTGTGAATAATACCCTGTTCTACTGGGGGAGAGAAATACTCACAGGCCTCATCAACTCATGAGATCTGCAAGTTGCAGTAAAAATCACCATGGCAACAGATGACCACCAGTATAATAGTGGCCTGAGTATCAAGGAGACAACAACATCTTTCTGACTGAACTCAAAACCCGCTTGTCAGAATGGAACACATTCCTGTGACTGTAGAACAAGAACCTAGAAAAGGGGAAGGAAATGGATCAATAGGGAAAACAGCCAATGAAACTATAAGCAGAAAGACATACACCAAACTGCTCTGTAAATATTTATTATTATATCCATAGATTTGAAGAACATGTACAATCACTTAGAAATCTTCTACAACAGAGGTAGAGGACCTCTATACCCTGAAAGGATGCAGCCTAGGGCAGTAGAAGAGCAGTGAAGCGGACAGCAATGGCCATCCATAATGCAGAGTACCAACTACTCAGCAGAGCTCATCAAGAATCAGGCCAACATACTCTCTTCCCATCCTAAAGCCTTAAGATGGGAAAGGTCACCATTGAATAAGACATTTCATTCAAGCAAGGACTACTGCATCTAAGGACTCACTACACTGAGACTTACTCTTACCAGACATACCAACATGCCCCCATAGACTATCAAGGAACTCAAGACAGATAGGAACATAAGAGTGGAAACCTTGGGGGCTAAAGCTGGATGAATGAAGAGAAATGCCCCTGTTGGTGGGGGAGGGGGGCAAAGAGAGACAACTTCATATGTCACAAGAGGCCTGAACCCCCACAGAAATAGACAAGTCAGAGGGAACCCTGGGGTCCATAGAAGCAAGAAGGAAGAAGAGGCAGGAAGGTAGGAGGGAGTGGAATGGATTGATGAAGGGAAGGGGAATAGAATAGAGGGGGGATGGAGGGAAGTAGGGATTCAAGTATTCGATATGCTTACAAAACTAGAAAAAGAAAATAATTAAAAAATAATATCCTATTTTGTAACTTCCTATCCTAAAGCCTCTTCACATATCAGATTTAATATAATAACATACTAGAAATCACAATCATCATACACTGTACCAGTTTTTTTTTTCCTTTTTGAGACACTCTGGTGTCCCAAATTGGCCAGGTCAGGACCCTGCCCAAGCTCTGAAACTGCAGGCATGTATTGCTATTCTTTGAAATTACTTCACAGACAGATGAGCATATTTGGAAAATACCCATTGTACAGGCCTCCACATCCTTTTCCATCTGCTGTGACTGTCAGTATGGAGTATTTGAGTTGAGCTTAACCTGAGTAACTGCATATCACTTTAACACAGTGAATAATTCCTTAAGCAAATACAGGAAAACTTAAGAGCAGAAAGCAACCTACTTACACTTTTACCTTGTAACTAAACACTACTTCTTGTTTTCTAATACAAACTTGTTGAAAAGAAACCACACACATTATAGTGTAATCTAGTTATCCCCTCCCCGATAATACCTTTTTTAAAAAAATTGATCACTTTCCTACTTTTCCATTGATAAAATCTCTAACACCCTGTGTCCTCTTAAGTATGTGGAATTTCAATGGTATACCCATGTATGACTCATTCTCCAGTATGGGGTCAGGCACGTGTCATCAATGGCAACCCAGAGGAAGCTCTGAGTCACACACACACACACACACATATACACAAAAACAAGAGAATAAATGGGAAGGAAACTGGCAGTGAAGAAGGGTTGTAATAGGAAAAGGAAGGAGATGGAACTGGGATTAAGATGTGACGATATCATAAATCCACTATATTCATATATGAATCTCTGAAAGAATAAAAAAAATTATGAAAAGTATGTGGGGCTCCCAAAACACACCAAGATTCTTCCCTCGTAAACAAACCAGATTTTCAAGCCTGTAATGTAGATTTAGGAACCTGGATAGGACATAGAAAGAAAATTCCGACAGAGAAGCCTCCTTCAGAGAAAATTAAGTGACATAAATCTGAACGTCTTTACAAAGGCAAAAGGTGAAAAGAATGTATATCTAATTCTTCCTTCATAAAGAGAATGGATATCTAATTCTTCATCTTTGAAAAAAAATCAGTTCCTCAACTTCATCTTCACTGATATTTTTCTCATTATACTTACATACAAAGTATGTTCAAAACAATCTAAAACTATATTTTGCTTCCACCACTTTCTAAATACAAATCTTGCAAATTTTCATAGATACTGTCTAATTGATCTTGAATTCCAAGTTACATGTTAAAGGGTTCTTCTTTGCCCAATTTCTTCCATTCATTACATATTCGATATCTATGAAGTATTAGAGTGGCCAACCTGTCAGAAATTCCTTTTCTACATCTATAATTTTATAACTAATCAAAAAAAGAAGGATTTTGTCAGTTACTCCAACTTAACCATTAGAAAAACAACTACTAATGTGACGTCCTAAAATATGTAGAGGCTGGAAATGACTCAGTGATAGACTTAGTACTGACATTCCTAGTACCATCAAAATATGACAATTATGTGTTTTAAGTATTCTTTCAGAATTAGCAAGCTAAATATTTCCAAATACTAATTAAACCAATTACTTACCTCTATGTGTGTAGGAATAATGTAATACTTACCTGTCCTCAACCCCTTGGATACTATAGGTAAAGACTTTACACATTCAATCCTCGGTAACTTCCATAGTTTATCCTAAGAATTTGCATAAAGAGCCACTAACACTAAAATAGGGGCAAGACAGCAGCTTACTACCCTATGATAAGAAGTACTACCAAGCATGGAATAACAACTCAGGGAGTTATGCTTTTATTGATCTTCTTTTGCAGGCTTTTACTTACTTTCGTTGTTTTTGGTTTTTGTTTTAGAGGGATAGGAGGCTGGGGTTAAAAACTAAGGACCTTACATGGGCGTGACAAGCAATTTTCCCTAAGCTATACCCCTAACTCTATAGTAGACTGTTTTATTCATCTTCATGACTTCATTGTAAAAAAATTAAAAAATCACCTTCTAAACTGGAAATGAAAGGGGCAATAGTTTAATCTCGGTTTGGTCTTTTTTTTTTTTTTTTTCTTTCTTTTCCTTTTTTAAAGAATAGTCAGCAAGATGGCTCAGTAAAGCACTTACAGTGCAATCAATCTGCGATCCCAAGTTTGATTCCTGGAACCCATATAAGAAGAGAATTTTTACCTTTTGACTGCCATTACAATGAAGAGAATTGATAAAGTACTTGCCTAGTACATATGATGCCCTAAGTTAAACTGATTCCAGTGAAAAGTAGAAAAAAGACACAATAGTCTGAAAAGGAATTTTCTTCCATGTAGAAACTGACATGGAATTTTACTATGGTAAATTAAGTTTGCTCTAATTAAGACCAATATCCTGCAAAAGAGATGAAAAGCAGCATAACTTAATACAGTATAAAGAAACTAGTTTATTCTTTGGCAAATCACTGTACTCATTTAGGACCAGTGCCAAAATCTATTTACTTCTACATTATACATTCTAGTCTATCACTTTCTACCAACATAGTTGGAATGGGGGCATTTCTCCAAGCTATCATGTTTAAAGAAATATCATGCACCTACCTAGACTAGACCTTCCAAGGAATATTATTTGGGATTTTCTATAATTTCACAGCACAGCAACTCATTTAATTCTAGTGTAGATATATGAAACAGTGATTCTTACTAATGTCAATCTATTTTGCCAAGTTAAGATTTCAAAATTTGCAAACTTTAAGTAAACAAAGATAAATAAGGCTACATACACCGTGGAAAAAATAAACCTATATCAAAAAGAATCAAACTTAAGGATGACAAAAACTTAAAAATCAATGTTTATAACTATGGTTATTTAAAAATATAATTTTTATTTCTAAAAGTAAAAAAGTAAAAGTATTCCACAGTTCACTTTTGATGACTTAAACATTTACAAATATTTTTACTCATAACACTGTCAACCAATTCTTAAAATATAATATATTGTGTGAAATAAATCTCTGATCATAAGAAAAGGACATTAGTTTTCACGACTTTATTTAAATTTTAAGTTAGTAACTATCCATTAAATAGCTAATAACATTACTGTAAACTAGAAAGTTTTAAGATAATAGCTTACTGCAATGACAGCAGTTCTAAATAAAATTACAACACTGTTCCTACCTGTTGTAGAAGGAGCACTGCATAAGTGGACTCTGTGGACTAGTGGCAATGTTTGCTAATTCTGTGAGCCAATCCACCTCATTTTCACGGTAAGTATTTTCCGCTATGTCTGAGGTATTCTGGTTCCAAGATGGTCTTGGACATTCTTGATGAGAAACATCTGAGTTTAGCTGATATATATCTGACTGGGTTGGGTCACTTTGAACAGCCTGAAGCTCAGGAAGGTCATCTGAAAGTAAGTATAAAATATAAAAAGGCAATTAAATAACAATGAACTTTTTCAGCTAGAAATCCTTCAACTTTCAACTAATTTCAGAGAAAAATCACAAACTCCTTTTTTTTTCTTTTTTTTTTTTTTTGGCTGAATCAATTCAAACTTAAAGAATACAGCTGTAAATGCAGGTCAAGGAAGCCTGATGGACAAGTAAACCCAGTGAATCCGAATATAGCAATGGTTCCCTACCTGATCCAGGAGTTCAGGAGTTGAGAGCCTAGAGAAACAGGGTCTATCTAGCTTGTGCTTTCTACACCTAAATCAGGAGCATCCACTACATACCACAGAGACATTCTTATATTAATTGGTTAATGAGAAAAAGGCAATTGATATGGATATAGTTATTACAAATGTTATTAACCTGTTATAGAAATAAATGCAACACTGACAACAAACTTTCAAAGATGAGATTAGAGATCACGTTATCAAGATGCAGGTGCTACTTAGTTAAAAAAAGTACTTGGTTGAAAGTGTCACAGCATCCTTTGGGTCCCTGATAGAAAAATATAATGAAGTCTCAAATAATGCCTTTTAAATTATATCATCTAGTATTATAGATGTAGGGCAGTACTCTGTCATTCTACTGTGAAAATACCTTGTAACTGCTTTATGGTACATGCTATCAGAACTGCTTTTAATACTACTTTACATAACTTTTTTTCCAGATGATAATGAACCATGTTAAGTTATCATAACTGAAAAAAATAAAATAAACACAAAAACCTCATCTAGTCTTCTAAATGTCATCATAAAGGTATGTACAGTTAGTTTACATTCAGGCAAATACTTCAGAGCAATCCTCTAAGACTAGAACACCTTAATTGAAAGTAGCAATTCATGATGCTCATCTTTTCTTGGATTACAAGGCATCCCTTTTCATGGAACAGCAAAGGAGTTATAAATCAGCATACAGATTTATGATAATCCCTCTTTCTAATTATTGTTAGGATGCTGGGATTATCTTAGGCTGCTGGGGCTAGATAGCCCTTTCTCTCATGAAGCACTTGCCTTTGACTATGGTTTCTAGACTACTTCATCTTTGTTATTCAAATTCAGAAAATCATTTACTTTTTAAGTCAAATCACAAATGGAAGAGCCAAGACTTTGGTTCCCTGGCCCTGATTTCATGCAGACATCTAAAACATGAAGGAGGGTAACCAACTATCTGATTAAAATAGTGCTCTATCCTTAAGAGTAACCACTATTCAACAGGTATTGGGATCCAGAAAGTGTTTGCCATTCAAACAAGGTATGTCCCAAAACTTAATTAAGGATCTCCAAAATTCCTAAACCTTACTACAAAATTTAATGACTTCCAAACATAAAGAGAGTCAGCAGCCATATCTTTTCAGAGTTTCCATGGACATTAAAGGCAAATGAAGCCAAGCTAAAAAGCTGAGCAGCAAGTCAATCATTGGCTCTTGATTACTGAATACCACCCCAGGAACAATACAATTCAAACTCATTCCTAAGTAAACCTCCACAGACCTACAGGTTACATCTCTCTGGAGTAGCTCAGCAGATGATGATTAGCACAAATATAGCTCCTCAAATCTCAAGAACTGTCTTTCCCTATAACACCAACAAATCAGCCATCAAGCTCACTGAGATGTTTCAAAAGCAGCATGCTTTTAAAAGTTACAGGCTTTCCTAAATGTTATTTAATAATACAATTTTTGTACAAAGAAATAATAAGACAACCACATAAAATCTGAGGTGGGTAATACCTATGAACAATCCCAGTGAGTGGAGAGGGGGAATACAAAGATCCTAGGAACTTACAGATCAGCCAGTCTAGCCAAAACAATAAAGTGAAGAGTGAGTTCTGGCACACATGCATATGCATACACAAAACATACACACACACACACACACACACACACACACACACACGAGAACATACACATATATAGATAACGAGCACAACAACAAAAAGAGCAGGAAGAAAATAAAGTTAAAAATCCCTATTACACAAAAACTTTACAAATTTTTTCAGCTAGCAAGGTAGGCAGAAAAAAATTAAATCCCCTAATTAATCTAAATTTTATTGAGACTTATTCTAAATAACTTTATATAATTTTTTTTTTTTTTTTTACCGAGCTCCATGTGCTCATCACAGGAGTTATATCCTGGCGAGGATGGCAAATTCTCATTACACTGCAGCAACTCCAGTGAGTCATTCATTCCTGACTTGTCCATTACCAGCAGGAGTTTCTGTACTGCATTAGGCATCTGATTTGTCTTCACTTCCCACACCATGTTATGGTGCTCTGACTTGAAATAAAAGAAAGAAGTGTCAAGACATGAGATTTGGAGATTCAAAGTACACAATCAAAGTCCGACGCTGCGTTTCGATTTACCTACCTCCACTTAAACAGTCGAACCCTTTGACCAGGAAGACTTGTCTTAGCCCTAAAAGTATGTTCTCTGCACTAAATTACATCTAAATCCTAAAAGATTGGTATCTTAATTCATATCTTCTCTCCTTAATAGTAACAGATACTTTATATATACATTTCTCTGAACTAGTAACTTTCAGATATACATAATAAAACTTTTTCTAATTCAAAAGAAAATTGAGCTTAAGTAACAAAAACTAAAGGAATAATGTATTTCATCCTTTTTAAGACTATTTTCTGCCTCAAAGAACAACATTAACACACTTAAATTATATTCAATGTAAAAGTTATCTTAATCTTAAAGGCTTATAACATTGTACTTCTTATAAAATAGAAGTATTCATGTTTTCTTGAGGAGACTGAGACAAAAACTGTAATAAAGATAAACATACCTGTCATTCTGAGATTATTATTCTTAGAAAAAGGAATTATAGTAAATTTAAATAATAGACAATTGATAAAATTACCTTCAAATCAAGTGTGCTAAGTTATCACAAGAAAGAGAACAAAGACTAATATATTTAATTTCTCAGCAAAGCCCACTAATTTTTTTTTTTTTTTATGAAAACTGTGGTCCACATTTTACACTCTGGCTTTCTTCAGACAGCAGTAAGTCATTTAGCACAAATGACATCATCAGGAATATTTCCTACTTTTTCAGGGTCTATTCCAAATTTTATTTTAAGAAATATTGTGACTTTTTCAACAATCTATATTATGATTAAAAGTCAAGTACCCCAATTCATGCTGACCAAAAAACACAATGAAAAGAGCTGGGCGGGTGACTTAATGACTTAAAACAGTCCCAAGGTTTACTTCTTCACATCCCACAGAGAAGCTGGAAAACAATGGTGTAAGCATCCATAAATCCCTTCATGTGTACAGATAATGGGAGGTGACACCTGAGAATCTTCAGAAGCTTTCAAGCCCATCAGCCTGGTTCACAAAAGGGAAGGAAAGAAAATTCCACCTGAACAAGATGGAAAGTGCAGAGCTCCATATCCTCTGTATCACATGCACAGCCTAGCACATTCACACCTGCACTCATATAACACACATATAAAACAAATGGCAACAAAAACTGGGTCGCTGCACCTCATCGGAGAAGAGGACCCAGAGGAGAGTTTGGCATGCACATTAAAGGATGCTCCGGGGATGGGAGGGGGAGGCACTGGGGGATAGGAAGGGAGGGAGGAGAGGAGGGGGGAACAGGGGGATGGGGGATGGAGGTGACCAATATACCTGTTAAGTTTGTATGAGCGGAAATAAAAAAAATAAATAAAAATTAAAACAAGGTATCTCTTAAGAACTGTAGCCATTTTTTTTCAACAAAGGTTTCTTCATGACTAATCTTGTGTATGTCTGTGCATTACTCTGTGGAAGCCATCAAGTGTCCTGCTCTATCACTCTCTGCCTTAGTTCCTTGAGACAGGTTTCTCACTGAACGTGGAGCTTGCTTTATGGCTAGGCTGACTAGCCATCAAGTCTAAGAGCTCCTGTTTCTCCTCCATCCCCAGCACTAGTGCTACAGGTGAATATAGGCATGCTTGGCTTTAACATAGGTACTAAAGCACTCCTGCATGTCCACAACATCTTCTTCATGTTATTAAAGATATGCTCCTCTCACTATCATACAATCACTGCAATAACAACTTTTAAAATGATTTTACTTAATTTTAATATTACATGAAAAATAATTTTAGAATGTATGATCACTTTTAATCCTGTCAACTAGGCTTAGATATTAACACTGTTCATTCTTTTTTAATTATTACTTTATTTTTCTAGTTTTACAAGCATATTGAGCACTTTTTCCTGTTTCCTTCCATCCAACTCCCTCTCACCCATCTGCCTGTCTGCTTCTATGGACCCCAGGGTTCCCTCTGGCTTGTCTACTCTTGTGGGTGTTTATTATTAACATTTTAATATATTAAAATCCAATTTTTTCAAAGATATATCTAAAGCATTTTTTGCAATTTTCATTACTAGTTGATAACATTTTTCATCACATTAAGTTCATGAGCAGTTTCCTATGTCATTTCTTCACACATAATTCCAACCAAGAGAGAGAAAGAGAAAGAGAGAAATCTAGACAAGTATTAATTGTAAAGATGTACTAAAATTCATTTACTCTTCCACTACTGAACATATTACAAGTTTTCATTCTCTTAACACTAGAGTTGACTTTTTCTTTTTTAAGAAATTGGCTACACAACTAAATTTCTAGATATAGGTCAGCATGGGTGGACAGTTGAACATTTTGAGGTTCTCTAATACACCTAGCAAGTGCACACTGTTTCTAAAGCTCTATTTTGGATGCTTTCTGCCTGCACCAATTGAGGCACTTGCTAGTTTAAGGGTTAACTGTCAACTATATGCATTGCAGTATAGTGACATAAGGAAGTATAAGCTTTGATTCTAGTTTGACCAGGTACTAGGAGTGATATGAGCAAATGTTATTTTCTTTGAAATCTCTACAAAAAAAAAAAAACATACTACCACATGCAGCCAAATCTATAACATAAACGCATATTGAAAAAGAGAGAGCACATTTGAATTCCCAACTTCTGTGTAAGCTAACTTCTGGTTTTGTCAGAGTTCTCTCAAAAAGTAAAACAGTAATGATGCAGAGGATTTTTTTGTTTTGTTTTTAGTAACTACTAAAACCAGGAACCAATCATTTTTATGAGATCTTCAAGACAGTTAACACTATTAATTTAGATGGAATATTTTCATTCTTCACAGAGACACCTTCTAAACATCTTAAATAAAAAAATTTAATGTAACTTAAAATCCTTAAAAATGTTACGTTTCATATTCTAATATGAACTGGACGTCAACCATGGCCCCTATTAAACTTGAAATTTTCTCTCTTCGGAACTCTCCTTTGTGAGCAACAATGCTGCTCTTGAGCTCTCAGAAGCACTGTTTTAACTAGTCTTGTTTCACACTTCCTCTTGCAGAGCTCTGGGGTGTTCTTTCTTCTCTCCATCAGCAGATCCTTATGTGTCCCCCACTTACATTTACAGTACATTAACTTCTTGTGATATCATTCCTTCAGCATAACTGTAGGAAAGAATCAACTTTAGTATCAAAGTAAAGCTACCTACAAATAACTAACCAAGTAGACACTTAATGATCCTGAGTTCTTCATGTGATGATGACTTTTTGATAAGAGTTTTGCTATCATAAAGACAAAAAGGTTTTATTAGTTTTTTTTCAAAGCTTTATTAGGAGAGAGAGAAAGAGAACAAGAGGACTTTCTACTACAAGGCCTTTAAGGGATCAAACTCAAATCGCCAAGTTTCTACCAAGAGGCCTTCAAGGGACTGAACTCAAATCGCCAAGTTTGAACACATGCACCTTATTCACTGAGCTATTTTGCTGGGCCCTACTAATTTATCATTGCTATTGTTGTTGCTGCAAGTTTCCTAATCAAAAAATAAAGTCTTTAACTTTAAACAAAAATTTTATTTTCACTTTTGCTGGGACAAGTAACCTAACCTCAGCTCAAAGTACTTCTACTGCTTAAGACTGCTGGGAAAGCCCATGAAAACAAAATATAAAGCCACATATATACAAATACAAGTTGTCTTCTCATTTTTCTGTCTAAAGAAGAAAACCAGACCCTGAAACTACAAAGAAATACCATTAGAATCCTTACTCATAAATACTCCCCTCATGTATGACATCAATTACAGCCACTCTGATAAACGAGTTCTTCTCAGTTATCTTCTGGTAGTGCTAATCCTATTGTTCATTTATGCTTTTGTACAGTGCTTTGTTATTAGAATACACAACTTGCTTTGTATTTTAGTTGAATATGCAAGTGCCAATTTTTCATCAGAACAGTGACTTTCAAAGGTTAGAGTAAAATTCTTCAGGTGTTCTCTGAATATCATGTTCAATAATTTGATTCAAAAAAATTGTGTATGATGTGTCTGTGTGTGAATGCAGATACACATGTGTTGGTCAGGGATAACTTTCAGGAATTGATTGTCACTTCCACCTTGTAGAGGCAGGGTCTCTCTTATCTCTGGCATTGTCCTTCAGGCCAGCAGGCCTGTGTGCTTTTGGTCACTTCTGTCTTATCTTGCCTTAGTCACTCATCTTGCCTTAGTGTTGGGATCACAGCTTGTGGGACTTCAAAGGCAAGAATTTTTTTCCTGCTGAACCATCTCCCTGGCCCTCAATAACTTGGATTTTAACAGATGCTTTTATCACACAAATTTTCAGAAGCCTACAAATTCTGATATAGGAAGAAAGAAGAGATGGCTAGAAATGACTGTCTCTGAGAATGACAAAGAAAGACAATGGGCTTTCCAAATGCCTATCTATACCCACTACCTACACATTCTACTTAACACTCAAAGCTGTTCTGTGAAAAGCACACCACTATGGATGAAACAAAGGGGACTCTGATGACTCAATGGGACCATTTTCTTGTTGAAGAACAGGCAGGAAAGAAACCGAACTACAACACAGGGTTTTCAAGAGTATGTTCTCCCTAGATTCCTCTTTAACATGATCCTTATGGGCTTCCTGGTAGAACCTTCTGGATATTCGCCCCTAATTCAGAAGAGCCACACAACCAGACTATTCAAATTGTTTTTTGAAAAGCAGACAAAGAGAAGGTAATGTGCAATTAGTATATATGAAGAACTGAAATATTTAAAAGAAATTACATTAAAAATAAGCTACAAAGTATTGGAACAAACATTAATGAACTAACTATATTTAATTCAAGTTTAATATCAAAAGCAATCCAGAGGCTCTTTTATATTTTCATATACTCTTAACTCTGACCGAGGTGTTTTCACTACTCTTGTTTGCCACTATGCCAAAAAATGAAAACAAAACCCACACAAGTTTATTTTGGCAACATACCCTGTTATAAGCTACCACTTAATACCTCTGTGTTCCTGAACAATTAACTTCTTCTTCCTATGTTTTATTTGTAAACGATACTTCTGAAGATGTTTCATGTACAAGAGATACAGTGCACATCCATCCTTTGCTGAACACTTTCAATCACATCTATACAAGTCTTCATAGTCAATACAGAATGCTAATACAGCTGAACATAACATGAAACTCCTACTAAACAGTACTACCAATTCAAGCACCAGATGGGTTACTTGAATTCACCTAAAATTCATGTTAGGAAAGAAACCTATTTCCCTAAATTCGATTATAATCTTAAGCATTTTCATATTGCTATAACTTAAGAAAAATGGTTTTTCTTAATTACTATAAATGGCTTTAAAATTTCAATTAAGGCCAAGGCTGGAGGGCTACCAAGTTCAAAGCCAACCTAGACTACTACAGCCATGACACATCAAGGCCCATGTCCATGCCACATCTGGAAAGAAAACAAAAAACTCAACTAACCATATGAGAGAAAAACTTTTTCTTTCATCCTTTTTCTTCTTTCTCCTTTGCGTGTGTGGGGGAGGAGGGGATGAGAAAGGATCTCAGCTAGCTCTAGAAGGAAGGCACTGAGGATGACTTTGAACTCTTACAGCAAGACCTATCAAGCAGGGCTATAGGCCTAAGGCATGGCTGAAAAAATTTTTTTCTACTTTTATATCTATAGAGTACTATCCACTCTAATTACACAGTAATGTTGGTATTTAAAGGGAAAAACACATGGGCTGGAGAGATGGCTCAGGGGTTAAGACTGCCTCACAAGCAGATCCTGAGTTCGGATCCCAGGTCCCAAGTAAAAAAATCAGGTGGAAATGAGCCGCCTCTACTTTCAGTCCTTGTAAACAGAACCTGTGAAATCCCGAGCTAAGCCAACTCCAAAGTCACCCTTGTACCTCCAAAAATACGCACAATTAATTAAAAGGAAATACGTGTAAAATATCCTGCTTTACACAGAACTTGCAATTCTTACTAAACAGGCCCAGCAGCTCACTAATGCATCAAGCTATGCCTCCCTCACTGTGTACTTGGACGAACAGCTCTAAAAGAAGTTAAAATACATTAGGGACAATCTGAAGGGTCGCTTTAAAGTTCGAGAGGTACCAACTGTCAAGTAGGTAAAGCTGGAAAGGTATGCGAAAAATACTGAGTTGATATTCTTTTGACATATGCATGAATAGAAGAAATGAATCAAGGATTTCCAAGCAAAAAGAAAAGGCTTTATGAAACTAAACTGGAAACGTGAAATTTTCTTTGTAAAATTAGTCAAGCTGGAATAGTGCTTTGTTTTAAATTAGTTAAAATGATTCCTCAAAAGCGTAACTAAGGCAACGCGAAAACTTGCCTGGACTTTTCAACATAATACAAACTTCCTTAAAACTTTGTCAAATAATGGCAATCTAATCGAGTTTAACGAAAGAAACCCCCACAGATGATGCCAATAGTTTCCTCTGCGAGGTAAAACAAGACCTTAAGAGTGCGAGGGAATACCACCCGAACCAAAACCCAAAATTGCGGCTCCAGATCTAGGCCAATAAAAACAGCACAAAGTATTTACAAATGTTCCAACTATCCTACCCCGATTCTCAAAAGGTAACTTTAATCTGCACCACTCCGCGAGCCAGTAGTTTGTGAAACTCTTTGGGACGTCTGCGTCCCAGCCTCCCGAGTACCCCAGCGCGGCCCCGGTGTCAGAGAACTCCCCAGAAGTAACCCGCGGAGAGCGCGAGCCCCAAGCGCTGCGCCCCAGATTCCTTTTTGTTTTGTTTGCAGCGGCGGCCGAGAGGCGGAGCCCGGCCCCGCCCGCCGAGCCTCGGCCGGGTCACGCCGCGCGGCGCCGCCCGCGCACGCCAAGTCCACCCCCACGACTTTCGCCACCCCGCGCCCGCTCCCCTCCCCCCGTCATGTGACCGCGCGCCGACGCCAGGCTTGTTTTTCCCCTCGGCGCGGCCACCGCGCAGGCGCCTCGCAGCCCATTCATTCGAACTGCGTAACAATGAGCCCCGGGGCCCGGCGTCCCCGACAGCTCCCGGCGCGGTCCCGGCGGCGGCCCGCTGCGGCCCCGCGCCCCGGCCCGCACCGCCGCTCTCCCGGCCTCCAACCGTCCGACCTCCGCCCCCCAGTTGGAAGCTGCGAGCCAAACTTTCTCGGGTGGAACGCGTAGGGCCCGGGGGCCCGGGTCCCCGACCCGGCCCCTGCCGCGAGCGCGGCGCCGAGTCCTGACCCCTCCCCGGGACCCTAGTCCGGCGGGCGCAAGAGAACTCGCAGGGACGCGGGGCCCGCGAGCTCGCCACGGACATCACCGGCCGGCGACGCCCCGACTCCCGGCTGTTCTCGGAACCGAGTGCTGCGGCCCGGAGCCTCGGAGCCCCGGCCCCGGCCCTGCCCCTCCCTTCCCCACCCCCACCTCCACCTCCACCTCCCGAGCAGAACCCTCGCGCACCGCGGCGGGCTGCGGGCCGCGCGGCACGACAACACCGCCGACCGCTCGCCCATTCGTGCTCCGGTTACCACCGGCGTCCCCGGTGCGCGTCGTGCTTCCCGCTGCCGTGCTCACTTCTCAGCCGAAACTTTCCTACTTACCAAACCCGTCGCCATTACCAAGTCTTTCAAGCTTCGTCTTCCCCTCCCCTCCAGCCCCCGGGGGCTGAACCACCATTCTGCTTTTTCGTCCTCTTATTGGTTGTGAGAACTGTCATTCACGCGTTCCACTTTCCTATTGGGTCCCTCTTAGTGGGCGGGTGTGTATTGACTTTTCTGTTGTGTTTACTGGAGAAGGTGGCGTGTCAATCACTAAGGCAAGAGCTTTGGATTGGCTTGTTGCCGAGACTCTGGGGACCAGAGCCAAACTTTGTTCCCGAAGTGGATTGTGGGTTAGGTAGTCTCAATCTTACTCCTGAGCCCGGAAAATTGCAAGCGTGAGGAACCGCCTGGACTACACATCCCAGAAGGATGTGCGCGGCTCAGTCTTGATAGTAAACAAGAATCATAGGGACACGTGTATCAGCTCGTTTGTTTTGGTGTCAGGGACAAAAGGGAGGGGGCGGAGGAAGGGAGTGTTTTAAAGCTTGGGCCTGTTCTCTTGCTTTGGGCTCCTCAGGTGCTCGGGCAGCCTTTCCTAGCACCCATTGTGGGCCACAAACAACCAGAGTCGCTTGCTGCTCAGAGTTTGGCAGGTGGCCAAGGTATTGTTTTAGTGCGAGGGGAAGGAGATGACTGCGCCAGCGGAAGCAGCAAAGGCTCAGCAGGGACTGGGTCACGCACAAATCACGTCCTGGGCTCTATGGGGATGAGGAAGGTCATATGGGGTTCCCCCTCAGTGGAAGATTACACCTGACCCTAGCCTCCCTAGCCCTCCTGCAACTGGGAAGATTTATCGCTGTCCAGTTCGCCCAGGATTTGTGGAGAGCTCGGTCTAAAGAATTTACAAAACTGTGCGGATAGCAGGACGTGGGCTCTGAAATGGAGGCAGTTGAAGTATTTACTGAGCTGCATTTGAGCTCACACAAAGAAGTATGTTCTGTGACTCAAACCGACTCAGTCGGTAAAGTATGTGTAAGTTTCTCTGTGAGTTTTTTTATTGGCCATTTTTTCCCTCTCGAAGGTTTCTGAAAGAAAACTGTCTTTTCCAAATCCTTAAAGTTTCCAGTGTTCAGACTCACCATTCAGCGTTATTAGTCTCTAAATAAGACTGATCATTATGTGCATGTAGTCTATAATTGGTATTTTTATTATTTACATTACAGGCATTAATAAGTTTTTTCTTTGAACTTGGAGTGTTTAATCATTAGCTCACATGGCTAGATGGTATTTCTTTAGCTCATTAGGTGTGTGCTGAAAATTGAAATGAGGGAAACTAATTAGTAGGATGTCTGCTAAAGCCAATTTTGGGGAAAAGCCTGAAATCTTAGTTATTTTTTAAAACTGCCACAGTTTTTTAATTCGTGAATGTACCTGAAAGTCACATAACAGAATCAAGAAAATACTCTCTTATGATTGAAAATGTTTGTTTCCTTTACAAGTCCTCCACTTGGATCCTTGAATGCATCTTATAAAGCGCCCTTGTAAAAGAGATCTCCTTTTTGGAGATTACTACAAGTGGTAATAAAACACTTTTTTCCCCTCAAAATAAACTACAAGAAAACAAAAAAATGCTAATTTTCTCCTAAAGTAAAAACAGGATTTGAGTCTACATCCTTCATATATTTTGAATGACCTCAAAAGACACTGTTTTTCTCTTGTGTTTTTCTGTTTTTATTAGTGGAGAATCATCTTGATCCATATCTTTAAAAAAATTCCCTTTAAATCTTTTGACAAAAAATAATTTCTGTCCATGGAGTTCATACACCTAATCATTTAAAATTACTGTCTGAAATAATTTGGGTGTAATTCAAACCAAGAAGCTAGTTCTTCCCCAAAAACAAATCTTGAGAACTTTGAAACATTAATTTATCCCTTCTCAGTACACAGACTGCATTATTATACACAAATTGCATTATTGACTTCCCCTGAATGTTATTAAAACTTTTCCCAAAAGCCTTAAATATTTTTTTTGGTGTGGAAGTTACTAATACAGGAAGAATTCAATTTCAGATCAAAATCTTCTGTCATATACTTTTCCCTTGAGAGCCTTATAAATTTCTTCCATTCATATATTTGCTTATTGGCCACTTTGCTGATAACAATACAAATACGCCTCATACTTTTATCTATGCCCAAGTTTTTAAATATAAATTAAATTTAAAGGAGTTTACTCAGGGCTGACTGTTAGATTTGATGCACCTTGTGGAGGACATTTAATCCTGTCTTCTGATTTCCCTAGGAGTTAAGTGAACATGTTAGGACTTCATGTGTATTTAACAGGAACATCTTTGTTCTTGGTTAACCAACAAAACCAGCCAACTCAAAATCCAGAACAAAGGTCAAAGTACAAAACCAGTAGGAGTTCCTTGGACATATTTATATATGTAAGTTAGACTCTAACTAAACAAATATTCAGAGTTACCTGCCCTTCAGATGTTTCATAACAGAAATTAATATTAAAAGTCACTTTAATACTTCCTCTTAGAGTACACACTACATATATGCATAAAGTCTATGTTAAAATAGGGAAATCAAATTATCAACAGTTTATAAAATTACATGTTATAACTTCAACATTCTAGTGAGAGAAATAGGAGTAAACTAGATAAATCCTATTTAGGGATTTCATCTCCTATTTAAGGGCGAAATTATGCAATTTACCTGGATCTTAACATATATAGCACAATGACTGCTTTGCCAAACTAAAAAATAAGCGGAGGTAAATATTTTCCTAAACATTGAGGATATTGCTCCTTATTATCAGTATCTAAATAAAATCACCAAAGAGTGAAAGCTAGAAAATGGACCAGCCCATAATTCTAAGTGTCCAAGCTTTTCAGATAATTCTTTAGAATATTTAAAGTCAAGTAAATTTCTTTCCATATAGCTTACTGTGTTTGAAAATGAATTCTAGCTAGGCTGAAAAGATGGCTCGGAGGCTAAGACTCTGCCTTGTAAGCAGAAGGATCCCACATAAAAACATGTGAAAATGGGGTCAACCTACACTTTTCTGGAAGACAGAGACTGGGAAATATAAGAGTAAAATAAAAGGGAGATAGATGTAATTATTTGTAGATAGGTGCTCAATATAAAGACAATTTTTCATCTCATAATTATACTTTAAAGAACCACTGAAATAATTTCACTTCATCATTTAAAGGACACACAGATGATTCTGAAAGACACCCTTAAGCCTACAAATACACACACACACGTATGCAAAAAGAAACTGAGTCAATTTTGTAATTTAATTAAAAGAAGTCATCTATCCTCAGGTACTGAAATGGCTGGAAGAGAGTTCCATTTTAGAACTGTCCTTCGGCTGACGATGTTGGTGTACGAACCCCATATCCCCATGACCATTAGAAAGAATCAAAAGCTGAAAAAGGATCAAAAATGATTGCTGGGTTTCTGGTTAGAACAGCTGAGATACAGTGATGCCATCTGGTACGTAGAGGAAAGGCTGGGTTCAGATTTAGGTAGGAAGTTTGCAATGCAGGGAAGAAATTTGATTACAGGAATCCTATAGATAGCTGTGTATCTGAACTTTAAAAGATTCAAGTCTAGAGGAATTTATTTGGTATCCTCAGAAAATAGAAGAGACTACTACATTTTTTTATCTTATTTTTTTCCCTGCAAAATTTTTGTTGAATGGACCAATTTGGTGTAAGTGGAAATGTGAGTAGACAAATCAATAGAAAATTCTACTTCCTCTTTTGAATATTAAGCTCAAGTAAGTGTTCCTGTGTCTTGAATTGAACTTTTCTGCAACAAATAATTCCTGTTCTATGACCTGCTTAACACTACTCTTTCAATGCTTTTGACTTGGGTTCTATTTAGAAGTTCTTTATGCACTTTCATTTGCTAGCCAAAGTTCCTCATTTCAGAGGCAAGTGTAAGAAGCAATTGAAACGATAGGAAACTGAACTTCATATTTTTACTACCTATGACATCTCACATATTCACCTTACCCTTTCTCTGTTGCTTACATCTCTATTGGCATCTTTGGTGCATAATTAATGAGCAAGTGCTTTCGGAACAAATGAGAAGTTGGGGGAGGAATAAGCAGCAGTCGTTAGATCATTGACTTTGCTTGATACTTTCCATGTTCTCCAAGGGCCACTTCATGTAAAACTTACAGGTGAAACATCACAATCAGAAAATCCTGATAGCTGAACCTGGAAGCTGGGTGTTATGTCATCTTTCAAAAAAATTTATATTGAAGGACTTTCTGGATTTTAAATTTTTAGACTAGAGATCCTCTACTTGTGAAATATACAAGTATTCCATAATTTATAATGCTTTGAAACCTAAACAGTTCTGGTCCCAACAATTTCAGATAAGAGAAACTGGTTTGTACAATTGAGAAAAGGTCTGGTTTTCCATATGCATTAAATAAGCACTATTTGTCTTGCTCCCTCTTGGTGTTAATCATGCAAACAAAATATCTCCTTATTACTCTTCACCATCAAGTTATGTACCATATCATATTGCACCTCCATGTAAGTATGGTATGCTTCCTTGAATCACAGGTGGCCAGATTAGGTCGTTCTGATTCATAGATGCAGTCAGCATGAGAAATGAAGTGTGGGAAAAGCACAAAGTAGTTGAAACAAAGTGGAGTTACCTTTGGCCTTTCAATAATAAAGTGAACTTACTTCAGTGGTTCTTTAAAGAGCAATTATGAGAGGAAAAGCTGTCCTTATATTGAGCATCTAGCTACAAATAAAGTATTTCCTTTCTAAAAAGTCACTTGTAGCTAAAAATAGTAGCGCATGCCTCTAGTTACCAGAGAGATAGAGGTGGGGAGACTGCTCGAGTCCAAGTTTGAGAACAACCTGGGTGACCATAGCAAGACTGTGATAGGAGGGAAAAAATATTTCCAAATATTCCAAGAATACAGTCACATAAGAAAGGAAGCACACTTGTTTTAAATGTCATGCTAGAAGAGGCAGTTAGCTCCAAGGTTAGGATGCTATGCAAGATATAGATAGGTTTCCATTAAAACAAAGATGGAAAATGAAGTCATAAGTTGCCTTATGCAAAATTTTGACTGTCAGATTTGCTACTTATAAATGCAAGAAAATTTTTCACATTAAAAATAGCATGAGCCAGAGCTGTAGCTTAAATGGTAACATGCTTGTCCTAAGGGCCAAAATCAGTTCCTACCACAAGAAACAGCAAAACATCCAAACAAGAATACAGGATAGAGCCAGTAACCAAAGTACTAAGGAAGCTGGGATAGGATCCTGAGTTTTTTGTCAGTCAAGACCTATAGAAGTCCAGGTTTCCAGAAACCCAGAACGAAGTCAGTAGGAGATATGTAGTAATTGTTACAGTGGAGTATTCAGCTTCTTCAGCATCTACTCGCAGGATCCGAAGGCTTGCTTTGTGAGCCTTCTAATGTTTTTCTGGGCCCTAGGCTGCTGAGGACCTCTAGACCTTCATTTCTACACATTATATAGCAGACTTTTCCAGTATCTTCCCTCTTCCCCTTTATAAATGGCTGAAGCCACAAAGCATATTTTTGGGGGAATTACAGAAGGGTCAAAGGTCCAGAATTGTGTATGTGTGATGGTTCCATTCACCATGGGATTGCCCCATCTCATATCTTCTCAGTTCCTCTTATTAAAAAAAAAAACACACACACACACAAATGGAGCAGAAAATCATGACTCATTTTGCCATTTGTACTTAAACTTGATTTTGTGCCTGGGGGGGGTAATTATTTCTTATTTTTCTAGTCATGAGTAAAAAATGTAACAAGCTATTATGGAACAATTATAATTGGTGCTAACCAATTATATGTGGGTACATACACATATATGCATATACATTTTTGTTGTATTTTTGCATTTAGAATAGGATTCAGGTTATGACTAACTCGAAATCTGAGAAAAACCAACTCTCAAGTGGGTGAGATTTCAGTCTTGCAATAAATTCCCTATCATACATTATATTTTATATAATACACAGGCAATAGGTTTCCAAGGCAAAATTTTAGGCTTATAGCCTTACAAAATTAAATTTTATCATTTAAAATTTTTACTGTAAATTAAATAAATTTCTCTAAATTAGACTAATAATTTGACATTATTAGACTAGACATTATTTAGAATAGGCTAAAACTGATATTAGGCCAGGATTTTGACAAGAAATGAAAGAAATTTTCAACTTTCCATGAGTTTTATGTCGTCACAACAACCTTGGTGGAATTGTAGGTTTTTGTTAGTGTACAAATCGAAGTGACATATTCCTGTGGTTATCACTGCAAATCACTGTTGGACTTTGCTGCTCACACTTTCATTAATTACATTGATAAGACCTGTGTTTAAATACCTATGAAAACAACTATATATTTTCAGTTGTTCAACCGGTTTTATTGCCTTGAAAATTATTCTGGGGCTGGAGAGATGGCTCAGGGGTTAAGACCCTGCCTCACAGCAGAAGGTCCCGAGTTTGGATCCAGATCACAAATAAAAACACTAGGCAAAAACAGCAGTACCATACATTTCAAGCCCTGGTAGGTGGAGCACTGGGAAATCTAGAAGAAAGCAAAAAAGGAGGTAGAAGCATCCAGGATGATTCCCAAAGTCATCCTTGGTCCTCCAAGGGACACACAGTGCCCTCTGATGAACGCACACATAAATTTTTTAAAAGTATTCTGGAGTACATATTATCCTAGAATACTTTTAAAGGCAGAGACTGTTCTTACAGCTGTTTCTCCCACATCAGACTGTACCACAAAGTACTTTGAATATTAGGAGCCAGCATTCCTTATACCTATTTCTGCTTAAGTGTTCCCTCTTCAGTACTGACTCAATTCATATTTACTGCCAAGCTTACGGTTTATTGCTGAAAGTTAGCTAACCCTTGTTAACATTTCTTCAAAAGAAATGGTCAGAAAAAGTATGTATTATTAAAGATGCATTGGAAATACAAGTCGGCCTCTTTCTTAATCCGCAAAATCCTATTTTTCCCATGTTTTATTTATTTTAAATAATTAGGACATTTGAAATGATAGTAGCCCTCATGTTTTGCCAACTTGTGTTGCAGATCACATATACGCTATATATGGGAATGGAATTTTCTTACTCATATATTGGTGTGCAAAAAAACACACATCTCTTTACACTTATTAAACAAGGAGGTATCTTTGTTCTGCAGGAAGAATTCCTAGCCATAGCACATTGAAAGCTCCAATTCTTCTTGAGATCTTGAGCAAAAAATTCCCAAATAGGACATTTGTGTGGTGATAAAATGACACCCAGTAGCCAAACTGAGCTATTTTTGGTAATTTTACACACAATTCTGCTAGCTACCCAGATTTTTTGTGGTATGATCTGCAACATATCAGGAGTCAGAAATCAAACCTAGTGTCCTACAAAGTCATACATACTGTTTTTTGTCCATGCTGTGGGGGTTTTTCTGGCTTCCATGGACCACATCTCATGTTTTTCACTGCATTTGTCCACTAGGCAAATTAAAGAATAAAGTGCTAAAGGTGTTTTATTATAAAAGTGTGCTTTATTATAAGGAAATTTTAAATATAACCAACAATACTGAAAATAACATAACTGGCATTGATAGCCTTGGTCAGAATTCTTTATTAGACAAGCATTTGTTTACTGTTCCATGAATAGTTAACAATCAGTTTATGCAACGCAACAAAGAAAATTTGAAAAAGTGAATAAAGAATACAGAATGATAAATTGAGAATCGGGGTGGGTTTTTTGCTTTTATTTTTGTTTGGTATTTTTCCTTATTTAATAGATGTGACCTTTAAAATCTGAAATAGAAAACAAGTTGTCTTCATGTAGAGTTCCCTTTTTCCTAGAGGTAAATTTTGAAAAAATTTTAAACAATTTTCTAAAATGTGGCTGAAGTTATAGTTTACATACTTAAACCTCTTATATACACATGATCCAAGTAACATTCTGTCCATGTTTTCATGTATGAGGAGGACTATAAATATTGTCTAAGACTACAATAGCCACAGATTAATTTTGCTCATGTAGATATAAACATTCTTTAAAATTGTGTTTCCTAAACTTAAAAATGAACTGATTAGAATGAATATCTCTAAACATCTGGTCACAGGGGCCTAAAGATCATTTAAGAGTAATCTCGCTTTGGTTGGCTATTACGGTTCATCTTATTTGGCAAAATAATAAGCATATCAGCACTCAAGGAAAATCTAATGAATTTTGTACTTTCTGCACTTTGACACGAAAGCTGACATTAAAGCTAAAGGTCTAATGGTATGTGTGGTACAGACAGACATTCCTTTTATACCAGCTATGGCTTTGCTTATATAAAAACTTATTTCCACTTCTGTAGTGGAGTTTTTAAGGGGCGAAAGACAGAACACACTTCCCTGGCTGCTGATCAATGAGCCTGCTGGTTGGCGATCATTACAAGGAAGAGCAGAGAACCATGGGTACAGACCTCAATGAAAGGTAAGAGCCCAAATAACTTCTGGGAGGAAGGTTTTCTTTACTTTTTTAAGGGTCAGAATATTGGGCTTTTAGAAGACAAAATAAGAATAAATAAGTTTAAATAGTTCAGGAAAACCTTTGACATGAAATGTCAAAATCCAACTTTTAAAGATAATACAAGAAGTTGCAGAATAAAAAGGAAGCAGTGAAACATGCTTGATGAAAACCCTGCATTAACAATCTCTCATTTTAAAGGCTCCTTGCCTCATCATCAATGTAAATTGTCAGTCATTGAAACTCTGTATAATGCAGGATACTGATAGTATGCCAAGAAGTCAAATGTACTTTATTGCAAAAATATTAAAAAAAATTTTAATTGCATATGATGTTTTATATCATTTCACCAATAGGCCAAGGCCAACATATAATTCATCAAGCCAGAAAAACTTTAAAATGAAAATGGCTGACATGTTACTGTATAATGAATTATAAAAAGAATGTGATGCCATGCTAGAGAGCATGATTGATTCATTGCCAATGTCCCTTTGTAATACATGGGCATAGTCATTAATTAGATATCTGAATAATTCAAACACATAGATTGGCCTAGGATAACATCTTTTAATTATCTTCATAAACATGGATGCTTTCAATATATTACAACCATTTGAATAAAATTTTCAATCAATTTTGTGAAATAGAAAGTCATTTTATGAATATCTTGATTTTTTTATGAACTATCCATTAGAAAGTGATGTTAAAGCCTACTGACTATTAAATCACTACTGTTTACTGATACATTGTAAATGTAAAAAAAAAGGGGGGGAACCTGTAATCACAGAAAATGCTTGGCATCTACACAACACATTCTCAGTGGACTAACCACTACTGTGTAATTTTTTTTACTATAGGTCTTCTTGCTCCATACTTTGCTTCATGCAGTGGGTTCAACAATATCCATGTTTGTTCCAAACAGGGCAACTAACTGTTCCTCATAGGTGGCGATATTCCTCTTCATAATTTCCATGCAAGGTCCCAAAAGCCTTTCAAATGCTTGCACATCCATGGCTATGAGAAGCACAGAAAAAGTTAAAGATAATATATCATATAAAACTGAAGAATTTTTAGGTTATTTCAATACCCATTCTACTGTGATGTTCTATATCATATGACAGCTAGGATAGAACAACAGAGTTTTTTTCCTAAAAATAGGAAAAAAAACATGACAGTTAAAATGTTTCACTTCAAAAGAAAACATCAAAACCTTCTTTGGCCACAGTATCAGGTCCTTTGGCAGACTGATGTGTGATGCTAGGTTGGTGGGAGATTCTTTATGTAAGTTGAGGAATACATGGAAAACAAATTTTGATGCTTCTGCCCTAATGTAAACCTTCATATACCTAGTAAGAGAGCTTTTCTCATCTTATCCTCAGAGTTTACAATGTCGTGCTGTGAAAACTTTTGTGTTTTTATATTATCTATGCAATTCAAAAACGGCAACCAACATAATGCTTTCGTGCACTTCTACAAATACCTGAATCACTTTCTTGTCTATCTCACTCATTTATTTGTTTTTTTTTTTTTTCTAAGACCTTGAACTCACCATGTTTTCATGATCTTCTGTTTCAAGTGCTGTCATTAAAGGCATACCTGACTGTCTCAAGTATTCTAAAATCATGTTTATAACATATAGAGGAAAATATTAACACACTGCTTAACAAAGAATACTTCAATATCTTTTTTATTTGTCTTATTTATAAAGATAAGAAAGGGCAATGTGTATGAGGTAACTGGGTAATCTTGCAATTAGGACCATGTACAGGAGTAAAAATGAAAGTGATCGACTATATGCCACATTATTAGATGGGCAAATGAATTACTTCGAAAAGATGCCCAAACAGCCAATAAATACCTTTTAAAAAGCCACCAGGGAAATGCAAATCAAAATTACACTGAGGTTCCTTCTATCTGGCCCCAATCACAATGGCATCATCAAGAAGTAGCAACCAATATTGATGGGGTTATAAGTGAATATTGCTGCTAGAAAATCAATAGAGAAGCTCCTCAAAACTAAAACTACTATGTGATCCAACTATAACACTCCTGGGTACATACTGGAAGAAACCAAAGCCAGCATACAACAGGCATGCATAGCTATGGTTCTGTACCAGTACTCACGATATCTACATTAGAAAATCAGCTCTTGTTGATCAACAGGTGAGTAGATACACAAAATGTAGTATATACACAACAGAGTATTACTCAGCCATAAAAAAATTGTATCATTTTCAGGAAAAAGGATGGAACTGGGATCATAATGTTAAGTGAATTAACACAAAGATAAAAATAAACACTGGTTTCTCCCATCTGTAGAATTAAAAAAAAAAAAGAATGAAAAAAAGTAAAAGGGACCTAATTGAAAAGAGGAAGAAGACCGCCAAGGGAAGGAAGAATGGAGTGAAGATGAACAAAGCACATGATATTCATGTGTAAAATACCATAACGAAGGCCATTACTTCGCATAACTAATACATGCCAACTAAAGAACTCTTTTTCTTGTATGTGTGTGGGTGTTTTTGGAGGTCAGAGAACAACTTTGGGTGTTGGTTCTCCCCTTCCACTTTTGAGGCAGGGTCCTCTGTTGCTTGCTAACTGGCTATTGAGCTGCCAGGGATTCTCCTCCCTTTGCTTCGCACCTGCCATGGCATCACTGAGATGACAGATGTGCACTGGCTTCATGCAGGTTCCTGGTTTTTCCTATGTTTCCTCCATTTTCTTTAATATGAATGTAATTGTACAGACTGGAATGAACTACTTCACTCATGTCATCTTTCCTTTTACAGCCCAATGGCTCTGAGGGAAAGTGCCTGTCACTTCTAATTGTCTTCTTTTTTATTGAAGTTTATCACTTGATTCCTGTTGTACCTATTTAAAACCTTTTACAAAATGACTCCTGTGAAGTTAATCCTGAACATCCTTGCAAATCTTAAAAACACTGAAACAAAGTTTCTTCATTTCTGAGGAGGCTAATTAGGGAGGAATCAATTTTCTTCTAAAAACTGTCACTTATATAGTGAATTATGTTTTTTATTACCAAAGTAAGTGATTTTTCAGACATAGAATTTCAGATATCAATAGATGTCTTCCAGCTGAAACGGCATTTCTACCAAGCTTTTCTGGCTGGACAGAATAATAAACAACTGTACACCTGAGAGCAACTGGTGATGCTTGGTCAAACCTGAGTCTTGTATCCCAGGGCTAATACTGGTGAGTATTCTCTCACAGTCATTCCACATCCCCAGCAGAACTATCAATGAACTTCACAAAATATTATTTAGCCTCCCCTTTTGAGGAACACAGCATATGCTGTTTATTGATAGATTACATGTAGAACTTGTGTGGAATTCTTATTTTGATATTAAAGTGTTACTACATACACAAAGCAATCGTACTTGAAATGTTTCAAAGAAAGGAAAGATTTCCACGAGGTGATGCTATCACTAAGTAAGTCTAAACTCTGCTATGTTTTGGGGCGACTTCAGCACCTAAGAATCCCATATAATGCCCAAATGAAAGGAGAATGGAAGATGCAGACATGATTTCGGTCTCACCTAGACATTTGACAGTTCCGATGGCATGTGCAGAGGCCGCTCGCGGCTTGTTAGTGACCAGGGCAAGCTCTCCAAAGTACTGTCCCCGAGAGCATCGGGCAATTTCTACCGCTCCATTCTCTTCCACTTCTGATTTACCCTAACAAGGTAATTGAAGATAGTTAACTTTTACCCAGCTTATTAAAAACAAAAGCCGCTCTCAGTCTAAGTGTCCAAATGAAAATCTGTTCTTTTTCTTGCTAGTGTGAGGAATTTCAGGGCCAAAGACTGTTTACCTTTCTTTTCATAGTAATTTTCACTTCTCCAGATTCTACAATGAAAAAAGAATCAGCCAAATCTCCCTATGAGGAAAAGAAGAAGAAGAGTAAATATGCAAATTCACAGCAATCATGAATTCATGCTCCTGACACCACTCCAGCTCAGGTGTGTAGACCCTGCAGAGTGAATGATGCCTTCTGGGAAGAAGAGATTCATTTTCTAAATTCAGAGGCTATGACTGGTAAGTACACAGCAAAAATCTTATTTGTCCTATTATTCAGACAATATAATCTCTATCATAATATCTCTGCTAAAAGTCAGGAGAAGAGAGCCAAGACAGAACACACATTAGCGATAGCAATGTTGCTGCATGTCCCACCAGCAGAAAATTGATGGCTCGCTCTGTGATCCTTGGGATATACTAAAATGTACATCTCGTGGCCTTCTAAAGTAACAAGATTGTATTGTGTCTCAAAATAACCATAGACTTGCCTGAAGTGCATTAGGAAAAAAGGATGTGGGCTTTTTTTTTTAAACTACAGTCAAGCGCTAAATAGAAATGCCAGCTTATTTATTAACAATCCAACTCCAGGCTTTGAGAGACTCCTACAATTCTCAGAACGCTCTGCCATTTCTGAATATACATGTATTTTCTTTCTGTATGAAATCTGCCTTGATTTCTAATGATGCCTTCTGAATTAAACAGTACAGTGTGACTGCTAGTACAGACATCCCAGAGAAGCTTAGTGGGTCACACACAAAAAAACATGATCGTAGGAGGGAGACTGGCTGGAAAGTAGAAAGTGTGAAGTGGGACAAGAGAGGTGGGAATGGGCAGTAAGGTGTGAAGACACACAAATTCATTGTTTTTATGTATGAAAGTGTTAAAGAATAAAAATTAAAACTACCGGAAAAGTATGCTGGGGAAAACAGATTCTCTACCCCCTTCACAACCACCACCACGTTTTTAGCCTCTCAAAGTGATTCTGACAAGTATTTCAAAACCTCTTTAGTACAACTTTTTAAAAAATTCAATATAAGACTGTATCACAATTGACATGCTCAAGGGTCTGGGTTTTATCTCTAGCACCTCAAACAAAACCAGATTCTAACACAAAATGAGGAATATAGATGTTTACAATATAGGATACTTGCTTCTAAATGCATGATAAAATAAAATATCTTCAATAAACTAAAAAATGTAGTATAATGTATTTTATTTATTAAGTGCTAAGGAATGAACTCAGGGCCTCCTGCACACTGATAACACTACCACTTAGCAAACTCCTATGCCCCTTTTCTTCGTTTACATTTACTTAGTGTGGTGTGTGTGTGTGTGTGTGTGTGTGTGTGTGTGTGTGTGTGTGTGTGTACATGCACGGGCCACAGCGCATGCACATGGAGATTAGAGGACGGCTTGCAGGAGTCGATCTCTCGTTTCAACATGTAGGTTCCAGGGCTGACCTGGATTATCAGGCGTGGCAACACGCACTTCACCTGCTGAGCCATCTTACTGACCCTTGTTTTACTTTCACCTCAGGCTTTCATAAGAATTCAGGAGGCTCTGAGTTCATTCCTTAGCACTTAACAAATAAAAAACATATACTACATTTTTTATTAATTATTCAGAAAATCATGCAGCGATTTAATACAAATTCATTAGGAGTGAATTATATAAATAAAAATATTCAAGGGACTCATTGACTGTAAATGAAGCCATTATTAATAGGTCATTTAGTAAAAGTAATAGCCATTTAATCGTATCACTGCACACTAACCACAGAAATAAAGTTTAACGAATTTATAAAAACCTTTTGGCACATACTCCTAAGCTGAATTACACTTAAAAGCATTATACCTGAGCAATGATTTGTTCTCCGTCATTGTAAACTTTGGTGCCAATCACATCTACCACTTTTAGGCGTTCAGAGACCTGGAAAGAAAAACAAAGATAATATTAACAAAAAGAAACAGACTGGCTATATTCTTACCTACTTTGTAAGTTAAAAAATGGTAGCTGATACTGTCAAATAAATGGTGTAGTGTGTGCTTTGTGTGTTTGTTCCATCAATTGACTGCTAGAATTTTAAAATAGAAAAGTGTGTATTTCTAGTTTTTCTTAAAATACCAGAAGACTCAACCCCAGTCTCCACATGGCAACAGACTATGACGGAACGGCAGCTGTTACTGAGATGGAGCGCATGTTCTCTGCTTGGCCAAAGTCCCTTGCTGGCTTGGTTTGCATCTTCATGTCACTAGCCTGTCCAGGGAGGTCTTAAGTAGAGGGTTGCCATGCTCTAGACTTTGAAAGGATTCTGCTGGTGGGTAGATAGGCCAAGCAAGATTATGATGATTCGTAAAGAAAATAACACTGATGGTGGGGGGAGAGCAGGATGGATCAGCAGGTAAAAGTGCTTGCTGTGCAAGTCTAACGACTCAAGTTCGATCCCTGGAACTCATTCATGCAAAGGTGGATGAAGAGAATTCACTCCACAACTGTCTTCTGACCCACATGCATATATGGTACACATGTACACCTGCACATATATCAGAATACACACATGTGCGTCCAGAGACACAGACACGGACGCGCACACGCACACTACATACACACACACACAAATGATGCATATAATAAATAAATAGATTCTTTAAAATTAAAGTGATACTGGAGAAATTAATGGAACATAGCCTGATGCCTTTGACAGTTGGCAGGGATAAGAATTTTAGGAAGTATCAGCATATATAGTATTTACAGTCACTGGATTTGAAATATTCACCGAGCTATGACCCAAGAAGAAACAAAGGCCAGAAGACTACCAACTTAAAGGGGAGAAGAGAGCAGAAAAAAATATCCATGAAGGTGATTGGAGAGGAGACTGATGTGGAGCCTCTGTTAATTAGGTAACTCCTCTCTGTAAAAGTATAATCAGTGGTTCTTGGTGACACGATTTTTAAGCCTGCAATTAGATAAAGAGCATCTATAAATTGCTATGGATGCTAGTAGGATATTTACAAATAACAAAACAGACACAATTACAGGTAACCATACTAAGCTTTAAGATAGGACTAAACACACAAATACATACTTACTTCCAAAGACTTAAGGAATGGCAGTGACTCGATAAAGCTTTCGTACATCTTTCTCTTTTTGGCATTGTTTTTTACAATTATTCTCCTGAAGGTTACCCTGTCCTAAAGGCAGAGTACCAAATAAAAATGCAGTTAATAAAATGTAGGCTTCATTGAATATAAAATTTTGAATACAGAAATACATAATATTAAATAAAATTCTGAAACAAAATATTATAACATCATTTTATTTTTAACTCAACAAATTCTATTTCTTCTTTGACAATTAATTTACTATATAACCACACATAAAATATTTTTCATTATTTTTTTAAAGGAGCATCAGTTCAGTTTTATTCACATGTGGCCAAGAAATTGGGCTATATATCCACAAGGAGGCGCTGTAAAACCTTTTTTAAATGTTCCCTTACTGTGTTCCCTTACTGTGGATGTGCAACATGAACAGCATTTTTATAAAAAATTAAGTCAGACAGAAAGTCTTGGAGTCTTTCTTTGTAATGTTATTTTGTTAAATACTCCCATTAAGATACAAAAACACACAAAAATAAATAAAAAAATGATGTTCCTAATGTTATTTCCTAATAAAAACTGAAGTAAAAACTCTATGAAAAGCAGTACTAGACAAAAATTTTAAAATTCTAAATATAAAGTAACTAATGTAAGGGATCTTTAAAAGTCATGGCCTCATTCTAGATTCTTCTTCATAGCACATGACATCTGAACTTTTTCATTGAAAATGTGAAGCCACCAGGAAGCTGTAGGGGCCTGAGTGAAGTCTACTTTCACTTGTCAAGGTCATGGTCTACAATCCTTTCCTGTTTATGTCACATGATCTCAATCTGCAAGACTTAAGGACTAGAGAAAATTTTTTAAGGAGAACAATTTGAAAGCTATACTCTTAAAAATTTCATTTTATGCCCCTGGGTCCTTGCACCTCATCGGAGAGGAGGACCCAGAGGAGAGTTTGGTATGCACATTAAAGGATGCGCTGGGGTTTGGGGGGGGGACATTGGAGGATGGGGAGGGAGAGGGAGGGGAGGGGGAGCAGGGAGGTCAGGGGGAGGTGGAGGGAGGGAGGGGACCAGTGTACCTGTTAAGTTTGTATGAGCGGAAATAAAAAAAATTTCATTTTATTTCATAAAATATTTTAATTCTTAGATAAAAGTTCCATACATCACAATTTGGCATCAGTAAGTAACTATACAACTTTGGAAAACTCGAAACCAGATATTATCTAATCAGTAAGTTATATGAATATATTAAGACTAAGTGCATTAGTGTGATGAAGAAAAACCCCAGGATGGATATAAATCTCAAGGGGTGATATATACTGTATCTCCTTCCCCTGAGTACACAGGCTGCCTCCTGAAGAACGGGATTAAATTGTTCTCATGAAAAGCTCGTAAGAACTACCTCGCCCCTCTCACTTCTACCTCACCCCTCTCACTTTCAAATAAGAACCCAGTGAGAAGATGGCTATCGACGAGCTAGGAAAGGTCTTCACCAGACATCAAACTTTCTAGTCCTGCATCTTAGACTTCCCAGCTTTCAGAGCAGAGAGAAATAAATGTGGTTTAAACCACCAGTCTGTGGTAGAACAAAGCAAACAGACCAAGACACTAGGAAATTAAACATTCTGTTCCCCAATTTAAAATTACAATCTTGATATCACTTACAATGTAGACTTGTACTTCCTAATGTTTTGAAAAAGAACATGTTCCCAAGATAATTGACAAAAATATTGAAATTTTTAAGCCTGGCTCTATACCAAACTTTAGCTGCAATGATTTATGAGACTCAAGATTTGATGGAATCAAAATCTGGACACACTGGATTCAGGAGTGTCATAGTTAAGCACAGGTGTCAACTGTCAAGGATTTGAGCTCCGGAAACATTTGTAGATAATTAGTAGTTGAGTTAAGCCCAGAGCGAACCTGCAGAAAATTGTCTAGATGCTGGGGAAGGCTCAGCCCATGGGGGTGGGACTAGGCCCTGAACAGGTGAATAAAATACTGAGCGCTGGTTGAGGAAGTTGGCATCCTTCTGTACGCTTAGCCAGACAAGGTGGTCTGGCAAGTAAGGATTGTCCATCTCTCAGCTGTTATGTGCTGATGGTGTGGCCAGTTCCCTCGGCCCTGGTATTGGTGCATGCTCTCCCTTGACAGGAGAGCTGGACTAAGAACTATAACCAGGAATTGTAAGAGAAAATAAACCCCTTGTTCTCTTAAGCTGCTTGATGGTCATTTATCAGCAACCATGCAGGCGAACTGCAACAAGTAGCCTCTATCTGCAAAAGTTTCCTGAGGGATTCTGACATGTAATCAGGTTTGAGTAGTGGGTTCAACAATATTATATGGACACTTGCTTTTTTATTTTTTTCAAAATGGAGAAGATCTGAAAGAGTTTAACAATATCTCTTGCAAAGAATTGTCTAATAATGGCCCACACACATGCTACAACCCAAGTCCAGAAAGCCCAATTTCCAATGCTTTCATCCCACCACTTCAATAATTGCTTGAGTCACCAGCAGGCATTTAGATCCACTGAACTCTGAATCCTGAGGTACCAAGTGTCAAGACTGAGTAAGAATGCCGTGAGGACTTGACTCTTGTGACTCCTCATCTCTACACCTGCACTTACAAGGAAACGGCAGGGCTCCGGCTACAGATCCTAACGTTTTCTCCTCTCAGTGTTCCCTGAGAAGGGGCTGGTTAAGCAGGCTGCTTTTGAAATGGCTTAAAAAAATCTGGATTATTGCGCTTTTTACTTAATAGATTGTATTTTATTTCTTAGTGTACAAATAAGATTTCAGATATTAGCATCTTTTTATAACTACACTGGTTTCAACTGAACTTTAAAAATGTTGCTTCTAAGTTCTTAAAAATTGCTATTTTTCATCATGATTACACTTATACATGTATCTCAATGTGATTATCCCAGAATGCCACACTTTTATTAATATAAACTTTAATAACACAGACTACCAAAAAAAACCTCTGAGAAAACTTCCTAGAAGCTTAAGCATTAATATTATATGCACACTGGGAAGTCCTGAGCCTTTTATATATAATTAAAGTTTCTATAAGGGATGAAATTATCAGTATCAAAAGAAGCAAATCAGAAAATACTTGATCTTGTTCCAGGGATGAGCAATGAGGAAGCCTCCTCCTTGTGGCCAGCCCAGTGAGCTGACTCTGTTTTACGTTACACCGCCCTTACCAGAACAGCACATGGTAGAAACTAGATTTGGCCACCACTCTGAGAACAGGCACACGCTTCCTGTCGGCCAAGGACTGCTCTGTGTGAGATTTCACTGCTGGCTTTGGGTCTTCATTCACATCTTTAAGAGTCCTACAAACACTGCAAGGTTGAATGTCCTTGCACCTCAAAGAATCTCCTTTCTCTCCTACAACTAAAGTGAGTCGTTCACTTTAAAGAGTATACGTAATAACTGCCTGGTTTTAATAAAAAAAAAGGTGAACTGTCCTTGGGTTTGGTGGTTTTTGTGTTTTTTTTCTGCTTGAGTCCTTGGGTTTTATTTTTATGAAATATTTTATATTTTATGAACTAACTTCTGAGTCAAGTGCTGAGTTGAAAAATGTGCAGCTTCTCTAACTCTGCACTCCTTGGAAATGGGACAGTTAGACAAACTTGCTAGGTATATTTCAACCTCCTCGTCTACAAAAAGATAAGAAAGAAATAACCTCGTAGATGCATGTTGCAAACTATATGGTGGGCTATTTTCATACTGTAAACATTCCCCTCACTCGCTGTGACTCAAAGTGAGGTGTGGTACCACATAGTGCTGGTGTATCTTAGGAAAGGACAGGAAAGGCAAGTGGATCCCCACAGACCTGCAAGCTTATCCAAGTCTGAGAATCACTTCTTGAATTCGGTCTTCTGGGGGCAGCTTTACTAGGACCTGGAACTTGGCCTCCTGCTCAAGTGTGAAAAATATTTCCTCCTTTCCCCAAGCCCCTCACTCAAATATGTCCACACACCAATATTCAAGCTCCACAGAATTACTATTATTCAGGAATTTATTACAGATACAAACTGAGAAATCCTTATTGGAAATACTTGGGAGGAGAAATGTTTCAGACTTTAGATTTTTCCCCCAAAAACATTGGAAAATTTAAAAAATCATAGCAAGATAATTTGGGATCATGTCCCAAGTCTAAATACAAAATTTACTTATGGTTCTGCATGCACTGCCTGGATGCATAGTATGATGATAGTTTAATACAATATTGTAACATTATCTAAATTCTACTTGACTTGTTACTTGAGATCAGGTATGGAATTTTCCAATTGAGAACCATACTGGTACTCAAAATGTTTTGGATTTGGGGCACTTAAAATTTTGAGATTAGTAATATTCAAATTGTACCAACATCCAGGTCCCCTGGAAGAGACTGATTAAATCTGTCTACAGTGGAATGGGGGGAGAGGGGAAGGGGAGAAGCGAATGAGAAGCCCAAGAAGTACAAAGGTATTTTTGCTGTGTGTAGCTGCTCGAGTGAAAGATAACACCAGTCAATTGACATCATTGAAAGAATCATTTTCTAATGACTTCTCCAAATTTTCTAGCATGCATCAGAATCATTTGGAAGGCTTCTTTAAGGATTGCTAGGCCCCATCTCCAAAGTCTCTGATGTGCGAGTCAGAATCAATAAATTGAATTTGACCTAAGTATTTCCAAAAGTTCTATGTTACTTTCTTTTAGAGGACCGCACTCTGAGAAGACTGATTCATCAGTCTATATTGTAATACTGACCCCAGAGAGTTACGAGAACAAGTACTGAAACTTTACTTAAAAAAAAAAAAAAAGGAAAAAAGAGTAGCATTTTAGGTCTGATGCCATTCCCTGTGCCAGAAGACACAGTCCTGACCTTACAGAGATGTAAGAAAAGATATAAAACTCTGACTTAGCACAGTCTTAGTGCATCCAGAAGGTGCTTAATAAATTGTGATGACCTATGATCCCAAATACTGATGAGAATTAGCATACAATATATCTACCTATTTATTTTCTGCCGTCATGATTTTTACGAATAGTAACATTCAGTTCAAGCACATATTTTACTCACCAAACCCCACAGAGCACCAGGAGAGGTAGCAGTGATTGTAGCTGCTCTGGGTGTATTGTACATTAAGGCCAGTTCGCCGAAACTCCCCCGATTATCATAGTTACCAACACATCTTCCAACACCATCACATTTTACATAAATATCAAATGTTCCTCTGTTGGACAAAGTAATTTAAAATTCAGTTAGACTGGTGCATTATTCAGAGAAGAACCTCATGTAGTAAAGTCTCATGTCCAGCCTGTCTATTACTCCTGATATGCTGATGTGTTCCCGATGCATGAAAAAGACCACCCGCTAGGCTATGGTAAAAATTATGTATGAGGAAATGGAACTAAGCAATAAAACTTTAAGTTAAAATGGTAGCATAGTTTTTAAAATATCTGAAAAAATGTATACCAAATATTAACTATACTTAGGCAGTAAGAATAGTATGAGATTCTAGAGACATTCATCATGTAATTTACTATTTGTTTCTACAGGGTTTGCTACTTCTGTGATCAGAAGAAAATGGATTTAGAAAAGAATATAGCTACAGCAATTTAGTGATGGATCATTTATAATCTTCAGCAGGAGGAGGTCCACAGGCCAGCTGCCTACATTTGTCAGTAAAGTCTTACTGGGAAAATAAACATGTTCCTTTATGCATTATAGATGGTTCATTTGGGATTTTAATAGTTATTGCAGTAGAAACTGTATTAGCCACAGAGCCTAAATATTCACTCCCTGGTCTGATTCTTTACTTTGGTTAACCCCCAAAATGAACTTTAAAATTAGTAAAAATTAGAATAAAATAATGGAGATTTTACTTTTTTTTTTTTTTTTTACAGTTTTTCTATGCTACCTTTCAACTGGGGCTTTTTCTATGGGCAAGTTAGATTATCCAGGTCCCACACTTGTACAAAAGCTGTTTCCCACTGAACATGGTTTGAAGACTGCTGTACCTGTGAGGGCACACAAGGGAAACCCTATCAGGAGAAAAAGCGGGGTGGAGTAACTTCTACGATCAGGAAAGAACTGAGACTGGCAAAGAAACAATAAAAACAGAATAGAGATGTTACTGCATAGGGAAGAAATTATTGTCTTTTAATATAATTTGTGGAGAGAATGACTATTCCAAGGATGCCTTGTAGAATTTATTCCACAGATGATTATTTTTAAGGTGTGAATTAAACTGTGCCATTTAAATTATTTACATTTTTACACTGAAACTTTTCTACAGTCTAGCACTGTGAATAGGATAAAATGCGTAAGGAAATGTACAGGTAAAAAGTAAAACAAGCTACCAGCCCAGCTGGGTCACAGCAGCCTGAAGTCTATTAAAATAATGAGCCATGGTAAAACTCTAAGAGCCTAAAGATGCAGAGTTCCATTGCCGGACAGGTCACTCCACTCAAGATAGGGCAGCCGTAGCAAGGATCTCACAGCAATGGGACTTGATCTCATCAGAACTGCACAGTGGTGACCATGTCAGCATGGCCCCTGGACTGGTGGGGATCTCAGGAGAATTAGTTTCAGGCAGTAGGATCCTTAGGGGGAAAGGGTCAGACAAAGGTAGGGGAGTACTCATATCGGTGGATCACCCAAAGAAGGGCCTCTCAGCCTGCCACAGAGGCCTGAACCCCCATGAGAAAGATGATATAGAGGAAACCCCAGGACCCATAGAACCAAAGGACAGGAGAATAGAAGGGAGTAGATTGGGCCCACATAGCGATGGGGAGGGCGGGCAAGCAGGAAAGAATTAAGGAGGAAGGGAAGGGGAAACGAGGGAGGCAAGGAACAGGTATATAAAAATATGAATTCAATAAGTTTACTAATAAAAATAAATAAAACAAGTGGGCAGCTTTTTCATACAGTTTTCTCCCCAATGGACAGAGGCCCCAAGGAGTGCAGGACCACACAGAGCATGAACTGACGCTATGCCAGGAGACCTGGCTGTGGCTGCACTGGCTATCTGGTGACCTTAGTCAAGCCCTGTCACATCTGTGTGCCTGTGTGTTGCCTCTGCCAATGGGTGATTAGGGCCTAATGGAAAGAGAATGTACCATATCCAAACCTAAGTCTGTTTTTATCATCAAAAATACCTCTGTGAAGAAAGATTAACATAGGATTGCACCTAGGATTCTTCTATACCGTTAAGCACAAACATATGAGCAAGTTTCTAAGCTGTTCTCTTGATGAAAGCTGTTAATGATAAGCAAAATTGTGACTGACTAACATGGAGTAATTGGCTTTATTCTACTTCACAAGCCTGGCTAGTGCCATAGTGATAGGTCACCCATGCACTTGGGATAAGGGGATGGAGAAATCACTGAAACCCAATTCCAAGGGCGCACATGGCTGACGTGTGAAAGAAATGGCCAAGATCAGGAAATGAGGCCCAAGGAGACAGAAGAGGTGTAACTTCCAGCAAGGCCTCTGGTTGACCAGGACGCTCCCTAAAAATGTGCAAGTATTCTCGTGGGTCACGACGGGAAATGATCTGTGTTGCACACAAAACTGGACAGCTGATGGTCAGTAAGTGCCACAGGAAAATATCACTTGGCAAAAGTGAAGGGATACTCAGTTTGGATAAGCCCAGTACATTTCAGGTCTTATCTAGCTATCACACAATGTTCTTCCTGTGAAGTAAAGCAAAAATTAAATTTTTGGAAATTACATTTTTGTCACTAAATAAGTACATTCCTTCTCTTATCAATAAAATAATCTCAAGGATTTTTAAAATGCAAATATAATAATGCACAATTTCTGAAAAGATGCAAAAACTTCCCATTCTACTGACTAGAAAAAGAGATTGACTTCTCATCGTGTGCTCTCCAGAGTATCTGAGTTCTTTTCCAGTTATTAAAAGTAACTTTAAGAGGGCATGGTAATGGAGATCAAGTTCTAGTGACTTCCCACTCAAAAAGACACTGTACCTTACGTCTACTCTGCCTGCAGAAGGCATCTACTACATCCCAGTACTATACCATCTTCTGAATGGAGTGAGCAAAAGAGGCTGCTCATAGTAATGATTGAGACTTAAAGATGAGCCAAACCTGGCCTCTCTGTATGGCCTAGCATTTCACCTCATGCACATGTAACAGGCTTGTATACCTATCATGTAATAAGAGGCAAGCGGAAACAGCCAGTTGTCTTGAGAGGTGCTGGGATTTGACACGAAAGGCTCTGAGCTTCATCAGCAAAGCTGGACAAAACTTACCTATCAATGACATAGAAGTTGTCACCATCGTCGCCTTGATCAATTACATGCTCCCCTTCTTTGACCAGTTTTTCAAACATGGCATCTAATACTTGAGACATCTGTTCCTGTATTCCAAAAGATAAGATATCTTTATGTGTATCTAGAACAGGTTTTTAAGTAAACATAATAATTCTTATGATTTCTGAGGAAGATCTAAAAAAATGAAAGTGATTATGATCACCACTGAGTCTTATCAGAAAAATACACACCACAGTCATCCTTGCCACATACAAAGAGCACATTATTCTCATACTCACTATCTGAATGAAAGTAATTATAATTAGTCTACTTTAGAACGTTTGCAGCTATCATCACTTTAAAATGGAAAATTACCACCAAACCATCACAGATCTTGTGAAAAAACATAATCTTTGCAACTAAAATGACCAGGCTGGAAAAAGACTTATTTCAAATTTGTCAATAGTCATCATTAGAATTCATGTAGAGATTACCCAAATTCTCAGTGAAGTTAGATACTGGCTGCAGTTTTATTTTACGTACAAAGCAAAGGAGAACTAAATATAAAAAGGAAAAACAGGGCCAGCCAACCCAAAAATGATTACAACAAATATTCTGTCACTCTTCTTTGTCATTAGGGTTCTCTTAAAAAACAAAACACAAACAAAATCAACCACCTACCTCTCTAAGAAAGGTCTTTCAGAATCATTAAAACTGCATTTAGGGGCTGGGGAGATGCCTTAGTGTGTCAAGACACTTTCTGTACAAAAGCTAGGACATGATTTCATGTCCCCAAGGATCACGTAAAAAGACTGGGCATACAGCACAAGATGTGCAGCCCCAGTGATCTCCCGAGGAGATGGGAAGGGGCACAGGAGCATTCTTGGAGCCAGGCATACACAACGGAAAAATGACAGACACCCTCATTCAAAAGTGGAGGGCAAGAACTGTCACCCAAGATTGTCCTCCCATTTCCAAAACCTGCATGGCACAGACTCATGCACGTACACACTTATCTTTAACAGTGCAAAGGGGCCAAAATGCCTAGTACAACACTGAAATACTCAGGCTGGGAATTAGGTGGTTTTAGCAGGGTGGGTTGAAACACAAAGCTGAGACTGAGAGGGAATGGTTTGAAGTTGGACAGGAATCAGCTACACCTAGCAGCCAGTCGACCCAACCTCCCCAATAAGAGAACTAGAACAGAGAACACTGCAGCCCGGAACCAAGACCTTCCCTTGCTGGGAGGAGGGTTCCCCAGCGAACAGCTGGCTTCCTGCCACATACAAAGAGCAGCAGCCTGGCACGCACACTGCCCTACTTACTCGGAACTCTAAATCAGCTTTTTGTTGCCCCTCTGGCAGCCTTCAAGACCAAGATAAACAGCAAACTAACACCACACTGGGCAGATATTTCACGAACAGAAGAACGCTTTCAGAAAGTTTACCTATACACCTTGTTCAGGATGACAGTAAATCCACGAGACAAGTGCACAAACAGGATGCTTGGAAGAACCAATCAGAGAAAAGGGTAGTTCAGAATTTAAAACAGGACTGCTGGATTTGTCCCTTTAAGATCAATTTCTTTTGAAGCAGTTTTGGATCCACAGGAGCACTGGGGAGATCTCCCATCCCTTCACACATCTCAGTCTCTACTGCCCAACTCACTCTGTGGAATGGCAGATTCTATTATAAACTATGGGCGCTCACTAACTACCACCCGAGGTCTGCACTGAACATTAGGACCTGCTCTGGGAGCCATGTATTCTATGAGAAAAATGAATGTAAAATGATAAGAATTCACCATTTTTAAAAAAGCCAATTCACAGTGAAACCAAAGCTGCAAAGGAAGTTAACAAAAAGAAAAAAAGGTAAAAGTTCAGAGAAACATTAGAAAAAACAAAGGGGTGAAAGAAAGAGATATAGAATTAATTTTCCAGGACCCACGTTTTCAGATTGAAAGTACCATTACAGTCAAGGACCAGAACACCAAATGTGACATATGGTCATTTTTTGGAAGGTAGAAAGGCAGGAAAACAGAAGAGAAGGGAGGAAGAGAGGGAGAAAGGAAGGGAAGGAGGAATGAAGGAGCTATTTTAAAGGAAGATATGCAAATTCTGAGTGAAATGAAATGCTATTTCTTCTACTTAGCAATGTTCACTTGTCAGATGTAAGGATAGACTTATCAGGGCTGAGAGATGGCACAGGGGTTAAGACTGTCTCACAAGCAGAAGGTCCTGAATTCAGATCCCAGTTCCCATGTAAAAAACGCCAGGCAACAGCCTGCACTTTCAGCCATGGCGGACAGAGCCTGGGAAATCCCAGAGCAAAGCCAAAAGGAGATAGAAGCAATCCAGAATGATATCCAAGGTTACCTACAGGGACACACACACACACACACACACACACACACACACACACAAAATAAAATAAATATTTTAAAAACAAAGATACAAATGTTAGAATAACACATTGTATTAGAGACACTGTGAGAAATGAAGCATTCTCATGAACTTCCATGAAAAAACGGAAATGCTGGTATTTATTGAGATTTCAAGTGTACACACGCTCTCCCTCACTCTTCCTTTCCTAGAGGGACATCTCTTGAGTATTCCCAAGTGACATATTCAGCAGTACTCTCCCTGTCTCATACTAACGATGACTAGAAACAAAACCAGTGTTTACCTACAGAGCACAGACACTTGCCTGATGGCACATTCCCACACCAAATAGCCCTGTTGCTATTTTTTAAAAAAAGCACGTGGGATTCTCAGACACCTGCTTTTCAAGGAAGTCACTAGCAGCAAGAGGATGCCCAGAAGCAGGGGCTAGAACTGTGAAAATCTGCCTAACGGGGGGAACCGGAACAAGAAGCTATAGGCAAAAGAAGAAAACCAAACGACATGTGAGCACACCAGACACTTTCCGCCACATGGTCAGTTCCAGAAGCCAGCATCAGGGCCACAAGGAGAAGCTTCAGCTGTGTCTGGCCTGCCTGACAGAACTGCAGCAACTGTGGGATGTCTTACAGTGCTCTTGGAGCCTAACGATCCACTGCTAAATTCAAGGTCACAAAAGATTTTGCTCTGAATTTTCTTTTAAGGGCTTTATAATTTTAGCTCTTTGGTTGTTGTTCTTGATCTCTTTTGAGTTACTTTTTTATATGGGGCGTGCACAGTGGCATGCAAAGTCCAACTTTGTTCTTTTGTGTGAAGTTATCCAGCTCTTCCTGCATCGTGCTAATGGGACTATTCTTTCTGTCACTGAAAGGTCTTCACACCATATAACTGTATACCGGTTTATTTGTAGACTCTCGATTCCTCAATTGCCTTTCATTATTCTTTATGTCTAGCCCTATGCCGGTGCCTTATTTTTTAAATTACTGTTTTGAATTAAGTTTGAAAATTGGGAAATATGAGCCTTACAACTTTTCTCTTCTTTTTCAACATTTGTTTTGCTTATTTGATGCATCCTCTACCATAAACTCAATTCTAAAGCAGTAATTTATTTTCACAAAAAAAGTCACATTTAAACTTTTATAAATACTAATAATTTATAAATGAATACAGATTCCCCATTGGTATAAATATATTCCAAAAGACAATCTATATTTATATATCTCCATGGAATCTGGTATATCAGATAAGAAAAGAATAGGACAGAACTGTATAGAGTTTGGCTGTCACCAAAATTTTAAAAAGAATGTATTTGTATATGCATTACATTAACTAAAGGAACTTGTCTACTACTGAGAAATTGGGTTGTTAGGAGACAGTTACAGGGAGATTTCCTTTTGCTATCTCTTGGTCATTTTTGAATTTTAGCAAATGTATATATTAATTAAAATTTCTTAATAAAAAAGGCAAACAATTTAAACAGAGCATATAAATCTGAATCTTTCTATGGTCTAAGAAAAACTTGAAAAAATGGTGGTGGGTCTGCAGAATGCAGTTTTCATCCCTCCTTGGTCCCGCATGAGCTCTGGCACCTGTGCACAGGCCAGGAGCCAGGGCGGCAGAAAGACAGCTTCCTTGATGTGGGACTAATTGGCCCTATGGGGACCTTTTACCCAAATGAGTCCATCAACTCAGGCAACATATGGTCACCTATCAAAATTCTGGAAGTTAATTAAATGGTCTACTAATGCTCATTTTCCTTGAGTTTTACACCCTGGGTCTTTCAGGGGAGGTAGAGAGGAGAATATGAGCCTTACTGATTAGTTCTGACACTCAAATGTAGAAGAGTGAGATAAATCACTGCAGTAAAATTTTTGATTAGGTTAGAATTAGATCCATTTTAAATGGATGTATAATATATAGTTTTTAGACTGTAAAGTTAACGAATTCACACATAGATACATGAAAAATTGCTGGGAAAATTTCTTTTAGAATTTCTCTATATGACAGATGTCGGTTCTAGTCAACCAAAATGTAATTTCCCCATAATTATGCACGGAGTGAGAAGAACTTAGGAAATATTTAATATGCAGAGGCTTATCAGGATGACTGACAATCACTATAGGAAATCCATGTCTAACTCTCCCGCAGATGCAAATGCAAGCTGAGCTCTATAAAGTTCAGACTCAAGAAAGAAACAATCCACTCTGCATTAATAAGAGAGCCTACCATATAGCACAGGAAAATTGTTTTAGTTAGCTTCAAATTAGAAGTATTTTAGAAGGAAAATGGCCTAGTGAGTTGAAAGCTAAAATATTCATGAAAAGAATATCTTCAAAGAGCACAATAATTAGAAATTCTGTGGTTCCACGCAGTACTCCAAGGGAAATTGTTCAGGGGCCTAGGAAGTGCAAAATTTTCAAGCAAAACAATGACTTCAGCAAATTCAAATGAGATATAAACTAAGCTAATTCTTCGTGCAAATGAGCAATTATTGCTCCCCATTCCTCCACATTTTCCCGGGTCAGGAAAGGTACTGACTTCACAATCACCGAAGCCAGGAGCTGGCAACCATCCAAGACTCACTGCCAGGCTCCAATCAGACCAACTGTCCAGAACCAAGGACTGCTCATCTACGTATATTGTTGTGAATCCATCCTTTCTGTCCATCCGTTTCTTCCCTACTCTGGTTTAGAACCATTTCTTGACTTTGGGTCATGGTATACCTTCCTTCATGGGCTCCAGTCTTTTAGTCTGTTCTCTCCCCTTTAATTCTACCCTCTATACTGCTGCCAAAGGGAACATGATGAAAATGTGACTGTTCCTCTGCTCAAAAGCCTTTAAGTCACAGGACGTGACTAATAGTGCCACATCGTACCTGACAGTGGTCCTTCAAGAAGCATTACCATGTCTTGGCTGAATCACTGGATCCCTAGTACCCCCGTAAAAAGTCATGGATGGCATGTGCCTGTACACCTAGCACTACGGGGAGGGGGACAAGCTGACAACCTAAATCCTTCAATCTACCATGTCTGGTACCAAATTTCTTATTCTAGGTATAAGTCATTGAGTAAAATAAATGTTTAGGTTTTTTTTTTAAATTATTCTATGTGGTCTCTAAAAGCATCTCAGACAGTAGGAAGAAAAATACAAGCCAGTTTGAGCTCTAACTTCAGAAAACAATCTTTTTATCAGGTATGCTTACATGCCTATAATCCCAGCATGTGGGAGGATAAGACAGGAGGTCATGAGTTCAAAGTCGGCCTTTGTCATACAACAAGAACTTATCTTAAAACAGCAACAACAGACTTTCTTGAAAAACATGTTTATTTGTTCCTACAAAGCAATTAATATGAAAATTCATGATTTGGGGCCATTTTCCCCCATCTCCATGAACTGGCTTTTAAATTAGACATTGAAGACCTTCAATAGAGCAGTGGAAGAAACCTTTTAAAATCCTGTTTATAAAAATAATCACTTAGGTCTGATGGCAAGGGCCTATTATCCCAGCTACTTGAGAGGTTAAAACAGGATGATCAAAATCAAGGTCTATTGAGAATACAAACTGAAGTCAAGGTCAGTCTGGGCAACTTAGATTTTGTCTCAAAATAATATAAAACAAAATGAGAGGCAGGAGATAAAATTCATAACACCTGACTAACATATGCCAATCTCTAAAAATGAAAAAAGAAGCAACAAAGAGGAAAACAGGAAACCACTTTAATTAAGCAATGATGCTCTTTTCCAGACTATAAAGACAAAGTTTTATTTTTTAATAGTTCAAAAAAAATTAAGGACCAGCAGATGATTCAATGGGTAAAGAGGCCTGTATGAAACCTGGCCACCTGAGTCAATCCCTGGAACCTGCATGGTAGGAGAAAACTGACATCTGAAAGCGAATATCTGATCTCCACACATGTGCCACGTGTTTAGATAGATAGATAGATAGATAGATAGATAGATAGATAGATAGATAGAGAGAGAGAGAGAGAGAGAGAGAGAGAGAGAGAGAGATAGAGAGAGAGATAAACAATAAATAAAATATTTTAAAAGCTTTTAAAAGAAGCCCCTGAATAGTTTTTGATCCATTATTATTAAGCTCAAGAACTTACCGGATCCAGATTCTTAAACAGCAGGATGTCTTTGCAAGCTTCTTGCAATCTATTTCTTTGATCGTCAGTCTTGGGATGTATAATCTGAAAGGACACGGGAATTAAGAAACATGACCAAAGACAATAGTCTCAATTAAAATGCAACAAAAACCAACAGGAACACTAGAAGAAGAGTGAGTTTACCTAAGGATGGCATTAGATTCACTTTGGGTGACACTTTTGGGATGGTGGACAACCATCAATGCAGTTCTCCAATGCTCTTGACAATTGTCTTTCCTCGGGTAAGCAAGTGTGTTATATAAAGGCTGGGAAGACTCCAAGATTTCCAGCCTTTATATAACAAGTACAAAAGGTCACAATATTGTAACATTTGTACTGAATATATATTTCATATATACATGATATATGAAAATATATATGAATATATACATGATCAGCAGTGTGTAAGGGATTTTCAGAAGGATCCAATCCACCAGGCACTACCATCCAAGAGAGGGAGAATGAATCCAAGAAGCACTGATGAACGCATTTTACAACAAACTAGCACTGTATATTCTCACTCTCATGGTTTGAATGTGGATTGTCCTTGACAGGCTCATGTGTCTGAATTCTTAATCCAAGTTGGTGTGCTGTTTGGGAAAGTTATTAAGTCTCCCATCCCTTCCATCCACCTATAGGAAGTATACACTGGAGAGTGGATCTTAGGACTTGAGAAACCAGCCCCACTTGTTGATATTCTCTCTCTCTCTCTCTCTCTCTCTCTCTCTCTCTCTCTCTCTCTCTCTCTCTCTCTCTCCTCCCTCCCCCCTCTTCCTCTCCCCCCCCCAATGTGGATATAGTGTAACAGCTGGCTCCTGCTTTTGTCCTCATGCCTATCCACACTGGAACTGTAAATGAAAAACAGTAAACCATTAAGCCACAGTATTTTATTGGAGCAACAGAAGAGTAGCTGGAATTCTCACCAAGTTTATTCCATGTAGATGAAGAGGACACACAGATGTTCTTGTGTAGAGGAGCATGTTAACTTCTGAGGCCTTTTTGGCTGATATTGGATTCATTCATTCATTAGAACCCAAAAAGGTCTGGGTCCTTTTATTTTTGGGGGGGGGGAGTGTTGGGGATGAATTCAGAAGCTTATGCATTCTAGACAAAAACTCTAGCACTAAGTTTTATCTTAAATTTTGAGCCCCAACTTTATTTGTGAGCATTGGTAGTTTGTAAATACCAAGTAAGTTAGGAAGGTAAGAAATAGTCCTAAAAGCAGGCATGGAGTTAGATTCCTGGAGACCAGCGTCCTATCATCTAAAATGCTCAAAGGATCACTAGAGGACCTGAGAAACCAGCAGGGGTAGCACCTCCTTAGGCAGCAGCCCCACCACAAGTGCAGCCAAATCAGGCAGCAATGAAAATACCAACCTTCACAGGGGACATTCACAGTATGTGTAGACTATCCTATCTATACCGACTATATGTTGGACACCATCAGCTGGTGAAAGAAATCACTGTCATTCTTTAATATAGGTGCTAAGGTTGGGATCTTAATGTGCCCCCCCCCCCAGGTCCCATTAAGGAAGCTCAGTCCTTAGTTTATACTGATACTCTGAAGGCTGTAGAGACTTTAGGAGGTAGGGCCTAGCCACCAGAAGTAGGTCACTGTGAGCAGGTTTGTCAGTTACACATGGTTCTGGTTCCAGCCCAAACACTACACTTCCAGGATAGTGCCACGTCACCATGAACGGAGCCATCCCACTGCCAGACCATGAGGGGCCGACACACTCCTCTCAAAGTGGAGGAAATGAATCTTCCTCTCCGAGTTGCTTCTGTAAAGTATTTTTGTCTAAGAGATATAGGAAGTAACTAATACATACAAAAGGGTAAAGTACAGGTAAACCTTTGTTTAAAATCCAACCAATACTCATCTGAAACTAGACTCTAAGATGACCAAGGACACAGGGCTGCAGTCTGAGCGCTACACAGGGACCTTCAAAACTAAGACACTGCCAATCAAAATTCAGCACTTCCAACTTGAAACAAGGAAGGCTAAAGCAACATCATGACAGAATGAACCAATGGGCCACTCCTCACTCTACAGATGCCATCTAGAATTTCCAGCTGAAGCAACCAGGAAGAAGCACCTTCAAGACAGTTTTGTCATCTGAGGAGCGATGGGGAGTGGTCGTCCTGCTTCACTTAGCTGACCTCTCAAGTTTCTTTCCCCATCCTCTCGCGTCCTATGACACCCTCACAAGACACCCAGTCGCTCGCTCTCCTCTAACTGTCCCGAGCCTCCTGCTCTCTTCAATCAACCTTTCTAACTGTCTGCTTCCCAGTCCAGCCCCCACGGTGTCTACTGCACTTCCTCTCAGCTCCCTCTCTCTGCCCTCCTCCTCAGAGCCCACAGCTCATTACTTATGAGGCCGCCCCCAGGAAATCCCACTCTGCGTTCTGGGAGCAGTCAGAAGACAGGTGTGCTCTTTGATGTTCCGGCTTCTGTTTTGTCACCTGCTCGGCAGATGCTCCCCCGCTTCTAAGGGCTCATATCTCCTATGGGGGCTTGACATGATCCTACACAAGAGATTTGCCTCTAAAACACTATGGCTAATAGTCTACCTAGAATGTGATTTTTTTATGATGCTACAGGCCTTTTGAGTTATTATTTAAAATCCTGTTAAACAAGCAGTCATGTAGCACTTAATAATATATTCCAGGTATTATTTCAAGGGTCCCATAAATACCAACTCATTTCATCCTAACAACAGATCTCAAGAAGCAGGTGGCAGTTCATAGGATAAAAGTGAACTTGATCAAGTGACTTGACTCACAGTCCAAAGGCTATAGACTGGCTTTTATTTCACCCCTGGAAAGCAGGCTGCCAGACCTGTCCACCAACCATGGGTCAGGAAACCATACTTGCAGGCAAATCTTGTAGAGTATAGCTTCTGGGTTAAGGATGTATTTACTTTTGTAATGACTGAAGAAAAACTTCAAAGGATATTTTTTGACATATGTAAGTTATATGAAATTTAAATTCCAGTGTCCATTAAAAAGTTTCCATGAAACACAGACATGCTTTCATTTCTGCATTACCTATGTTGATTTTGAGCTATAATGCAGAGCTGAGTAACTTCCAGAGAACTTCCAACTCTCAAATATTAAATATTCATGCTCTGAAAATAATGAATTTTCAGTTTAAAAAAATCTCTACAGTAAAACATTTGCCAACTCCTTCTCTAAACCTCTGCTGCCTTTCAAGGAAAAGAATTAGAAAAACAATTAATATGGTTTACTTGGATAGGTTCTTTTAAAAAGACTGCAGTTTTCCATGCAATATTTCCATGCACTGTGAATAAATGAAGAGATGAAAATCAGCTCTCAAAGGTCCAGCTTCACACCTCAATAGACTCCATCAAGTGTGCTGAGAAGTACACCCCATCCTTTTGTCTCCACCCTACGCTGAGCCCTAAGCCCAACAACTCCCATGTTCCTCATGGTCAAGTCCAGATGCAATGTGGGTGTGGGCAAGACTCCTTTCCAGATTCCTGCCTTGCCTCAAGGAGGCCTTCACATGCTCTAGACAGTCAGGGCCAATGCTGCTGGGAGTTTTTACTCTCCATTCTCCGTTTTACTGCACTATTAGCACTTTACTTTTTTTTATTGCTAAATCTGTTTGTCTGCCTCTGCCACTAGCCTCTGTGCTCTAAGATGAAGGGGATTGTTTACTACAGTGTGCCTGTCACCTGGTCAGACATATGGAGGGCACAGTAATAAGATTCTGTGAAGTAACATAACAAGGAAGCTTATCCCTTCCAAACTAAATGTGTGCCAAATATATAGAGCTCTTAAATTCTCACTGATTAAGGGCATTCGAACAAAAACCTGACCTGTTATTTTCTAAAGTGAGTCTTAAATATTTAGATTTTCCTTTAGTTCAAATCACAGAATAAAAATAACCACTTATAATACCAGCTTGCAGATTTTATGATACAAAGAATCCCAGAAATAAAAAAATCCCAGAATTAATGTTTCCCTATCAAAACACAGCAAACATTTTCTTCATAGACAGCCTTCAATGTCGATCTACATCTAACTGATCTTGACTTCTATGATAATCAAGCCTAGGGGCCTTCACATACATTCTGCATTGTATTTTTAATTCCCAAACTAAGATATCATTTTTAATAAAATTTCTAGTGGAGAGAATAGTCAACCTAATTGAGAACCTAAGGGACTTTATCATAATGATTAATATTTGCAATTAGTACACTACAAAAAAGCTTAACAAGTATTGCGGGGTTAAGAAGCCTTAGAGCAAATCCCCAGCCTACAGAGACCCTCCTTTCTGCAGAAACTGCCTGCCTTATTTAACAAGTGGTTCCTGAGCATCAGGTATGTACTTTCTGGCTTTGTCCAGCACTGACCACCATAGAGTCTACCAGAAATTCATAGAAAACCAGGATTTTGTTTGACCTGAGTGAAATGTAATAAGGAGAGGGTCTTTAATGATACTCGAGACTTACACCTCTGCTGTGGAGGTCCCCAGATGGCAGTCTGTTACCAGCTGCATGGACTCGACTCTTTCTGGAATGGATAAGACCTCCAAACATAAGCCCAACAGCTCTCCCAGTATTTTCTCTTCTGTGTCTCTCTCCATTTGGCTGGCTGCCAAGTGAATCTTACCTGAGTTAGAAATGAGGCAGTCCAAGCACCTTCCTCATTTCACAGATTAATATCCCAGATTAACAGTAGCCGCAGTTCTTTTCAAGGTCCCCCAGTTTTTGAGTCAATGAGATATTATACACTGTTTTCAAACAGTGCTCCTTAAATTTATTTTTTCCAATTTAAACCACCTCAATTACTGCATTTTACCATATACATCTATCCACAAGCATAAAATGTAATCAATGAATGTCACCAATTCATTTCCTAAAAGATAAAGGAATGAAGTTTATGACAGACAAGGTGGAGATTTTTCAGATGGTAGTAACAGCATGTCACAGGTAAGCAATGAAAAGAATCCTGACCCTAACGCAACATCATTTCCAGGCTAGAATTCCAGGCTGTGGATTTTAAGGGCCACTGGTGAGAAGTGAATTTGTGGTGTTGGGATTCCTGATGCACACACACAAACTGAGTCTTCAAGATCCTCTGCACTGAAACATCCTGATTATCTGTGTAGTGCATGTTATGCATGCTATATTGTGTTGTATTATACTACATTCCCTAATCTATTCCAAGAACTTCATTATGCGATGAACTAGGAACCTGCTGTTTATCTGTATTAAAACTCAAACAATTTGAAGTATTTTTCAGAGCTACAAAACATGTTTTTTTGTTTTTATTTTCAAAAATGAAAGAGGACTCTGCTAAGGCTAGAGCTTAAAAAACACTGTCAAACCACACTAGACAAATTCTCACAAAATTAAGATCTCTAAGAAATCAGGTGCTGAGAAAACTGTTGTTTTAAAAATGTGCAGTATCACTATGCTGACACCTTGGGTGTAATATTTCTGAGCCAAACAAGTTTCAGAGTTGTTATTCACAGAGAGTGGATACCAGTGTGTTTCTTTACTAGAAACACCTTCTAAGAAAAATAATACTGTTACTTTAAAAAAAAAAACTGAAAACACTTTTCACTATCAAGATGTTGTTTGTGAAAGAAATAAGCCACAATTGTAGTGAGCAATATGTTCTTGTTTCCTTTTACCCAAAAGAAACTGGTTTTATTTTTAGATAAAAAATAATTGCACAGAACCAGAGAAGAGATGAGGAAAAGAAACAGTTAAAATAATCCTATCGTCTTTCCTGTTAAACTGATCTGTTAACCTCTCTATTTATCTTGTAGACATAAAAACAACACAAGAGCATTTATTTGAAATGATTTTGTTCAGTGAATGGCATACCCTGGATTCTGCATCATCTTCTTCTTCATCAGGATTATAAGCTTCTGCACATACTATAATATAGAAATAAACATGTTAGACATTTGCTTATCAAGAACATAGTTAAGTTTATCAGGAAAAGTACCATAATATTAAAAAGTACAAAGCCAGCAATTCCAGCCCTGAAAAGGATTACATGTTACAATTTATATAAGGGTTTTTTGAGCATAAAGACATACTTAAAGACATAAGTGATTGCTTTTTGCTTATTTCCAAAGTTTAAATCCTTCCATCTTTGTTTCCAAGGCAAAGAAGTGCTTAAAACTTAAATGTTATTTGAACGAATGTGAGCAATAAAAAGGTCTAAGTGTTCCATGAAATGATCAGTTTAATCATATAGCTGAGAAGCTTTCATGAATTTTTTACCCATAATTCAATCTTTCAGGAAGAAATGTGACTAATATTGCAACTATTTCTGTCCAGCTTTTATTGTGAATTGAATTTATATTGCATGTGTATTTTTGAAGCTTCTTTTTTAAAATTTAACATTGTAAGAATAGCTGTATCATCAACAATAAATATTGTTCTTAAGGATTGCAAATTATGTGCCATTGCTATAATTAACTACATTCCTAATGCTGGACATTTAGCTGGCTTTTGAATAAAGTAAGTTTGCAATAAGCTTCTTTATTCATAAATATTTGTATATATTTCAGATTATGTCTCAAGCTTTATTCCAAAATGCTACTTTAGAAGAAAAAAGCCATGATAAATCCTAAGGCGCAATTATTACCAAATTTCTTTACAAAGCAGTTAAATTCTTCCATTGTTCAAAAAAATGTTAAAAAACTCCTCTAGCTGCATAAAAGGACTAAGTGTTATCATTTAAATTCTTTGCTAATTTAAAAGAAAGGATTCAAATATTTAAAACTAAGTAGACGTCAGCAATGTGCAAATGCTGTGTGTATCTCCTCTTATGTGCTTATCTAAGATGTATATGATTCCTTTCTAATTCACCACTTCTTTATTTAAACTAGTGTCTTAAAACTGAAAACCTGCTAGATGGCTCAATCATTTTACCCAATGTGCTTTTTAATGATTATTATAAAACTTGATACATGCCTGTATCAAGGAAGAATACCAGTGTGGTATTACCCAACATTAAATTCCACAGGAATACCACTGAGCTTAGGTACCTCTTTCTTATTCACAAATCTGGACGCTAGTTACTTTTTTTCATTTTCAATTATGCTTTCATTCTTTAGCCTATAATAGAGTTTATTTTGGTGTAGACAAAGGAAGTGACAGAACAGAGGACAGAGGGGGCCTCAGAATGGCATCAAAGATATTATCTTCATTGGTACCACTATTGTCATTATTATTATCACACCCAACACTCTCTTCTTTTTTGTAGCACTCTACATAGCTAGATAAATGGGTCTTAAGTCCAAGTCTTCCCTCCACAGAGGATTTTGTGATGATATCTGGAGAAATTGTGATTATCACAACTGTAGGGGTAAAGGGGATGTTACAGGCACTGACCTCGACAACCTACAATGTACAGTAGGGCCTCCAACCCAAACCCAAACAAGTGTTATCTGGCCCCAGATGCCAAAACTCCTGATGGTGAGAATTCTGCACCCAGTGTACGCTGTACTCAATCTGCCCACCAGTAGATGCTAATGTCAGTAAAAGATGCAGGCGTAGGAGGGCCAAGGTCATATATCCTAGTAAATGGCAGGATCCATAGTTGACCCTAAGATTGTCTTTCTTGACTCCAAGGTCCCTGTATCAACCACTGTTGCTCACTTGTCTTTTTTGGTGGACTTATCAAAACGATTGCCTGGACTTCAACTTGGGTCTCAAAACGATTCAGCAGAAATAAATCTTGGGGGAAAATTACACATTTAAAAACCTTCACTGACACATATAGCCAGAAAACCAATTTAGTAAGAAACTCCCTCGATGAAGTATGAAGACAACATGACCAGTCAGTGCTCTCCGGAAGGAAAAATTACAGAAGTAGCCAGATCACAATTAAGAGGTTTCCTGGTGAACAGGATATGGGAAGGTAGAACTTGTCAAATAAACACCTAGAGGTATCTGGCTGTATGGCCTGAAGCGCAAGCGCTCTCTCTCTCTCTCTCTCTCTCTCTCTCACACACACACACACACACACACACACACACACACACACACACAGTTCATCTTGCTAACACTGCTTCCATGCTTCAGTTGGGTTGGCTGTAACTCTCCAAGGGGAATGAAAACCTCTAATCTTGAGTAACTTTCTGTCCCTATGAATGACCCAAACAGCCAGGCAAAGCTGCTGTGTCATTTGTAGAGTCAATGCAAGAAAATGGACTTAAAAATTTAGGCTTTCAGAAGAACAACAACAGCAAAGAATTAAACCAAATGCAAGATGCTTGTGAGCATGAGGCCCATGATGGTGGTGTGGCTTGTAGCATCAACACGTGCAGTGGGTAAAGTGGCAAATAATATTCTCAAGTCTTCAGGTAACTTGCTATCTCTGTGTCTTGACTCATTAGTGTTGGTTTTAAGTTTTAATTCACAGAAAGCACCCTAGTGGTCTATTTTCTAAACTTGTAGCCATAAGTCCTAATTAAAATAATAAGGAGAATAATCTATTATTTTCCAAATAGTATTACTTAACAACTCTCTGATTTTTAATACCTACTTTAATATATAATGCATGCATTTGGGTTGTCTCCTTTAGCTATTTACTTCATTAATATTATAGGGATTTGGTTCCTGGTAGTGCTGTAATTGTTTTAACAAATTAGAATTTACCAAATCACAAAGAAAACATTTGCAGTTTTGACAAGTTGCTGTAGTGGTACCTTATAATCATTATAATCCTTATAATCATTCCAACTGTTCTCTAATTAGAGTGCTACCAAATTTTCTTTTAAGTCATGCTTTTCCTTGACCCCCAATTAGAAAGTCATAAGACTTTCTTGATATGGATTGGGTTGGAGATGCTGCATAGTGGTAGAGTGCTTGCATAGGATGCATGAATCCCTGAGATCAATATCCACCACTGTGAAAGACAAAAAGGAAGGGAGGAGTATAGACCTTGACCTCTCACCTACAGGAGGCTAATTTAGGAACCCCCATTTTCTGGTATTCTCCCAAGAGTAATGCTTGCTATTTTATACATGGTAAATAAAACAGTATGTGCTGGTCTCCCTAGGCTGGGGCTCTGTACCCTGGAAAGAGTGCCTGTGTACTGCTGGCCAGCACAGACAGGCACATTGCCTGATTCAACGTACATTTGAATGACTGGCTGATAAACAGTCTTATATGACTCCTGAGGTTGGAGAGAGTGCTTTTTTTTAATATTTCAGAAGTGTACCTAATTTCTAAATTTCTAGGTTATTTGTTCAAGAAATAGAGATGTAGAGATAAGTGAAAATGCTCACCAAAGGGCCTGGCACAGCGATTAAGGAGCTCAGAGAATACTTGTGTAAGAATTAAAGCCTCCAGATAGCTTATACTTTCTCCTACTGTCAGAAACAGGAATGCCCTATATCTTCCAGACAATCTGAAACTCATCTTCAAATTGTTTTCTTTACTCTTTGGCAATTAGAAAGGAGAGAAAGAGAGAAAATGAATATGAGACCATTATAATATACTGAGATGTCACTGTTGGGTTTGTATATGTATCCAGATACTACCCTGGCTGTTGAGAATGGTCTAAGAATTAGTGCAGATTCCCACATGGCAGCGTATATGCCCTGGTGTAGCCAGGCAACTGTCAGAACAGACAGGAAAGTAAGAACGGCATCAATTCTGCATCTTGTGGAACTTGGCCCTCGGTCTTTTCATAGACTATATTTAGCGTGATAGACAATGGGTTATGCCAGCTCCCCAGCTTTCCCCCAGAATTTTCTTCACTGTGCTGCTGATATCTGAAACAGTACAGTCAGACAACTTGACATTAGATAAGAATATATATGTAACCTTACTGGCAACCTGGACAACAAAAAATAAAAAGCTAGATGACCCACTGGGTGCTCAGTCCTGCTGCTGTGTGAACAGCGTGTCCTCCATTAAAAATGTATTGAAAGAATGTTTACCCCTAAATGCAGATCCTTTGTAGTTTTGAAATCATCAAGCTAAGAAAAAAGTTGACTTCTATACAATGTACAAGTTAATTTTCATGTTCTCAATGCACTAACATTTTTGTATACTTATTTAAATAATAATCAGCTTAAAATAAAATCATTAGAAAGGCCCAGGTGCATCAGACAACGGAGTTCTCTCAGTAACGCTAAACTTAGCTTACAGAAATGGCAATGTCCTCCTACAATGTGAGAGACCTACCTTTACAAACACAATGAAACCTTCCATCTCAAACAAAAAAAGAAGTGTGTGGAGGGGATTGAAATATGCTACTCATTTGTTTTGTTTTTAAAGAAAAGCCAAATATCCATTAAATGTAAAACAATATAGAGTATATGTAGTAAGATCTCACTGGAGCAATTGGAGGGGAGAGTCTACCTTGGGTGACTAATGTCCAGAAAGTCTCCAGGAATCCTCTGGCCTTCAGCAACACACTGGAGCTGCTGAAATAATTCTGTTTCTGGACTGAACAGCTATTGGCAACCATTGTCTCATAAATTAATTCAGTACAGTCCCTTTCTATATATTCATTCTATTGTTTCTGTTCCTCTAGAAAACCCTGAGTAATATAACATATAAATATGTCAGTGTATAAGTCAGTGAAGGCATGAGTTTATGTATACATGCTTTGGTAATATAAAAATAACATGTAACTTGTTTTATTTAAATATTCTATGGTATTTTAAATATTAGAGATGATTAAACGTACTATATATATTAAATAGCTTAGAAAAGTTTAGCTGTGAGCCAAAGATACAGCTCATGGGAGAAGGTGCCTGATCGGAAACCTGGTGATTTGAGTTCAATACCCAGAAGCCCATATAGTGGAATGATAGAACTGACTTCTGAAAGTTGTCCTCTGACCTCTAGCTGAGTGCTATGTAAAGCATGTGCATTCTCCCCTCTCATAAATAAAGAATAAACATCATTGAAAAATTAAAATTGAGCCAGGAAAACAGGAACAGACTGGTCATGATGGCATGTGTGCAAAGAGTCGTACAGAAGAGAAGCCGTGCAGAAGAGAGAAGCCAGGCAGAAGAGAGAAGCTGGGCAGAAGAGAGAGAAGCGGTGCAGAAGAGAGAAGGGTGCAAAGGAGACCCTGTAGAAGAGAGGTGTCGCCAGCTGCCTTATAGTAAAGAGGCTCCTGAAATAGTTAATGACAGGTAGGAAAAAGTTTAAGAAAGAAACATTTGTTCCAAGCTCTTAGCCTCTGGAACACTGACTGGGACACAGTAAACGTTAGTAAAAATGCTGGAGAAATAAACAGTTTAGATAGTGAGAGGGTGACTATCTTCTTCATTTCCCAGAGACTTGCAGAAACTGCATATCAGGTTAGACCAGCTTGTTCAAATCTCAATGACTTAAGACAATATAGGTTTACTTCTTCCTAACAAAGTACGTCAATCTTGGGACAGTGGGTACATTGTTCTGTGTGGTTTGTACTGAGGGTGGAGGCTGGTAAAGCTGCCTAAGATGGAAGGACACCAGGTCCTGAGGCAGTGACATACGACCCAGTGCTCCCGAAGTGGCAGCTAGGACATTTAACTGCACAAGCCACATGGGTCTTCCTAACTTCAAGGAGATGGGGAAGTACATTGCCATGACCTCGGAGGAAGGAAAACTAGGAATGCTATGATGACCAGACCACTGGTCCCCTCTCCCCTGCTCCTTCATCCTCCCTTTTCTCTCTTTCTACCTCTCTTTTCCCCCTTGAGGGCTTACAGGAAAAAAAGAGGAATGACTGAAATCAATCTCACAGTTCAACTAAAAGCAGGAAAGAGCTAAAAGTGTAGTTCAGTGGTACACGCTAGACCTTGGGGAGGGGGGAGCAAAGAAAAAGAAAAAAGAGGAAAAAAAAGAGAGAAAATGCTGAGCCAGCAATCTGCAAACTATAGAAAATCTGTTACTTGTAAATTCTGAACAGAATTATTCAATTTCAAAAACTTAATTTAAATGATTAATATTTAATTTAAATGATTAATATTTCCGCAAATTTCAGCTCAAATTTTAATAGAATGATTAGATGATTTACAGTATTTTGCTACTCTATGTATCAAAACAATGTTAAATTGACAGGCATGGTGGCAAATGCCTATAATCCTAATCCTGGGGAGTCTGAGGCAGGAAAGACGACTTTGTTGCCAAATTAGACTATACAGCAAAAACTTGCTTAAACAAACAAACAATATATATGCGTATCTGTATGTATATATGTGTTATAATGCTTCAGGGTACATTCCAACAAATAAAAAGAGCTGTCTAAATGAATCACTAGAATATTGAATAGACCACATAACTATGTTGGTACTTTTCCTTAAGGAGTACTTAAATGAATTTTTAATTCCCAGACCAGCTATGTTTATATCAGTAGAATTTAGAATTTAGCCAAGGTATGGTATGGTATGGTATAATATAGTCTTGGAAAAAAAACAACAGAAACATACTTTCTCTTAATCTAGACTGTGTGCCTCCACCCAAGGTTATCAATGGTACTTTGAGAGTCAGCTATCTAAAAGCCACTACTACTCTGCTTTAAGCCTTGATGTATTCAGATGGATTCCTAAATACATAATTATCAGTCCTAAGAAATTCTGCAAATTTTCATAATTTCCATTTTGAAATATCCTGTCACCTTATAAACATGTTAGATATTACCAATCTTTCACTAATTCTCGTGATCCATTGGACAGCTACTGGTTTTGTTGCTTTACACCAGAGATACAGTAAAACCACAAAGTGTCCAAGTTTTCACGTTCTAAAGACGCTTTTCCTACACATACGCACCACTCCTCTTTTAAGTTTCACAGACAGCTCATTAGTGAGTTGTAATATTCAGAACATTGTGAGAACAAAAATCACCAAAATACATGAATGAGCAGTAACAGGGAGCTTCTAACAAGAATTTGTTCATCTTGTATTATTTTTCTATTAAATCAAAATATTTGTATTGTTTCAAAAATTCCTCTAGAGGGAAAATAAAAGTTTATGTTAAAGTCCATATACCTTAGGGAAGCTAATTTTATTTATACATGTACATAATGAATTTCAGTCATTTTCACTCCACATTCCCTTTTCCAACCTCATTCCATGTACTTTTCCACTGAGATCCCCTTCCCACTGTCCTAAGAGTCTTCTCAGTGTGTGTGTGGCTTCACCGAGTTTAATTAGGACGGCTTGCATGAGCTTGCACAGGAGGTTATTTACTGCAGGCCAGGCAACATGTCAGTGGCTACACCACTGAAGAAAAGACATCCCTTTCCCCAACCTACTCATGCAGGGGTCAATGGGTTCTTTGGAAAGATGAGACCTCATGAGCACTGTCCCTTGCATGATAGAACACTGACAGGCCCAGTCTCATGTAGGTAATCATAGATGCAGTGAATCCATGAATTTCGGAAGTTCTGCACTTGGGTAATGCAGACCAGAAAACACCATTTCATGGCACTCCTCCTTCACCTCCAGCTTTTCCATTCTTTCTACCCTCTCTTCCTTCACTATTCCCTGAGCCTGGGAGCAGGGTGATATACATATCCCTTTTAGGAATAAGCACTACTGTAGACTTGTCTACCACAGTATTTAACTCTTTATTTAGTATACAAACCCGATCACTGTATCTATCCCAGTATATTTTCTTTGTAACACTTGCTCTACATGTAAACGTCCGGTCTATAAAGTATCAACCACCTCTTTCAATGGTTAACATAAATAGCATGGTAAAGTGAAGCAGACCATGAAATCAAAAGCTTCACAGAAATAATCTTATCAACAGGGAACATTTCTGAAAGAATGGTTATGCAATGATAGGCTGGAATGTTACACATAGTTCATCTTTCAGACATCATTAGTGGCATGTGGGAATCCAAGAATGCAGAAAACATGATATAAACTTTCACTCCCTTTTACACCAGGATTGCTGTCCCATGTACCTTCCAAAGGTTTTAATATAAAGATATAAGAAAATGAACAACAAGAAAAGAAAGGTACATGTAACTCAAAGACCCAACTTCTGATACTTACATACCTACTTACTCTAATCAACTGAATAAGAATAAATTAAAGAGTAAGCCAAACTCATCAGCCAAATGAGTCTGAAGAATAACCAAAGAAAGTATCTTTGGGAAAGAAAGCACTAAAGCTACCAAGGATCAAGCCTAAGGTCTTGAGCATGTTAGGTAAGCATTCTATCACTGAGCCACATCTCTAGCCCTCAAACTACTAATTTTCCAAAAATCCATGTGGACTCGTTTGCTCCAAACTGTCAGAATTCCTCAAGGAAACCCTCCAGAACATCAACCCTGCAGCAGACAGTAAGAGGATCAGTTTGTACCAGAGAACAGTTCTGCAATAGAAATTGTACTTGTACTTTGCTGTAAATGGTCCAAGAAGGAATGGTGAATATTATGGGTTTGAAGAAACTGACAGATAAGGAGAAATTAAATAGTTTTTGATCCTTCGATTTAAATATCAAATGAGAGTTTCTCAAGTTTGTAAAAAAGCTTTCATTGTTTAGGTAATGTGATCATCTCCTGGCATTTATTTGCATCCGAAATCTTCACTCGCATTAAAGTGAACTAAGTAACAATGCTAGCTAATGATGAATTATATAGTCATATTGATCACAACACAATTTTACCCTTCAGAAATAGACCTTAGCCACTTAAGGCATCTGCATAATTTATTATGCAGAATTGTACTTTGAATATTTATTTCTGTTTTGGACTGTAGAGTTAGAAGCACTATAGAGGTTTCTTCTAATTCACCAGTAACTTTTGAGAACAAGAATCTTTTAAACAGATGGTTCCAGGATAATAAACCAGAACTTAAATACAACAAGGAAAATAGTCTGACCAATCCCTACACATCCTAATAAAACTACCAAATAACAGCACTAGGGGGAAGTTTTTCAGTCAAGGCTCTGAATATACAATTATCAGAAGTCTAGCAAGTGTTATCAACAGTATTATTACCAAACCGTAATAAAATTATGCTTAATAATATCCAACACTGAAAATGAAAACATATTGAAAAGAAAATGCAACTCGATCTGCTTTATTCATTATTTAAAATTAATTTTTTTATTTTTACATGCATGTCTATGTATGTATGTCCGTGGAGGCCGAAGGGCAACTTGAGGAATCACCCTGGATTGTTTCTACCTATTTGCTTTGCTCTGTAATTTCCCAGGCTTCCTTCCATGGCCAGAAGTATGGACCACTGTCAGTTCCACCTTGCATTTTTTTCCTGGAGCCCAGGTTCTGTTGGCAGTGTCTTAACCCCTGAGCCATTTTTCTGGCCCTCATTATTTAAAATTGAAAGAAGTGAAGTCATCTAAATAAACTAATAATATCTTTTTTTCTTCCTGATCCAGTCTCATCAAGTACTTACACCACCATACCCAGCTCCATTTCCATGTTTTAGAATGGAACTCATACAGACTTTTCCAATTCATGTATATATGTATGTATGAATGTATTTATTTGTGTGTGTGTGTGTGTGTGTGTGTGTGTGTGTGTGTGTGTGTGTGCATATCAGAGGGCGCATCAGTGGGACCTGGGATCCGAACTCAGGACCTTCTGCTTATGAGGCAGAGTCTTAACTTCTGAGCCATCTCTTCAGTCCCCAATTCATGTTTTTATGTTTTATGTTTCATTCTCTTGAAAATTGCTTAAAAGACCAGTGATCTTTGATAATTATATTCCCAGGCCATAAGCTATTCCTACAAAGGACAGTTTTTAAATGGCTGCACATATAGTAATAATGATACTGAGATCTAAGTCAATTTGTGAGGTAACAGACAATAAATAAAATGAATTTTTAAATTGAAAAAGGATGGTTAAAAAGATGAGGATATTTTAGGTCAAATGATTACCAAGCCTTTTTTTTTTTTCATAAAAGTCAGTACTGGAAAAGATGTATTATTTTAAATAAATTTTCTCAATATTGCTGGTGAGCGATGGGAGAATCCAAGTTCAAATATCATTCTAAGTTTTGAAAGGTGACTGTGGTGCAGCCTAGCTGGGCAGAGTAATTTCTTAGCATGCACAAAACCCTGAGTGTGATCCCTGGAGGCACAGACCAAGCAGGCATGATGGTGGCATCTGCAAACCCAGCATCTGAGAAGCAGAGGGAAGTTCAAGGTCATCCTTAGCTACACAGTGAGTTGAAAGCTAGCCTGCACTACATGAGATCCTATCTCAAAAACGTAAATTTTGAAATTTTTTACACCCAAATCAGTAAGTGCTTTTCAAGTAATTTAATCTAAATAAATATCAGTTTTTAAAAAAAGAAATCTAAATTTCCAATAATATACAAACAACAACTTAAGATATGTATCACTTTCTGTTATTGTACTTCAATTTTCCATTGGTCATCTTTACTACATAGGAGGTTTGAGAAGAGTGTGGACTCCTGAGACTCAAAAAAAGAAAAGCAAGAAAAATTAACTTTTAGTTAAGAATTAAATTTTACAGGAATTTCTAATGAGACAGGAAAATGTTCAATATATCTTTCTAAATATTTTTAAAAACAGTTCTCCAGACAGATACATGGTATGTATCTAGAGAAAACACTCAAGAAAGAAAGCTTGGTGGGCCTTTTACAACAGTTCCTGTTTGGCAGTAGGACTGCGATTATTCTTACTTTCCTATCTGTGCCTTGCTGTCAACAATACACTGCTGTTAAGAAAGGCACGGCTATTAAGAAAGCACTGTTGAGCAGATACGGGGCTACGGACATGGCTCAGTGGTTAAAGCATTTGTCAAGCAAGTTGAGAACTAAGTAAACCATGAGGACCACAGTCTGGTGTCCTAAAACTCGGGGAAATGCTGGATGTCCCCGTCCTCCACCAGCAATCCATCCTCAGAAGGGAAGGAGGGGAGCCCCAGAGCAGACTGGCTATTGAGATTAATCAGTGAGGCTTGGGAGTAACTGAGAGTCTCAGTCTCCATAATTAAGGTAGAGAACAAGAGAGAAAGAATTCCAGTGTCAACTTCTGGCCTCTACACACATCCACACATGTGCACATATGTGACTACATACATGCAAACACACACACACATAAAAACAGGAACTAAGGATGCTTTAAAAAAATTCAAAATCTCTTAAACATCTGTATGTCAAAAAGAAAGCTAAAATTCCTCAAATTATTTTAAAAAGGGATTAAAACTATACAAGTTTTCATAACTGTTTTTTAAAAAGTTTCTAATCCTTTTCCAAAATTATCTTTTAAATTTAATATTCCATGAAAACACACAGCCTTTAGCAGAATCAACATGTTAAAATGTCTTAGAAAAAAGTAGAAAAAACGACTTGTTAACAGTGCTATGGTAAAACTGAAGACTTTTTCTAATAACGTGAAAAACATCCATATATAAAAGAATAAGATGACGGGAATCAGTTCAAGTGATAAAGTACATGTATGGCATGCAAGGCCCTGGGTTCTATCCTTAGGACATATATGCACATGTGCATACTGACACAATGTCCACCTCAGTGGACAGTCACTGTAGAGTGATGAGTATGGCAACTGCTCCCTGACAGAAAACTAGATGAAACTCAAGCACATAAGTCAGCATTCTGGGAATCAAAGGCACATGGTAAATTAAGATGCACTTACCATAAAAGGCTGTATTTTTGAGCTAACACAGTAGAAGTCTTTGGCATTCCTACCCAGGCCTGCTATGCCAGTCCCAGCTCTAGCAGCATGACATCTACACCAGTTTTGTTGTAAGATTAGATTTGATTGACAGAATGTAAGGAAAGTGTGCATGCCGTTAAGTAGGAGACACACACACACAAAACATACACACAACACAGTCCCACAGCACTGTTGGTTACAGTGACTTTGGTAAACGAGAAGCAGAAGGCAGAAGCTCAGACAGCACACGGTTGTGCTGTCCCCAGCAATAGCCAACAACAGACCAGCAAACTGACAATTTAATGGAAAGCGAGGCTGCTATACGAGCTTGATTAATTTTCCAACTGTCTATAGAGTCTGTTAGGCTGTGTGGATATGAAGAAACAGCTAAGTAGGGCCCAGGACATCCACCTATCTCTTGGCTATCTGCAAGACTATGGAGCCCTTGGCTTCTTGCATACACAAGAGTCACAAGAAGGCAGAAAGTGAAAGCCAAGGAATATTTTCAATTACCTACAACTTAAACACGTTTCCAAATACACAAGAACCTGAAGCTGGATATGACCTCTGACTAATAAATGTCCTCTAAGACACAAGCTAAGCCAAAGAAGCCACACATCTCAGCAGAATCTGCATAGGAAAGTATGAACCTGGACAGACAGGAAGTCAGAATTCAGAAGTGCTATACTGCATCACCCAAAATGTCCAGTTCTTAGCAAACATGAGAAATGTGATAAAACAAGAAAAGTGTGACCCACAGAAAGAAAGCAGTCAAAGAGGCTTGGAAGATGGCTCAGTGGTTAAAGGATATGATCCCAAAGCATAAGGTCCAAAGTTCAGATCCTCAGATTCCTAGATCCCCCAGTCAGTCCCTGGAAATCTGGGAATCCCCAGAGCTAGCTGGCTAGTCAGAATGTGTGGAATGTGGAAGAGTGGCTGAGGGTAATTCTTGCTATCACTCTCAGGTATGTATACAAATGCACACACTTGAACAAACACCTGTGCCTACATACATGCACATACTCCATACATACATACACATTCATATATACCTGAAAAAAAAACTGTTGATAGACATCAATGGGCCCAGTTGGATTAGTGAATAACCACAATCATGCTCAATGAGACCAGAAACCAGTACAGTGATAATGACCTGAGAAACAGACTCATCAAAGACAAATGACAAGAATCGAAATGGAAATTGTGTTAAAAAGGACAGTAATTTTAAAAAATTCACTATGATGGCCCAACAGATTTGAATTGGCAGAACAAGAAATTAAGGAGCTTAAAGATAGATCAACATAATTTATTCTACTTGAAAAACAGAGAAATGAATGACTGAAAATGAAATTCCTCAGAGACCTACACAATATCAAACACACAAACCTGTAAGGTATGGCGGTTCCACAAAAACAGGAAAGAGGGAGGGAAAGACAGAGAAGATGGCCAGACAGAGGTCCCAGAGCCCTCAAACCAATACAGACTCTTGGTTACACACCAAAACCTGGCAATTAGACCCTGCAGCTGAACACAGCATGCACTTCAGTCACAGGACAAGAATAAACAAGCTGAAAGTAACTTGAAAGCTTACTCCTTATAGGTTAGCTGTCATATTTGCAAAAGGCAAAAATGCAAGCTGCTGAAGGAAAAAAGACATCAACAGGTTTACCAGCAACATGATCCCATCTGACAAGAGATGCATCTCAGAGCAATAGAGCCACGAATATGGTATGGGAACAAATAACTGCTCTCTGATTGGATTTAAGCCTGCTTATCAGGAAGAAACCTATACTACAAGACTGTAAGGCTGACTGAGAACCTTCAGAGCGGAGGGCTCACTCCCTAGAAGAGAACCCATGACTATAGCTCACTAAGCAAACATGCAAGACACCACCTTCCAAACACTTAAGCCCATAGGAATAATGTAGCTCTCATCCTGCAAACAAAAAGATCTCTCTTGAAAAAAAAACTGTTCACACAGAAAACCATAACTGATCTTAGGACAGGGAGTAGGTGACTAAGGAGTGTTCAACCACAAACAGGACATCTAAAACGCCCTGTCTCCTCATACAGTCTAGGGCACACCATGGAGAAGAGAACAAAAAGAATGTGAGAACTAGATTAGGAGGATCTGAACTCGACCTACCATGAATGCACAGTAGCCAAGTCTGCAGGCACATGCTCTACGTAAGATTGGGTCCAACGACATGGCATAATGGAAAGAGGAATTCAATGGTCCTACCCCTCACAGAGGGATCACTGATAGTCAAAATTGGCCAGAGGAAGTACCCATCTAAAATACTGCCCATCCTGCATCAGGTTCCCAGGCACATGCAAGAATGGATATTCCACATTGGATTCACTGGGACACATTCACAAGAAGGGACACTGTGGTAGGAGAGAAACTTCTCAGAAAGAAGTTGTCTCCCAGGGGAGGAGGGAAAATGAGGTGGAGTAATGGGTGAGAAGAATAAAAAGCCCACTGCAATTATAAATAATTTAAACTAAAAGATGACCACCTTTCTAATTTTACAAAAATATCGCTTAAGCCAGGCACGATGGTGCACATTGCAATCTCAGTACTTGGGATGTAGAAAAGGATCAGGAGTTCAATGCCAGCCTCAGCTAAATAGACACGTAAGATTCTGTTTCACAACAAAACAAAACAAAATACAAAGCATCATTAACCAAGTTCAGTAAACCTCAGCATAGAATAAACACAAAGGAATTTGTACCTAAGCACATCTTAGTCAAACTGTTAAAAATCAAAATCAGATAAAATGAGAGGAATGTTTTATTCCATACAAGAATAACATTTCATTTAAGAAAAATGCCATTTTGTACCTTAATGGTTTTCTTACAAATTGGAAGCCCTTAACAAGTCTGGGGGGGGGAACAAGTCTGGTTTTAAGATGAAATTATTTGCAGAGTATGATAGAACCGGGTGGTTGTTTGTTCTTAATGTTCTAAAGAAAATAGCATCAAAAAGTGGTTTCTAACATGAAAGGTGACAGTGACCTTCAGCCTTCCATGTATCTCTTAAAAGCCTACAATATAAAGTAGCATTGCTTCCTGGGAACTTTTTCTTTAGCAGCTAGATGAGCTGATACTTAATATTATGGTCTGATTCTGCAGAGCAGAACCGTTTGTCTGGTACTGGTATTACTCATCATTCTACGTGAAATACTATAGGATCAAGAACAGACAAAGATCTAAACAGAAAAAGATCTACATCCAAGTGGGTCACCTGTAGTCCCATAGGGCGAGTGGTAAAACAGCCTCCACATCCAGGAGAGCTCAGGACTTGCCAGTTACCTTTCATTTGCAAATATGCTGAGTAAATTACAGATTTCCCCTTAGGCTGGGAAGGAAACTCAGGGAGCCAACTGAGATACTGTCTCTGGAAAAAAACAGAGGGCATCTTCAGGGCAGCCCTGTCTAACCTAAGAACTGGCTTACAGACATGACTCTAGTAATCCTAAGGGATTAGCCAAAATTATTAATTCCAGGTGTATCAAGAGTTCTGGGCCCTGTGCCCTATCAGATCCCAATCAAATGGGACTATTCCCAGGTCAAATCCCTGAAGGTTGGATTAATTAGAAATTCTTCCTGGGGTTTTTCAGGGATGAGTCACAGGGCAGGTAAAGGTCAGGCTCATTGTGCAGCAGCTACTGCTGTAAAACTAAGAGAGCTGTGGTGGCTGCATTCTCCACATGGGCAAGCAGTCTCAAGCATGAGACAGAATCACAGAGGAGAGATGGAGAGGCCCTTAACAGTCTTCAAAAATCAGTCCTGGTGACTCCGGAAGGTCAGCTGCAGTCAGGCTCTTCATAGGCCTGGTGATTCTATGAGATCCACATGTCCACGACTATCTCTGTGCACCTCTGCTTTCAGTAAACTAACTCAATGTGTGTTTCTCTTGCATTCAAGGAAAACTTTAGTAAAGGAGAACACAGGTTCAAACAGATCTGGACAACAAGGAAAACAGATAATAACTTAAAAGCACCCATGTGCTTTTATATGTGCTTGCATTCTATATAGGTGTCCTTTTGCTATTTCAAACTCTGGGTCAGATTCCAGAAAAGAAAAAAAAAAAACAAAAAACAAAAAAAACCAAATGAATGCGATCTGGGAAGGGAAAGAAGTCCCTTACCCTGAGAATCTCAACACAACCAATAAAATCAAATTTGCCCACAATATATTGCTTGTTTTCTTAAGAACATCTCAAACATGTTAAAAAAAATCTGTTTACTTAGAGCCAAGATGTTTGTGGCCTCAAGTTTAAAGATGTGAGTGAGCACATCTCTCACACTCCTGAATCTAAAAGATACAGCTCATACACCAACTTACAGGCAAAAATGTTTTTATGGTGGTGGTTCACGTCTGTAATACCAGCAACTCCTGCAGCAAAATGGAAGTTGGGGACAGAGATTCAGCAGGAAGCTTAAATATACAGCACAGTGGTAGAAACAGCAAGAGACTCTGCCTCAAAAACAAGGTAGAAGGAAAACTGACTCCTAAAAGTTGTCCTCTGGCCTCCATGCTTGCATATACACACAAGAAAAAAACACATAAAAATAAATCTTAGAAAGTATCTGATTAAGATTCCCATCCCCCATGCTCAGGGCAGACCTTCTGCCTACTGGTTACTGCCTTCAGGCACTTACAAAACCTGCAATTGAGGTACCTCATAGAGATAGGTCACCTCCGTCTCTCCTCCTCACCCACATTCCCACAGATAAAAGTTCCACTACAGCTTCAGACCCAGCTTCTTCTCCCTTCTGAGAGAATCAGTCCCATGGCTGTCATGTAACTAGGTAATCAATAAACTTTTTCCATTCCTTGTTGTGGTGTATCTAATCTGCCCTTTCTTCTTTTATACAGTATCTTACAAATCATTCAGAACACTTTTAACGTAAGTAAAGTAACACATATATTCTTAATTCTTCAACTTCGTTTTGCTGTAAATTACCTCCTTTGAGAAATGTAACTCAGAAGCCACAGAATTATATAGACAGATAGATGACACACATATAGAGAGGTGGATAGATGAAAAGTACATAGGTATGTATATATTACCATTGAAGATACGTCTAAGATGTTTAAATCTGAAGCACAGTGCTACTTAATAAACTTGCTGATTCATTGACTTGTCCTGAAGCTGGCTTTCGTTTCTGTTTGGTTGGTTGGCTCTGAGACAGCTTCTCTGGTAGCTCAGGCTTGCCTCAGGTGTGCTATGCAGTGAAGGCTGGCCCAACTGCTGGGATTCCAGACCTGGTTGTTGGATTAATTTTATTAATACTGTTTAGGACAGAATAATTTTTGTCTTGACGTTCTTTTCTGTGGCACAGTCAAGAATCTAGCTTTACTTCAGTGGATATCCTTACAGTGGGGGAACTACCCAGGCTACTAGTAGTGTTTTCCTATGTCTCCCCATCACGCTGACAGACTATCAACTGCCAGGTTTTATAACATCCTGTTCCAGAGTACTGAAACTGTAACTCAAAACCCCCAGTCAGAGGTCAGGTCACTGTCAGTCCTTTCTTAAAGTCTTCTCTAACGTCAAGACCTCCACAGTCACCTTGGATTCCAGGAACAAGATAGACTGCTACCCTGTTGCCAAGAGTCGAAACTAACCCACATAACTCCCAGAGAGGGTTAACAGGTTGACCTGCCCAGGCTAGCCTGCAACTCACGACCTTCCTACCTCTGTCTCCTGAGTGCTGGGTCGTAAAGACATGTTCTGCCATTTCTGGTGGCCTGAACTTTCATAGGTTGATATGATCGCTCGGCCTACAGTTTAACCTAGATTGTTAAAACTATGTATACTTCCTGTCCTGTGCTCACTCAAACTGAAAGCAACCCTTAGATCCTCCGTCCCAGCAGTAGCCACACTAAAAATAATTCCTTTCCTCCTTTTTAATTATTGCTTTTCTCCCATCTTTTAGGGTTTTACTGTTTCTGTGTTCAGGAAGCGAGTGGCTAGACTTGTTGCACTGAAACCCCCTTACCTACCCTCTGGCCCATAGCTCAGTAACAAATACATGTTACTAAGCACTGTGAATCCGATGCTTTAGTAGATGCTGCATGGCTACATTTAAAACAGAATAATCCCTGTAAAAGCATCTGAATCTGAGTCGAACCCAGTCCCTGCTCCTAGTTGCTACGTAACCGAGGCAAGAGCTTGGTCTCTCTGGAAATCAGTTTATCTGTAACATTAGAATAATAGCAGTACCTGTTGTATAGAGTTACTTTAAAGAATCAATCAAATTAATACAAACAAGTTACTGGCTGGGGGGGAATCACTTAATTACTGGTTGACAGGTCTGATGTTTGATGTGTTCGCTAATGGAATGCCAGGTTCTAATTACATACAAATCTATATACAAAATGTTCTCAAAGCGTAGGACCCATGTTCTTATTTTTTTTAAATTAAGTATCTTTACTCCATGCTGTACCAGATTTCTACTGTACTTACTACTTTTGATATTTAAAAAAAAGGATATAAAAAGGCAGTATTTGATAGATGAAAATATTCTTAGGGAGGAAAATACTAAGAAATGACTTGCACAGGTTTTTTTTTTTAGGTATTTATTTTACTTTTTTGCTATAATTACTCTTGTCATAGGATTTGTGGTATCAAATAATATACTATTTCAGAACATATGTTCTTAAAAGGTGAAAATAAGTATGTATAAGATTTCCCTATGTTTGGATACTGATTATAAAACATACTTTGATCACTGTCATGAAGCATATATAATTTTAATATACAGGAAAATATGAGACAGATACAAAACGACCTTTCTCATGATGTCCTGCTGAACAGAAAGGCACAGGGATTGCTTCCGCATTCTAACTGGCATATTTCATGTATAATAAATACTTCTAATGATCGATAAGTATTTTGACCAACAGTTTCTAGCTACATAAGCCCTACCTTTGATCTCAATTATTCACCTAAAGAAGGAAAGTTCATTAAATAATAACCTTTTGAAATATATCCAAAATTCAGAGACCGACTCTGGGTTCAGAAGTATATTTCTAAGTCTACAAGATGTCTCAGTGGGTTAAGGTGCCTGTGCACAAACACGGTAACCTACCTGAGTCTGATTCCTAGAGCCCACAGAGAAAGGGAGAACTTACTTCAGAAAGTGTCCACATGGGCACCATGACTCACGTGCCTTCTCTCTCCCCAACTCTTCTCAAAGAAAAATATCTTTTAAAGTATATTTTGATTTGTGCTAAAATAATAGCTGTGACATATTATTTCTATTTTAAGAGCATAACTAGTAATCAATGCTTGATTATGCAGGACAAGACAATATAATTCAATACTACATTAATGCAATTTACTTTTATTAATATATGCAAAGAGAAAAGCAAAATGATTATATGGTTATTATAAGCCACTTGGCAAACTGTATTCTTAATTTTTAAAAACTCCTGGTAGCACTGATAATACTATCAATACACACACCACATTCTCACAATATTTCAAGAACTATGTTAGGCATATGTATTATCTCATTGATCAAGTAGCAATACTATGTGAGTTTGGTACTTTTACTACTACATTTTACAGGTAATAAATACAAGTCTGGAGCTAAGCTATGTTTTCATAGTCAATCTACTAGCAGAACTCAAATGTGAGCCCACAATCTGATTTCAAATATCTGTAAATCAGAAAGAACAAGAGGAAGAAAACACACACAGAAAAAAAAATAGAGAGGTTGTATAGTAAGCTAGATATTAAGCTATATTGGTAAATGAGAAAATCCCCACTGATATATAACTGACCTATAAAATAAAAAAATATTCAACACTCTGCATTAAGACCAAGAAAGAATATGAGTTACTATACTGTTTTAGAGAACAGTCTGACAACAGCTACACGAATTTCACATATTTATACATTTGACTAAACAATTATTCTAAAATACTTCCCACAAATGTACTTGTACAATTATACAATGATATATTTCATCTAGACTGTTGATGTTCTTGTTGGACAAGTTTTAGACCACAGATCTAATGGAATAATGTTCAGTCATTAGGAGAAATTGAGGTGATTTTGGATGTGAGGATACGGAAAGCAGTCACAATGCACAATTCAGTGAAAAGGCTCAAAAACTGGATTCTATCAAAATAAATACGTGCATAAAAATGTTGAAAAAATACACACAAAACTATCAGCTATGATTGCTTCTAGAACCAGGACTAGCAATAATAGCTGAGAAAAGCAGTCCTTGGTTTTACATTATCCCTTCTGTTCTACTTAACTGTTAAACATGAACATACACTGATTGTATAATACAAAAATGTGGTGACATATAAACATGTGCATATTGATCATAACTACAAAAACATCAATATAAATTCACAATGATTCCATTGGGGAAAAGTTCTAATAATTTTTTAGTAAGAAAGATGACCTCATCATTAAAAGGTTATTAAATAGATTCTAATTTACTGCTACTGAAGATACAAAAGCTAAAAATCATTTTAAAATGGAGAAACCAAACCCAAGCATCACCTCGCACACAGATAAAATTGACCATCTCTGGCTCATCTCCATTCCCTTCCCTTCTCTCCTTCAAACCATCAGACAGCACCTGCCACAGCACCCGCCACATATTGCTTATCGAGGCCATTACATCAATGTCTAGGTTATTCAGATACAACTAGGCCTTTCTATCTTTCTTAGGCTCCATAACTGCAAAGAAACATAATGTTTAACAATTATATTGTGATAAGCAAAGCAAATGTTAACACATTCAGCTCTCAGAGTCATCTTTAGTTGTACTTATGTCATTATTCTCCTGGTTATTAGCAGGACTGGAAAAGTATATAGATGTATATATCAAGTATGAAAATTAAACTGAATTTTCTAGTAAATCTTCAGGGAGAAACAAAAGGAAATAATAAATGTAAATAAGAAGCAAACAAATCATTTCTAGAACTATAGCTAAGCTTATATATAAACAATTAGCATTTTAGTTTTCAGTGTAGACATGTATCTACTTAATTTGGATGGTGATATGGTCCTCTTAGATTTATCACTCGAAAGGACACTGAGATCAAAATTAATCTGAGTAACTTTGACTACTAAAACTACAAATATACAAACTATTTTGCAATTTGAGGCACAAAAAATTTAATGACATTAGGAGCACCTACAACCTTGCTGAACAATATTTAATGTCTCACCTGAGCAAGTACATGCAGAACAGCAATGCTGGCATGAGAAATTATTCAATAATTGCTTTTCTTTTTTTGGAATTTATAATAAGAATATTAACATAATTTTAAAATTCAAGATGAAAATCATAATAGCAAAAAAGCTACAAATTGGGGTTGAGAATATAGTTCAGATGGTAAAGGGCTTGCCTTGCATATACAGAGTCGTAGGTGTGATTCCCAGCAGGGCATAAATGAGATGTACACTTGTAATCCCAACATTCCAAAGGTAGAGACTGGAAGTTCAGAAATTCAAGATTATCCTCTGTTATACAGAAGCTTCTAGATCAGCCTAGGAAACACAAGATGCTGTGGGGGTGGGGGATGGGTGGGAGACAGAAGTAGTTTGATTTTTGTTTCCTCCAGAACAACTACAAACACCTGTAGGACTGAGCTATGAAGTATCAATATTTTTATAGTTCTACTGTCCTCTACTCCTGTTTAATAAAATACTTAAAACTCAATTTTGACTCAATATTAGTAACTATTAAAAATAAAAAGAATACAACCTTGAGGCCTGATTCTTTGTGCCTCAATTTCTGTGCCTATGATGGAGATGATCAAGCTGGGGAGAGGGCTCAGAGGTAAAAACACTTTCTGCAAAAGGAAAGGGACTGGACTTCAGATCCCCCAAACCCATGTAAATGCTGGATGCGCATGGTAGCCCACCTACAATTCCAGCGCAAGCTGGCTAGTGACACTAAGCCCAACAGCAAGCTATGAGTTTGTTTACAGACCCTGTCTCAGCTTGCCATGATTCTCAGTATCAACTTCAGATTCCACACACATGCACCTATGCATGCATAGATGCATCCTCACACGAGTACACGTACATACATATATGCATCTCCACATAACCAAGCATATTCACGCACTTACCTCATATATACACATAAAAATGGAAAAAAAATGAAAAAAGGAGATGACCAGAAATCCAGAAAGAACTGCTGGTAATTGCTACGGCTTATGTTGGGAAGAGCGGCCCACCAAAGCATGTGACGCATGCTCGACCCTGTTGCAGTTCAGGTCTGAATCATTCTCACCTGCATTCACAAATTATTCACTAAGGCTTGAAGCCGACAAAACTTATTCAAGCAATACTTATTCTACTTTGTTAGAGGAATTTTTTGGGGGAGGTGGATAGGGCGGGGGGGGGGGAATGACAAAGGAAAAAACAAGAAGGGAATTACAAATTTATGAGAAACATTTGGGATGCACAAGTCACCCTCAGAATTCAGAATGAGCTCAGTCTAGAATCTGTCCTGGAAAAGACATATACAGCAACCCCTTTGGCTACATCCTCCAACGCAACTGAAGAAAATTATGACTCCTTCCGAAGGGATCACTTAATGAAAGGAAAACAAATTAACTTCATTTAACTCCTCTGGTGTATGTAATATCACATGAAAATTTCTTCAATAATATTGAATAATACCCTTTGCTGCTTCTAATCCCCCAGGTAACTCATGAATCCAAAAGAAATATATTTAAAATACATCAAATAGACTCTGTGGACCATATGCACTGTGACATACCCAAGCACTAACTAGAGCAGGCAGCTACAGGGAACCCAGCTGCTCACATAAAGGGAGGAAAATGGGTGGGAGGGGAAAACAATGCAGGACGACAGAGGGAGACAATAAGGGATGAAAACACTTAAATTCATGGCTAATACAATTTAAAAATAAATTTAATACAAAAAAATAAACCTCTCATATAATTGTGCTAGGGAAAAAGTTATACCCTCTGTCATAGTCAGGCACAGGTGTCAGCTTGACTGTTGAGGGTTTCAGCTCTGGGCACAGTTGTAGAGAGTTGATGGTTGAGTTGAGCCCAGAGCAAACCTGAAGGAGATTGTCTAGGTGATGGGGAAGACCCAGCCCATGGTGGTTGGGATCAGGCCCTGGAAAAATCACAGAGAGCTGGTTCAGAGAGTCGGCATCCTTCTGTTCACTTAGCCAGACATGCTGGTCTGGCAAGTAAGGATTGTCCATCTCTCAGCTGTTATGTGGTGATGGTGTGGTCAGTCCCCTCGGCCCTGGTGTTGGTGTGTGCTCTCCTGTCAAGCTGGACTACAGACTGTAACTGGGCTCTCAGTAAGAAATTAACTCCCTTGTTCCCTTAAGCCATTTGATGTCATTTATCAGCGACCATGCAGATGAACTGCTACACCCTCATAGGTTTACAAAGTCCCCCCCCAAAAAAAGAGAGAGAAAAAGACCAAATAGAAACATAATTGAGAGCCACTGTTTATTTTTAGAAAGCCACAGAGCAGACATAGTAAACAAAGGCTTCTCAATTCCATTCAAGCTGCCACTCAGCTTGCTGAACCACCACACGGCATCTACGTGGGCCCTGCTCAGAAAACGCCATACAAGCCCAAACCCCGAGCACTTGCTCTGTGTCCTGCTACTACTTGGGGCTGTGCAGAGAATACAAGAAACTGTCAACAACCTGTTTTTAGGAGAGACACGGCTTGGAATTCTGTTTTGAAATATTTAAGATGGTCAGTGCCACCTTGTTTTGATGCAGTCACAATCACAACTCCTTAAAACGAGTGCAGCAATGACTGAAGATAGCTAGAGCTTACTAAAGAAAAACTCTCCTTTTTCATCATTCTGAAAATATACTATTCAATACTATTTTAATTTCTGGCAATTTTGTTATGCTTCATGCAGCAGGGCAGCAGCACAGTCAACATCCTCTAATGCTAGTAACTCCAGACTGATGAGAGATAAACACAAAAATCAGGAAGGAGTCACGGCCAGAGGCACGCCTTTGCTTGCGCCTTGGTTGGTTTTTCTTTTCTTTTTTGTTTTTAAACATGGTTTCACTACACAGCCATGCTGTATAGACCAGGCTGGCCTTGAACCTGCTGCAATCTTCTTGCCCTCCCAGTCTGCACTGCCATACCAACACAATCTGATTCTTGATTAATAAAGGAAGAAGGAGGTATAGATGCATTTTTTAAGTTAAAATAGTATTTTTTAAAAAAAAATCAGAAACTTGGACTGAGGAGATGGCTCAGGGTTAAAGCTTTTGCCTAAGTTCATATCCTCAGATCAAATATAAAAATGCCAGGAGGATATGATAGCTACCTGTAATCCCAGCCCTAGAAAAGGCAGAGCCCGGGAAACCCCCGAGCAAAGCAATAAAGAGGCAGAGCAATCCAGGATGATTCCCATTGTCCCCCTTGGGCCTCCACAGGCATGCACACTCTCTAGTAGTACGCTTTGGTGCACACACCTACACTCCACCACACACAAACACAAGCATGAAAAAAAAAATCAGGAACTTGACCAAATGGTAAGATTGTATAAAATACATCGCTGACCTCAGAGACCCAGAAGGCAGACAGCCTGGATCTCTAGCCATACTCTAGTAATCAGCCCCAGAGAAGCAACCGGTTCTATCTGATTGGGAGGGGCGGCTGTATTAATACACAAGTACTTAAAATAATGGGTTAAAAGCAAGGCAGAGACATGGTTTTGTTTTCAAAATAACAACTATAATTTAAGGGGAGAAAAGTTGCTTTTCCATTCTTACCTTAAAAACTAAGGATTAGCTGAAGAGAAAATGATGCTTAAGTCAGTCCAAAGCAGGAGTGCTAGAGGTTAAGATGTCCTAAACTATGATAATAATTAAAAAAAAAAGTTGTGCTAAGACCAAATGTCTAAAAGTTGTGCTAAGCCCATCTACTTGTGATCTGTAAATCTACCTGCCTCCCTGACTTCTTCCATCCACCCTAGGGCCAGTGTTTGGAACTGAGGAACACAGTGCTCACACTCTGTACTTCACATCTTCCACCCCCCACCCCCCACCCCCGATCTGCTAGTACAACCACTGGCATGAAGTGCCCGAGGACACTGCAGGAACAGAAGGGCATGCCCATCTGGCCACCCTGACCTGAACCGGTCGTGCTGCTGATTTCTACTAATCTCCCTTTCTTCCTGCTTGGGAGGTTCAAAGAGAACTCTGAGAGAAATGCAATTAAGTGCAGCTGGAAATATTCCTCAATACAGAAACTGCATCAGTGTTCCTGGAACTATAAAAAATGAACCAGAACCTCAACGCTTCCCTTAGATTACACTGGGGTGCAAGTCCCAGTACCATGCAGATCCCCCTGCCAGATCATGGGATGCTTCAGAGCTTCAGTGAATGGGGCTGCTAGGGTCTGGTAAACAGGCAAGCCGCCGGAGATACAATAAGCAGCACCTGCTCTGCTCATGCAGTTTCACTTGTAAAGAACCACGGGGGAACCTGTTTAATATTGCTGCAGGCCCAGGGAGGTCACTGGAGATGGCTAGTGATTTCTCCCACCTGAGGAGACCCCAGACCTGTGTACTGACAGCTCAAAGAACCCTGCTACATCCTACCTTACATCTTTCTGCTTGTTCCCTTGTCTTAGTTCTCCCGGTATCAACAGTTCTCATTTATCCTGTTGATTTACTGGAACTGTTTGACTCCTGACTTCATTCAATCTTGGTGGTGGTGTCATCTTTCTACCTATCTATTTATCAAGCTGCTTTGATCTACCTGGACATCCAGTCAGAGGCTCCAGGAAGCCCCCACCTCGCCAGGAGACAATGTGGACAAGCTGGTACTTGTAAAGCCAAACTAGAGAGGACCCTGGGTTTTCTGTTTCGAGTTTTAGCCACTGCTTAATCACTACAATAAGCACATGAGATTGAGACTGTCTTCATTGCATACCTGGAGCATATGAAAGATATGAAGCAGCAGAATTAGAACTATTAGATCTGTCTGAATTCAGACCACTGACTGCTCAAGAAATGGTTAACTGAAGGCAGGTGCAATTCCTGACCTTCAGTCACCCTGTCAACGGATATGAGTATCTACTAATACATGTCATAGGTACTCGTTGGCCGAAGGAAAATGCCTACCAGCCACTCTTAAAATGGCCTTTATGTAATGATACTGGAAAAAGAAAAAAAAAAAAACAGGCCGCTATTAGTGATAAAACCTGATGTTCCCTCTCCAATGGCACTTTTGCTGTGAGCCAAATCTTGAAGAACAATATGCTTTTTCCTTTTCCCTTGGTGGCTATTATGGTATTTACCACAATGTGAGTCACAGCCAGCTTCCCTCTGGACTATTAGTGTCAGTATCTTAGTCTTCTCGCACCCTCTAGCACTTCACCTGGCATGCAAGAAGCTCTTTGTGTTTGCTGAGTGAATCCATAAATTAATTACTGAAAACAACATTTTCCTAGCATGAGTTGTTGAGTACTGGAGATGACCAAGTTCAGAGTGTTTCAAGAAATAAAACTGAACTTCAAAAGCCAAACTACAAATATAACTATAATCATATGGACAAATTAGTCTGACAATCTGAAAATAACCTTTTTGGGGAAAAATAATAATTTGGGAGTCCAAAGCTTTTATCATCAAAATGATCAAGGAAAACACAATGAAAACCAAGACTACACAATATTTCCAAAACACAAAAACAAGAAGCATATGTTCCTTAAATTGAAGGAGCATATGTTCCCTGAACCAGACTCAAGACTAAGATCTGAACTTCTGCTATTTCACTGCTTTGCTAATCATGTTCTGTTTGGGATGGTTTTGCTATGATTTTTAATGTCATTTCACACACTGAGCATGTAAGATTTAGAAACTTTAATTTTACCTCTGAACTTTTCTGAGTGTTAGTTTTAGAGAAAACAATGAAATGTTAACTCTGTTTTTAAAAAAAAAAAAAGGACTATACAATTCAACATTTGTGGGAAAGCACTAAAGAGTGACTATCTGAGAAAATTGGCCAATTCACAACTTGAATTTCCATGTTTCTTCTATTTTTAAGAAATGATTCATATTGGAGCAAGCAGTACCCAGCAGCAGTCCTTGAAAACCATATTAAATGTCGATGCAAAGCATCGATGGAGTATCGATGGAGCACAAGGACCAACAGGGAATGTGTCTGGTGGCATCTACAAATCCACAACAACTGATAACAGAGTCACAATTGGGATAATCTTCAGACCTCAGAAAAAGCAAGTTCCAAAATTGTCAACTTATTCAAGAGCAGAGAAACCAAGTTACAACAATCATCAAACACATGTAATAACCCAAATGGGCTTCAAAGAAGGGAACTCAGCAGGATAACTGAGGAAATTTGACTCTGGACTATAGCAGTGTTATCCAAATTAAATTATATGAGTAATAATGCTATGTAGAAGAATGTCTTTGTTCTTAGGAGCTACACACCTAAGTATTTAGAATTCCTAAAAGGGTGAGTTAAGCAATAAAAAGTGTAGCGGAGTACAATGGCATTTGGGAGGCTGAAGCAAGAGAATCATGAGTTCAAGACCAACTTGGGCTACACAGAGAAGCCTTGTTTCAAGAACCGAAGGTATGGGGGGCTGGAGAGGTGGCTCAGGGGTTAAGCCTCTGCCTTGCAGGAGGAAGGTCCTGAGTTCAGATCCCAGATTCCATGTATAGATGCCGGGGCAGAAGGGGGGGCCGGTGCCCTGCGTTTCTGGTCCTGGTAGGGCGGAGCCTGTGAATCCTGGGGCAGAGTAAACAAGAAGGAGGTGGAGGCGTCCATAGTGGTTCCCGAATTCACCTGTGGTTCTACACACACACACACACAACTGAATTAAAAAAAAAAGAACCGAAGGTGTGAACATAGATGCCACAACAACAAATTGATGAATGAGGAACCTCAGTAAACATGTTCATTGAGCTGCTTTTTGAAATTTTCCATAAGCATAATGGTTTTTGAAATAAAATCTTGTAATTGAAAAAAGATTCAGAGACCTGACCTCGCTATGTAAAGCACTTGTCTCATGATTCACTGGGCGCCCCACTCGTCCCTGCTTGTAGACAAACACAGAGAAAAGTCACTGCAAATCTTTGGGGAAATTTGCAATGTACAAATATTAAAAAAGAGAAACTCTCTTGTTAAAGATAATGTCAAATAGTATTTATGGCCCTAGAGTTCTGTTAAGTTCTTTTTCCTGATGAGCTAAATCACGAAGCTGAGAACTTTATCGTTCTGTTTCATACCATACTCTGAAAAAGAGGATGCAGCGCTTACATTCTTGAGAGACCAGACACTGCAAAGGAATTTATTGAAACCATTTAGCCCTCAGGAAAACCTCAATATTCTGTTATGATTCCTAACTAAAATAAAAAAAAAATCAAAAGAGAAAATTCGAGGAGGTAAATAAATTTGTATGTATGATTTCTCAGCATTGTATAAAATACACTGTTTGGGCTGGAGAAATGGTTCAGGGGTTAAGATGCTGCCTCACAAGCAGAAGGTCCTGAGTTCAGATCCCAGCTCCAATGTAAACGGCAGAGGCCTACATGTCAGGTCCTGGTGGGTGGAGCCCAGAACGAAGCAAAAAAGAGGTAGAAGCAATCCTGGCACACAATAAATGAATGAAGTTATAAAAAATACATTTTTTACTAAGACTTGAAATGGGTTAAAAAACGGCCCTAAGCAGGATTTTTCTTTTGATAACAGGATTAAAGAGTGCTGTTTTTAAGATAAATTTATACAGTACTGTCAGGAGGTCTCCTAGGATGTGCTATAACTGTATTCAAGACTTATGATTATCTTCACATTAACAGAACTTAATCAACCCAACCTACAAGGAGGGCTTCTACAGTTCTGATAGCATTCTTCACTCATTCCCAGTAACTGTTCTATCACATGCCTTTCACTCCTGCTTGAAGCAGAAAACTAGTTTATCAAACCTTGAAACTTGCACATACTTTAAGGGTTCAGGCATTTCAGAACTTTCCTTTTTAACTTAAAGAACTGATAACTAACAGCTTTGTGGACAGACACTAAAAACACATGAAAAACCAAGAGTTTAGACAAACAATGCTGTTAAAAATATGAAAATGAGGGCCAGGGTAGCCAGGTAGATAGTAAGAGTAGGTAGAAGAGCTTGTGGCTCAAGCCAAAAAGCTAGACTCAGTCCCCAGAACGTATGTCAAAAGCCAAATATGGCGACACCATCTGCAATCCCAGCACTTCGTGACCATAGAGGAAGCAGAGACAGGAAAGTCACTCAACTGGACTAACAACAAGACAGACCCTAGTCCAACAAGGTGGAGGGCAAGAACCAACTCCCAAAACCTGTCCTTTGACCTACTGTGATCCACAATATGTCCATGAACCTATATGTACACACTCGCCAAAAAAAATTGCAAAAATTGTAAAAATGAGTTGAAATAATATGTCTGTCAAATATTTTCTCTTCATGAACATATCTATTGTCTTCACAAACCATAACCAAAGAAAAAGATAACAAAGTCTAGAAATAATTTATTTAAATTATTCAGGTTTGAAAATTTTATTATTAATGTAACAGATCCAGTACAAATAAAGCCTTAAACTCAAAGACTTCGGAAACTTACAATGTGAGAAATATAACTCATACTAATTTTTTACTTAATCAGTAAAGACCTATATCACATACAATTTTATTTTATATTCAGTATAACTATTACTTTAAGAGAAGTTGATACATAACTCTTTCACTAACCTTCCTCAGCCTTTAATTTAACAGAATTACAGAATTTCTTCCACAGAATACCATATGATTGTTTCTACCTTCTTTGCCAGGAAATATTTAGACAAACTTCTATGAGAATTAAAGTTGAAATACAGACATGCAGTTGATAAGTAGTCCTTTTTTCCCCCTTCATACTCCATTATTCTTTTTTCCTAAGATATATAAATATAGCTTTATTTCTCTTGGTCAAAAGACTGAACTATAAACAAAATACACACTAACAGAACTACTAGGGTTGCTATATAAATTAGTTCTTTTTCTTGTAATAATCAATGTCGGAATGATTCTCATAATCCATTTCCAACACATATTATGGGGATTACAATTTTATCCCTATGGTTCTATATAACATTATTTGTAACAAATTACTATCTGTTGTTTTCATTGACATTTCCAATTCTCTGTCATTCTGAAAATAATTTTAATTTTACAACTATTTAATTATTTATTTTGTATGTGTGTTATGGACATGTGTATGACAGTGCTTGTGGAGGCCAAAGCTTGACATCAGGTGTATTCCTTGGTTGAGGCTCCACCTAATTTTTTTGAGACAGTGTTTTTCTGAACATGAAGTTCATTGATTTAGCTAAGTTGACAAGCCAGTAAATTCCAGGGATCTCTACTATTGCAGTTCACCCGCATGGTTGCTGATAAATGACCATCAAATAGCTTAAGGGAACAAGGGCTTTATTTTCTTACAATAGTCCTGTTACAATTCATAGTCCAGCTTGATGGGAGAGCATGCACCAACACCAGGGCCGAGGGAACTGGCCACGCCATCTCTACATAATGACTGAGAGGGATGATCCTTACTTGCCAGACCAACATGTCTAGCCAAGTAAACACAAAGATGTTGACTCTCTCAACAAGCTGTCTGTATTTTATTCCAGGGCCTAAACCCACCATGGGCTGGGCCTTCCCCATCAGCTAGACAATCTCCTTCAGCTTCACTCTGGACTTAACTACTAATTCTACACAAATGTGCCCAGAGCTCAAACCCTCAACTGTCAAGTTGACACCTGTGCCTAACCGTGATATCTACATACCCTCCCCTATGGTGTGAGGGTTCCAAACATATACCACTGTGCCTCATTTTTATATGCCTGCCGGGAATTCACACCTGGGTTTTTATGTTTGCACAGCAGAATTTGCTGATTGTGCCTTTCCCCAGCTCCTCTACTGTATTTGTTGGTAGCATTTTATTATCGTTTGTTTCCAACCAAGTCATGATTATATGGCAGATGCACAACTGGAAAAAGGAGAGGGATAGTGTTTCAAAAATAATCTGTATTCTACATCACTGAACCATCAATTACTGACAAATACAACATACAACAAAAAACACTAATGGAACTTAAACACAGAAATAAACATCGCACATTCATAGTTCAAGGCAAAAGGAATAAGACTCTTAACTACGTTTCTATTGAAGGAGTTTCACATTATGAAGACCGGAAAGACAACGTTGATTCTAACTGTTCCTAAAAGTCATGCTTACAAGGCTCAGAGTCTTACAGGTATAAACATAATTTCATTCCAAAGAAAACATAAAACTTTCCATTTTTGTTTTTATCACTTAAAATAAATATGTATTAGAATTACAGAAAACTTATAATGGTAGGCTTCATCTAGTAACATGTTTTCTTAATTTCTATCATTATCAACCTGGTCACTATGAAACAAGAGTAATTATGTCAACAGCTGTTAACAAATTAATAAAAATCTAACCTTGAAGCATTTTTAGCATTATAGCACATGTGGTATCAGGCAATTTTATGAAATCAATGACTCTTTTAATAACTGAACTCCAAAAACAATGTGCTTAAAATGCTTATCTTACATTTCTCAAGAAAATAATTTTACATACATATAAAAGTTTCTCAAATAGATATATTTCTTTCTCCAACAAATGTAGCATGCCATCTGTCCTCTACCTTCAGAGAAGACACTCCATAGGGTAAATTTTCCAAATAGTAATCGGTTCACTTACATGAAAAACTCTTGTTAAACTATTTTAGGTGGAAATGTTTTAATGATATCCCTGACTTCCCCACCAGCTCAGATGTTCCACACCTTAGTAAGGTTACTAAGGTACATGTGAGACAGCATTAGAGAAGTCTAAACATAAGCAACTCCACAATAAGTCCTCATACCTGCATTTATAACTTCTTTGTTGTCATGATTTGAAATGTGAGTTGTCCCCCACAGGCTCATGTATTTGAATCTTTAGTAGCTTGGGAAGGCTGTGGCAACTTTAGGAGGTGGATCCTTTCTGGAGGAGAGCACATCACTGGATTGGGCCTTGAGGTTGGTTAGCCACGCCCAGTGTACTCTTTCAACAGTTTGCAGCTCTCAGCCTCCATGATGGATGGAACTTAGGCCTCCTCCAGTTTCTGAACAGCAGCCACACCTTTACCACTAGGAAGGACTGTATGTCCCCTCTGGAACCTAAACTGAATAAATTTTCTTTTCTCCCTTAGGTTGCTTGGCTTTGAGGGTTATCTCACAGTAACAGAGAAGAGTAACCGGTACATAGCCCCAATTAAAAACTTTCACTCCTTACTGTTTCTAGGTTTCGTTCACCTGCCTGCTGCCTCACTACTTGGAAACTGGCTGGCAAATGAGGAACTCATACAAACAGTCATTTTATCAAAAGTAGGAACAAGACACATAGGTGAGAGTCCCCACTGAAAGGCTACACCAGTTGGCCCACAGTATGACCTAAATGGAACTTCTCAGAGCATATTTTCAATTAATTCCTAATTTAAGGTTTTCTTTCTGGAAAAAGTTGAACAAATAACTAATTATTCTATAGTATTCTTTTTGTACTTTCTTGTCCAATACAACTATCACCTTTAAAATGCTGTCATTAGTAAGTGAAATCTATAGATAGTCAGACTCACCGGAGGCACGCCTTGTAAATCGGTTTATAACTGGAGCTGAAAGAAAAAAACAGAATAATATGATTAAATTTCCAAAAATCTAATTTTCCCCAAACCTGGAAAAGTTTCAAATTAGTAAGTAATCCCATAATTTAAATACAGAAAAACCAGAATGCATAAATTCAAGACGAATTATAAAGCATATATTAAATTCAATTTTAAAATCACCAATAGGACTGGAGATACAGCTCAGGGGTTAAGACTCTGCCTCTCAAGCAGAAGATCCTGAGTTCAGATCCCAGGTCCCACCTAAAAATGCCAGGCCAAAAAGGTAGCAGCCTATACTTTCCACCCAAGTGGGAAATCCCAGAGCCAAGCATGAAGGAGGTAGAAGCAATTCAGGATGATTCCCAAAGTCACCCTTGATCCTCCACTGAGATACACAATACCCTCTGATACACACACACACACACACAATAAGTTTTTAAAAATCACCAATAAATGTACACTAAAATCAATTTCACTTATTAATTTCCCCTAAACAATTTAAATTAAAATCTTAGGTTAAAATGTGTTAACATCACTTAATTGGGGCAGTGTGAATCTATACAATACCGCCAAAGAACGATTTGGCAATTACCTCAAAGGCCATAAAAGATTTGTGACCTTTAATAAGCTACTTTTATTTTATTATTTATTATTCAATTGTGCACGTGCACATGTATGTATGTGTGTATGTGTGTGTGTGTCTGTGTTGTGTGTAGAACCACGGATGAATTTGGGAACCATCATGGACCACCTCCACCTCCTCGTTTACTCTGCCCCGGGGTTCACAGGCTCCGCTCTACCAGAACCAGAAATGCAGGCTGCCCCTGCTTCTGCCTGGCGTCTATAAGTGGGGTCTAGGATCCAAACTCAGGACCTTCCGCCTGCAAGGCAGAGGTTTAATTCCTGCTCCAGCCCCAATAAGCTACTTTTAGGGATGAATCCTAAAGTGCTACTAGAGAAAGTAAAAGCAATATATGCATGAATAGATCTTGTCAACAGCAGCATTTAAAAAATTACATTTTTTAGGGCTTTACAGATATATTTGTATTATTTTCACCTCTGGGAACTGACGGGATTCCCATTCCTCCATTCCCCTATATTCTGGGCAGAGCTTCTGCTTGGTCATTGTCCTCTAATAGTTGATGTTTGCAAAAGTACTTGCTTGCCTGACCCTTAGTACTATGGGGCCAAGGTCAAAGACTGACCCCAACCACACTTCCCGGGCTGGGCAAAAGTCCCAGAAATCACCTCCAGATGCTGCCCCAATCCTGAGTTTATAAAAGCATCCCATCCCCTGTCCCAGCTCTCTGTCTTTCTCCCCTCCCTCTTCTCTCGATTGGCCCTAAGAAGTTCTGGAACTTCTGTGGTGGGATGTATTTGGAGGGTAAATACCTTACATTTATACCTTATAGTTATTCTACCCCAAACTCCATTTTCAAGACTTCTTCTCCACCTATCTTCCTTCCATACTAATGTGCCCTTCTGATTTATGGTTCCTTTAGTCCCATCTGGGCTCCAGATAGTAGCAATTGTTGGAGCAAGGACAACGTGCAGGTGGGCGCATTCCTGGGAAGGGCTGCTCTCATCTTTGCCATCCTCTCTCTGAGGGAGGTGTGGTGCTTCCTGAGGTCTTTCCAACCTTTTGTGATGTAAAACAAATCAAATCTGTGGTCTGTCTCCTGGAAGTATATCTACCCAGCTTCAGTGAGTTCGTAGCTGCAGAGGCCAGATCATGTCTGAGAGACGTGTCTCTGGTCACCTCAGACTCTCACATTCTTATGATCCTCCCTCTTCAGAGATGTACAATGTACCTTGGGAGAGAAGGGGAGTGGTTTTGATGTTCAAGCAACCCACAGTTGTTTGTTTTTTTCTACTTTGGTCAGTTATGATTTTCTGTAATAAACATCTTCCATGGAAAAGCCAGGAAACAAAATGAAAAATGCTCATGTTCAAATGACGTAACATTTAGGTGAAGAGCATATATCCTTGAAAGGCTGAGTGCAAGTACAGTGCAAACCATCTGTTCTGGACACACAAGTCCTTACACCAGAAGCTACAGTTCCGAACTGGACTGTGCATCACTCAGCTGGCATGCTGACCTATCTACCCACATCCCCGTGTCAACTCAGAGCTAGATTTCTTCTTGGCTTGCTGACATAATTACCTCAAGAAATGGAAAGGTTTGGATATTCTTTTTTTTTTTTTTAACATTTCCTTTCTAAACAGAAGTAGACAAAATGTATGGTTCATGTTATGTAAGAAAAAACCAACGTGTGTATTCTGTGGCAGTGTAATCAATCTACTATAACACTTTTTAAACACTTTGGTACTTTTAAAATAGTAATTAAGAATGCTGTTCACATTATAGAAAGATCTAGGGTCAAGTGAAAAGAGAAGGCAAAATTCTTAACAGCACCCTAGTTCTATGTCAGGAAGAATGTGTATGCAAAGAAACAACTGTTAGAAAACTAATGGGGTGCCAGATGTTTTACATCAATCCTTGCCACCATGCTATTAAACATCAATATCTTTACATGTCTCATAAGGAAGTTTTATAGTAAAACTAGGAGAAATGTGTTAATTTACTCTAGAACACACATCCACACCACAGCAAAACTATGCGAGCTTAAACCTAAAAATACTGTCTTCAGAGAGCACAGAACACATTAAAATACTGATTCCTAACATCACATAAAAAGTAATATTATTTCCCATATTGATCTCCACTGTTGCTAAGGATTAACTTTGTGAAATAACTCACAAATCCACTTTTTAAACTAATATGGTTTGTAGCAAAAATTAAATCCTTTAAAGATACAAAATTCTTAGTTACATGATAAAATAATTCAGCGATGCATCACAAGTTACTTACTACAAAACACTTTCATTGAGTAAACTGTGCTCCTCCACTCACACACACAAAAGGGTCCCTCAGTTTTCTTGGATACTTTTACAGCCCTTTTTATAACTGCTTTAGAGGGATTGTAAGAGAGCTTCCTTCCAAGGTTACCAGCACAGAGACTTGGACAAAGCAAAAAGAAACTCAACCACAGGAATTCAGAAGAGAAAGTACAGGCAGATAAGGATGAAGGTAAAGGACCCATCACAACCTTGAAACAAAATTAGGAGACCCGCTCAGCCCTCCTGGCATGCAGCCTCTCCAGATGAAGCCACTGGGCTGTGATCCTCTCTGATCTAGATGGGGGAAGTTTTTGTTCTCCAGGAGTCTTTACATTTCTGTTTTTTGTTTGTTTGTTTTCTGAACCACTGAAGGAATGAAGATTTCCCACAATGGCCCTATCATCTTGGACATGTTTTCTTTTTGTTTTGGGGAGTCTGGGGAATCTAATCCAGGGGTCTTAGAAGTGTTAAGCACCTACCTAACCACTGAGCCACAAGTAAGTTCCCTATATCTTTTAAATTGAGGGGGAGGGAGGCAATTTCAATTGTCACAGTAACCCAGAGCACTCCTTTGGCGGACAACTCTCCAAAACACTTAGGCACAAGAAAGAACGCCTTGTATCTAGAGTTTGTTTCCTGGATATTTGTGATGACAAAAGTCCAATTATAAACATTGGATGCTGTTTTAGATATATCAGTGAATACTTCAGGTACTTCAAAGTATGTATCAAAATTTCCCCCATAGAACAACAGGAATCAAAGGAATTAAGTTTTGTTCCTTCCTTGTATTTTGTTTGGAATTCTACTTATACATGTTCATGACATGTCAGAAATCCATTCCTCCCCCTGCAATGCTATATGTGATATGTGGGTGGCCAGCATCATCCAACTTTCATATACCTAGGAGTCTGCACACAGTGGGAGAAGCTAAGCACATTACATCATGCTTGTATACGAAGATGCATACTTACAAAATCACATTTTACTTACAATAAGCCACTTTAACATTTTTTCTGAACACTGTATCTCTACTTCAGACTGATGGGCATGTAAGTCACATGACGATCCTCCCTTCTCTACAACAAAAAGAAACTAGAAGATGGTTATACCAGACAAGTGGTTTGCATTAATCCAAGCAAATACAGGGTTTGGCCAATTAGCTAGAATCACTGCCCCTCATATATTCATACTCCTGCATATTCTCTTTGGGAGATGAAATGTGTTTCCTGCATTCTCTTTTGGTAAGTTAAGTCACCTTCACAAGTTTTTTAATGTTTTAGTAGATTAGCAACAGGACATAATGTGGTCATACCCAAGCAACGCCAATGCAGGAGGGAGGAGGAAGAAGGCCAGGCTGGCACTGTCTGCTGGTCTACATTCCATATCGACAGTAGTGAAGGGCAAAGGGTAGAAAGACAGCATGGAGTCGTGGGCACCACTGCTGACACACTATCTGGCTTCCATGAGATTCAAGGGATCATGCAACTCTCACTATGAAATATATACCACCTTCTTTAAAAACACATCTTTGGGGCTGGAGAGGTTGCTCAGGGGTTAAGTCTCTGCCTTGGAGGCAGAAGGTCCTGAGTTCGGATCCTAGACCCCACGTATAGACGCCAGGCAGAAGCGGTTCTACACACACACATACACGCACGCCCATACATGTACACACATACATGCACACACATATATGCACACACGCACATACATGCATACATGCACAATTGAATAAATAATAAATAATAATAAAAAAATTTTTTTAAAAACACATCTTTGGAAGTACCTGTCAACTGAAAACTCCTATTCAAATGTAAGAAACTAATGCTTACCTGTTGTAAACTACTACTACTACTTACAAATATACAGCGCTAGGCAGATGGCTCAGTAGTTGAAGTCTTTGCCTCGAAATCAAAGGGATCTGAGTTCAGATCCCCAGATAACATATAAAAAATGTCAAGAGGGTTAGGTGGCCCTCCTAGAATTCTAGCCCTAGAAGGTGGAACCTGGGAGTCCCCAGACTCACAACGAACCACAGGCACACACACTCAAATGCACTTGTATACATCTGCCAACACACATACATGCACCCAACTACATGCGACCACAAATACACACACACTTAAGCACACACTCCATACACATGTATGTCTGAAAACTCAACTCTTAGACAGACAGACAGATAGATAGATAGATAGATAGATAGATAGATAGATAGACAGACAGATAGATAGATAGATAATCAGACAGCCATAGAAAGATACATAGATACATGGATAGAGAGGAAGAAGGGGGGGAGAGAGAGAGAGAGACCAAGAAACATAGAAGAAAAAAACTAAGAACCACTGTCTGCTAAAGAAACAAATGCAATTTAAGAACATACTAAATTCCTTACATTTTCAAAAGGATAGAACTCAAGACCTCATGGAGTCCCCAAAGAAAACAGAAATACTTGCATGTCTGACTTCCTCCCAGTGCCATTCCAGAGACTACTGTGAGTCACATGTTCCAAGTGTTTCTGCGTTTGTATAACTAGAGATTTCTTCAGTTGTCAAACTCTATTTCACTAGACTGGCGTTGGTGCCAATGCTCCCAGGAGACCAGACACATAAATGATTCAAGTCCTCTTCACCCAGAAGTGTCCTCAGGAGAAAATTCCCCACACTTTAGAGAAACTGAAAGAATTTGAAAACAGCCTCTTCCCTCCGCCCCACATACTTGTTTGAGCTCCCTCCATGTCAACAGCAATTGCTTCATTTCTTTATGCCCAAAGCCTAACTCAGTGCCTGGCAGCTAAAAGGTCCTGAGCTAATAATTCTCACCAACGGATCAATAAGCTGGAAGCACACGCATGCTCTCTGGCCATGCTAAGAGTGGGGGTAGCATTGCAATTGTCAACAGTCTCTACCTGTGAAAGGCTGAACCAAATCTAATTGTACTTTAAAATACAATGGCTTCCAAGGCTTGCCTAACTTAGGAAACATTGGATGAAAGAGAAATTGAGTGCAGATTAAAAAGCAAGGGAGCTCACAAAAATAAAAGCAGTCAGTTAAAAGGAGGAAGAAATCAATCTAGTATTCAGAAGGGAAGCCCGGGAAATCGAAGTGCCACATACTCCCACTTCTGAGCACAAAGCTAAGCAAATAAGTCCTGAGCTGTGTGATCTGTGCCACGGCCACACACAGACACACACACACACACACAAACACACACACTTGTGTTCACAAAGAAAACAGTCATTAAAGAAGGAAAGCAAACACCTTGTCACTACTGGAGGCACATTAGCTAAATTGGCCTTTTGCAGAAGTGTTCACCTGCCCTGAAGTGAAACATATGCAACAATCTCCGATTCAGCTGAATAATTACCATCCCTAGCTTTCTCTTAGTTGTTTTTCTCGCACTAAACAAACACTTTCTGTATCTGTTGGCTGACTAAATAAAAGACTGGAAAAACTGCAAATTGAAACTACTTGAGCTCATTATTCTTGATGGAGTACATACATAATAAATTAATTTCTCTTACTGCCTATGTTTTCAAAAATTCAATGAAATAAAACTCACCCTTGAACTGGGGAAGAATTAACTTTTTAAAAAGATCAACAGCAAACAAACAAGCACCAAAAACTGAAGTATCTTGCCAATCAACACATGGTTTGTACACGCCACTTACTTTCTCTATTTTTGCTAAAGGGTTGTGAGAATTGACCTTTTATGATTACAGTCTTAAACGACAGTGCGTAAGAGTATGAGACCTGAGCAGGTAACGTAGCTCCTCAGGATACCTGCTCTCAAACTTGGTGATCTGAGTTTGATCCCCCATCCTCCAAGCCCACATAGTGCATGTGTACGCCTCTCTCTGTCTCTGTCTCTCTCTCTTTCTCTCATAAAATAAGAGTCTGAGAGTTGTCCTCTGGAGAACAAGAGAATCAGGACAGAACCACAGTTGGAAGTTACTCTCCAAACTTTAATTGGCTTGGTTCCTAAAGAGATGCAGATCATAAACCACATATTTCAAAGTACCTCTTAGACATAATGGGACTGTGGGAAAACTGGAAGCTTCAGGGCAAATTTTCTTCTTTCTCTTTCTCTCTCTCTCCAACATAGCATGAAGCACAGAGACCTGGTGTTCCTCCTGCCTGGATTGTGACTAGAGGTGGGACAAGATGAAATGGAATGCAGATGCTTTGGTTTTTAGAAAGTGGCAACTTGAATGGTTATTAAAAAGACACACAATTTTGTTCATTCTACTTATAAACCAAATGCCTCAAAACTATAACTGATATTTTAAAATATCCAGGAAGTACCAAGTCAGAAAAAAATCTACTTTTCCTTAAGAATGAACATGATTTCCCCACTCCATAACTTAGGAGGACCTGGCCAACCATACCCTCTTCTTACAAACAGAAAGAAAATAGTTCCAGGTAGGAACTGTTGGCTAATTTTATTAAAAACCACACACATAGGTGAGTCGATAACGAATGCCAACGAAAATGTTCCCAAACACTTCCAGTCTTTTAAATCCTCTCTATTCAGGAAAGGGACACTGTCAAAACTACATTCACACCCTCTTTGCTTTTCCATGTGCTAAACCCTAAACTGGTTAGGGGCAGATCAAGTAAGTGCTCATTCGAATACCACAGACTGGACTAAAAATGCCAGAAGAGCCAAAAGCTTCAGAGTTCAAATTTCCACAATAGCCACAAAGTCACAACCAAGGTACTTCCAGGAAAGGGTAATTTAGAAAGATATAAAAGCTTTGAAATGAAGAAAAAGTGACCAATTAGAACATGCATAATGCTTATGATCAAAGCAGTCATGGAAAAATACCCACAATCAAAATCTCCTCTGGAACGTCACAGAATGACATTACCGCCTGGACAGCGGTGGCATGAAGAAGCCTTTCTCAACCGCGATGTGGCCGGGATCCCTGAAATCACTCTCCCATCGCATTAGCACATTTCATCCCTCATGAGCAACTTCTGCCTAAGGCACTCCACATCAGGTTCCTCCTGCATTCAGCCACATGCTTCGTAAGAATGGAGTCTTTATCTGTATAATTTGTTAGTGTGCCCCACAGTTTAAATACCACATGCTGTAATATTAATATATACGTTAGGTTCAACAAATGTTAAATGAGCTGCATGGATGAACAGTAATATAATAGAAGGTACTCCCCAACGCCTAAATGTCATCCAGACAAATGTGCTATTTACGCAAGTATTAAGTTTCTGAAACCTGTAAGTTAAAATATGATATTGGTTGGAAGTATTAGATACATTTTAGAACAGTAGAAATCAACCTTTTGACTTTTTTCCTTCTAGGTACCAAAAAGCAATCTTATTTATGACTTATTATTAAAGAAAATGGATGCCAGATTTTTGTTCTCAAAAAAAAAAAAGTTTCACAAGAGACACAGATGAGAAAGTATTTCTCAAAGTGTAGAAAAGAGGAGTCCAATAACATCCATATTTTATGATTTTCTTCAATTAAGCTAACATGCACAATTTAATGAGCTTTGACAAATGTGCCCAAGCATGTAGGCAACAAGTCAATGTAGATTATAAAACATTTCCAACACCGGAAAGTTGAATTCTTTTGTGCATGTGTGCGCGCACGCCACATAGCATGAGTGCATAAACATACACACATGCACACAAGAGGGCACTTGAGTATGTGTGCCTTTAGAGACCCAAGGATGGCATCAGGAATAATTCTAGATTGCTCTTCCGCCTTACTGCTTTGTTCTGGAGTTCCTAGGTTGCTGCCATATATTTTATTTCAAGGCAAAGGTTTTAACCCTGAACCACCTCCCCAGTCTATGAGTGTCTATAAGCCCTATTATAGTCAATTTCCACCTTCCCATGGGGCAACTACTGCATTATTTCTACCATAACAATCAAGTTGTACCTGTTTTTGAACTTCATTTAAATGTGAGGTTCATTCTTGCTGTTGGAAGCTTCAGTAGCCATTCAATTCTATTTCTCAACAGCATCCCTTTGAATGAACATGTCACAATTCATTTATCTATTGTCTTGTTGATGAATGTTTGGAGTGCTTAGTTCACATAAGGCATCTATAAATATTACTAAACCCACAGCTGTAAAAAAACCACTGTCATTTCTCCTGAAGAAATGCTAGAAGCAGTGGGTCACAACAGGAGAATGTACTACCCCACAGCTTTTGTAAGTGTAACATTTGAAGCTCTTTACAGACTATAAAGAAGAGTTCCAGCTGGTCTTGGGTCACATAAGGTTTAAGTTCTTTAGTCATTCTCCTATCTGCTTGCAATTCCAATTCTTACCACCCTAATAACTAAAATATTAAGCCCCATTCCAAGTACCTGTCAACCACTCATCTGTCTTCTTCATTGTTTTGCCACAAGTTTTTTGCTTAGTTTATGGTCTTTTTAAGACTTTTTTTGCTGTTTTATTTTATTTATTGTGTGTGTAGCTGTATGAAGAGAGCACTTCAATATGTGCCAAGGGTGGTATTGGTCATCACGCTGGATTGCTCTACCTTCGGATTGCGTTGTTTTGGTGTTTCCCAGGGCCAGAAATGCAAGTTGCTGCCAGGCTAGCTGGTGTGGGCACTTGGGGGATCCGAACGCATATCTTTTTACTGGCAGGAAAAGGCTTTAATCCCTGAGCATCACTGCAGTCCCAATTATGGTCTTTTTATTATGAGTTTTAATAGTTATTTTTATACAATCCCAAACATTCTGTTTTGATTTATAATTTAGTATATGTAGTAGAAAAATTCAAGATATAAAAGCAAAAATTACAAGATATCTAGGAATAAACCTAACAAAAGATAGGAAAATGTGACAAAATACAATGGAAGAATCTGAAAGAAGGAATAGAGATATATTATGGTTCATGGGTAGAAGACAGCATAATTAAAACATTTGTGCCTTTGAAATTTATCTACAAATTTATGGTAACTTCAATAAAATGTCAAGCAAAGATGTCCTATATAATTGGTACTAACTTTAAAATTTCTGTAGAATAATAAAATTCTTCAACTACTTAAGCAATTATGAAAGAAAAAAGGGGAGTTACTTTCCATATTGCATATCAAAACCAGTACAGTCATATTGATGACAGTCAATAGAACAACCATGACCCGCATTCCCATACCCCACGTTTCACACTAGGGCAGATTACAACATAGCCATCCTCCAAATTTCATCTCAAAAAATTATCTACGTATGTGGATTATAGCCATCGGTATGATTGTATGGAAAGTAAAAATGAATGACTATATAAAATATCATTTAAAACAATAAAAGCTACATGTTATAAGTAGCAGACTTTGATTTTAAAAAATCCAATGTTCCCAAAAAAAGCAATATTTAGTAAAATTTAGAATGACTTTATATTTTTCCAAATTTGGTCTGACAAGATGGCTTCTTTTAGCTGTTTCTGCATTCAATCTGCTGCTACATCAGACAGTGTGTACCCTATGGAAAATTCCACTACATATTTTTAAGAGCACACAAGGAAAAATAAAAACAACATGCAACTACTGTTTTGATTTATCCTATGAATCCTGGAAAGGTCTGGGGTGGGAGACCAAGAGGCCTGCAGAGATCTCGTTTTATAGACAATCTTCAAGAGCTGGTACATTTGGATAACACAGGCAAGCCTGTGTGTATACACACACTGAACAACCACTAGGCGCTATAACAAGAACTTGCCAACAACCAAAATACTTACAAGAGAATTTGTGGTATTTATTTGCACAAGAGTATACTACGTAGAAGTTTAAAATAAATAAATCGAGACTACATAAATCAATGTAACATTGCACACTGTTCTCAAAGACAAGTTGAAATATGATTATTTATGTAGAAGAAATCTTGGTTTTAAGTGCACGAATTATATACACTTGGAATACATTACAAACAGCACTATAGCTAAGTAAGAAACATCACTGAATCTAATTAATAGATAAATGCCTAGATAGAATGATTACAAAAAATACACAGAAAATAACACATGCTGCATGTGGAATGCTCTTGCAGGAGGAAGACTGAAGAGTAGCAAAATGGTGAAACATGTCAGAACTAGGCAGGGCTTTTGTAACATTACTTAGGCTGTTTCTTGTTGTAAGTAACTCATAATCTAAAAAAACAGGAAAAAAAATTCTGTCGCACTTATTTGGGTGGGGAAAAATTTCTCACTGTGTTCAGCTATTTTAGTCCCATCAGATTAGCTCACATTGTATTTTAATGCTAAAGTAGTTTCTAAAATATTTCCAAAAAAATATCCTTTTCAAACACTAAAACATCTTTTGGATTCTGCTGAAAGAATTATGAAGTAATTTTTATAAAAATATTATGAATTAAACATCCTACTATTGCTTAGTTGGTAATCTATTGTTATAGTCAATTTAAAAAAAAATCAAAGCCTGTGAACAACCTGGTATGAAAGAAAATCCAAAAGGATCCTTTACTCATTTCTAAAACATACAATGATATTCGTGATTTGTAGTTGAACAAGTATAAAATTATGTATTTTAGGACTAAATTACAAATATGAAAAGCTCGAGAGGTAGGAATCTGCCCCATAAGAAGCTCACGTTTATAAATATTATGATGTACAATAATGGCAACAAGCTGTCAATTTACACAACTATTTTTTTCTAATTAATTTATATTTCAGGCACATACTCATGTTTTTACTATAAGCATCTGTCTCATTTAAATAAAGTACTATTTTCAGTGTTCCTACCTACTCTGTTCTAAGTTGCCTATAAATGACTTGTTAAAACTGAAATAAGACCAGAAACTTAGAGATTTTATATACACATGTTCATTTTTTATCAATTTAATATGTATCCAAGAAGAAAGGATGGTATAAAAACAAACTAAAACTTTAACCTATCATACATACATCATTATACATACACACACACACACACACACACACACACACATACACACACACATTTAAGTTCTGTGTATATATGCATGTGTAAGAGAACTGAATTATTAAAATACATTACTTTTACGCTTGGGAGCACTACCTAGTTTATAGTCCAGGCTGTCCTAGAATACATTACATAGCCCAGGATGACTTTAGTTTCTGCTCCTCCTGCCTCACCTCCCAGCTGCTGCAATTACGAAGTTAGTGACCGAGCGTGGCCTCATTTACTAGGGACTGAACTCAGGGTTTTGTGATGCTAGGCAAGCACTGTATCAAATGAGCTTCATCCCCAGCCCATCGAATTTCATCTAAAAATAATATTAGACTGGGGACATGGCTCAGCAGGTAAGTTACCTGTCACTTAAAATGCCCAGCATGTATAGTCACCCACCTACAATCTAGCCTTAGAAGGTAAGCAGAGGCTGGGAATCTCTAGACAAATTGGCTAGCCACACTAGCTGTACTGGAGAGCTCTGAATTTGATTAGAAACCCTGTTTCAAAAGACTGTGTAGTCAGAGGGCTCTGACTTTAATGATTAGAAACCCCGTCAAGAGAGTGAGTCTAGAAGAGTAATGGAGGACCATTCCCAGTAACCGCTTGACCTTCACATGTCTGCATATACATGTGCACTCACACACACGTGCTGATACACATATAAACACATACACACACTCCTAAATACACATGAAAATAAAAACAGGAAAAATAAGTAAATAAACATTAAGCTTTTATTCATTTACTTTAGCAACTACCTAACTGATGCTTAGTACACACTGGGCAGTGTTACCTCATTTGATTCCTAGAACAACCTTCTGGTATGTATTACCATGATTCCTATCTGCAAACAAGGAAGATGAAGCATAGATCACATATCAAACTGCTCAAGATCTCAGGTTAGAAGGCACAACCAGAACTCAAAACCCGCAGTTCACACCATAGTAAAGTCATGCTTTTAAAATCTTTTTCACTGCTTCAAATTCTTCATATTACTACTCTTAAATTCACAAAAGCAATCTGCTTTGTGGGTTTGCTTTTTTCCATAATTACAAATTGAAATTGTTATCCAGAGTAAGAATGTTTAGACGGCAGAAAGGGGGCTCTGATGACCATATCTATGAAATTAATAGAAAGGACAAGTGACTGAGAGGACAGGAAAGAACTGAGGCAGAAAACAATGCATTTCTATAGGGCCCTAAGGACAGGTGAGTCCTGGGACCTGGCAGGATCCATGCAATAGTGAAGGAAGGTAGCGTGCAAGGTAGTAAGTGTTGAGGAAAGAAGAGGTGGAGATGGACAGAGCAGACAAGATAAGGTTTCAACCATTTCATGTGTGTGCATGTAGAAGCCAGAGGACAACCTTGGAGTTGTACCTATACACCTTCTTCTTTGAATTTGGCTAAGTTGGCCAGCAAGCCCAGAGACCTGCCTGATTCTACCTCCCCAGTACTGAAATTACAAGCACATGTCCAGCTTCATATATATATATGTATGTATGTATATGTATGTGTGTGTATGTGTGTGTGTATGTATGTTCTGGGGATCAAACTCAGGTCCTTGTGCCTGTAAGGCAAGCACTTTACTAAGCCATCTCCCTAGCTCTTTATCAAATTTAAAGTTACATACATCTCCTATTAGACGTTTCATATTTGACTGACTCTTAGCTTTAAAAATATTTGAGCACCTATTACTGGCAAAGTGCAGAACTCAGAAAGAACAGGTGTATCTCTTCCCTTCATGCTGCTTACAGCGAGGGTCCAGAATTGCGAAGCTCACTGTTATGGGGGCATGCGCACCCTGCCATGTCAACACCATTGGCCTCAGCAGGGACTCTTGCAAAGATTTGGACAGGGTAGGATATAAACTACTCTTGGGAGAAAGAGCAGGATTTCACAAAAAGACAAGGAGCAGAATCAAGACAACAGATGATTAAGAAAATATTTGGTCTCATCCTCTTACGACCATGTCACATGCCTCTTCCAATTGTTCCAGCTGCTGTTTAATGGATACCTACAAAGCAATTGTCTTCCTTCCCTGTCTTATTATACTCTAACAGGGAATATAATATATAACTTTTTTTTTCAAAAGTAAAAAGCAGACAGTTAAAAAGTCTCCAAAGGTAGCCTGAGATTTTCTAAGAAACTCCATTTCTTTTAAAGTGTCAGCTCCCCACCAACTTTTGACTGCCATCCCAAGAACTTAGTGACTAAACACCGGTAATCAATGGCTCTTCTTTCCCTGTCTATAAGGATTACACAAAGAACAACAGTATTTTACAATTTAAGTCAAGTTCAAAGTACAGACAGGAATACAGATTTACAAGAAAGACCTTTTTAGGCAATGCAGTTTCTATGTTCTTCTTTCAAGATAAAATTCCCTCTATATTCCACCAGACTTCTGTGGATTCAACTCAACACACACACACACACACACACACACACACACACACACACACACACACACGCTACCTCCACACATATCCTGCACAGTCCAGGCACTTACATCTGGATACCAAAGTGCAGTTCAGCTATCTTACATTACATTAACAGAGTTCCAGACTACATTGTATGGTCTTAAAAGGGCAGTCCATGCATACTGAGGCACTGTTTAAGCCAATCTTTCGAGGCAAAAAAGTGAAAAGTTGGCTACACTGACTTTACATCTTCCTCTCAAAAGTCATACTGTGGGAAGCTTTCTCATATGCATGATAAATTATTACAGTGGCACATGCATAACATTTACAGATACATACAGGGAGTATACACTCAAATATATTCTGTTGTTAAGAGTCGGGCTATAGTACAGTGAATTTTGCAAAAGAAACAATGATATGGCAACCGATTTCTAAAATATTTTATCAACTTTCTGAAATACATGAGGTGCTACCTTGGGAGGCAGAGACAGAGTAAATAAACTATAAAAGCACTGTCAGGATTGGCTGTGTGCTCTTAGGGGAAAAAGGTAGGTAGCTCATTGCTTGGAACATCCCCGTGATGGCTGAGACGGAAGGACATGCACCAGGCTTCCGGGGCACAGCCCTGGAATCAGCAGCCAGCTTCAAATCCTGACTCCATCACTGCAGGGAAGATTAAATGTCATGCAAATGGACCTTGTTCAGAATATTCTCAAGTATGACAAATAATTATTTTTTATAATTTGTTAATTATTATTTTTTGCTTGTGTATGATGAGTGCATGTGTCAGACACGCATGCCACAGCACACCTATGGAGTTCGCAGAACTTATGTAGTCGTGTCTCTGCTCCCACCTTTTGGAAATTGAACTTAGAACAGGCTTGCATGACAAACACTTTTACCAGCTGAGACATCTCACTGGTCCAACAATAATTATTAATAAATAAAAAGGACACCATTTAACAAACATTAGCCTTGTGCAATAATGGGAATAACAATAAAACCATACCTTTTTGGAAAGATGCTTTCAGTATAACATGTATTTAATCAAAGAGATGCTTTCTTGTGTGCTTTCTTTTTGCAAAAAAAAAAAAAATCCCCTCTACATCACTCCCATGAACTGTTTTGTCTTGGAACAACTAATGTAAATTAAACAATGTCAGTCCCAAGCCAAACGGATACAGGAATAACTGTATACAGTGTATCTTCTTGGCTTCACTTTAATGTGGAACATGTGTTTATATTTTGACCTTTTGTCTTTTTTTAAACTATGAAACATTTTTAAACAGCATCAACTAGAATGACTTGTTTCTGGTTCCCAAACACATTAAGCCACACATGGTAGAACCTATTGCTGAAACATTTATAAATGTTACACCAACTGTGTTTATATTTCTGATTTTTTTTTAAAAATTGTTTTGTTTTCATGTAAGCCATGACCTGAAATTTTTAGTTTGAGTTCTTTCCACAAATTAATTTCTGAGTCACTTTGCATTTCTGAGACATAAAATTTGTTCCCATAAAATGAAGGTAGTGAGCCCATCATAGTAATGTTTGCATCATTGGGTTTTATCATGAGAAGGAAAGAGTATGGACGAGTCTGTGAAGGAAAACATGGCCAATCCAAGAAAACTCACTGCACTGTGCTGTCTTTTCTGTTGTCTCTTAAGCAGAGGGTATAACATGGTCTAAGGTTGTACTAACTGTTAAGGGGGAAAAAAACCTGGAAATTCTGACTGCAGCAAAACTCTTCCTTCAGCCTAGGGTTTCCAACTGAACCTAGCACTTACAGGAAAAGAAAAAGAATTCATGATACGCAAGTTACTGTAAATGGAATACAACACACAGATAGTTTTATGAAGAAGGCCAAATTTACAAGGTCCAGGCCAACTGAATTCGAGATAAGGGACTTGTGTTTCTCACCTGCTTCAGATAGGATATAAAACAGGTCACACAGAGTGGGGGAGGTGAGAGAATCAGAATGCACTACGAAAAGGTCAAAGAACAAATTAAGCCAAGATCATGGAAGATCTGACAAAAGATTGTTTCAGAAACAGAGTAAACACAAGAGGATAATCAGGTGTTTTTCTAAACAGAAAGAGAAAAGGAACACTGCTCCTTAGCAAGCACCCTTGCAGGAGTGAGGGAGCACCGCAACTTCCTTTCAGCTTCCACTCCTGCGTTCTCCTCCAGTGGCTCTGGACACCCAATGGAGTCTCTGCCGCTGGCCAGGGTAACCTCTCGTGCTCAAGCCTGCGCACTCTAAGACAGTCCATCGATCCCAGCCTCTTTATTGTGGGCCTTTTCTACTCCTAGCACTTCCGATGAATGACTTTCTCAAGGCATCATAAATACACTCCTAATTGGCAGATTCAGTGGTCTCCTGTTGGTATTTGTGCAGCTGAAAGAGCAGCACACTTTTTGCTTTCAAAGCTATGAACGAACTCTTGACAGCTAGACATTTACTGGAATCCCCCGAGTGAAATCTGTAACAATAAATAACCACTGGACACTGACTCTGCCTCACCAACCCTGGGCGCATCGGGGTGCACAGCCTCACTAGAAAGCTTACAACTGTCTCCCATGAAGTAACAGTGAGACAACTTGATTTTTAACACAGGGGTTGGCGGGGGGCAGGGGAATGGATGAAGGCACCGGATGCAGCAGTTTTGTGGAGGAGACTTCACTGCAGACTCTCCCTTCACAGCTCTCTAGAAAGCCTCCAGGGTCCCAGCTGGTTTTCCTTCTCTCACTCCCTCTCCTGCCCCTCCTGGCTTATTTCTCTCTCTTATTGCCTTTCTCCCAAGCAGAGAAACAGATGCATAAAAGAAGAAAGAAGACTATTTCAAGACCTTGGTATCCAACCTTCAATGCAACCCACTTAATACTACCATTAAAATGAATATTTGGGCCAACCACATGGTTCAGCAAGTAAGAAGCCTGCATGAAAACCTAGTGAACTGAGTTAGATCTCAGAGTTAAATAGTAGAAAGAATAAAAACGGCTTGTAAAAGTTGTTCTTTAGCCTCAAGTGTTCATGTTGTTTTCTGCTCTTTCAGTTTCTCTCTCTCTTCTCTCTCTCTCTCTTTCATATACACACATACAAGCACACAATAAAATACAGAAAATGAAATGAACATTGTTTTAACTGTTCTACTTTGAAAAACACAATTACTACCTCAAAGTTAAAATAATTTTAAGTCATCTCTAATACTACTACAGATAAAACAATGGCTTCAATATTTTAGCCACTGTCACAAATGATGTAACAATCTACTTCAGGAAAACTGAAAGCTGTCTGTCGTTTAAGTCTACTAGCCACAAATTCTATAATTTTGGGGCCACAAACTCTAAGTTGAAAAGATATATAATTTATGATGTGCTACACACCTTCATATTAAATCCTAAATTAGAATGTGCACACATTTCCAACTTTATCTTTCCAAAGAGTACAAAAATTAGATTAACTTCCATAAAACATAATGAATTGCTGTTCAATAAAAAAGTTTATACTTCTGCAAGATTTCACATAAATTAAACCATATCTTAAACATGATGTAATCAGTGCTTCCTACATACACCACCGTAAGGATTTCACAAGTATAACTTTATTTATCCCTGTAACAGCCTCATGAGGTTGGTACCGTGAGAGCAACACATGTTTTTCACAGTTGCTTCATAAATCAAAGAAATTTCTGCATTTAAAATCAATCCAAAAAAACTAACTTTTGCTAATTTTCTCAAAAATGATTACATGCACTAGAAAGGTTCAAAATATATTAAAAGGCTCTTCTAGCTTCCACATCAGTTATGTAAGAAATGCCTCTACTCATGTGTTAATGATACATGCTGCAAGAAGCAAGAGCTAAAGACTAGTGGCTTTGTCTCATAGTAACTTATGCTGGCCACAGGGGAAAAACAGGTTCTTGGTAAAGGACATATGGAATCAGGCATGGCGGCGAGTGCTTGTAATCTCCACGCTTGGGAGGCAGCGATTGGAGGACTGCAACAAGTAGAAGGTCAGCCTGGTTTACATAGTGAGCTCCAATCCAGTAAGAGCTAGAAAAAGGCCTTATCTCAAATAACAATACCCTTATTATTAAGGCATATCTGGAGCTGAGCCAAATAAATCAGCCTATACAGCAATTCTTTAATTGGCCCCACACTACAATTTGTTGCTACTAGTGTTAGGACACAGACTCAATAGGTAAAAGATCAAGGCAGTAAAAAAACACTTATACAACATATTCTTAGGAAGCCAATCTATCAATTGCCCTTACTAGAAAGCACATGAACTACGTCAGACAGCTTTAGACTTTCCTTTTTCAGCTTTAGACTTTTACAGCAGGGTGCTCTATAGTTCATTCCTTTTTAGTCTGTGTTGGAGAACATTGGTTCAAAATTACAAGAAAATTTCTTCAGCTTTCTTTCAGCCTCTTCTCATGATGAGTACAGGCTCTAACTTGCCAATATTTTTTGCATGATCCAAGGGGGCATAAAGATATACTTGTAAATTCTCCGTATTCACTTTAAGTTGTAAAAACTCAAAGGTATATAAGGTTCTCTCAAAGACTTGAAACAGGTTAGTGTTAAAAGATGAAGTTACAGTTGTCACAAGGTTAGTGTGTGTGTGTGTGTGTGTGTGTGTGTGTATGTGTGTGTGTGTTATACTTGCTTTGATTTGTCCGTGCATTAGAATTCTGGGTCATTTTCCTACAAGGTACAGCAGTTCTTCTATACATTACATTGGGGCTTCTCTTCTAAACTGATTGCTCTGCATGTGACCCTTGTAATTTATATTGTTTCACCACTTGGCAATTTGTCTGGGTACTCTGAATTGTACTGATGTTTAATTTTGGCAATTTAATAAATGCAAGAAACTTCTGAGTAATTCAAGCTCTCATATTGATACATAGAATTAAAAAGAAAAGAAAAAACAGGAGGAACAAGGCTGCAAACCCCAAGCCCTCCCTTTCCTGCCTCCACCCCACCCCACGCACACACCACTGCAACACAGTCTCAACTCTAAATAACTTTTGGGCAACTGCAAGACTGGTGGGTTTTTTCTCAGTTATTGGTGAATTTTGCTTGACGACATTATTATTATACAAACATATATAATATATAACCTTTCTTAAATAGATTTTACTCCAAATCCATAGTGATTCAATTCTTTGGCCTACTGTAAACTTGGTAATAAGTTCTAGGTTTAAGGAAATTAACAAGTACAGGAGAGACACATCAAGATTTACTTGCTTTCTGCACAATAAGGACAAAGCAGGCAGAGTAGATGCTCAAAAGTCTCTACTATGAAGTCTTCCTAACGTTTGAGTTTCCCTGGAGTCATCATACACTAGCACCATTCTCTCACATAAGCTACCCAGAAACCAAAAATCAACTGATAATAAACAGAAAGTAATAACATGAGCTGGTAAGTTTAGAGCCAAAGGACAGGAAAGCTACCAACAGAGAAATGAGCCCTTCAGAAAAGCAGGAAAGAAGTCAAGGGTCCCACCCCCCTCTTCACCCATCTGGGTGGCCAGCTCAACCATGGCCATTCCACTTGAAACCACCATAATATGAGGTCTGGATCATAAACTTGATGCTTGTGTGAAACCAACAGGCACCAGTTTTATGGTTAAAAAACAAACGAACAAACAAAAAAAAAAACTTGCATCCTAACCCAGGCTATTATAGCACCACCACTTACGCTAAAGTGATTAATGAGAAGAGGTAAGTCAACAATACAAACTCATCACCAAAGCTGGGAAATCTGACAGGAAGTGAACTAATTTATCTGAGAACTTCCTGATGAGCTGAACCACAAGACAAAGACAAATAACGAATATGCTGCTTTAAGTTCTTCATGTGACCTTGAGCAACTGAATGTCCCAAAGCATTGAGCACCTAAAGGGAAGTCTGACACCTAAGTGGCTAGCCCTGATTAAACTAGCCCTGGTCCCTTAGGGAAGTAAACCTGGTAGTCAAAAGCACAGGCCCACCTATGACCCAAGCCTGGTTTTATCACTCACAGATGTGATGTGCAAGTGACGGCCTCATCGTTCTCATGAAGTTGGGTTATTGAACCAAATAAAGAATTTAAGACACACCACAAATATCAAGAAATTAAGAATTTTCTGTTAATAAAAGGTGAGATGATTATTATTATCTGTTGATCTATGTTTTACAAAGTATGATCATAGAACTACGAGCATCAGAGGCTTTCATAATGACCCAAGATGTCTGTTGACCAACAAAGAAAAAATATGCCACCTATTCAAAAAATTCTCCAAGAATGGTGCTAACTAATGTTCTTAATCAAATGTTGAGATTCGTGTGAAAACTTAAAAGTCATTTATCCTACAGGCCCTGCACTGTATCAACCCAGCAGGCTTATCTTCAACACTTACCCCTTAATCTGCCAAGACACAACCCACTAGTTGGTGGGTTTTCTTCGGCACTCCCCTAGATATAGACATTACACTAATAGATTTGTTAACTTTTTATAGGTTTGTTTCTGATATGTTCTTTTCTTCCACTGGTACTATTTGGGCCCTTTTCACTCCTTCTGACTAGGGGAATAAACTATGGTCTTGCACAAATTCAACCTCCAGAGGGGGTATGTCTTAAAGGACTGTTAAAAAAAATTGTGATCCACACCAAATGATGCCCACCAAATCTAAAATATTTACTATCTGGCCCTTTATAAACGTGTGCCAAACCCTTGATAGCCTACAACTATTTTTAAACTTATTCTCAACACAGTTTACTTTTAAGAGAAAGCAAAAGAGTACTATTTAGAAAATATCAAAATAGAGACAATACTGCTGCTGAAGTTTCACATATATAATATATGCTGGATAGTGGCCAAACTATTGTTGAATATAGATAAAAAGTTTTAAGGTCCTTGGGGGTAGGAATATGGAATAAATGGTGCAACTCGTTAATAAATATTCATTGGAACTCACCTTGAGTGGTTTTTAGGAAAAATGCCTTGAGAACATAAAGCCTCATAAATAACGCAACCAGTTACATACTCCTTTTTCTGTGGAAAAAATGAAAATCTTATCTCTTCTGGGTACAATGTAAATTGTTGCAAGGACAAAGTAAAATGTATGTAAAGCACTACACAAGCATTGTACAAACAAAATGCTTTAGCTACATTAACAATGTATTACAAAGAACATATGTAGGTGCTGCCAAATCCTTTGGTTCCTTTTTTGATTCCAATCTGGAACATGAATCTTTTTCCTTTGTGTGTGTGTGTGCCTGTCAATGTTTCCCCATGCGAGTCTGCCTGTATGTGCATGCATGTGTAGCAAGTATGAAAGAATCAGATGCCATTGCTCTTTCAATTCCATGCATTCCTGGCTTTTCTTTCTCATCTACATAAAATGTTTTCAATGTCTTCTTCAAGTAAGAAAAGCATTCGATTCATTTCTTGTGAGAAATAATAATTAAGACTATGATTACTCAAGCCTGGAAAGCACTAAACAGTTGCAAGTTTAAATTCTAAGTAACAATCTTCCTTTTTACCTCCCAAGAGCACCAATTTCCTGGATTTCTGTGATTGGTTTAGACAAGCTAAAAATGCATTAATTTTATAACCCATTAAACGTGTAATTAATTCTGCAAAGAAATGAAACATCTTCCTAGGAAGGGACCCAAGGAAATGAAATGCCACTTTTAAATGTTTTCATTATATGAAAGACATTGTGGACACACAGAGCACAATCAGTCTAAATAAAAGCTGGTGCAATGCTGCACACATGCTTGTCTTTGCACCACAAAGGAAAACACTTGCACATTTGCACACCATGGCATTTTAGCTTAAGATACCATTAAAAAAAACAAAAAAATGGAATTTAGGCATATTGTATAAAGTCAAGAAATTGTAAACGTGTGTGTGTGTGGTGTCAGAGAAAGAGGTTGTAACCATAAGGGGTGGGACTTGCCAAAAGCAGCTATTTGAGAAAATTCCCTTTTCTCTCCCATTCATTCTTTCCAGCTCCAATGTCTGGCACAGTCCTTACAATTACTCACTGGTTTTTCATTCTAAAGACAACCAACAAGCTTTCAGAACTTCCTAAAATGTTTTTCACACACTTATTTAAATCAACTTATTTAATACTTGATATACAAATATATTTCAAATTAAGAAAACCATTAGCCCATTTCCTCCTTCCAAAGAACCCATGGGTTACAGGCTAAATAGAATCCTTTGTTGTGTGTTCCAAAATATCACCACAAGATATTGGTAAATTGCAAAATAAGAAATTACTCCAAGAATATCACAGCTATTACCATAAATTTTCCTCCCCAGCCCCCAGAGAGTCCAATTTCACGCTCCTCTCAGCAAATCCACGACCCAACAACAGTAAGGGCAATCACACTTCGCCTTTTCTCTCTGAACACTCCATTAATAAAATCAAGGGGCTGAAAGAGGACGACGCCAGGCAGGCCAGTTCCTTTTAGGCACCCGCGGCATCCTCCTCCGGGCCCCAAATATCTTCCATCGCGGCCAAAGTTGCCTTTCCAGCAGATGCCCACCCCGAACCCGCCCGGGAAGAAAGAGGGGGTCAGGGTGGGAGGAGAGCAGGAGTGCAACCTCTCAGTTCTCCACCTCCGGAGGGGAGCACCGCTGGGGCATGCCAGGAGAACGGGGTAGGAAGGTGGGCGAGTGGGAGCGACAGAAATGGATGCTGAGGGGGTGGGCGGGATGGAAAGCTGGAGAGGCGGGGAGCGCCAAGAAGGCGAGGAGCGCGGCGTGGGGGGCGATCGCGAGGCGGGGCGCGGTGGCCGGGCGCGCAGGGAACCGGTCCTCACCGTTGAACGCCCCGGCGTCCGCGGCCTCCTCCTCTTCCTCTTCCTCCTCGCCGTTCTCGGAGTCCGAGCGCATGGGCTCCTCGGCGAAGTTGACCCCCTTGCTGGGGGTGCCGCCCCCGGCGGCAGCGCCCGCGTCCCCCCAGGTCCTGCCCTCATGGCCGAAGCGCGCGGCGCCTTTGCGCTCGTTCTCCTGCTGCAGGCGCGTGAAGTGCTGCAGCGCGAACTCCAGCAGGTCCGCGGGCTGGTGTCTCAGCACCTCCACCGTGAAGCCCTGCAGCAGCTCCGTGAGCCCCGCGGGGATCTCGATGCTCATCGTGCTGCCGGACGCCGGGCGCCTGGGCGCCGCCCTCGCCCCCTGTCCGCACTCAGGCCTGGGACTCCGCGGCCACCCGAGCGAGCGCCCCCGGCGCTACCGGCTGCGAGCGCGGCGCACTGGGCCCCGGCAGCCCGGACGGCCCGGCGCGCGGCTCCCAGCGCGCGGCTGCTCCGTGCGGCGGCGGCGGCAAGGCGAGCGCGTCCCCGGGAGGGCTGGCAGCATCTCCGGCTCCTCCCGCGGCCGCGCGGTCGCGCCGCCTCCTGCACCGAGCCCGGCCCCGCCCCGCGCGCCCACGTGATCCCCGGAAACCATGGCAACCCCCGCCGGCGGGCGGCGTGCACAGCAGCCGCAGGGTGGAGGGCGCGGGCGCGCGCGGGCGGTGAGCGGTGTCCTGACACGCGCCCGGGGCGTGGGGACCGAAGCGCGCTGTCCACCTGGCCGGGGGGCGGGAAGGCCGCGGGCTGCTCGCGGGAATTCCCACACGTCATTCCCTGCGAACCCACGCAGAGCTTGTGCCAGGAGGTTTGTCCTGAAACTTCAACCTCCACCTCAGGGTAGGCGGTTCGTTCCCCTCCCAGAAGCCAGATGCGATATGCATCAGATGATTTCTTTTTGTTAAAGTCATTTAGTGGCACTGGCTCGATTTTGGACAAAGAAATGCCAACCAATCCTTGCGGCTACTTCCTTTTTTTACAGTGCGTTCTAGCCAGTCTTTTCCTAGCTACACTGTTGTGCTATTTTACCTTACCAGAGCTATGTCAGATTGTGCTTGGTGAGTTTATGACTATTTACTGAGAAAAAGGTGCCATTTGTTGTGAAGCACTTATCAAGTTAGTTCATACCTCTCCATCAGGATAGTGTAGTCAGAACAGATGGCCCAAAAGGAAAAGGAGCTTTTCCTGATTGGCCTTTTCTTCCTTATTTTTAAACTTGTCTTGATATTGAGTTGGTTTCCATTCAGTCTCCAAAATTTGTGAATTGTAACAATACAAAGAGAAATAGAATTATAAATCTGAGTTTTTAAAGTGGAAGTCCTTGCGGGTGAATTAATTTATTCTACAATTTTGAAGCAGAGAAAAGAAATTTCCCAGATTAAATGCTATTTAAATGCAGGTACCTATTCTACAATGATTTCATCATTGTAAATCAAGTGATCCGGGACAGACTCTTCTTTCCTTTAGATTCATTTTATTCCCTTACTTCTTGTTTAGTTTTCCACCCACACAAAAGAGAAAATGCATGACTCAGGAAACTAAAAAACTAGAAATCAGAATACAGCAAACTAGTCCTTTTCATAAAAATGCATCTTTCCCATTTGTTCATGATGAATCTTGTATTTATACTGTGAGCAAATCATTCTCTAGTTCAGTTTGTCAATGAACCTATTAAACCATGTGTTGTTATTTTTAAATAAAGTGCTTCTAAATTATAACTGTCAGTGTTTTAAGGAGCAAACGCTTAGAAAATATGGTAATCCTCACTGTGATTTTTTAGGGCATTAGTTCTCTACCATATAAGCATTCTTGTGTTTAACAGATCTAATCACCTAAGGTGCATTTGCAACATCCATCTTCACTTATGATGATGTTTATATTAATTATGATTAACATTGTCCATAAGCAACAGAAGATTCTATAGTTGTTGAAAGAAGATGGCATTTTTGTGCTATGTGATAGTTGAGAGCAGGTCTGGTGGTTCCTGAGCATCAGAGACCCTGGTTTCTTCAAGATCATCCTGTAATTCTCAGTTCATGGTCCACAATGTTCCCGTCTGTCATCTCATCCATCAGTCAACTAAGAAGAAAGTGGAAAAGTAGAGGGAATCTCTCCTCCACCAAAACACCATAAGGACACTTCCAGAAAGCCAAATACACTAATTCCCCAGCTATTCTTTTGGTCAGGATTTAGCAGCTGTGTATAAAGCACATTTCCCAAAGTTCTCAGCAGCAATATCTCTTGTCTCATATGCTCTTCTTCAGTGTGCCTTTGTCATTCCTATATCATGAACTCAAGCCAATATTTGCTCTACCCTTGAATATGAGTGGGCTTTTAATTGCTTTGACCAATAGTGCATATAGAAGTCATGCCAACCTTATGATGGGTTCTCTGTCCAAAGTCCTAACACACAGAGTTGGTAAACATAGCAAACCGGTTTTACACCTCTAAATTTCAGAGTAATGTGTTGCACAGCAATAGCAATTGAAGCACTACAATATGGAAAATTTGTGGTTGTACTCTTATTTTGAGCAATTAGATGCCAAGCAAATGCTTGGGGAGGAAAGATTGCCAAGTCTGAGGAGATTTATCAGTTTTTGCCTGTGTCCCATGCCTTCCCCCCAAAAGGACAGATTTTTAAAAAGGCACACTATTCTTTGTATTTAACTTTTGTTTCCAAATCTATCTTTTTCTTTCTGGAAATTTATTACATGAGGACTGGTAGATGGCCCTCTGTCATTAATCACAATGCCAGGGTGGTCTCGTTCCTTTAGGACTGTAGAAGTGGCTCAAGCATGGAACTGTGTAATTGAATTAGATGACCTATTGGTTTTTCATCCTGGGAGGTTTACAATAGTATAATATTAAGAAAAGATAGGTTGGAACTTTGCAAATAGCTCTCTGATAGCTTTTATTTGCCTCAGTTCTTATGTCAATAATTGTGACCTGAAAAAGAAAGGCATCGGCTTCATATTCCCACTATGCTAGCATTGTTCTTCAAACAAATATTCAGTTCTCAAGCCATGTTCTGGCTTTTAATCACTACCACATAACCTCTTTAGTAATACAGTGTGTCTTCCTTTCCTTTCATTTCAGGATATTTGTTTTTGAGCCTTGGAGTGCAGTGATAGTACCTTACAGGTACTATTTATTTTGAATTCTTTAAAAAAACATTACTGGTATTGATTTTTTTTTTTTTTTGGTTGTTGATTTACAAAGCAGTTTGCACAAGTTGCTCAGAGAATCAGAATGGAAATGATTATAAACGAGCTTTTAAGAGCTCAACATTGAAATAAGAATGCTACCATATAGAGAAATTAAACAGTTATTGGATAGAGATATCAACTTCCTTTAACACAATCACCAAAACATGACAGCAACAAGTACAAGTCAATGGTTCGGGTGAGCTTTACTAAATACAGTCATCACCGTGATCAATCAATCATCCAGTGTTCCCTACCAATAGTTAAGATATAGCCTGATCAAGTCTTTCTAACACGTGCAACAAATACCCATTCCCAGGAAAAGAGAGAAATGAAAAGTAGGTGTTTAAAAGAAACAGGCCCAAGGCTCTCTGAGGCCATCAGTCTCACTTTTGCATACTTTGTGAATGTTATCAGTGACAACATTTTAGTGTGTCTGTTAAGGTCCTCCCCAAATCTAAATTCAGCTAGTTGATTGTGACCTTGACTAAGGTGATCCAGTTCATGTAGTCACTTGAGTACAGGATGAGGAAGTAACAGTTTCAGTTCTCGACAAGGCCTGCATCTTTGGCAGAGAAAAGCCCTGAACATTTGGTTTATAAGTATTGCAGGTATCTTACCACATGTCTGCTAAAAGATGGTAGCCTGGAAATCCCAGACATAGTAAAGTATTTAATTGTAGCTGCAAAGACATATGTCTAGAAGATAGAGGTTCTCAAATCCTAGCACTAATTTGAATCCCTTTGTTAAAATACAGGTGCTGAGTGCCACTCCCAGATTTTCATATTTAATATTTGTGAAGTGAGATGCAATAATTTCATTTTGATCACATGCCACAGTGAATCATATACTGAGATCAGGGAACTACTATGCTAGCTTTTTTGGACAAGAGCTTATATTCATGCTGAGCAAAGAAACTTCCAGGCTTAATTTTTTTGCTGAACATCAAAGAGTAATATTTTCTTGGATTCAATGCAGACTGAATGCAAATTCATTTTGTAGTCTATCCTTTAAGGAGTTCTGCAAAGTTAAAGGGGTTTAAAAAGCCATCAGAAAGTATGTCTTTAAACACTTATTTCATAGAGTATGGGTTTCTTTTTAAAGATTGGATTGGATACACACATTTATCTCTGCTTCCTAAGACTTCACCAAAATAATAGATACAGAATGGAATGAGAGTGTCTCATAAGCAAAAGAATAGAGGAACCATAATAAAATTAAAATAATTTTTATTTATTTAATCTTGAAGGAAGTTCTGACAAGTCCTAAGTTAAATAAGCTGGTCATAAGAAGACAAATACTGTTTGAGTCTTGTTGGTTGAGACATGTAAAATCGTCAAAATCCATAGAGACAGAAAGAAATTGAATGCTGGTTTCCAGGAGCTGGGAAACAGCAGAATGGACACTTGCTTAGTGAGCAAAGAGTTTCAGTTTTGTAAGATGAAAAGGTTTGGGGATTGGTTGCACAGCAATGTGAATATATTAATCTTGCTGAATTATACCCTGAGAATGGATAAAATGGCAAATTTTGTGTTATGCCTATTTTGTCACAATATTTTAAGATCATAAACTATATTTTTAATTGTTTAAAGCAGTCAATATTTCTTTTTAAAAAGTAGCTTACCTTTTTCATCCCACCCATTCCATGGTTTTAAGTTTTTTTGTCTCAATTTTTAAAAGAAATTTAATCCAAAAAAAAAAACAGAGAAACAATTGATGAAAATCGTCTACTAGAGCTTTGGAAGCAATTTAATGAACTAGAGATGCAGAAAGCAAGTCTATGTGAGGGGTCAGCAAGAGGAGGCCAACACAAATTAAGATTATGTCTGTCTCACAGTGCACAGCGCACTGAACCCTAAGGCATGGGATGCTTCTTCTTAAGGGGAAAGGATTGGGGATAGTACTACTCTCTGCCCCCAGCCCCTCTGCTCCCTAAAAAAAGAAACTGCTCCCATTCCCTCTGACCCACTCAAGGGAATTGCTCCTGTTCTCTGACATCTCTATTTCCTTTTCAGCTAAGCCATCGTGGTACCTGCTTCTTACCCCCTGCTAGCTAAGCCTTGAGTAATCCATTTTTTGTTATATGGCAGGTTTCTTCTTGGGCCTTTTTTGTCTGAAACTATTAAAATCTCACCTGTTCACTGTTGATACTCCCACAGAGATAAAGGGAGTAGAGAGGGTCTAGAATGTGCATGCCTGCCTAGGAGCCTGACCTCATGTCCACCCACATGCCCTCCTGGCTGTTTGGTCAGAGAGGGGCCCTGAGTACATAAGGCTGCAGAAGATTAGTTGGAAGGGAGTCCATCCATGCAGCCGTGCTGGGTGGGCTTTCTGGTGATATAGATGCCCTTGAGTTGTCCTTGCTCCTGTAAGTAACCCCAGTAAACTCATTGGTTCATCAAATTGGACCTTAGTGTAATCATTGCTTTGATCTGTCCTCAAACTCTTATCTGGGGTGGAAAGACCATTGTGTGGTATCTCCCCAGAAAAAGTATTCACACAACTCTTTTTCTGCATGAAAGTGGTAACTATGATCTGTTTCTAGCCAATTGAATATGGCAACACAAAGGAATTTTGTAGATGAAGTTGCAAAGCAGGTGGCTTTGACTGAATCAGAAAGATTACCCCAGGCCTGTTTTAATCAGGGAAAGCAATTAATAAGACAGAAACATGTGTGCCAGCTTGATGACAGAAGCAGACATGGTAGCCTATGAGAACACTTTCTCCCCTTGGCTCTCAGAACACTCTTTTTTCTTAGTTCTTTCCCTACCTCAAAGGACAGATTCTTCCAATTCCCTGTAGTGCTTATGACTTATCCTCTTGAGCTATAAATGCTGGAGGGCCCAGACATTTTCTTTCTCTATACTCCCTAAGTGATCTCACACAATCCTGTGGCTTTAAATACCATTTTTTATCTAGATGATTCTTGGAGTAGTGATGAAGAGAGCCTGGCATAGCTGAGATTCACCAGGTCTAGATATCATCGGGGTCTAGTGGAGCAGGAAATGAAAGACACATCGAAGGAAACCTCTGAGGAAAAAAGAAAAGAAATGATGAACCATCCAATGTATTTGATTATATCCACCTCTAGCAGAGAGTTTGGGAGGAACAATAGTTTCAGAGAAAACTAGATAATTAAAAACAGTACCATCCACTCCAGGGAAAATAGAAAGTGGAACAAAAAATAAAATCATAGAATACTGCCTGGCTTCCTCATAAGTAATATTTATGTAATCATAATAATTTATAAAAATAAATATTGAAACAACCAGAGAGTTTTATAGGATCCTTCAAGTAGAAGAAAAGAGAAATTACATATGTCCTTCTCTCCAACCCCGCCCTCATGTGTCTCTTTGCATGTGTGTGTGTGTGTATGTGTGTGTGTGTGTGTGTGTGTGTGTGTGTGTGTGTGTGTGTTTAATAGAGGTTTGGAGTGAGAAGTGATAACAATCAATCCTAATATTCTGTAGTATGCAATCAATAGGAATTCTAAAATTAGAAAAATCAAAAAGAAACATATTCAAAATTATAAATAGCAAGAGAAGCAGCTTTTATAATTGCAAGTACCTCTGAGAAATGGGAATTACATTGTACTTTGACTAAAAAGTCTGAATTTCTGTTTTAAGTACTAGATTATAAGGATTCCTAGGTTAAAAGGACCATGCAACTGAGATTTTTCAGTTACTGTGTTGAGTAGGTGAGTGTTTAGTGTTAAATCCCTAACTTGGAAGTTTTACATTTGTAAGAAATCAGAGGCTCTTAAGTCACATGACTGCTTTTTACAGGACCCACTCTTCCAGGTATTCTCTAAATATCCTACTTGTCTCCAGTGACCACTTGAAAAACTTTCTTTTGTTTTATATTATCATGTTCTATTTCAGTGGTTTCTTTCTTGTTCCTCGTTTTCTTTCTCCAAGGTAGTTGCTTCACTGCACTTGTGAAACTCAAGAATCAGGATTCCCAGTTGTAGAATTCTCTTGCTAACCTTTGTCCCTGTGGAGTAGAACGTTCTCTCTGTGTTTAGGCCTCTTACAGCAAATGTGTGTTTTATTTGGAGAACAGTTTGCCATTTACCCTACTTCAAGGTCATAGTATCTTTTGTTTGTTGAACTGTGTGGTCCACTAAATTCTGTTTAGTCTTTCTCTTGCGCAGAAACAAATCAAACATGAATCTGAGTACCAAGGGATCCTTGAGGTGTCTAAACCACATTTAATTTACTGTTTTGAAGACAGACCTTCTGCTATTTTCAATTCTCCTTTAGTGTATAAGTTCTAGAAGTTATGAAAACACGTGTGAGCCAGGCCTACATAGCCTGCAGAAATACCATTTTTACCGACCCCTGGATCTTTCCATTACTGCACAAAGTGCCTGAATGTTTTCATTCACACTTGAGAAGTCTGTGACAATATCCCTTGACAGACGAGTCCAAAGTAAATACGATTTGTGTTCTGTCTCTTAACCACAAAGCCCTCAGCTGTATTATCTACTGGGATGCTATGATTGGCCATGGTAACAGCACTTCCCATTAAAAAAAAAAGGTTAAAAATTCATTCTTCCCTTCATTTATTCTCTATCTCTGTAAGTGACTTTATAACATAATCTAGCCACTGGCCCAGACTCTTAAAGCCACTGACGACTTTTTCTGCCTATATCCATCCATAAGTAGATTAGCTGTCACGCTCTGTTGATTCTAAGTCTCTTGCTGACATTTGTCTTCTCTTTGCATACTTAATGTAAATGTCTTAGTGAACTTGGAATGATATAATAAAGTCCACAGACATGGTGGTTTGAGCAACACAAATTCATTCTCTCACCATTTTGGAGTAGTTTTGGAGTATGAAAATCCACCATTAGGTGCCTGCCTAGAAAGGTTCTAGAACTTCCTTTTGACTTGTAGATGTACCTTCTTGCTTGGGTGCTCACCCGACTTTTCATGCATATGGAAGTAGAGAACTGTGGGCCTCTTCCTCTTCTTACTAGGACCAGGAGAATCTTATCCTTAAGAACTTGCTTAACCTTACTCCCCACTAAGACTCCATGCCCGAACACAGTCACATTAAGAAGTAGGGCTTCAATGTATGGATGGAGAGATGTTAGAAACAATCCCGTCTAAAGTATTGTCCTTGAATGGGTCTTTGCTATTTTTTACCAAGACCACGGGCTCTTAATGGACCCTGCTGTCTTCACTTGCTGTCATAGTTACAAATCACTTGGGAAATCTTTTCCACATTACTTTTGCTCATTTTATTTTCTGCTCAAAAGAAAAAGTCAAAACACTGAAGCCTCCAATGGTTTTCTATTTCCTGGAGAATAAAGGCAAACCTCATAATCATGTAATATAAAGAATTCTATAAATTGTTTGCGATTAATCTCTCAGCATTAGATCAAACTTGCCATATTTCATTTATGCCACCAACACACTGGCACGCTTGTCTTCCTATGGGCAGTGCTTTTCAATTTGCTGCCTCCAAACACCACTTACTATGTTTGCCCATTTGGGACCCCTCACCCCATTCAAAAGCCTTACCTCTATTCAAATGCCACAGTATCTACTTTTTTGATAAAGATTTCTTTGATACTCTGGCCAGAAATAATTACTTCTTATTTCATGCATTCAGTTGTACTTATAATTTTTATTTTAGTTGTGAAATTATTTAGTCTGTGTCTGGAAAAAATCATCTGGAAGAAATGTGTGTGGCATGGCATTCCCAGATACAGGAGAATTCTTCCAGTGCCTCACGACTCTCGGGCATCTGTGAGAGTGTGTGCCAATGTGAACCAGGACTCTGTTACTAGGAACTGTACTGTTTCACAGTCAAATGGACACAAAATAGCATTTAAAATTTCAAGATAAGTTAATCAACTTTAGATTTCTTTCAGTAGTTCAGTCATATTCTACTTCTAATGCTCCAGCATAATATTTTATTGAAGAACGGGTTTTGTGCCTAAGTATCTTAAACTGTTGGTTTCATTTAGCTTCTTCATTTTCTACATGAGATAAAACAAGGATGAATGGCAATTTAAAGTGGTATTCCCAAGGGTTGTCCAACTATTCAGTAGTAAAAAAACAGGATCATCAGAATATGTATGAGATCTATAAATTGGAAAGCTGTATTTGTAGAGCAGATTAGTGACCTCATCCTTTTCTAATACATTACCCTGCTACTGGGAAAGTGAAGATAACCTCTGAAAGGAATACTCAATGAGGACACCTAAGTTTACATCCTGATGAATCCTTTCTCATGGGCACTGTTGCTACATTGCTAGGAAAGATTTTTGTTTTTTAGGATTATGTTATTCACCACAGATTCTAATAATATTATCTTAAAAGGATGCAGAAGCTTAAAAATTCACATGAAGTTTATAAAATATAAATATATATATCAACAGAGCTGGAGAGATGGCTCAGGAGTTAAGACTCTGTCTCTCAAACAGAAAGTCCTAACTTTTTGAATCCCAGGTCCCACATAAAAACACCAGGCAGATAATGGCAGCAGCCTTCACATCTGGTCCTGGTGGGCAAAGTCTGGGAAGTCACCCTTGGTCCTTCACAGGAACACACAGTGCCCACTGATAAACACACACACACACACACACACACATACACACACACACACACACACACACACACACACAAATAAAGTTTTTTAAAAATAAATATATATCAACAGACGATTTTAGTTAAGAATAAAAATCCAGCTTTATCGGACATAAGAATAGATGGTTTTTAAAATTATTTTTACTTCATGGTCTTTGCTTTTCTAAGCCATCTCACAGTGGAAACACTTGTCATACAAAAGATACTTATTTGCTTGTGTTAAGTTTTGTGTTTTTTAAAATTATATTCATAAACATGAAATTAGATTTAAATCTAGATACGTAATTTGTGAATGGATTATTAGGATTTGTAAAACCTGGCTTATATGCTGCTTAAGTTGGTAATAAAGGATCTAGTTCTCTGGGTTGGGTACATAACTTCCCCAGGATGCATGAGGTCCTGAGTTCTGTCCCCAATACCTCTTCAAAAACAAACAAAGGAACAAACCACTTTGATCAACTGCTCTAGAATAACATACAAGTTCATGTACAAATTTTAATTTTATACTAAATTTCCGGTTTTACTCTTATTTTCACATTTGTGGAAGCCGAGGTCAGTAAAGTATAGGCAAGTACATACTTTTTGTTTTTTAGCTCTCAGCTGAACAAAAATACATAATATGCATTTACACATTGCATTTCAACAAAAATGCCATAGAACCTTTGTTGAGCAAAATGACCAAGCTGCTGAGAAAACCATCTTTGGAGGAAGTTTAATATACATGTTTTATTTAAATAAACCCTTCACTAAGAAATGGACAATTTTGGAGCTGGAGAGATGGCTCAGGGGTTAAAGTTTTTGCCTCACAAGCAAAAAGACCTGAGTTCAGATCCCCAAATTCCATGTAAAAATGCCGGGTAGAAATGGTGGCAGCCTACAATTCTGGCCCTGGAAGTTGAAGTCTAGGAAAACCTAAAGAGGTAGAGCAATCGCATGATTCACCCTTGGGCTTCCACAGGCACACACATTCAAGTGTCTTCTTGTACACATGCCTGTACACACATGTATATATGTATGCCCACCCACATACAAACCATAGACACACACATGTATACTTGCCAAAAAAGATATGTAGAAATTGTCATAAAAAATAAATGGAGAGTTTCCTGCCTTTATTTAAAAGCAGTCTATATAAGTAGCTGCTTGCAAATTTGTATGTGAAGCCCAGCAATATTCTTTTCTTTGAAGCATCAATATTTCCACATCATAGCTTCCTAGAGGACTGAAGAATCTCAACATTCTGCATCTCCTTTTGGCTGGCTTCTCTCTGGATCCCACCCAGGCTTTATTAAGGGTTCGCCTTGGATCATCTTTTCCCCTTTCAAAATTCTCCTTAGGACATTCATTAATCTCTCATTAGAATCTGGTTCTGTGTCCTACAAGGTCTTTCTTTCTCTGAGTATTCTTTCTCAAACAGAGTCAAGCCTTCCATACTGTGTCTCTGCTTTGTCACTACAGAAGGTAATAACTGTGTCTGGCTGTGGGCTTGACTTCTTTTGAACTTCTTTTGAATACAGAGAGCTGGATTTCAAAAGATAGTTCACAATCATGGAATAACTTTGTTCATTTAGATCCTTTACTAAAAGGTCAAATGGCCTGTCTGTATAATGTACCTGCACATTCTCAGTGGGAATCTGACAAACTCCAGTAAAAGGTAGTCTGATCCCATTCGCAATCACTAATCTGCACTATCCTTGGAATGGGGACCATAGCAGTTGGCTTTTTGTTGCCGAATGCTCATTTCTTCTGTGATCTTGGTTGCCTCTTGTTCTATATTTCTGTCTTAGTCTTGTGTTTTTCACTTGTGAGGGTACCACATACTATTTTCCTAGTGGACTTTTCCAGCAATACTTCTACCTCTTCTAGGTTTCTCTGCAATTCCTCCGAGTCTGCAGTCATGGTCAGACAGTTAGGCTGAAGGCTCAAGCTGTGCATTGAATAGACAAGAAACTGCTGTGGAACACTGCACCCACACTACATCTGTTTCTCCACTCCACAGAGAGAGGATTTGAACAAATACAATTGTTTAAGGACTTCCCAGGGACTGCATAAAAGGACCATCAATATTTATAATACCAATTACACCTACCACTTGCATGGATGATAAAAATCAATGGTTTTTGTTGAAGAACTGGGAATTCAACCTCATCCATGTTAATTAAGCAAGCATTCCTCCACATGACACCCTTCCCCCATCCTTTTTTTTTTCCATACTTTTTATTTTGAGAGAAGGTCTTTCAAAGTTACCCAGAATGACCTTGAATTGGCTCTGTAACCCAGGCAAGACTGAAACTTTAAATCTTCCTGCCTCACCTTCTGATTAACTACAATTACAGGTCTACACTACCATGTCTGGCTATCAAATTAATGATCCAATGGTATTTCTAACCATTTCTAATTTCTTTGAAATTCCTTTTAAACCACACCCAATGTTTATAAAATCTCCAAAAAATGAAGATTTGAAGGAATGTAGAATGCTAGGAAAAGTATTGTTTTTACTGCAGTGTAACTTTACTGTAGTAGATCACTCTTAATGGCAGCACTTTTGACAAGGCTTATCTACGTATTTAAATAGAACTGCAACTTTCAAAAAACTCTGTGAAGCAAACCTTTTTTGGCATGAAATAATTAAAGGAAAATGGGAAGCTACTGGGTAGAGCTGAGACCCGAGTTTATCATCAATAATAATATGTCCAAGATATTACTTTCTGGGCCAATTTATATATTTAAATTAGATTTCTTATTTTTGGTACACATCCCAAGAATCAGAAATATTAATGCTGAAACTTGCACCAGAAAATGAATGAGAATATGCCCAGAAATATATTTGAAATGTAACCATTTTCTGGGATTTAAATATGGAAAGTTACCTGTTTGTCATAGATCAAGGAAAAGTCTTCTGTGAGGCAGGATTGCAGTGTCTCTCTGAGAGAGATTGGGCCCACGAGTGGGTCAACATTAGTTATAGCATCTACTCTATGCAAAGCACCACACTAGGAGCTGTGATCGTGCAAGGGATTAAATATTAGAATTAGGTAAAATGCTTCTATCTTTATATTGAGATTGGAGGAATAAGCACAAAATTAAAAAGTAGGAAAAATTTCATAATTATGCATAAGAATAGTATTATATGAAAGTAAACACCTGGAAACTTTACTGGGAAGTCCATGGGATACTCTTCTTCTTTGTTGATAGCTAGAGTCTGTCAGGCGTAGGTACATCACGTAGAGCGAGAGGGTGTATTACTAGCTGCGCGGCCATAGTGGGAACAGTCAATACTTTTATGCAGACTTGGCTCACCATCAGCATCCCCCATCGCCAGAAAGCAGTTGTCAAACCATAGCCATTTCCATAGGGCCACCTCCTTTAGAGAATACTCTCTCCACAGCTTTCAGGGTTCCTAGCCTCTCCCCCAGCTAGCTTCATTGCATAATTGCAGGAGCCTCTGATTCCAAAGAAGTGGGACACATGTCAGCATTAGTCATAAAAAAATCTAGATGATTTCTTATTACTTTTAGATTGACAATATTTGTGAAATTTTATAAGTAATGTTACCTTTAAAATACCCAAAACAACACCATAAAAAAGAGCATGACCCAGCTTTAATTGATATATGATGCTCATTCTTTTTTAAGTTGTAGTGGGTTCTGTGATGCCCATAAGAGCCTGAGCTGAAGTCAGAAAAAATGAGCAGCTTATGTCCACATCTCAAGCTCACTGTCCAGGTCTGAGTCACTTTGTCACTCTGGATGACTTAGATTAAAAAACAAACAAACAAAATTGAATATTAGAAAATCTCAAGAATTCCTTCTACATCTAGAAGTCCATGGTTTTATTTATGTCTCAGTAGAAATACCCTACAACCTTTACAAATTATGTTCACATCATAATTTAGAATTCTGTAGTAAGCAAATTTTGTTGTTTCAATATTCTCTTTATTCAGTAGCCTTCCCAAGTTCCGTGTTTGTACCATTTTGGCTTTTGAAAAATCACACTCTTAAGATTCAAATGAAAAATTATTTTTCTTCTTTCCTTTTTCACGTTTTCTTCTTCTCCTCTGCCTCAATCTCTCCATAGCTGTTTACACTAAATCGAGACCTACATATTTGTCACCAAATGCAAATAGAAACCATCTGTTCCTGTCATTCTTATAATAATATTGTTTTTGTAGACTACAACTTACATATGCTCCTTCCCTTATTTATACACAGTACTAGCCTTAACTCTGAGGCACAGTGTTTAAAAATGACATCTTAAACAGTACAGTTGATCATAGGTATGTGAAAAACAAGAAAATATGGAGAAAAGTATAATTGACCATAGGTATTTGAAAAATATATGAAGATATTTCATATTCTCAATATCTAGAATATCTAGAGATAACAACTATTATTTTTTAAAATAAAATCTGTCCCATACTTTATTTTGAGTGTGTGTGTGAGGGGGTAATCACAGGGCACTGTTTGTCCCTGTGGAGGACCAAGGGTGACTTCAGGAATCATCCTGGATTGCTTCTACCTCCTTTTTGTTTCACTCTGGGGTTTCCCAGGCACCACCTACCAGGGCCACAGCCATTTCTGCCAGGCATTTTTTTTAAGTAGGACCTGGGATTTGAACTCAGGACCTTCTGTTTGAGAGGCAGAGTCTTAATCCTTGGGCCATTTCTTCAGTCTTGTCCTGTACTTTTTTCTTTTCTCCTGATAGGCCAGCTCTATCACTTCTAATTCTGTCCTCTTTTTATTTATATAGCTTCACTTTGCCAATATACATTAGATTTCTGCTCTTTAATGGCCTCTGCTTTCACTGATTCTGCATGGGAATTTTTGCTTATTAATGTTTCATTAGCATTTTCCCATGGAGTATATTTTCAGTGCTTCTATTGTTATGCATATTGCAGAGGGCTCCATGAATATTCTTGCCTCATTTCAAGCTTTATCTATAAAGTATTGGAATTCTAATCACATTTTACCTAGCATTCTTGTATATTTCATGCAGTTAGAAAGCCATCCATATGCTGGCTCTCTTTTTAAGAGATTTAAGCCTCATTGTATTGATGACTGTCTTCTAACGCAACAGCAATAGTTTCAGCCCTTTAAGGCATCTCATTGTTGGTGTTACAGTACACATGATCTTAGGCCTGAAGTATTAATATGCCTGTCATTGACTATGGCTGTGCTGTCTTTGCTATGAAATCATGAAAAAAATGAACTTTAAATTCAAACACATTGGGTGCCTCTAATTACTGCTATTGCTTTTTTGTATTTTTAAATGTGGCAGTAAAAAGCACTAGTTGTGGATGTTATTTAACTTTTCCCCAGAACCAAACTGAATCTATCTGCCAAAATCTTATTCAACCGGGGGTGGGGTTGGGGGGGAGGGGGGGAAATATTTGCAAACGCAGCCACGAGCCAGTCTGTTCCAGGAACTCTTTTTTTTCCTCATGAACTTTATTATGCTTTCTAACTCACAGACGCTTGCCTCTGTCTCTTAAACTCCAATCTCCCATTAGGAAAATAAACAGGACAAGCCTGGAGCATTAGAAGGAGTCCGATTTCCTCCCCACCGCTTGCATAATCACAAGCGGATCCTCTCAGCGCTGGGTAGTGTGGACATGAATCATCCTGCAGGAGTCTTGATGCACTCACCGCGCTTGCTGACTTCCCGGTCAACCCTGCTCCTGTGTTCAAATGTTCTTTTTACTCTCCTTGCTAGCAACTTCGCATCAAATAATTGAGGGGAAAAATGTTTGATGAAGGAAAGATGTCCGCTTGATCATGATTTTGTAGGTTTCCAGCCGCTGTGAGTTGGTCCCACCAGAAAGTCTGTGCAGAAGATCGTGGGGCTTGTGACTCCTGAGGTCACCTCCTGGTGGCTGGGAAGCAGAAAGGGACTAGTGAGGGACAGAGAGGCCAAGGACAAGATGTGTCCCTCAAAGGTATATTTGCAGACATCTTTTTCCGCTAATTAGGGTTCACCTTCCACAGTACTACAGCAGCTCAGTAGACCCTGATTAAATCTGTCAATTAACCCCTTGATTAAGTCAGTGCCCTCTGACCCAATTGCCCCGGAATCCCCAGCTCTGAATACTGCATGACAGACCAAAGCCTTCCACACATAGTCTTTTGAGGGGGTCGCCTCCTATCTAAACCATAATTCAGATATTTCTGTATATCCAATACATCTCTGTAAAAGTTTGGTTTCTCTTATAAGCTTGCTATAAGCTTTCTTCTGCTTTAGTGATTTCCTCTCCCTGTAAATCCCACTTTCTGGCAGTCTCCTGAGTGTGAACTGAGATTTCTCTACCCAGCCTCCCTGCCCCCAGTGACTTTTCTCACCAATTTCATTACTGGGTTTCTACACACCATGACTTGACCAGAGTTCCATTTGGCAACTTTTTAAATCGTAATATGTTGCTTTGGCACCTCACCAATTTATCAGGCTTCTGAGTTATTCTCTGAACAAATTTTAGTGGTGCTGTGTTAGCATGTTTGACAAGAAGGATTTTTTTCCCCTCTGAAGACATTTCTTTTGCCTTATTCTGTCTTCTTTCTTTTCCCCTGTTACATTCACTAATGACTGCTATTAACAAATTACTCTCCATATTATCAGTTTAAAGCATTTGTTATCTCAGTGTCTGCAGGTTAGTTTGGAGTGTAGCTCTGGGCTTAGATTACAGTCAAGCCATCACTTAGGGCTGGATGCGTTGCAGGCCTGCCTGGGGCTGGAGCTCTGGAACTTAAAAGAAACTTTACCAGGGATGAAATTAAAATGTCTAACAAATATCTTTAAAAATGCTCCACTTCTTTAGCCATCAGGGAAATGCAAATCAAAACTTCCCTGAGATATCATCTCACCCCGATCAGGATGGCAAAAATCCACAATACAAACAACAACAAATGCTGGAGAGGACGTGGAGAGAGGGGAACTCTCCTACATTGCTGGTGGGAATGCAGGCTCATACAGCCACTCTGGCGAGCCGTCTGGAGATTCTTAAAGAAATTAAAGATTGAAATGCCATATACCCTGCTATTCCACTTTTGGGAATAACCCCCCATGCAGCAGAGGTTCACCTCGATAGCACAAGCACGACCATGTTCATAGCAGCACTGTTTACAATAGCAAAGTCATGGAATCAACTCAAATGTCCAACAGTTGATGAGTGGATAAGGAAAATGTGGTATATCTACACAATGGAGTACTACTCAGCCATCAAAAATGATGAATTACTGGAATTTGCCGGGAAATGGATGTCATTAGAAACAATTATATTAAGTGAAGTATTCCAGACCCAGAAAATTAAGCGCCTGTATGTACTCCCTAATAGGTGGCTCCTAGTACCAAACCCACCCAGCCCACCTTAAGACACTCAAAGATAAATCTATGCAATACCTACAGTAATTCCAAGGATTATGAACAGGAGGCATGGGGTTGGAGGGCCACACCAGACACAAGGAGAGAGGGGACCTTGTTACAGCAGAGAAAATAGGCCTCCATCAAGGACTACAAGTAAGTAACGAGACACCTGGTTAAGTTGTCAGACGTTCGTTCCTGATCATTTACAATTGAGGGGGTATGATCTCACCAGAAGGGGAGGGCATATAGTCTGGCAGATAAAAAGTAACCATTTTGCAAATGGGCAATTGACCCCTCCCTCACTGTGGTTTCCTACTTTTATTACATCTACCCTTGAATGTGCTCTTATAACAAGACTCCAGTTTAACAGCTTTTTGTCCCTGGCCAGGGGGTGACATACAATGTCCATCAGGTTGGAGTGAAGGGCATTGCAGGAGCAGCAAAACTGCAAAAGAAAATCAACAAACCACAATCCAGAACTTCAGAGACTCTATATCAACCACCTAGAACTAGGCCAGACTAATCTCTCCCCATCCTGAAGCTCAGCGACATTTGCGGAAGAGGGGGCGGTAAGATTGTAAGAGCACAAGGATGGGAGGAGCAATGATTTGCAAGATACTCCACACAAGTTAGGGCTGAAGCAATCATAATTGGACTTTGCATGCCCTGTGCAATGTCCAACACACTATTGACCTCACAAAGTCTGCTGAAGGCACCAAGATCCTTGGAGACAAGGGATTGACAGCCATAGTGGTGTTCCTATGCTTAAGGGGAGCTCAGGAAAGGGTTCAGGGAAATACAATTGGGTCCTTGTACGTCATCGGAGAGGAGGGCCCAGAGGAGAGTCTGGCATGCACATTAAAGGACTCTCTGGGGATTGGGGGGAGAGGCACTGGGGGATGGGGAAGGAGGGTTGAAGGGAGGGGAAGCAGGGGGTTCGGGGGGGAGGAGAAGGGAGGGAGGGAAGTGGTGTACCTATTAAGTTTGTATGAGCAGAAATAATAATAAAAATGTTAAAAAAAAAAAAGATGGCTCCTGCCAATGGCTGCTGGAGGTTGACCTCACCTCCTCTCCATGGAACAACTGAGAGTCCATGCAACAGGGCTTCCTTCAAGCATATATCTGATCTAAGGGAGAACAAAGAGAGAGCCACACAAAGAGTGATCCCACAAGGACACAGTTTAGGGGTTAAATGCCCCACCTCAGCCTCTTCTTCTTTCCCTTCTATCTCTGACATCCCATTTATCGGTCAATGAACTGCATCAGCTTACCCCCCCCCCACACACACACACAAAAAAAGATCTGAATAGTATACTTCATGCTTGCACCTAGGAATGGTAGATAAAATCAGACCCTACAGGTTTTAAGTACCTGAATACAGTCTGGATGATGCCTGTGTCACCTTAGCAGCACAGACAGAGTTATCATTATGTCTGAGAAAAGTTGTATTTGACAAGTCTTGCTGTAGTCTGTCTGATGTGTAGACAGCAGTAGGGAAGCATGTAAAGGGATATTGAAAAACGGCGTGACAACAGCTCTTCCAGCAGTGGCCAGGGAGCAGCGTGCTGACCACAAGCACAGACGTTTCCTGTGAGGCAGATAATGCCTGGGCAGTACGGAGGAGCACACAGGACTCCAGCCACTTGGTAATACTGGGCATTAGGAATATCAGCATCATTTCATTCTCTGAGCCCTACTTAGGCTTGTTGGTATATTGTGAAGCAATGTACTGATCGCAGGACGCAAATATCTTTCATATTTGTTTTTCTTGTTATTGTGGGGACTGTGTTGTCCTCAGCGTGGCTAAGGTATATCTGTCCCTATAAGATGGCTGTGGACCTGGTCAGGAGCAGCCTGTGCATGTTGAGGGACAATGAGATGAAAATCATGGTGTTTATTATATACCTCCCAGCCCTGCCCTGGCCCCATGTTGGCACGCAGCATAATTTAGAAGAATGGCTTGTTCAGTTCCATGTCTCCACAGCAAAGAGGCAGGGACCATTTCAGAAGCTATTTGTTGAAATGAATGAGTGATGTACTTGTAAAAGTGTGCGTGCTTTCCCACCTCACTCGTTTCCTATACAACAGCACCCCGCTGCATGGCTCATTTGAGCTCTTCCGTACTCTGCTTTCTCAAGAGAGTGGCTCTCTGTCTTCGTTCTCATTATTCCTGTTTGAAACTGAGCCCTAATCCTTTTCCAGCTAGCAAGTTTTTGCTTATGCCTCCGCTGTTTTCAATTTCTTGTGGATGTGTGTTTATGTATGTATGGGGTGTGAATGTGTGTATGAATGTTTGTGGGTTCATGTGTACGTGCAGGTAAGCATGTATGTGCATTTTTACACAAATGGAGGCCAGGATGGATGCTAATAATATTCCTCTATTGTCCTTCTCTGTTGCCCTTCCAACTGGTTCTTTCTCAGTCAAACCCAGACCTCACCCATATGACAAGTCTGACTAGGCAACTTGCTCTCAGGATCCCTGTCTCCATCTTCCACGGCTGTAATTATAGGCAGGATGCCACACCCACCCTACATCTATGTGAGTTCTTGCTTTGTCCACTGAGCCATCTCCTGAGCCTGAATTTTCCCTTTCCTCTCTCCTTTCTTCCTTCCTTCCTTCCTTCCTTCCTTCCTTCCTTCCTTCCTTCCTTCCTTCCTTCCTTCCTTCCTTCCTTCCTTCCTCCCTTCCTCATTCCCCCCTCCCTCCCTCTCTCCCTCCCTCTCTCCCTCCCTCTCCCTCCCTCCCTCCCTCCTTTCCTTCCTTCCTCCTTCTCTCCCTCCCTTTCCCTCCCTCCCTCCTTTCCTCCCTCTCTTCCTCCCTCTCTCCCTCCCTTTCTCTCCCTCCCTCCTTTCCTTCCTTCCTCCTTCTCTCCCTCCCTTTCCCTCCCTCCCTCCTTTCCTTCCTTCCTTCCCTCTCTCCCTCCCTCTTTCCCTCCCTCCCTCCTTTCCGTCCTTCCTTCCTTCCTTCTTTCCTTTTCACTTCTTCCTCCCTTCCTTCCCTATTTTTGAAACAGAGTCTCAGGGTCTCACTCTCCAGTCTGGGCTATCCTTGAACTGATGGGCAATCCTCCCATCCTCTGTCTAAGTATCGTGATTACAGGTGTGGGCTACTACACCTAACCTGCCACAGTGATTCTCATCAGCTGGTAGGTATTCATTTATATATTATCTAATTTATGTGTTGCAGTCATTTACTTTCTAAATAGCATTATCACTACTATGGCTGAGGTGCTGCTCGTTCCTGAAAGTTCACATGCTGCAAGGCTGGTCCTCAGAGCGGCAGTGTCAAGGTGGTGAACTTTTAAGAGATGAGACCTAGTGGGAGATGATTATATCGTGGGGTACTTTCTGGGGTTACTAATGACCCTCTCTCGGGAGTGATTCCCTGCTTTGGTTGGTCACCCCTAGAGCACTTTTTATTAGCAAGCTTGGCATCTCCCATCACTTATTTTGCTCATGCCTACTTCCCTTTGCCTTCCTGCCACATTGTGCTGCAGCCAGAGGAGCCCCTGCTGGACATCAGTACCACACTGTTGGGCTTTCCAGCCATCAGAGTTGTGAACTACACAATTTATAAAGTAGGCAGTCTTAGGTATTTATTTTATAGAAATACAAAACAGACTGAGACAGTCACCAATATTGAGATGGCACTTACCTTTACTGATGCTATTGCTGTTAATTGTAACTCACAAAACCCCTGGAGCTGGACACTAGTCATCCTCATTTGCCACTTGAGGAAGCCAAGGTACAGGACTGTAAGTGACTTGTCAAGATTGTATCACTGACAGTAAAGAAACCAGTATTTGAACAGGTTTATTTGATTCCAGAGTACCTAGCCTTTATGCTCAGTAGTTTACTGCCACGGAAGGGGTTGGCTTAGTCCATTTGTAGCCAGCCAAAGGCTCGAAATCTTTCCCTTTAGATATTTCCTCCAAAATAAATAAGAAACCGCTCTCTTGCAAAGCTTAAGTCTTGCTCTGCTCTTTCACCCTTGGCAACTGAATCACTTCCAAAAAATATCTCTTGAAGTCTTCCCTAGTGACTTCGTAATCTGGTTCCCACACAATATCCTATGTAGACACTTGTTAACTACTTTTCATCTTATCCTGATGATAAATAGGCCTTTGGATGGCTTCACAATCTAGTTTCTTTCCCTGGAGAACAGTTGTGTACTTACCGCCCACACCCCTGCCAGATATCTTCTCATCTCCTTCTTTTCTTCCTGAAGCCTTCTACCTTTTCCTTATGCTATGATTTCAGCCAATCTCGCCTTCCAATCTTCCTGTCTTGGGCTTCCTTACTTATTTATGTCTCTGGAAGATGTTAATTCTTGTGTACTCAGGAGGTCTTTGAACATCATTTTTCCACCTGCTATTCTCTATCCATCCACGTGATGCGATGGAACTTGCCTGGCTTTGAGCCATAGTCTTAAAAGACCGAATATCAAACACCATAACCCCATATGTTGAAATCCCAAGAGATCAAAAATGCTGAAGTACAAAATCCTAAGAGAACAAAATTCCAAGCATGAAACTCTGAGGAAAAGGTAATTTAATAATTCTGAAATACACTTATTTATATTTTAATAGAGAATTTATTTGAGAAACATAAAAATGCGATAAAGGGACCAAAGAGATGGCTCAGTCAGAAAAGTGCTTACCACGCAAACATGAGGATCCAAGTTCAGATCCCTAGCAACCATGTAGAAGTCTACATTACATTACATTACAACAGTGCACATGTGCAGCTTCAGAGACAGGGTTGAGCAGTCAGTTGGATAGCCAGCCTAGCCAAATCAGTGAGCTCCAGGTTCAGTGAGTGACTTCACCTCCAAAAAAAAACAAACAAACAAAAAAAAAACAGTGGAGAATGATCCAGGAATCAACCTGTGGCCTTCATATGCGCATGCACACACATGTGCACATGCACACTGATAACAATACACACCCCAAAAGCTAAGTGACATAAATACTTATGAGACACTTCATGTCACAAAAGAAGCAATGACAATGTTCATTTCTGCAAGCATAAGCACTCAGGCGTACTAATGACATTTGTGTGGGTACAACATTTATTTACAGCTGAAGCTCCCTCATAAAGGAATAGGCCCAGTAATGCAATGTATGGATATATAGCACCATGGTTGCTAACTGTGTGCATCAGCTTTAGTAACTGTGGCCATCTGAAATACTGTAGGTGACATTGTAAGACTTTTACTAAGATGGATCCAAAAAGTCCATGGTCATCACTGAGTACCCAGTTACCCAAAAAGTCAAGATTGTGGGAAATTTATTTTTTACGAGTGCAAGTGTAAACAAAGGGCATCTTTACAATTACTACTGAATTTTCAAGGATTTTAGAGACCACTCAATGCTTACATGGAAAAATCAGCATTATATTAATATACTTTGATTTGAGTTTGTAAAAAGGAATGCTTAAAGCAGAACAAAACTCTTAGAGAGTCTGCACACATTTTATACCATATATATATATATATGTATATATATATATACACATACCATATATACCTTACCTAATTATAATTTGAGATTGCTCCAACCACTGCCAGGAGGTCGGGATGGCATGTGACTGTTGGTAGCTTGTTTCTATATACGTTTTATACATATTTATACCACATTTTATACCTTTGGATATGATGCAAAGATAAAATAATATCACATAGCAAATTGTAAAAAGCAATGATGACAAGTTAAAATCATGGAAAACATAAAATTTACAAAAAACTGGAAAAAATACAGTTCCCCTCCCACACACACAATGAAGACCTAATTTATCACATGGAATTGCACAGGAGAGAGCTGGTCACTGTGTTTTAAAGTCTTGCATCACAACGGTCAGCTATTTGGGTGCTCAATCCTGAAGATTTGGAGAAGCTGATAGGTTTTTGTTGTTTTTTTTTTTTCTTTTTCTCTTAGGGCATCGGTCTCCTTAGAAAATATACTCATGAATCTATTGCTTCTTGGGTTCTTCTTGATATTCCTTTGTGATTCTTTTATGCACTGACAAGAGCATTCCCTTCTAAGGAGCCATGTTCTGCATTGTTTCTTTCTGAGCAATCCACTCTGCATGCTGTTCAGACCACAAATTTGGAAGAAGCAACCTTGATAGTTGGGCAGCATCACTGTCTTGTGTTTTCATATGCTACTGTGCACGTAATTACTTGTGAAGCAGCCAGTAACTTTGCTGGCTTCTTGAGACAGAGGCAGCTTTAATTCATTAAGACCTGCCACAGTCATCAGCTGGAAAGAATTCAAGTGCAGACAAATGGCACAGGACAAAGCTGAGTTTTCTTCATTGCTGGGTTGCTTAGCCAGTCACATTCCAGACTTTGACTCTGTACTAGTCTATAGAACTTTATGTTTATCGATAGTTTTGGCTGCTAGAGCCTCCTGGTTTTTAATCTTTTAGGACTGTGATTTTTCAGGATTTAGGGTTTTTTATCTTTGATGATTTCATCAGAATTATGGCATTTAGAACTGCATCTTTGGGGTAGTGGTTGGCATCTAACTGGATTTACTCCTACCTCAGAGATACACACATGCAGCAGTCCTGGCTAATTATAATTTGAGATTGCTCCAACCACTGCCAGGAGGTCGGGATGGCATGTGACTGTTGGTAGCTTGTTTCTGAAAAGCAGTTTTGCTCTCAGACAATGCTCGCTTCCTGAAATTTCAGGTACCAAGTGTGATGATGCTGGAGATGCTGGTGGCCATTTCCACATGTGGAAGAGCCTGCTTGATCATAAAGCCTTCATAGAGAATATAAGATCAAGAAATAGAGACCTTATAAATTAATGCCTGCATAAAATCATGCCTAAAGTTCTTTCTACCTCTGATCAGTATAGACATCAATAGGAAAGCACTCTACAGAGCATATCTCTGTTTTCAAGAGAAAAAGAGTACCCTCTCTTCCTTAAATGAAAATGGAATTCTGGGTTTGGAGTTGAGGGGTAAGAAAATAAAAGCAAAGGATTTCAAGCCAGGTCCTAGGCTGAGGGGTTCCATGCGAGTTCCTTAGAGGACACTGTGGAAACCAAAAAGCAAAGCTAAGAATAGTTCTGTATATGTTTGCTACATAGAACTTCAAAGTAAGGTTTCAGAGTCAAGTCTCTGAGCCTCACAAAAGCAAAACTAACAATTCTTTGGAAATCATTGACAAAATGCTTATGTTAGTGCTTCTAGAAACTCAGCCTTTTCTAATCTCTAAATCCTGCTTTGCATCCTAACTTGGCTGTGTTTATGCTTCTAACTATGCATTCATCTAACTGGGTTTCATGCTTTCCTCTTTTTCTCTCTCATAGTCACGCAAGGGCCAATGCATTGGGCATTTCTTCCGCAAACTTCTTCCTTTTCTCAAGAATGTTGGCCAGTTCATGTGTTCAACAAAAGTTAAATTCAGCAAATGTTTGTTGAATGCCAGGTCGTGTTTTGTGCTTGATCCTGTGGCATGCAGAAAGCCTTTCAGTTTCTTGAGAAATATATATAGTTACTTATACTTTTCTTTGATGGGTGGGATGAAGTATCATCACAGAAATCATAGGGCAAGTTGGTTGCAGAACCACATATAAACCTCCAGTACAAGCAGCTTTAACGAAAAGAACACAAAGTTAAGACACAGTCTTGGGTTTGCAACTTACTTATTTGGGGGAACTTGAGCAAATTATTCATCTTTCGCATGTTTCCATGTTTTTTCTCCTATAAAATGTAATTCTATCTGCCTTCCAATGAATGGTGAATTATATTAAATAATTGGTTAATGGGCACCATGTTGACTCAGTAGCTGCTTCCTTCTACTCCACCAAGGAATTCCCGAGTTTCTTTTTCCATGATGGTTTGCACAGCGAAAGGTCTCTATTGCATGTTAACGTCCTTTAAGTACTGTTATGAATTAAAACAGAAACATTCCTCCTTCTCTCTTTGGTAGCACTGGGGATGGTGCCCAGAACTTCAGTCATGCTAGACAAAGCCCAAAGCCCTAAGCATTGTTACACATTTAGACATTCTCTAAAACAGCTCACATTGTGTCTCCGGTCATAAGATTTAGTCACCTCACTATCCATGGAGGGGCAGGAGAGGGCAAAGGCCACTTACTATAGATTCTTACCCCGGTGATTCAGAAGTGTCAACTCCACATTATTTTGTAACTTGTCCAACAAGGATGAAGACAGAAAAAAGTGCAGAATTTCAATAAACTGTGACTTTTTCCCTCCAGCCATCTGAATGCAGCTGTCATTCACCACCAGGCACTATTCTAGGGGTTGAGTTCCAACGTGAGCAAGATGATGCAAGTGTCTAGAAAGAGCAACTGAAGGGTCACTGTGTGCTCTCTCTTCTACCCTCATGCCCTTTGCATCCCTCAGTCTTGGTGTAATCATGTAAGCCAGGGTGCAGTAAACTGTGTGTTTGCACTTCTAGGCTACCGGTGACTTTTTAAAGAGACCCTCTGCAGCCTATGAAGCCTGGAAGATTTCCCAACTGGCCGTCCACGGCACATACATGGTGACTTCTGCTTCCAAGAGATCTATGTCACTCATCAAACCCAGGTGAACAGTTTGATCATCTACCTATTCCAACCTTTTTTTCCCCTATCAGTCATCTGCTATTTATACAAAAGTACTATTAAGTATTATTTCAACAACTGTTAAATAGTATTAGGTGTAAAAAAATGATTCATATTGGGTGGGTAGACTGTGTGAGTTCTGAATAGTAATAATCTTGGTTTTTAAAGTCATTTGGGTATTAAAAATGAAGATCTTCTTTAGCTAGGTCATCTTGTATTTTTCTTTTTTGCTTTTCTCTTTTTTCCTCTCATACCTAAGACAGGGCATTGGGAAATGACCTGCAGATCTTAGGAAGGTGGAGAAAAGAAAGTGCTTTGCCATCATGGCCCTTTGCAGTTATTACTTAAATAATATCAATGCTAGCCCTTCTATCTCAATGCTACTTGGTATTTCTTCTCCAAGTCCTATTCATGAGAATAAAGCACTTTTCCTGCTACTGTGGTAAAATGCCCTGACACAAGTTACTTAGGACATGCTTATTTTGGCCTACAGGAGACAAGCATCAGGGTGGCAGGATTTTGAAGCAGCTGGTAGCTTTGCATCCACAGTCAACAAGAAGAGAGCCATGGGCACTCATGGCTCTAGCTAGCTTCCTCCTTTTCATTCATTCCTGATCCTCAGCCCAGGAAATGTGCTGCCCTCTGTCAAGGTTTCCTCACTTTAATTAGCCTAATCGAGACAGTCCTTTACAAGACACACTCCAATCCGACTTGCTCTCAATAATCCATCATAGGCATGCCTGGAACTTGCCTCCTAAGGCGATTCCAGATCCATCGCACTCTCTCATTAGCACGTTCCTCTACTTTCTTTCCTTTCCTACTTGTCCAGACTCTTCTTACTTGCTGAGCAAGAGTCTTCAGTAAGTGGAAACTCACCCGATGGTTTGGCATGGCCACTTTCACCTCTAAGATTAATTCTGAGTAATGGAGTTGCACCCTCTTCTTGGTCCTACAAACTTGTTCCAGGTAACAAGGTCAGTGCTCTTTTTGAATCTATGATTTGTTGTTCTGGTATTGCCCAGTTGTAGAGTATCTGCCCAGTTAAGCTCACCCTGTAACAGGACGAGTGTTCCAGCTGTAGCCAAGAGTACCCTGGTCTGGTTCTTCCTCTCATATGTTGCGGGATTCAAGTCAGCTACTTGGCGTCTGAATACCTACATTTTCACATGTGTAACATAAAGATAAATCCATCTTTTATTTCAGCTTCTGGAAATAGAATTAAACTGCACATGAACATTGATCTCCCCATGGCAACAGTCATATCAAGTCTCTAGCGTGCCACTGGAGGCAGTAAATTATTCAGGATAAGTGCTTGTAAAAAATCTCAACTGTCACAGTAATAAAAGATCCTTACAGGAACTCCTAAGGATGTAGTTTCACATTAATTTGCATTCATTAATTCAGGGAGATTTCATCATTCTGCTCCAAATTACCTAATTTTCAAATTTCAGAATAAGATCTACTGGCACACCGCATAGTTGCTGAATTCACAATCAATATGAATGCAATCATAGCTGCAATGTAGAGAAGGAGTAGACAGGCATCCTATTGAAACCAGAGAGGAATCCCTGATTGTGGTTCATCTAGGGTAAAATTGGTTCAACTTTGGACCATCTTAAGAAGACAGGAATGTTAGGCAGCTCTATAAGCAATTTATTATAATTACTAGTTATTTGGGAAAAATGTAAATTGACAAAAAGTAAAAAGAAATGTAATAATACTCAAATGATCTGTACTAGATAGATACAGGTGTCAGCTTGGTACTCGAGGGCTAAAGTTTTGGGCTTATATGTGAAGAATTGGTAGTTAAGGCAAATCCTACAAAATCCCTGTGGTAGATTATTAATTGATGTGGGAATAACCAACCCATGGTGCATAAAACCATTCCCTGGGCAGACGGATAGTGATGGAGAGAGCTGGTTGTGTAGTTAGGCTTATTTTGGCATACTTTTGCAAAGTCAGAGAGTATGTCCCTCTTTTAGCTCTTTCTGTAGAGATAATGTGGGCAGGTCTCTTGATTCTTGATGCTGATATGGACTCTCCTGCCATCTGATGTGTGACCAAGAATCATAAGCAAGAATAAGCCTCTCTTTACCCTAAGTTATGTGGCGGTGTACTATAATATTAACAATTTAGTCTATAGCTGTGGTGATTGAATGCATATTGCTACCCCTGAAATACACTTGTGTGTTTAAGTACTTGATCTTTAGCTGAAGCCTTGAAGGCGCACATCACGGAGGGGGGGGAGAGACCTTGAGGTTGGATAGCTCAGCTCTGCTTCCTTCCTTGCTCTTGCTCTCTTTGCTTCTTCTTGGCTACTGTGACTTGACCTGGCCTCCTGCTTCTGCCTTCAGCCATGCCTTTTGTTGTGGGTTTCCCACTATAATGGACTCACTCCCCTCTGGAACCATAAGGTAAACAAATAACCCTTTCTTTTTTTTAAGTCCCACAGGTCAGCGTTGGGTTTTTTTTCACAGCCACAGAAGACCTGCAACAATTCCCATCTTTTTCTAGGTGGTTCCAAATAATGTATTATAATCTGCTTTATTTGTGAACATTTTTGCAGTGCATTAAGTATTCTACACATAATTGTCTGAGTGTGTTATCATAAGGATGTAAAAATTTATTTAAGAAATTCACAATTATTCAACATTTAGGTCCTGTCTTGAATTGCCTGTTATTTAGAATCAAGTCATGCGTCAATACTTAAGACCTTATATTAATTTAGTTGACACATTTTAGGTCTGTAAATATTTTAGCTTGTGTTACTTTGATTATTGCAACCATTCATTTCCTTACATTGCTGTTTCTGTCGCTCTTCCCTCAAAGGCAAATTCTCTTAATACTCTCAAAAGAACACTTGCCTGGATTTTATTTTCCATATTCTTTGTCTTTCATTTGATTCTTTTGCCTAAAATACCATTTTTCAATACTTTGTTGGACAATTTTTTTCTTTCTGATTCTTCCTTTAACTTTAACACTGAGCTTTTCATTTTAATACCAAATTCATTCCTAGTACTCATTTTTGATACTGTTTTTTACTTTCTCTTTTACTGGAAGTTTTATTACTATAACCTAGCAGAACTGAACATTATTGGGATCAAAATTCCTATATAAATATTGAGGATTATGAAGAGCTTTTCTTTGGAGTTGCATTTGTCTCTATTTATCATACTAGAAATGAAAGCAGAGAAAGATCAAAATTTATTATTTCTTCTTAAATTAGCAATAATATAAAGCTTGTTACATATTAACAAGACATCATATTTGTGAATGATCACTCTTTTCACCAAGCAAAAGCAAGCTTAGTGAGAAGAGTAATGTTATTTACACTTTAGAAAATCTCTTTAATGTCTGGTCTGACAAAAAGCATGTGGATCGTCTAATCTGCAGAGGCAATGTTGCCATATGTTGTTTTGGTGGAAGCTCATGAAGAAAATCCTGCTTCACACAGATGTGAGCTGGGAGAGGGAAGGCCCTGATAGTTCCCCTGAATAGTCTCAGGGACAACCAGGAATCTTCTACCCACATTTGGAGAGTAGAGCTTATAACCAACGGGTAGCAATAGTATTCAGTGTGTCCTGAGCCTATCATGTGAAAATACTATGGCAGAAATCTACATCTGTACAGAAACTAGGAAATCACTTCATCTTGGGTAATAAAAGAGACAGTTGGAAGAGACTATTTTCAGTATGTATTTGGATTTTACACTTAATCACCTTGACTGAGAACTAGGAATTTTAAAAACAAAATTTTTATTCATGTGATGTTGGTGAAAAAAAAATTTTTGAAAAATTTCAGCCAAATTTTAAAATGGAGTTGTGATGGTTGATCTCAGCCCCGGAGGGCCAAGGTGAGGTAGGGCACACAAACTTCTGCATTGTAGCTCAACATAGCAACTCATGGTATTGAACAGCATTTGCAGCTTGTATTTCAGAGAAAGGGGAGATGTGTACATTTGGAAAATGGAAATGATGGTCCTCAGGGCTGAGAGGAGAGAATGAGGGTAGGTGTTAAAATGCACTGGGAAGTAGTTATAAGTCATTGTCATTGTTTCTTTTTTTTAAATGTTTTATTATTTTATTATTTATTCAATTGTGTGTGTATGCATGTGTGCGCGTGTATGTATGTGTGTGTGTGTGTAGAACCACGGACTGCCATGGACCGCCTCCACCATCCTCCTTGTTTACTCTGCCCTGGGATTCACAGGCTCCGCCCTACCAGGATCAGAAACGCAGGCTGCCCCTGCTTCCGCGTGGTGTCTATACATGGGGTCTAGAAACGGAACTCGGGACCTTCCGCCTGCAAGGCAAAGGCTTAACCCCTGAGCCACCTCTCCAGCCCCCATTGTCATTGTTTCTAAGTACCCTCTTCTCCCTAATGAGGCATTTCTGCCAATCTAGGCAGATCATACCCGAAGAGCCTTGCATGTGCTTCTAGAAGGTCAGGGGAAAGAACATGCTATAGATTCTTCCCAAATCATCCTATGATGATTCTCTCGGTGCAAATCCTGGAGCTGACATTGGCTATGTAGTCAGTTGCTGACCCCACTGCTCCCTCCTGTCACAGGTGAGTGTCATCCTCTGATACCGAACATTTCTGCCTGTACTGTTAGGCGATTGCTGTCTTGGAAAGCTGGGTGCAGCTTCATTAGCAATGACTCATTCTTTCAAGTCATTACAAGTAGCAAAAGAATGCTTTATGAGAACATATCAAATATTTCAGCATGCATATCTGACATTAAAAAAAATCTCCTATCTATGATTTTTCTCATTTAAAAGTAAGCATGGCCTTGGCCCTAAAATAATGTTTCAACTTGGAGATTAGTTCTTGAGTAAAACCTCGACATCTTTGTGTTTAATTCGGCTTCAAGTGCTCCTCTTAAGAAGGTCACCTAAATTTGGAAAAGACAACTGATTCTGTGACAATCTGATGATGGCTGAATTGTATTAGAAAGGTTTAAGTGCTTTCCCTCATGCACTTAGTACCACTTATCTATACTTTCACCACCATAGCACACTAAGGAAAGGGGGACTAGGGGTCTTAAGAAACAAGGCAATCATCTTTTGATGGATTAAGATTCACTTTCCCGCCCTGGGTTTATCAGTATGCAAATATCTTAAGCCGCACACATCTGATTTTCCTGGCTGCCATGGTGGAGACATATTGTCCGTGGGTCTTGTGCAATTTGAATAAGAAAATATCTGTAAAGTACAGAGATCTAGGGATAAAAGGGTCATGTGTTAAAGTGACTTCATTTCTAGAAAACCAGTGTTAGTTTGAGCTGTGTGACTAGGGGAGCCAGACAGGACTGAAACAGAGCAACCGAAAGAAGTTGAAGAACCTGGGCAGCAGGCTCCAGGTCTGATTCCCAGGGCAGTTAAAGGGCTATTAAACAGCATATTTGGCTCCATGAAAAACAGAGGTCAGTCATGGACTATGCTAAGAACTAAACAATAGGTTCCAGAAATCCTGGGAACAAAGTCAACTTCATTTAATGTTCAATATTGGCCAAACTGAGAAAAAATAGCTAAGGATTATAATTCAGAACATCTCACACAGACCACTATCCAAATTTAAGCCTAAGTATCATTTTTATACTTCTCACTACATATAAATAGCCAGGAAGGCCTTTAAAAAAATGTACTTTTTTTTTAGATCTTTGTCACATACCTGCATGGAGATTCTTAATGTAGTTTATTGTGATATTGCCTTTCCATTGCTAAAAGTGTCAAATTGGCTTAAGCAAATTTCACATTATAGTAAAATAACAGCCGCAGTTGTCAGGCTTCCACAGATGCATCTGAAAGGAAAAGGGTTACTGTGTTCCAAATTTAGAATTAGGAACCTGGGAACAGAGATAGCTGAAGCTATCCAAGCTGCAACATTTTAACTGTGGCTGCAGCTGCCCTGATAGAGAAGCAGAAGGAAGCTAGCCCCGGCTGCAACCTCGGTGCCCTTGAACCAAGGAGGAGGAGAAAAGCAGCTTACACACAGCTCAGGAGTTATCAGCAGACAACAGCTGAACACTGTTCTGAGTGCAAACTGGTTTCTCTCCTCCACTGTTTCCAGAAGGAAAAAAAAAAAAAAAAAAAAAAGAGTTTGTGCTCTTACTTTAGCTAGAATGACCACAGAGAACATTTGCATCACCTCACAGGGACAGCTTTCCAAAGCCTCCAGGATGTGAGTCACAACAGCTGAATGCTGAGGAAAAGACAAGTCAGCCATGAGACTTGCAGAAGATGACATTCTCTTTCCAGGTCTAGGCACAGCACCAAGAGGACTAGTCTGAAAACCTTTACTGTTCAGTTCATGGTAAGGAAATTACCAGGGCAAATAGACCTGGTCATTCCATACAGACAAGAAGTACTGCTAGAGACTTCTCCACCATTTACCCAGCATTCCTATTCTTTCTTACACTGCTTTGAGGAAGGATTTGAACCACTAACAGGGCAGATGCCTCCTTCACAGCTCCTTTGGAAATAGTTGACTGTCTAGGCTATGTGTCAAAATAAATGGAGGAGAGGCGGAGACATCACCCACTGTCCTGTCTGGCACTGTCTCAAGAGTTGGGCTAATTATTTTCCAGCAGCTACACAGTAAATTCCCAACAGACACCCATCCTGGGTGAAATGGAATCATTACACATGGGAGAGGGAGGAGTTGCTGAGAAAGGTGTCTGTCTTTTATTGGAATGATGTTATAAAGAGAGCAAAATGAAAATTTTTTTGCATGATTGAACAAGAACTACCAGAGTCATTAAATATGAACCTGTTTTCCTTTTGTGTACTGAGAAAATGTCTAACTCCTGTGATAATAAGGCTGCCTCAGGCATACAGTGGACTTACTGGTCTAATTAGTGCCTTGATTAGAGCCCTTGTGAATGGGATTAATGCTCAGCATGTGGACTAAGAGCAGAAAAAGCTCCGTTCCTCCAAGCCAGGGTAGCATCGGCGTAATTGTTTATTTCTCTGAAAATCTACCAATCAGGAAAACCTAATCTCTCATATCCTACTCTGAAAATGACAGTTTGGATGCTTCCTGCTGAAAAATTAAACATTACATTATTTTAGAGAGAATGTGGTTTATAACCATGTGACCATAGTTTACAACTAAAAACATCTGAAGAAAATGTTTTTGGAAAGGAAAAAAGGAAATAATCAACCCTAACTGGAAAAGGAAATTATATTGACAGTAACAATTATAATAGTAGCTGCTGTTTATTCAACTGTCCTGTTAGATCCAAGCATCATATATCACTGCTTAATTTTGAGATGGAAAATATCTGTTTTGAATGGGTAAACTTGTAGGAGACAGTGTCTCTGTGACATGTGATCATCAATAGAGTGACACTCCCTATAAGTCATTCACTTATATAATGAATATTTATGCATCACACATTTCAAGAAAATTTCAAATAAAAACCAGTATATTAACCTACTGCTAACCACTAACCCACTTTCTGATTAAATAGCAGACAGCAGTAAGGTCTTGCTCTGAGCCCTGGCATTTCTAGCGTGTCTCCACATTGGTTATATGTGTTGAAATACAATTTTGCAAGCATTTTTTTTTGGGGGGGTGAGGTGAATTTAAGCTTTTTGAAATACTGAACATTTTTTAGCAATTTCAGTTGGGAAAAGTTCAAGAAAACTTTGTTAGACTCTGATATCTTCAGCTGAGTTCAGCACCCAGAAATTACTCCATGCTAGAGGAAATATAAAGATGAGGTTAACCAGACCTCTGCTCCCAAGACCCTTCTGACCTAGTTGCAGGGGCAGATTCTTAGCCAAAATGCTAATACATAATGGATTTAACTTTAATGGCAAAATATTGTACTATCAAGGAGAGAATATAAATTTAAAGTGTGAGGTTTAGAGAATTATACCAATAATGCTAGGACCCAGCTGCATATTAGAGTATGTTAGAATTAAGATACACTAAAAATGTTATTTTATTTATTATGCCTTGCTGTGAACTGAATGTTTATGTCCCCTCAGATTTATATATTGAAACCCCAATTTTCAGTGTAGTGATACTGGGAGATGAATTTTTGGAAAGTAAGAGAGTTGTGTAGATGGAGCCCTCGTGAATGAGATTAGTGCCCTGAAAGGTGAGAGACAAAAGACAGTTGATCTGTCTCTGCCACATGAAGACAAGGCAAGCAGACAGATGTTAGAAAAGGAGATTTGGATTCTACCCATGCCTTCAGTCTGGACTCTCAAACCTCCAGAACAATAAGAAACCAATAGTCATTGTTTATGCCAACTAGTCTATGGCATTTGTTATAAGAGCCTGATTTAAAAGCAACCTGCTATCTTTCAGTAAATCGCTACCTTTTTAAAAAATTTTTAAAAATTATTTATTATTTATTCAATTGTGCATGTATGCGTGTGTGCGCGTGTGTGTATGTGTGTGTGTGTAGAACCACGGACGAATTCGGGAACCACCATGGACGCCTCCACCTCCCCCTTGTTTACTCTGCCCGGGGATTTACAGGCTCCGCCCTACCAGGACCAGAAGCGCAGGCCACTACCGTTTCCGCTCGGTGTCTATACGTGAGGTCTAGGATCCCAACTCAGGACCTTCTGCCTGCAAGGCAGAGGCTTAACCCCTGAGCTACCTCTCCAGCCCCCCAGTAAATCGCTATCTTTATCTAAGCTGATATGACTGGAAAAAATACACTCAAGATTTTGAGTTTGGGTCTGCCTGATATCAAAATCCTTGCTCTTCCACACACAGTGCCATTCTGAAAATATATGTGATAGGTGAACAACTCTGACACTTCTAGAGAGGGTATTTCTCCAGTACCGGCTCTGAGTCCATGACACCCATGCAATTTTTATATTCCTAAGAATTTTCCTATAATAAATTCAGGAATCAGAAAAAAATGTCTTTTCAGATACTTGTTTTAGAAAACAGTCATTTTAAATATAGTAAGGATTCTAGGGTGGATGTGGAAACTGGATATTTTTCAAGTAAATGTCAAAATTTGACAAGTTTTTACATGGCCATTCAAAGGACATCAAGGTGGGAAGATAGAATTTAGTATACCTGCAGGTGTGAAGTCCACGTGGGAACCCACTCTCCAATCTCCTGGGACATGTACATACTTGACCTGACCAAGTGACCCCAGCCAGCCAGGGGCCTTCCCCCACCCTCTTGGGGATAGGACATACCTCCACCCAATCATTCCTTAGGGCAAAGCAGCTAACCAACACTTGCGCACATACAAATGGTTAGCATCTCCTGACTTCCTTGCTGGAACCATTTACTCTGGATGTTGTTTAGAACTCTTCCCTCCAAATGAAAATGCACTTTTTTTGAGAACTTTTGCTGTATTTCAAATGACTACCTTTTCTCCACGACACATGTTCTAGGTAAATCTAATAAACTATATCATATACGATTCTTATGAAGATATAAAAATTGCATAAGCATTTACAATGGTTTTTTAAGTCAACAAATTTTATTGAAAAGAATAAAAAATATATGGAAATAGAAGCCATTTGGGAATTTGCTTCTGTTTATAGTATGCAAAGTAAATTAAAAATCTCACAATATGGCAGTGTTCTTCCTTTTGGTTATATTCTTATTTTAGCATCTAATAGTAAGAAACAGTTTTCAATCAATGTGATGATATTTTAGAAATGTTACTACAAAACAAACAAGATGTGTTTTAAAGATTTTTTTTATCTTAATGCTTAATTGTGGTGATGAGCCAATCCGCACCACAATTAAGCATTAAGATAAAAAGAAAGTGGAGCCAATCCACTTTCAGCGTTTCAAAGTGATAAAACATGGAAGAAACCACCTTCAATTTCTCCATCAGAGTGGATAACCAAGTTCCCACCCACCATCACAGGCACAAATATTTTCAAGATGGCCTCCAGAATTACCAAGGATGACAAATGACTCAACTCTGTGACCATGTTTTAAAATGTTAGTCTTTGCAATGGAATTCAAACTGTGCCAGCCATCTTACATTAGTCAGACCCAAGGGAATTTTATTGTTATTTTGAACCAAATCTATTTTTGTTTAATTCTATGGGAACGACACATAGTTTGTACATTTGCCAGAAATTTATTTTCCAATGGCTATTACTCAATTCTAAATAAGTACATTCTGTATTTTTATGCTGGGGAGACACTGTAGGGGTGAGTTCAGTTATAAACCCCATTTTAAATGATAAAATACAGCCTGAACTTTTAAAAATAACTCTAGTATTCTAACTAATGTAAGTTAGGCTTTTACTGTTTTTCAAAGTGATATACTTTAAACATAATTTAAAAAAAATAAGTCGTTAAGAGCTGGTATATACCTGTCATTTCAGCATTTGGGAATCTGAGATAAGAAGGTCATGAATTTGATAGCATTCTGGGTGGGCTCCACAGAGAGAGACCTTATTTCAGAATAAAAACTCAAAACCAAAACAGATTCCCCAAAGTCACATATATTCATACACAGAAAAAGTTGCTACATGACACTACTTTTTTATATACATTTTATTATATTTCAGCTCATACAAACTTAATAGGTAGACCAGTTCCCTCTCTCCCAGCTCCTCCCCTGGAACCCCCTGTTCCCCCTCCCCTCATTCCTCCCTCCCCATCCCCCAGTGCCTCCCGCCCCAATTCCCAGAGAGTCCTTTCTTGTGCATGCCTGACTCTCCTCTGGGCCCTCCTCTCCGATGACGTGATGACGTACAAGGACCCAGTGGCATTTCCCTGAACCCTTTCCCGTGTTCCCCTTAAGCATAGGAACACTACTGTGGCTGCCAATCCCTTGCCTCCAAGGATCTTGGTGCCTTTAGCAGATGCTAGACTTTGTGAGGTCAATAGTGTGTTGGACATTGCACAGGGCATGCAAAGTCCAATTATGATTGCTTCGGCCCTAACTTGTGTGGAGTATCTTGCAAATCATTGCTCCTCCCATCCTTTTGCTCTTACACCCTTACCGCCCCCTCTTTTGCAAATGTCCCTGAGCTTCAGGATGGGGAGAGATTAGTCTGGCCTAGTTCTAAGTGGTTGATATAGAGTCTCTGAAGTTCTGGATTGTGGTTTGTTGATTTTCTTTTGCAGTTTTGCTGCTCCTGCAATGCCCTTCACTCCATCCTGCTGGGCACTGTATGTCACGCCCTGGCCAGAGATACAAAGCTGTTAAACTGGAGTCTTATTATAACATCACATTTAAGGGTAGATGTAATAAAAGTAGGAAACCTCAGTGAGGGAGGGGTCAATCACCCATTTGCAAAATGGTTACTTTTTATCTGCCAGACTATATGCCCTCCCCTTCTGGTGAGATCATACCCCCTTAGTTGTAAATGATCAGGAATGAACGTCTGAGAACTTAACCAGAACACCTGGTTAAGTTCTTGCAGTCCTTGATGGAGGCCTATTTTCTCTACTGTAACATGGTCACTTCTCTCCTTGTTTCTGGTGTGGCCCTCCAACCCCATCCCTCCTGTTCATAATCCTTGCAATTACTGTAGGTAATACATAGATTTATCTATGAGTGTCTCTGGGTGGGCTCCACAGAGAGAGACCTTATTTCAGAATAAAAACTCAAAGCCAAAACAGATTCCCCAAAGTCACATATATTCATACACAGAAAAAGTTGCTACATGACACTACATGAGTGAGGTGGGTTTGGTACTAGGAGCCACCTATTAGGGAGTACATACAGCACTTAATTTTCTGGGTCTGGGATACTTCACTTAATATAATTGTTTCTAATGACATCCATTTCCTAGCAAATTCCAGTAATTCATCATTTTTGATGGCTGAGTAGTACTCCATTGTATAGATGTACCACAGTTTCCTTATCCACTCATCAACTGTTGGACATTTGGGTTGATTCCATGACTTTGCTATTGTAAATAGTGCTACTATGAACATGGTCGTGCTTGTGCTATCGAGGTGAACCTCTGCTGCATGGGGGGGGTATTCCCAAAAGTGGAATAGCAGGGTCATATGGCATTTCAATCTTTAATTTCTTTAAGAATCTCTAGACGGCTCGCCAGAGTGACTGTATGAGCCTGCATTCCCACCAGCAATGTAGGAGAGTTCCCCTCTCTCCACATCCTCTCCAGCATTGTTGTTGTTTGTATTGTGGATTTTTGCCATCCTGACTGGGGTGAGATGATATCTCAGGGAAGTTTTGATTTGCATTTCCCTGGTGGGTAAGGAAGTGGAGCATTTTTTAAGATATTTGTTAGACATTTTAATTTCATCCCTAGTAAAGTTTCTTATAAGTTCCAGGGCCCATTTTTTAATTGGGCCATTGGTTTCCTTGTGTTTAGTTTTCTAAGTTCTTTGTGCACTCTGGATAATAGGGCTCTATCAGATATGTGGTTAGTGAAGATTTTCTCCCATTCTGTGGGTTGCCTTTGAGCTCGTGTTACAATCTCTTTATCTGAACAGAAGCTCTTTAATTTCCCAAGATCCCAACTGTTGAGAGTTGGTAGCAGTGACTGTGCCATTGGATGTCTGTTTAGGAACTGTTGGCCTAGCCCAATCAGCTCGAGGGAGTTGCTTATCCTTTCAACTATGGTTTTTATAGTCTCTGGCCGTATATCAAGGTCCTTGATCCATTTGGAATTAAGTACATGACACTACTTTTACTACAATAGCTAGAAAATTAATATCATTTTTTAATTGGACAGACAAGAGGAAACATTGTGTTACCCAATCCTTGAAACTTAACCTATCTAGAGATGTTAAGCTTCTCTCACAGGTGGTGAGACCTCCTTTCTCCTGTGTTGGGTGCTGACTTCTGATTTAATGAGTTTCCCTTTAACCTGAAAAGAGTAGATGGTTTTCACCTGCAACAGACTTCACTCCCAGAACTGACAGGCAAAACAAAACCTTGTTACAAGAAAGAACCTGCAAGTGTCTCAGACCTCAGGGAATCCTGGATATTATATTGTACTTAATGGAATGGCAGAAATTTCGAATAAAACAGTTTGAGAAAATTTTTTCAGTAACTATGAATCCTGGAAAAATATTTGCAAAGCTTTCATGAAGCTCTTTTTCAGAGAACTAAGTAGAAGACGAGGGCTGTACACTTTTTTGTGAGATGGCATTCACATTTTTTTCTTGCTAAAAAAAATAATAAAACCAGGATTTGTTTGGATTTTGATCACAGAGATGGAGACCATAGAGGAAGACACCGTGACTTAGTGTCTAAGGCATAAAATAAAATGTCATGTTTCAGAAGATGAGCTACTTTTCTCAATGACATACACTGATATATACCACTCATGCTCTAGCAAGTGCTTAGACAAATGCCGGTACAGGCATCCCGGATGAAACTCAATAAGCCATACACAAAATATATAAAAGTAGGAGAAAGCTGGCTGGGAAGAACAAAATTTGCAATGGGAAAAGAAGCAGAATGGAATTGGGTAATATGGGGTGAAGAGGACACAACTCTATTGTATTTTTGTGTGAAACTTTAAAAGAATAAAAATAAAGGGGCTAGAGAGGTGGCTCAGGGGTTAAGCCTCTGCCTTGCAGGCTGAAGATCCTGAGTTTGGATCCTAGACTCCACGTACAGACTCCGGGAGGAAGCTGAGGCTGCCTGCATTTCTGGTCCTGGTAGGCCGGAGCCTGTGAATCCCCGGGCAGAGTAAACAAGGAGGAGGTGGAGGCAGTCCATGGTGGTTCCCGAATTTGTCCGTGGTTCTACACACACACACACACACACATGCACACATGCACACACACATACACGCACAATTGAATAAAAATAAATTTAAAAAATTTTTAAAAAGAATAAAAATAAAATAATTCATGTTTTATTTTGTTTTTCAAATAGAGAATTTTCTTCCAAAACATACTTTTTGAGACCGGAAATACATCTTAGTCAGAAACAGTGCCTGAAAATGTGCTTTTAAAAATATAAAAAAATGGTATAAAGTAAAATTTAAATGGATTGTGATTCTCTTTGGCTCACTGGCAGATACGTCCAACCTTTTGATACTGTGACATGACATTATCATCTACAAAGTTAATGCTTGAGAACTACGGAATAGCAGCTACAAAAAAATCACAGGAAAACTCACAATGTTTTAAGTAAGTTTACTATTTTTTGTGGAGCTGCATATAGTCTACAGATCATAGATTAGGTATGCATAATCCTGATGACATTCAAAATTAAGTAAATACAGTTACATGTATTTTTATAAAATTAAACAGCATATAAAAGATAAATAAGTTTTTCTCCTTTCCTCATCTTTCACTAATGAAGTTCATTCTCCAAAGGAGAAACTGAAATTGTTAGCAGTTGCTTGTTTACCTTTCTACAAAATGGACTATATTCTTGGATATCAGCATGTGTGTGTGTGTGTGTGTGTGTATTCAAGTATCATTTTGTCCCAGTTTTTCAGCATGCCAAGTTACCTATTTCATAGTTTATTCTTTTTATAGCCATAAAATAAATAAATATGAAATTCTCTACCAAATAACCTTTAAAATATTTCTAATTTTTGTGAGTGATTCTGTGAAGACTTAAGCAGTTAAAATAGTAGTAAGTGTCTATATTTTAATTTTGATAGGCTATTTTCTAATTTGCTAAACTGATTTATTTCTCATCAATAATATTGAAAAGTTACTTTCTGTAATGGAACTTTTATCACTTTAAAGTTTTTACTCAAGAGAAATTCCATTTGCGGTATTCTAATTTTATATTTATTTTCAATGAGTAGTAATAAAACTTGCCTGTAAAATAAAACTGGATTTGCCAAGATAGCTAACACCACAGTGAAACTTTGCAGGCCAAAGAGTTTTCTGCATTAGAAACTGAACCTAGGCCTTCACAGATGTTAGGCAAGCATGCTATAACTGAGCTTTATTATTGGGCCCTTTTTTACATTTTATTTTGAGGATTTCTCTCAATTGCCAAGACAGAAATGGCAGCTCAGCTGGAAGAAATGGGGAATAGGGAAGTTAATGTATATGGAGTTTTGGATTTGCACTCTGAAAAGAGTTCTGGAAACTGCTATTACAACAATGTGAATATACTTGCCACTGCTGCATGGGACTCTCAGAAATAGTTGGGTCTTATCAACATCAACATTCTAGCATGGATTGTGAAGTGACTTATGTAGCCCTGCCCTTCAATGAGTAGCTCTTGGCAGTTAATGGCTGCTGGGAAGAGGAATCATTTTTCTTCAGTGGTGTAGCCACTAGTAAGTTGCCAGTGTTGCTGTAAATAACCTTATGCCCATGCTTATGCAAATACTCCTAATTATACTCATTGGCTCATTAAAAGTAAAAGGAAGGGGCTGAGGAGATGACTCAGGAGTTAAAGCTTTTGCCATGCAAGCAAAAGGACTTGAGTTCAGACCTCATAACCCACAGGAAAAATGCCAGGCAGAAATGGCAGTGACCTGCAGTTCCCAACCCGGTAGGTGGAGCCTGGGAAACCCCAAAACAAAGCAGTGAGGAGCAAGAGCAATCCAGGATGATTCCTGATATCATCTTTGGACCTCCACAGATACACACATAAACAAACAAACAAATAAACAAATGACAGGAAAGTAGGAGGGGACCACATAAGAGGAGTGCACAGGAAGTGAGAGAAGGATAAGTGAGGATGATGGAGAAGTAAATATAATCAAATTCATTTTGTACATGCATGGCATTCCTTTTTTGGGAGGGCGTGTGTGTGTGTGTGTGTGTGTGTGTGTGTGTGTGTGTGTATCACATTAATAGACAAATCACTGTAATAAAAACAAAATGCGTTTACTTTAGAAAGATGACTCCCAAAGAAGGCTGAGCAAATTAATTAAAATGCTTCACATACCTGAGCTCATTTCTCCTTTATGCAATGGCACTTGAATGGTTGTCATTCGATGGAATGTTTTATCTTGAGACAGAGCTATCTGGACTCATTGGAAGTTTGTTAGAATGATTTGTGGGATCTTCTAGAAATCAGAGAAAGAAAAGAAAGAAAGGATAAATAAAAAGTCTGATAACCTGGAGTGATACTCTCTGGGACTAGTCCCTCTGTGATTCCAATACTCAGTTAAGACTGCACACAAGTTAAGACTATGGCACAAGATTCTCAACTTTAAGACTTACCTTCCTTAGCCCAATGCAATTTGGTCTAGTAGAGTTGGGACTGCTTTCTCTTTTTCTTGTGCTGGGGATTAATTCCAGGGCCTAAAGCACATGCTAGACAAGCATTTTGCCACTATGCGATTATCTCAATTTGCCTCTGTCCCCTCCTTAATGCTGGGGTTAAGAGCGTGCACCACTGTAACTAGCTCCAGCCCTACGTGTTTTTTTTTTTAATTCTTAAGTTGTATGGTGTGTGCGTGCGTGCGTGCATGCGTGTGTGTGTGTGTGTGTGTGTAGAAAAGGACATGAGTATGTGTGCTTATGGAGGCCCATGGGTAACTTTAGGAATCGACCTGAACTGTTCTTGGTTTGCTTTGGGATTTTCCAACTCACCCTTCCAGGTCAGTAATTGCAGACTGTCACTCTATCCATTTTTGCCCAGTATTATTATTTTTTTGTCACTAATCATTCTTTTCTCCCACATTTTGTTTCCTAAACATACAAACTCAATAGGTACCCCTCCTCCCTCCTTCCCTACTCCCTTCCTCAATCGTCCCCCCTTGCACTCTCCCTCTTTCCCCCTTCCTTTTATTCACTTCCTTTCCTCTTCCTTTCCCAGTTCCTCCCCGTGGCACTACCAATTCAGGAGGCCCTAGCCTGGGCTCCCGGCTACAGACAAGCCTGGACATGTCCCAATAGAGAGCCATGCAGGCTGAGGGATGAACAACCAATGGGAAGCAGCCATCTAACCTACTCCTGCAAAGGACACCTAGTAAACAGTTAAATGATTGGTGGCTGTTCCCCAGAGTGGAGGTATGGCAACACCTGATTGGACCCCTGACCTTATATAAGCCCAAACACTTCCTTAATAAATTTGAATCTGCAGCATCTCATCCACTGCTTGCTTTTCACCTGATTCCCGGGTCTGGTTGGTGACCCTGCCACCCGGGATTCGGTAACACTCCCCCTTCCTCCCTTCCATTCCCTGGAGCATCCTTTTGTGTGAATGCTAAACCTCCCTCTGAGTCTTCTATCCTAGTGAGGGTTCAAGACTCAGTGGCATAGCTTGCAGTGCCTTCTTGGGCTCCCCATTTATATGGGAACTCTATTATAACTGTTAATCCCTTGCATCTAAGGATCCTATTGCCTTGGAGTCTTCTCCTCTGTGATCCATGATAGACTTTGGGGGGAGGGTCATTGACATGTCAGCCATTGTGCAGGTCAGGCAAAGTCTAATTCTGGCTGCTGTAACCCTAACTTGTATGGAGTATCTTGCATATCGTTGGTCTTCCCCATCTTTAGGGTCTTACAATCTTTCTGCCCCCTCTTCCTCAAGGTTCCCTGAGCTTTAGGATGGGAAGATATTTTTTGCCCAGTGTTTTTATGTGGGATCTGAGATACTAATACAGTTCCTTTTTTTTTTTGGTCCTGAGGCAAAAGCTTTAACCAGTGAGAAACCCAGCCCCAGTCCTACACGTCCTACACGCAGCTCAGGTGAAACTTACTTATCTATGTCTGGTCCACATATTACTATGGTGTAATGTCTAAAATCCCCCACTCCTCTTTTTGGCCTACATTACTTCTGCTTCTCAATAAACTTTGTTTCCTGGGTCTTGTTCTTAAAGATCTTCACCCCAAACTAGTCATCCTTACTACTTGCTCCTGCAATGTTCCCCCAATCTTCTTCACTTGTTAGTTACAATGCATGACTCCAAAATTGCCACATAATCCAATGAAGTCCTGACAAAGGGTGAACAGAATGGAAAGATTATGTCATAGTTTCTCTGTGTCATGCTCTTGCTAGCATCGCCTGCAGTCATGCTTTTAAAACAGGGACACTACATTCAACTATCTCCAACATCAAATGCATCATCAGGATTACTGTTCTGAGTCACAGTTAACTCCTTGCCTCCTGTGAACTGGAAAGAATTTTTAGCTAAGCTTGCAAAGAATTAGTTCTCTGTATGTTGCATCTGTACTTTTCCATTTTAAGCTTTATCTTTAGTTCAGTTTTAGCAACTTTTTAAACCAATGCTCAAGTTCCTGTCATTGATAAGCACCTGTGTGTTTTGTGATTCAAATTGTTAAGAAAAGTGTTAAGTAAGATCATGCCCATAACAAGTCCAGTACATTCACACTTTTATCATTTCCCCAGGTTATCCTAGAACTCCAAAAGCTATGAATAATCATATTCCAATACTGGCGATGACAGTCCATTTTTTTAGAGAAAGAAAGAGAATGACTGTGTAAGGTAAACCTAGCTCAGAAACCAGCTCTGCTTCTTGCTGACTAGGAGACCTTGGGCAGTAGCTCAGTTCTATTGAATCTCAGTTTCCCTTCGCCTTTGGACAGTGTAATTATAATACCTTGCATAAAGGGCTTTTTGGCATTAATTAATATGTAAAAGTATTCCACATATTGGCTCATACACACCAAGTTCTAAGTAAATATTGCCTTTTTTTCTTTACATGGAACATAAAAGATAATGTGAAATCTGGGAGGTATAAATATAAAGACTTTTCTAGCTTAGTCTGTCCTAAAAAAGTGAAAAGGAAAAGAGGAAAGAAAATTAATTCAAATGAGTGTTGTGGTAATCCTGAGGTCACTGCACTAAGGGTGACTGAGTTACATGGCAGTATCAGGTGGTGCTGGGCAGGGAGTACTCTGGGTGCCAGGTAGGATCTAGGCCAAGAGAGCTAAGGCCAGGGCCAGAGTGAAGCCAAGGAGATGAGTTACAGCCAAGGAAAGATGGAAGCCAGGGCTTTAACATCAGTTCTGAGCAATGGAAGCTCTGGGATAATCTGAAGGAGGCCAAGGGTGAGCGCTTGGGAAGGGTCAGGAACCCAGAACTATCCCTGGGAAGTGGTGGAGCCTGGCCAGGAGACTCCTTGACAGCCAGACCCAGGTCAAGATCATCTGTAAGATGGTTTCCTGCAGCCTCCCACACAGTCATTCCTGTCATAGAAGCCTGATGGAAATTCTGTTCCTATACTCTTTCCTGTTGATTTTTTTCTCTTTTAGTCTCTTTCTTTAATGTTGCATACATGAATATAGTGAATTTATGATATTTTTACCCCTTAGTCTCCAATCACACCTTCTTCCTTTTCTCCTTACAACCCTTCATCTCCCCTACCAGACTCTCTCTTATTTTCAAGTCTTCTCACTTGTGTGACCTACTGTTTCATCTAGTTTGTCTTTGATGACAGACGTATGCCTGACTTGATTCATGCTCCAGCAAGTGGGTACACTACTGAGGAAATCATACTCCTTTTCTTCCTATCAGCATTAGTTCTTATTAGTATCTTATGGAGATGTGGAACATCTTGAGATGTTTCTATTTTTAAGGTAAGATGTTGATAAGAGTGTAATTCTTGTGTAAATATACATACGTGCCATGAAATCATATGTATCACAGTCCTGTCATGTCCTGGAGATAGTATCTGGTCTACCACTTACTGACTCATCTTACTGACTTCTCTTCCAAGATGTTCCCTGAGCCTTGGGGTGGGGATGGGTGAGGCATAGATGCTCTATTTAGGGACAAACAGTCTGTAAACTCTTATTTTACAAGTTTACCTTTCTATAAAAAACACCTTCGAAGTAGTAAGTGATGAGAGCTCTTCCAGTCTATGGGTATGATAACAGGTGTTTAAAAAGCAGCTTGGTATAGTGTCTTCAGAGTTATACTGGTTACTGCCTGTGTTCTGTGCTGACAACACTCAGACTCAAAGAACTTAAAGGGATAAAGGAAGACTTATTTAGCTTATAGTTTCAGAGGAGAGATACAGTGTCCATTGTGGTGGAATAGGCGTGCCAGACAGGAGAAGCTGGTGGTGGCTTAAGTCACATCCATCTTGTAAGAGCACAAGGATGGGAGGAGAAATGATATGCAAGATACTCCACACAAGTTAGGGCCGAAGCAATCATAATTGGACTTTGCATACCCTTTGCAATGTCCAACACACTATTGACCCCACAAAGTCTAGCATCTGCTAAAGGCACCAAGATCCTTGGAGGAAAGGGATTGACAGCCACAGTAGTGTTCCTATGCTTCAGGGGAACACGGGAAAGGGTTCAGGGAAAGGCCACTGGGTCCTTGCACGTCATCGGAGAGGAGGACCCAGAGGAGAGTCTGGCATGCACATTAAAGGATGCTCCACCTCCATCATGGAGGCCAAGAGAGCTAGTTGCAAAACTAAAGAGCAGACTCCTCAGGGAAGCAGGGCAGGACTAACAAACCTCAAGGCCCACCCTTGTGTACGCCTTCATCCAGCAAAGCTCCACCTCCCAAAGGTGCCATGATCTTCCCAAACAGCAACCAAGGATTCAAACATATGAGACTACATGGGACAACTTATATTCAAGCCATGACAATAGCCAAACATTCATAGCCTGCTCTTCTCCTGGGACCTATGACCTTCCCTCTCATAGGTTCACGTTCTAGTTTACAGTAAGAGGAATGTATTCCCTTCTGACAAGCAGGCCTCAAATCCAATAAGAAAGTTGTTGGATGCCTCCATGTTATCCGTGACACTATTACACTGATGGTCACCTGTTGCCATGGTGATTGTTACTGCAATTGTAGGCTTCACAGATTGATGAGAATGTTTTGATTTCTTCTCCCCAATAGCTTCCATAGTACTCTCTAGTACTATGTAAGCTGACCAGTGAGGAGGAAGCATCCAGATCATTACCAGCTGGTGTTTTTTTTGTTCATATCCTGTGATCCATGTGTGTTGCATCTTTACTAATAGGGTCTTACTGTCAGTTTCTGGGAGGCAACCAAGAGCAATTGCAAAAATCTATCCTGTTTGAAGACATTTGAGACCTCTCTGACCAACAAGTATCCCATTTCTGCCATTTGTAGCATTGTTTCATTGCCTCTGGATTCTAGGTGGAGCAGCCCAAGGCATTTTTTGCTTTGCCCTGTTTTCCTTTCTCTGTGCTCCTCTGTACAGAGAGTGTCCATTCTTGTTCCTTTTATTTAAAAAAACCCTATTTTTATATATAATAACGTAGGGGGCTCCTATTCTGTTGCACTCCACAACCTTAGGGTTTTTCTTTTAGTTCCTCAGACCTTCCTACATCCCATCACTTCATCCACCCTAAGGATTTCCTCCCATTATTCTCTCCCTCATCTTGCCACTGGTGGTATCCAATATCTCTTTCTCTCAAGTCGTCACTCTAACCTTCCCTTTCTATCCTCCTGCTCACTGATCTCTTTCAAGTTTTCTTACTCTCACCGGAATTCCAAGGCAATATTTCAGTCAGGAGTTTAATGCATCCACAAATGTAACCGTTACTCTCATTTGTTGCTGTAAGAGAGCACCCAAAGTCAAGTAATTTAAGGGAAAAAGGGAGATTTATTCAGCTTATGGTTCCAGAGGGGAGATGCAGTCCTTCATGGCAGACAAGGCATGGCTGGCTGGAAGAAGCTGGAGAAGGCCTAGCCCACTGCAGACATCTTGGAGACTGAGAGCTGCAAGACTGCTTGCTACAAAAGCAGATTTCTCTGGAGTAGAGTGGGACTAATTCTTCAAGCCCCCCCCACTGCATTTCTCCAGCAGGGCTCCACCTCTCAAAGGTCATGACCTTCCCAAACACATGAGATTGTGGGGGACACATTTCAAACCATGACAACATATAAGAAAGAACATGTGGGGGCTGGAAAGGTGGCTCAGAGGTTAAGCCTCTGCCTTGCAGGCAGAAGGTCCTGAGTTCTGATCCTAGACCCCATGTATAGACCCCTGGTGGAAGTGGGGGTGGGGGGATCGTTTCTGGTCCTGGTAGGGCGGAGCCTGTGAATCCCAGGGCAGAATAAACGAAGAGGTGGAGGTGGTCCATGGTAGTTCCTGAATTCGCCGGTGGTTCTACACACACACACACACACACACACACACACATACACACGTACACACGCACAATTGAATAAATAATAAAATTTTTTTAAAAAAGAAGTAACATGTGGTATTTGTCTTTTTGTGTCTGAGATACTTGCTGAATATTATATTTTCCAGTTCCATCCACTTACCAGCAAATTCCATAATCTCATCTTTTCTAATGGCTTTTCAATATATATATGTACCACATTTTCATTACCCATTCTTCTGTCAGTGGGCATGTTAACTGATTCCATTTTCTTGCTTTTGTGAATGAAACTGCAATGAATGTGGATGAAAAAGTGTCTTTGCAATAAAAAAAAATTCCTTTTGGGAATTTCCTAGAAGTGATACAGCTGGGTCCTATGGTAGTTCCTTTTTAACTTTCTGAAGAGGCTTCACACTGGTCTCCGAAGTGGTTGTACTAGTTTATACTCCCAGCAACAGTGAGTAAGTGTCCCCTTTTCTCCATATTTTCACCAGCATTCTCTGTTGTTTGTGTTCTTGATCTTAGCCATTCTGACTGGGATAAGATGATAATGCAGGGTAGTTTCAATTTACATTTCTTTGATAACCAGGGAAGTTGATCATTTTTAAAGATTTTTGCTTGACATTTGGATTTCTTTTTGTGAGAAGTTCCCATTTAGTTCCAGGGCCATTTTTATTAAATTGGGCTGTTTGCTTTCTTGGTGTTTAGTTTTTTGAGTTTTTAGTATCCTCTGGAGATTAATCCTTTGTCAGATTCATAGCCAGCAAATATTTTCTCCCATTTTATGGGTTGTGTTTTTGCACAATTAACAGTTTCTTTTGCAGAACAGAAGCTTTTTAATCTCATGGAGTCCTGTCTGTTGATTATTGCTCATAGTATATTGAGGGTCCTGTTCAGAAAATCTTTACCTAGATCTATCAATTCAGGTGTACTCCTTTCTTCTAACAATTTCATAGTTTCAGGTTTAATATTAAGCTCTTTAATCCATTTGAAATTAATTTTTGTGTAAGGTTAGAGGCAATAATCAATTTTCATTCTTTTGCATGTAGCTGTCCAATTTTCCCAGCACCACTTATTGAAGATGCTTATTCTTTCCCCAAAGTGTGTGTTTGGCATTTTTGTCAAAAATCAAATGGCTATATGTGTGGGAATTTATGTCTGGGTTCTCTGTTCTAACCCATTGATAAATATATCTATTTTTTATGTCAGTTAAAAAAATAACAAGCATAAGGTGAAGGAGGGCCCTGGCAAAAACAAGGCAAGAAAGGATCATGCTACAGCAGAGAAAATAGGTCACTATCAAGTACTGCAAGTACTGGTTTAATTTCACCAGTCAGACAGATAGAAGGTAACCATCCTGCAAATGGGAGACTGACCCCCCACACACACACCACGGTCTCTTATTCTTATTCCATCTACCTTTGAATATACTCTTATAGTAAGACTCTATTTTAACAGCCTTTTATCTCTGTCTATGGAGCCAAGGGCAATGGAGGAACAGCAAAACTGGAAAAAAGAAAAAAAACCCAACAAACCATAATTCAGAACATCAGAGACTCTACATTAATCACCAGGAACCAGGTCAGCCTAATCTCTCCACACCCTAAAGCTCAGGGAATTTGCAGAAGAGGAGGAGGTAAGATTGTAAGCGCCTAAAGATGGGAAGGAGAACAATATGCAAGATACTCCACACAAGTTAGGGCCGAAGTAATCATAATAGGACTTTGCATGACCTGCACAACGACCGACATATCATTGACCCCCCCCCAAAGTCTAGCATGGATCATAGGCACTAGGATCCTTACTGGCAAGGGATTAACAGCCATAATAGTGTTCCTATACCAAAGGGGAACACAAGAAAGAGCTCTAGGCAATGCTACTGATTCCTCACATCTCATCAGAGAGAAGGACCCAGAGGGAAGTTTGACATGCACAGTAAAGGATGCTCCAGGAATGGGGGGAGGGAGCACTGGGAGAAAGGGAGAGGGGAAAGGAAGGGGAAAGGGGGGAGGGAGCAGGGGGATCCAGGGAGGGGTGGAGGGAGGGAGGGGAATGGAGTACCTATCAAGTTTGTGTGGAAAAAAATACACTATTAATAAAAAAAAACAAGCATAGATATATTCTATGATTAAGCATTACTTTAGATAGGTGGCTTGAATTGAGCTTGAAATCTCAGTTGTTTAGCACAACCAAAATGTGCTGTTCCACTATACCTCTTCAGGGCACGTGAGGAGGAGACTGTGCTTCATGCCATCAGAGACTAGGTTCTTCCGTCAGATGGCTGACATCCCCTTGCAGAGATTCTTAATTTACTTTCTTCTTTTTTTCTTGAGTCGGGGTCTTAACTCGGTAGCCCAGGCTGGCCTAAAACTCACTATGTAGCTCAGGCTGACTTTAAAGTAATGGCAATTCCCCTGCCTCAGCCTCCCAGTGCTGGGATTATAAGAGTGAAGTGTTATGCCATGTTCTTTTTCTTTTTTTTCTTCTTCTTTCTTTTTTTGCATACACTACTTTGGATATTTTAATGAAATTTTAAGGACATTAACTCAGAATAAAATCCTCAACTGTGTAAAATGAAATGACAGTACTACAAAAGAAATCGATTAGATCTATTTGTGCTATTGAAGTGATAAAAATAGAAACTGTAATAGAGTAATAGATGTGCTTCTCTTCTTCTTCTTTCTTCTTTTTCTTCTTCTTCTTCTTCTTCTTCTTCTTCTTCTTCTTCTTCTTCTTCTTCTTCTTCTTCTTCTTCTTCTTCTTCTTTATTTTTTTTTGGAGGTGGGGTAGGAGTGTTTTACTGTGCAACCCAAGATGACCTGAAACTCAACAATACTCCTTCCTTCACCTCTGAAGTATTGATTTAGACATGTCCCATATCAGGTGAATTGGAATCTTTACAAAGGTGCAGCTCCTTCCACATGGGGCACCATCATGTCGCAGTAACTGGAGTGTCAGAGCTCCTGCTAAACCTGAACTAGGGCCAGCACTTGGCACAGGCTCTGTATATCACTCTGGTTAGACTGTGCAGCAAACTGGCTTCCATATTGCTTGTCTTGGAGCAGCCATCTTATTTTGTGCATGAGTTTGTGAGTCAGAAATTTAGGGAGGTGTTAGTGGAATAATTCATTAGGGATCTACATGGCATGGGTAGGGACAGTTGTTGAGTATTGTGGCTTCGAGATGGTACCTTCCCTTATGGGCTTGACTGGTCGGGGCTTCTTGGCCTCTGCTCCTCACAGCATAATGGGTTCAGGCAGTCAGACTTCCAAAAGCAAGCGCTTCTAAAGGAACACGAGTAGAAGCTGACAGTATTAAGATGGATATTTTTCTATTTAATCTAGTTTAAGAAATTACCAAAACAACAACAAAAAAGGAGAGTCATTCAAACTTCTGTGGTCTGTTTGTTAAGAAATAGAAAGTGCAGAGTATAACTTTCAGACCTTCCTTAAGATGCCATACAGTGCAATTCACAGGTGCTGAAGCAGCCATTTGAAACATGAGGAAACACAGGGAAGTGTCAAAAGAATACCTAGGACCTCAGGCTGTGCCTCTGGACTCTATTTAAATATGAGAGAAACAAATTTATACCTTGCTCTAAGTCACTGTTGTTAAGGGCTTCTTTCTGTGTTTTATGGCAGACCCTAACCATAAATCATACAGGAGAGATGGATACTTCTGGAATTTTAAGTAGAAACTTAGCAATGACAACTGAATCTTGATGATACAAAAGTGTAAGGAGGCAGGAAGTCATTAACAAATCTTAGATGTCTGGGACTTCAGCAAAGAAAATTTAATGTCACTGTTCTTTTTAAAATATTACAGGGTGACAAACATATTTTCCAAGGAACTGGAAGTAATTTGAGGCAAAATGGAAAGCTGTGTTTATTTTTATATGTATAAATAGGGCTGCCCTAGGGCAGCTTGTGAACTGTCCCTTTCCTGAGCTTCTAGGCTTTACTCAGAGCAGATTTAGAGTACTGGGCAAGAGTATGTGATTGGCTGCGTGCAAACACAGGCCTAAACTCTTAGGGTTGGCGAAACATCAAGGCCTAGACTTCTCCACTGTGAACTGTGATCAGGAATTCTATAAACATAGGAAATGGCCATTTCAGATTCTGTCTGAATTTCCATAACACCTGGCAGGCCTTCCCTGCCGGCAGTCATTTTACATAAAAAATCTTGTTCACAGGTGCGATCCAGGTGATGCGAAGCAGTAAAAGTTAAACTTGCCACCTGGTCACTGTGAGGTACCAGTGTGGTTCTTTCTGCTCACTGACTTGGTTGTATTGCACATGGGGAAAGGGCTATAAGGAATGTTGGTTAATAAGATGTTCTTATGTGTTTAGCACCAACCTGGGAAGAATTGTGAGCTACTTCCTGCTCTCTGCCACCTGCCTCTCTAATTCATCTGATGCTATCCTCCCCACAAATATGCTCATCAGTGAATTCAGAAAATGTGGTTTGGCTGAGCAAACTGATAAGCAGGTTACTGAACATCATAACAAGCAAACTGGTGATGTTTCCTTAGTGTTGATTCTGGGACCATAGTTCTTTCCTATAGTGGTTTGTGTAATGGGATGGAAAGGTAGCTTGCTACACTTCACTACCAAATTTTCAGCATGAGAAGAGTCAGACCCTTAACTTGAATGGTTTTCATTTAGCAGGGAAAGTAATCAAAAAGTGTCCATGAAAGTGAGTTTCATCTACTGAAATGAGAAATCAAAGCAAGTGATCTAGATAAAGACCAGGATTCCTTTGAGATTTAGTCTCTTAAGGACTCTGAAGATGAAGAAAGAACATGTTTATGATAGTCATACCTGAATATTTTCTAGGAGCTTTTAATGTTTTGTGCATGAGGGGGCTGGAGAGATGGCTCAGGGGTTAAGCCTCCGCCTTGCAGGCGGAAGGTCCTGAGTTCGGATCCCAGATCCCACGTATAGATGCCAGGCAGAAGCGGGGGCGGCCTGCGCTTCTGGTCCTGGTAGGGCGGAGCCTGTGAATCCCAGGGCAGAAGGAGGTGGAGGTGTCCATGGTGGTTCCTGAATTCGTCCGTGGTTCTACACACACACACACACACACACACACACACACACACATGCGCGTGCAACATACATATGCACACACGCACAATTGAATAAATAATAAAAAATGTTTTGTGCATGACTATGCTACAAGTTGAAATAGGTATAATATCAAAAAAAGCATGCAGCTCAAGGCAGTGGTTAATGCTTACTGTAGGTTCTGAATTCTTGGTTTCAAGCAAGAAAAATTATTGAGGTAGTTTATTGAAAGGACATTGTGGTAAGTCATAGAATCTTTAATAAGAATCTCTGGCTCAAAACTCAGGTAAGAATCAGAACCCAAACCAGGCCGTAAGACAGAAAATGCAGACCGTTTTGCCATTGTCATTTAACCCTGCATGTTCCTGCTATCACCCATAAACCACAAATGAAATCTTCACCACTGTTACATCCTTGCTTTACTCACTCCATATTTGAAACCTTTTGTAGGAGCATCTGACTTGTCAAGACTGGGATCTATGCTTGAGCTTAAACTTCCAAGAAGTGCAAAAGATCAGACTTTTCTTTTTTTTATTTTAATACATTTTTATTATTATTTCAGCTCATACAAACTTAATAGGTACACCAGTTCCCTCCCTCCCTCCTCCTCCCCCCGAACCCCCTGCTCTCCCTCCCCTCACCCCTCCCGCCCCATCCCCCCCGTGCCTCCCACCCCAATTCCCAGAGTCCTTTCTTGTGCATGCCTGACTCTCCTCTGGGCCCTCCTCTCAGATGACGTACAAGGACCCAAGTGGATTTCCCTGGAACCCTTTCCGTGTTCTCCTTAAGCATAGGAACACTACTGTGGCTGCCAATCCCTTGCCTCCAAGGATCTTGGTGCCTTTAGCAGATGCTAGACTTTGTGAGGTCAATAGTGTGTTGGACATTGCGCCGGGCATGCAATGTCCAATTATGATTGCTTCAGCCCTAACTTGTGTGGAGTAAAAAAATCAGACTTTTCTACTAAGACTCTTATTAAGACAGATAATTCTGAAAACATAGGAAAGGGCATTCAGATTCCCTATAAGTCTTCCACTACCTCTAGCATACTGAAGATTACTTCTTCCATTTCAGAGACGGAGAGCAAAAAGATAACTTTGTCTAACATGTGTATTTTCCTTGCACATGGGGCAATTTATTTAGATTCTCACCATCTAAGCAGGTAACATGCCTAAAATGTTTCTTGATTTCACAAGAAACATTTCTAGTTTCACAGTCCAATAGGTAGCAGACTAGATGAAGTTCTCTCAGGATAGATACAGAGAGTAGACATTCATATTCATTTTTACAGTTTAGCTTCTGAACTTAGTCCTTACATATACAGAATTTCTAACTTTGTCTGTTCTATGATGCAAAGGGTATTAATCCTTGACAGACTGAGAATTCCAACTTCCCCTTTTTAGCTTTAATTGCATCTATATGTGGCATGTGATATAAGCTCTATAACCAAATGTGCCTGGCCTGGTCCTTGAATGGAGATCAGTAAACATAAGAAAAGATGATCACAAAGGTTCTCATTGAGCCAGTGGCTCCTCCAGAAGCTGAGACGCAGTGATATTTGCAGGGTTGGATGATAGTCAAAAGGTATCAACTCCAACCTGGTTCTACAGTGTGATTTAAATTTTTTTTTCTGAGTAACTATAATCCATTTTAATGATCCATCATTCTGGTGACTCTGTGATAGCCAATTTTCTTTCTATAACCATTTTCTCTTGAATGGTATTAAGGTACCACCAACTTAAACCTACAGTGTTTCACTGTACCTTAGCATCTTCTCACATTACTCATGGGACTGTCTGATATTCAAAGGTGACTAGTAACTATTCCTGTTGGATTGGCAGAAAGGAAGGAAGGAATAGAATGGGGGGAAAAAGGGGATAAGGCACATAACATGAAAACTAGTCAAAACTTTTTTTTTTTTCCTGGGGACTCATCCAAAATTTGAGCCTGGGACCCAAAGCTAATTTTTTAAACATAATTTGTAACTTTAGGAAGTCTAGGATCACTGGAGAAGATCTCTGGTACCCAGAGAAAGCTTATAGAAAAAAGCCACATGAACAAGATAAAGAACAGGTTGATTTCAAGAGACTCAAAACAATAGTATGTTTTGGCTTTAAGAAAAGATTCAAGTATATAGAGAAAATACATTCATTATCATATGAGCTGTTACATATAAACAACTATTTTTAGTTTCTGCACTAAAACAACTGACCCAAAAATTTAGGAGGAAAGGGTTTAATTGGCTCACAATTTCAGGAAATAATCCATCAGTGTGGGGAAGTTATAGCAGCAGGAGCGTGAAGCAGCTGCTCATATCACATGCGCACAAGAACAGAGGGCAAGGACCAACGCATGCACAGTTGCTTATCTTTATGCAGTGGAACACCTGTCTAGGGACTGGTCCCATCCACCATGGGCCAGGTCTTCCCACATGAATTATGAAATCACGACAATCTATCACAGACATGAATGGAAGCCAACCTTAATCTAGAGAACCAGTCAGATGGGCACAGACACCTGCTAAGTGTCCAGTTGATAATTAATACTATCAGAATGATACTCAAAAGAGCTGTTTTAAATACAGTAAAATTTTATCTCAGGTTCAAGTAGCAGTTGAGAAGTAATGGTACAATGTGGTGGTGGTGGGAGGTGTTTATTTGGAAATCCATCTTATTATTTATACTCGTTACAGCACTTTACCCACTTCATTTGCATGGCCCAGGACAACACACTGTCATCTCACATCTGCCTTCCAAGAAGGATAGAAATTGAGCTGGAGGCATGTTAAGCATGCCTAGCCATCAAGACACATCCCAGAGGTGAACTGTTTCACTTCTATCATATGCAAATGAGTGTTAGTGACATGATGACACTTAGCTCTAAAGGAGGCTGAACATCTATGCTAATGTCTACTAATTAAAGATTTTTGCCACTGCAGCATAAAGGGGAGAAAAGACATTGGTGGACAGCACCAATCTTTGCTTCAATAAACAGCAGATTGAAACAGAATATGGGCTTACACAAGAATACGGTAAATTTTTTGAGACTCAGAAATTAAGCAGGCTCAATTTTCACTAGCATTTAGATTGGAGAAATTTTTTTTTCTGAGTTTGCTAAACGTTGTTGCTTTTGAATAGCAGAAATGACTACAGGTGTCTTAAAATGGAACAGTTCTTCACATATAATGATATTGGTTGAGAAAATGGACAAATCATGTTCCATCCCACCCTTAATATTTATATCCATAATTAAAAAGAGCAAAAGTAGTCAGAACAAATAAAATTTTAAAGGTCTTTCTCGGGATATATTGCTATAACCAGTGGTGTGTGCTCAGGCAGCTTGTTACGTGTATCCCTGATTGTTCCTCTGGGTTTTCTTAGATAATGCAATAGCCCATAAGGAGGCCAGAGAGGCCTTGGGACTAGAGGACAGAGAGAGAATATTGAAGGAAATTTACAGGCAACAAACTCAAGGGTAAAAGTGGGTGCAAGTTCAAAGCTGAGGAAATAGCATGGAGAGACAGAGGGCACGTGTACATCTGAGTTATGTTGCAACATACTGTGAGGGACAAAGAGTATCAGGGCTCTAAGTCACTGGCGGCAAAGGCAGAGGGCAGCATTCAGGGAGAGAGAGCTGGGTCAAAGCCTCCTGGGGTCAACTTTGCCCAGTTGACAGGCTCCAGGCCGACATTTCTTAAATGTACTTGTGAAGGGAACAGCCTTGGGCAGCAGATTTCCTAGGAGAATAGTAATGCCTGGCCCAGGTCCACTGCGGTGCATGTTTGTAAAAGCTTGTCACAGACCTTGTTTGTTCTCAAGCTTCAGGCTTATTATGAAGTTCGGCATGTGTTGCAGCTCGCCTGCATGGTTGCTGATAAATCACCACCAAATGACTTAAGGGAACAAAGAGTTTATTTTCTCTCATGATTGTCTGATTACAGTTCTCAGTCCAGCTTGATAGGCAAGCTTACACCAACACCAGGGCTGAGAGAACTAGCCACACCATCACCCCATGGCTGAGAGAGGGATGATTCTTACTTGCCAGATCAGCATGATCGGCCAAGGATACACGAGGATGCCACCTCTCTAAACCAGCTCTCTGTATTTTATTCCAGGACCCACCCCTTGGGTCTTCCCCATCAGTTTCACAATCTCCTGCAGGTTTGCTCTAGGTTTAACCAGACCATTAATTCTCCGCAAATGTGCCCAGAGCTCAAACCCTCAACTGTCAAGTTGACGCCTGCGCCTAACTATGACAACATGGGACTGGAGCAATGGCTCTGAAGTTAAAGCCTTTGCCTGGCAAGCAAAAGGACTTTAGTTCAGATCCCCAGATCCCATGTAAAAATGTCACATAGATATAGCAGCAGTTTGAACTTTCAGCAATGGAAGACAGAGCCTGGGAAACCTCAGAGCAAAGCAATAAGGAGATAGAGCAATCCAGGATGATTCCTGATGTCACCCTTGGGCCTCCACAGACACACACAGTCAACTGCCCTCTTGCACATGCGTGCACATGCACACACGCACACACACGCATGAAGATAGACATGCCACCCAAGCTGCCTGTTTGTGCCACAGGCTACACTAGTCTAGCACAATACATGTGTTTATTTCTATTCTACAAAAGATATACTACAGCATTCGGGGAGAGAGAGCTGGGTCAAAGCCTCCTGGGGTCAACTTTGCCCAGTTGACAGGCTCCAGGCCGACATTTCTGAAATGTACTTGTGAAGGGAACAGCCTTGGGCAGCAGATTTCCTAGGAGAATAGTAATGCCTGGCCCAGGTCCACTGCGGTGCAATTAACTTAAAGCGAGGAAAATTAAGGAGGCATTTTTCAGAAATAGATAACTGTCAGCCTGGTTTTTGCTCTTAATAATACAATAGCATTTTCTAGATTCTTTTTGAACACAAATCAACAGCCTCAGGGCGATCTCTGTGGAGCACAATGAGGTGATCTTCTCAAGTTTGCCCTCTTCTTTCTTTTCCATTGTTTGCCTTCACTCTTGTCCAAGCAGTGTACATTCCCAGTGCCTCTAAGTGATGTGGTTTACCATATTGTGATGCTTTTATAGAAGTTTTAGAGAAGTTTTGGTTACATTTTTGAGGTGCTGAAGATTTAATCCAGGGCTTTACAAATGCTAGGCAAGTAGCATTTGTACTGCTACTGAGCTATATCTTAAGTCAGTATTTCTGCTTTTTAAAACTTTTAGATAGAGTCTCACTAAGCTGTGTAGGCTGACCTTGAATTCATTCTTCAGTCCATGAAGGCCTTGACCTTGGGATCTCCCTGCCTCGCCTCCTGAGTGGCTGGATTCCAGGCCTACACTCCAGGTAAGCTCTGTGTAGGTATTGAACTGATTCTTCTCTGCATCCTTTCTCTCTTTCTTTTTCTCCTCCTCTTCCTCCTTTTCTCTTCTTCCTTCTTGTCTCCTCCCCTTTTTCTCTCTGACTTGATTTTTACTTCTTACACGTCTGCCTCTCTCAGATCCTATATCAGCAGCCAAGGACATGAGTTCCTCATGCAGACTGACTGCCTTGAGTTCCTGTTCCATTCCTTATTTCCTGTGCATCTTTGGACAAGGACTTCTTCACCTACCCATGTTTGCTTCTTCCTCTCTATCAGGATGATAACAACCAGGTAATAATATTGTTATTCTTAAATAATTAATATAATGTTAATATTCTTAAAAGACTTTGGACAGTTCCTATCACATATATACACATTCCGTGAACATAACTATTATCATCCAGAGGTGACCTTTATTTCCAGCAATGCTTTATAGGAGTCCTCCTACAGACTGCAATGAGATGAAAATATTTTGATGTGTCTAGTAAACCTGCTCTCTCTTGTTTTGTAATATATATTTCTTTATTCTGGGGAGCTGTCACACTAAGCAGCTTTGCTAACATTAGTGTCACCCACCTATCAAAGCAGGGGGATGGACATTTAACCCACGCCTGGCCAATCACACTACTTCATCTTTTTGGAAGCAGTGGATCTAGATCCAAGGAGGGCCCATCAGTATTCCTCTTTCAGTTGGCAGGCTGATGGTGGCACAAAACAATGTCATTCTTTTGGAGCTAAGCTGAGATGATTCAAACTTCACAGGAGAGGCCGTCATTCCATGTCTGCGCAGAGGAAGCCCATCAGAGATCGGAAGCGTTGAGGCTGGTGCACAGAGAAGAAAGACCTAAGAGGCAGTGGGGTGAGGGGAGGAAGGAAGGGAGAGAGCAGTGTCATGACTGAGCTCTGGGTGGGCAACCCTTAGACAGCACTCACACAGACCTTCCCAGTCTAGAAAGCCAAGAGTCTCTTTTTTCATTATGGAAGTTGTTATTGTGGAGAAAGGGCATGGACAGCATGGCCTTCTTGTTAAATTTGTACTTCCCTCATTCTTCTTTCTAGCATGAAGGAGTGACAAGGGCTGGTCTGAATCTCCCTTGCTTGATCCTTCTGTAGATGGCTTTTCTTCTTTCTAGGCTCAATCTTCTACTTTTACTTAGGTTTCCTTTTTTTTTGGATTTACCCATTGTGACCTAAAATCCTTACTTCCCTTTTTCTTCCTGTCTGTCTTCACTTCCCCCTTTATCGTGTCCCTAGTTACTCCCTCTGACTTTCCTGTCTTCCTTTGTGCACATAAGTGCAACTCAGATTTTCCTCTTTGACTTCTGTTTTGTGTCTTTGCTGCCCATGCCCTTGGTCTTGCTTCTTTTAGGATTGCAATCTTGGGTCATTTGCAAAAATGTGTTCCTTTTTTCCTTGGCTGTAACGTAATAACCCTGTTGTACTTTAGTGACTGCATTTTTTAAAATATAGAAGACATTGTTCTGTTATGTTTTATATCCTCAACACTTGCCGATGACACATTTTACTGTAGTGCTTTATTGATCCGTCATCTGACTGTGCTCTGTATCAAGTGAATTATCAGTCTATAAATGAAAACCATGGCAAGTTTTTAATTTCATTGTCCTTTTGCCAGCAATTCTGTTTCTCAGTTTTCTTCTAGTTCAAGCATCATACATCTATAGGCATGTTAAATTTTCATAGTCATTTAAAAGTGAGCCACATTGCTCTTTATTAAATTAGCATTCCAGTTTAATAAATTTAGGAGAGAAGTTCATAAAAAAGTAGCATTAGGCAAACGCTATTAATGATAATTACTGCAGATGAACACTAAAGCTAGTGGATAAAGTGATAATAGCAAATAGATAATTGTGGTCTCAGAGACTCTTCCCAAGATACTTATTCATGACGAAGGGAAAAATGGTAAATTTGCACTGGAAAAGCCAAGAGAACATCATCTTAACATTTAATTATGGTTAACAGCACCATTATAAATAAAAATTAGCACTGACTAATCACAATATGATGTTCCAAGAAGTGTACAATATCCTTTCTGTGATCACACAGATTTTGATAAAATTTTGATAAAAATGTTCAGGCTTGGGGCCAGAAAGATGGCTCAAGGGTTAAGTCTCTGCTTCTTAAGCAGAAGGTCCTGAGTTCAGATCCCAGATCCTATGTAAAATTGCCAGGAGGAAATGGCAGCCGTCTGTACTATCAATCGGGGAAGGGGAAGCCTAGGAAACTCCAGAGCAAAGCAAAAGGAGGTAGAACAATTCCTGAAGTCACCCCTGGGTCTACACAAGCATACATAGTGCGCGTGCGCGCGCACACACACACACACACACACACACACACACACACACAAATTAATTAATTGAACATTTAGGAAAAATTGTTCAGCCTTGATATATTGATATAGTCATGAAAATGAGCAGATAAACTGAGATTGAAGGACCTACTACAAAATAATTGACTTCTCAAAAATGTCAAATCATCCCGGCCCGCCTTGGCTGCCTAGCCCGACCGCACTTCCCAGTCCGCCATCCCCAGGAAGACTTGGCTGAGCAAAATTGGGAGTCCTAGTTCTCGAATTGACCGGACAAACTTTCCTAATGAAAAAAACATCTCTAAAGTAGAATACTCTAGCTTCAGTATTCGATATTAATGGATGAGAAATAAAAATTTTAATGTTTACACTGTAGAAAATGCATATTCCTTAATCTATAATAGTAGCAGAATATGATAAAAATAGGAATTTTTCTGTTCTGAAAACTACAGAATTGCATGTTACTAAAAATTACTGAAATTATGTAGTATTTGGGATTTGAACTCAGATCCTTCTACTTTCAAGGCAGAGTCTTGGCCCCTAAGCCATCTCTCCAGCCTTCTATCTCTCTCTCTCTCTCTCTCTCTATCTATCTCTCTCTCTTACATAAGCTCTCAAGTACCTTTGCCCGGATCCAAACGTACTGTGTAGCCCCAAATAACCTTAAACTTCACATCTTTGAGTCTCTACTCATGAGTGTTGAATAATAGACTTATGTCCCCTACATCCAACTTAACGCAATACTCGGATCCAGCCCAGAGACTTGTGCATATTTGGCAAGCATTCTACCAACTGAGCTATAACCTCTATATATCTTTACTTCTAAAATATAGCTTGAGCATCCCTAATTTGACAATATGAAATCCGAAATGCTCCAAAATCTGAAAGGCACTGATATAACACCACAAGTGGAAACTTCCACATCTGACTTCACGGGAGAAGGCCACAATTAAGATGCAGGCACACAAACATTATTTCAGAAAATTGCCTTTAGACTATGTATATATGAATTGCAAGTAAATTTTATGTTTGGACTTGGGCCCCATCCCCAAGATTCCACAGTATATATATACAAATGTGCTCAAATCCAAAATAACCTTTAAATTAAAAATACTTTTGGCCCCAAATATTCTGTTTAAGGAATACTTAGCCTGTAGTTCTTTTCTCATTTTATGTTTTTCACCATGATTTTTCCTTAATATCTTAATACTCATTTTCCTTAATATCTCATAATACTCATTCTACACATTATAGGTAATGTTTCTTGTTCATTCAAGATTAAAGTTTATTGTTTGAGGATTAGGTGTACGACTCAGGAGACTGAGGAATCAGTATCACTTTGAGCTTGAGGGCAACCTGGGCTACATAGCAATACCCTGTCTAAAAAACAAACAACAAACAAATGTGGTAGACGAATAAATGAAATACATTTTTTCTTTAACCCACTTCTCCCAAGGAACCCCTAGGAATCTATGATAGTTTAGCTTGACTGGATTTAGAATCAACCAGGAAACGTATCTCTGGGCATGTTTATGAGGATTTTTCCAAAGAGATTAACTGAAGAGAGAAGAGCCATGTTCATTTTGCACAGCACCATCCCATGGGTTGGATACTGGCTCGAGGGGGGCTGGAGAGGTGGCTCAGGAGTTAAGCCTCTGCCTTGCAGGCGGAAGGTCCTGAGTTCAGATCCTAGACCCCACGTATAGAGGCCAGTGTTTCTGGTCCTGGTAGGGCAGAGCCTGTGAATCCTGGGGCAGAGTAAACAAGGAGGAGTGGAGGTGTCCATGGTGGTTCCTGAATTCATCCGTGGTTCTACAACACACACACACACACACACACGCATTCACGCACAATTGAATAAATAATAAATAATAATAAAAAAGGAGAAAGTGAGTGCTTTAATCTCTCTGTTCCCTGACTCCACCACAGCTAGAGCAACTGGCATTCCCTTCCCTGCTATGATAGAGTTCACTCTCAAACTGTGGGCCAAAGTAAACCCATCCTTCCTTAGGTTGCCCTTATCAGGCATTTGGTCCAGGAAATAAGTAATAAACTAAATTCAGATAGATAATGTCTTCAGTTGTAGACCACTGAAGGATGTTAACCTCCTGTCATAGTTAGGCACAGTTGAGGGTTTGAGCTCCAGGCACATTTGTAGAGAATGGTTGAGTTAAGCCCAGAGCAAACCTGCAGAAGATTGTCTAGATGCTGGGGAAGGCTCAGCCCGTGGGGGTGGGACTAGGCCCTGAACAGGTGAATAAAATACTGAGAGCTGGTTGAGGAAGTTGGCATCCTTCTCTACGCTTAGCCAGACATGGTGGTCTGGCAAGTAAGGATTGTCCATCTCTCAGCTGTTATGTGCTGATGGTGTGGCCAGTTCCTTCAGCCCTGGTGTTGGTGCATGCTGTCCCATCAAGCTGGACTGAGAACTGTAACCATACAATCATAAGAGACAATAAATCCCTTGTTCCCTTAAGTCGTTTGATGGTCATTTATCAGCAACCATGCAGGCTAACTGCAACACCTTCCTTTCCTATCTTGCTTGGAAGCATGCAACTTGTGGGGCACTTGGAACATACAAGAAGCTCAGCTATGTTCTCTTTCTCAGCTGCAGATCTTTCTCATTGATGCCCAAGTGGGATAGGCTCTTCCTTACTTCTTATTCCCTGTGAAAGCAATGAAAAATGATGAGTATTTTTCAGTTCAATATATGTTCTCTTTGGAAATTTTCCATTGCTGTTTGTGATCATTAAGGTATCTGTACTGGAGGATTTGGATAGAATGTTTTCCATCTCTGCTGTTTCTAAACAGAAATTTGGACAAGAACATCCCCATTTCTTTGTTGTTGCTTTATTGTCTGAGACAAATTTGGCTGGCCTCAGATTCACTAGGTAGACCAGGCTAGTCTCAAATTTTTTGCAGTTCTGTTTCTGCCTCTGGGATTATGGGTATTAGCCACCACGCCCAGCTTTTAGCTTCCATTTCTTGATACACATTGAAAAGTAGCATGGTGACCTATTTTCTATAAAGGCTCCTTATATCTTATGTACTTTTCTCCTCTCTCTTTCTCTCTCTCCAACTACTAAAGCTAATTTGAGGGAATTGAGAGCAACTCCATTTCGGAATATAGAGTTCTTGTAAATTTTATCTCTATAGATCATTTCTTTTGAATTAAATATTGACTTCTTTTTCTTTTTGGTACTGGACCCCCGTAGTGTCTAGGAAGGCTAATTAAGCATATATTCTACTACCAACCTATCTGTCTAGCCCTTACTTTTTAATCGCTTCTATAGTGTAGTTGGTTTCTGGAAGGAGATGCTGGCTACTTCACACAGGAGCTTGATCACATCACTCATCTCTATCTGAAAGAACTTGGCAGAATGAACCCGAAATCTCTGTCAGGCCAAAGGAACGAGGCAGAGAGCCATGAAAGATAAGAGGGACAGCCAATGGAAGCAAATGTGATAGTCCCAAGAACCAGCCAGGGCTGGCTGACCTTTGGTGATTGCTGAGGATATCGTTAAAGACAATGTTGGTGAGACAGTGGGAGACCCGAAAAGATGGCCTTTTTTGCCTTGGGAACCTTACCGTACTTCCTGTGAGGACAAGTTCTGCTTCCAGGAATAAGCCCTTTTGCCAGCTGCTCCCCAGACTTGTTCCTCAAACTTCTTTCCCACCCCCAACTAGACATTTATACACAGGTGTTCATCTCTCAGTGAGGAGGGTAGTGAAGAAATTAGGACTTTCCTTTTGGTTTTCTCCTAAGGCAGTGGATAAGAGCAGCCCAGATAAAGAAAGCAGGATCAGTTGGCTGAATGTGGAATGGCTCCCCAGTGCTTCCTTTTACCTGACTTAGAGAGGCTGTCCCAGAGCTCAATGCTACTGGTGGTGCAAGTCACAAAAAGCACTTACGTTAGTAGATGAGGCAATGACTTTATCACCCGGGAAGCTCCATGTCTCAGGCCTTCTGTCTGGGTTTATGGCCTTGAAATGTGTATTGCGTCAGTTCTGGGACACATTTTCCCTTATCAGCACTTATGCTCCAGGGCTGTTTTCTATTGATGTCTGCCAGGGACCATGGCCCCAGCATGTGCCTGACCTCTTGGGAGTGGGATGTCCTTTTATCAGTAACAGCAGCCCATTTCCCTGGTGACCAGATGGATGGAAGAGAAACGAAGAGCATCTGTTGACCTTTTGGAGCAATAAGTGTTCCATATACTCCTCAAGAGCGACAGGCTCCAGGCTCTTTTAAAATTCATTTTGTGTTTTAGAAATGGAAAAATAACAAACAAACATACAACATACCTTACTTTATGTTTCATAACCTAAACTAATTCCAGTTCCTGTGGAGAAGCACTGAAGATGCAGGTGTATTGGTCTATGATTTATTCTTTTTAATTCCAGGTGTCACCATTTTAAATGCCTGTACACCATGCTTGAGGAATATAGATTGCCTTTAAAATTGTGATTTTCATGGCTGCTTTGTTTTTCTTGTTGATAAACTTTTTGTTGTTAGGGATTTTTTTTTCTATTTATTCTTTGACTTTATTTAGCCTGTGTGTGTGTGTGTGTGTGTGTGTGTGTGTGTGTGTGTGTGTGTGTGTGTATCAGAGGGCACTCTGTGTCCCTGTGGAGGACCAAAGGTGACTTTGGGAATCATCATAGTTTGCTGTTATCTCCTTTTTGCTTCCCTTTGGGATTTCCCAGGCAAAGTGCAGGTCGCTGCCATTTCATTTCTGTCTGGTGATTTTTTACGTGGGACCTGGGATTCAAACTCAGGACTTTCTGCTCGTGAGGCTATTTTAACCCCTGAGCCATCTCTCTAGCCAATGTTGACAAAACTTTTTAGGATGTTTAAGATGTTTGTAGCAGTCTAAGAAATTGCCTTCTGTACTTCGAGAGTAGAGACATGGTGACAGCTTTTCTTCTTTCTGACTCCTTCTCCCCTATCTTTGGAACAGGCCGTGGCTGTGGGCGGGTTTTTTAATACCATTGTTTAGTCTGTACAATATTTTTACAGCCCAAAAGCATGAATTTTTTCTGTTATCATCAAGCATGCAGTTTTGCTAATACACAGAAGTAGTTCCATAGATTTAAATAAATTCAGGGTTGGGGAGATGGCCCAACGGTTAAGGCATTTTGCCCTGTTAGCAACAAACCTGAGTTTGGATCCCTAGATCCCACATAAAATGCTAGCCTGTTTTAGTACCCTGTCTGTAATTTCAGCCCTGGTAGGGGGAACTTGGAAATGCCTAGAGCAAACTGGCTAGCCAGACTGGCCCTAATGGTATGTTCTGGGTTTAATTAGAGACTCAGGCTCAAAATAAGATGGAAAAGTGATGGAGGATGATTCCAGAGATCACCCTCAGGCCTCCACAAACAGATACAGGCATACACGTGCTCCCACTCCTGTATCAAACGTGCACCCACTCACATGCATACATACATGCTCATACCCTATAGGCATTAAATGAATTCAACTCTATTATTTTTAGTATAGCGGCTCTTATGTTTTGGTATGCATTGCATCACTTAAGAAGGTTCTTAAAAATGTGTTTATCTGGCATTGCAGATCAGATAGATGATTTAGTGACAAGATTCAGTCCAAGGCATTGCATTGAAAACTTTGTCCCAAGAACAGGGACTAGGGCCATTGTCTTGGAACAGGTCCCTCATCCTGAGCAAAGTTGCCAATTTGGTCAGATGAGTGTTTCTTGTGCAACTCTCCTCTGAATAACAAAATATTTAGCACCATTCCTGGTTTTTAATCACTAAATACTAGGAGCATTCCCATACTATTTCCAGTTGTCACAAGCAGAAATGTTCCCGGGCTCTGGCAATTATAGATTTGAAAGCCTCTGCCTTAGAATATCTGTTCTAAGCATTCTAATTGAGGCATTCTGCATACCTGAATACTCTTTTGAATGATGATTCTGGATACCTGATACCTGAACATTCTTTTGAGTGATGATTCTGTGCACAGCTCTCCTATCTCAAATGCATTCTTAAAATGCTCTATGTTGAATATGATTTTTTTTCTGCTATGTAAGTTCAAACTGAGGGTTGCCCTGTTTGACACTATTTACAGTGTTACTTTTTTTTTTTTGAATCACTTTCAAATGCTTTGTATTTTTCACATGCAAGAACATTATCTTCCACAATGAAAACAATCAAAACCTGGAACTTAATATTGAGGCATTACTAATGCTGAATACTCAAATTCTCTTTCAGTTTTGAGCATTGATGCCAAAAACGTCCATTAGAACATCGGAACATGTTCATTGTGTTCCTCATTCTCCTTTTACAGAGAATAGTTCTCAGTCTTTCTCACTTCGACGGTAAAGACTTCAAGCTATTTTGTGGGACGGTCCTTATTTTGGATTTATCTGATATTTCTCATAATTAGATTTTATTTTATTTAATAATATTATTTATTTAACCATTAACAATTCATACATGTCTGCAGTTTATCTTGATCATATTCATTCCTCTCCCACTCTTCCTGGAGTCCCTCAACATATCATTCCCTTCTCACTATCATATCTTTGCCTTTATTTTTTCTTTTTCCATTTTCATGTGCACTTGTATATAGATATTTACATGTATGTGGGCTCATGTGTGAGTACAGGTGCACATGGAGTCCTGAGGTTGATACCAGGAATCATCCTTGATCACTCTTCCACCTTATTCTTTTAGTCTTGGTCTCTAATCAAACCCAGCTTGTTATCATGGCTAGTCTGACTAGTCGTCTTGCTCTGGGGATTCCTGAGCTCTGCCTTCTGAATTTAGAATTATAGGTAGGCATTTATATTGAGGTTCTAGGGAATCTGAACTCTAGTCCTTTTGTTCATGTAGCACGTGCTTTGCTGCTGACACATCTCCCCAGCATTATTATTGTTGTGTTATTTTTATTGTTTATTACCAAGTGGATCCCATTAGTGCTGTCTGCATGTCTGTGGAGCCATCCACTGGCGCATGGACATACCATCAGTAGACACACCCACAAAAAAACTAATAATTCCTACTAGCTCCATAGCTAAGGGTAACTTCTGATGATCCCTTTTCCCCTGTTCGTGCTGAAATGTTGAATGATTGGAACTTTTTCAATTTAAATGTATTTTAATATTTCCTAGTTATACATGTTCAATGAGTAGGTATCCTTGCCTTCTTCCTTCCCCTCCTCTCCTCTTTTTTCTCCCCTTCCTTTCCCCTTCTTCCCTCTTTCCCTTCTCTTGGTCCCTCCCATCCTTCTATTCATCAGCCTATGTGAGCCTTGGGATTCCCTCTGAGTCATGTACTCTGGCGAGGATCCAGGCTTCTGTGGCAAACCCAGGGGCCCCTCTTTGGGCTGCCCACTAACATGGGTACTCCCCTATCCCTGTCTAACTCCTTGCCCCTAAGGATCATACTGCTTGAAACTATCTCCCCTGAAATCCTTGTTCGTCTATGGGGCCATGTTGACATGTCAGTCATTGTGAGGTCTGGTAAGGTCAAATCTCATTGTGACGAGTTCCTGGCTACCACAGCCTGTCTTGAGTGGAGTATCTTGTCCAGCTGTGGACCTCTCCATCTTTAGGCTCTTACAGTCTTACCACCCCCTTTTCCACAAGGTTCCCTGAGCTTTAGGATGGGGACAGATTTGTTTGGCCTAGTTATAGATGAGCATTATAAGGTCATCAGTATTCTGCATTATGATTGGCTATTGTTTTCAATTTTGCCATTCTTGCACTGCACAAGGCTGCATCTTGTCTGGGTGTTAAGTTCCTCTCCTATCCAAAGATAAAAGAAACTGTTTTAAAAAAGGTCTTTATATATAAGAAGAAGTTTAAAAGGAGTGGGGTCAGTCTCCAGGTTACTACTGGCTACCAACTAACGACCAACTCCTAACCTCTCTATGATGGAGGACACATGTCTAGCTTTTCAAACCCATTTAAACACAAGTGAACAGGAAGGAAAGTGAGAATGGGCAGTATCAGATGTCTGGCTACTTTCAGGCCTTTTTAAAAAGTGGCCTAATTTCTCTATTGAACTTTGTTACTTTGTCTCCTAAATGGTTGGATCTTGTGCAGGTAACCACAGCTGCTGTGAGTGAGTTCATGAATACAATAGCCATTATATGTCCACAAAACAAGCATTTCACATTTGGCTCTTTATTCTTTCTGCCCTCTCTTCCACAGTATTTCTGGAGTCTTGGAGGTAGGTGATACAGATGTCTTACATAGAACTAAGCACTTAGTAGTCACTTTTCTCAGCACTTTGACCAGTTAAGAATCTGTATATTAACCCACTGCAGAAAGAAGTTTCTCTGACCAAGGTCGAGAGCAACACTACTCTGGGCATACAAACAAATATTTAGAAAATATTTAGTATAACAGTAATAGTATGTTCTTCCCTCAGGTGTATTATATTCCCAGCTATGGGTTTTTGACCTAGGTTTATAATACCAGATATTATGTTCTGATAAGCAGGTTTTAGGTTTAATCAGAAAGTGACTGGTTATCCCAGAGCAGGAATGTCACTATTGCAGCAGTGGGCTCATCTTATCTGACAGGTTGGTAATGTTGCATGCAGGACTGTTGATTTTTAAAGTGATAAGGATAGATCTGACCTTTTGAGTTGTAAGGATGGGGACTGGAGATGAAGCACATTTACAGAGTATAGATGATAGGGTACTTGCCTAGTATACACAGAGCTCTGGGTTTAGTCCACAGCAACACATATACCTGACATGGTAGTAAATGCCTGTACCTCAAGCGCTCAAGAGGTAGAGACAAGAGAATCAGAAGTTCAAGGTCATGGAGCTCCAGTGAAGCAATTGTTAGGAACATGGTACTTACATAAGAAATTCAAGGTCATCCATGGCAATGAAGCCAGTTTGAGGCCAGTCCAGAATACAAGTTGCCCTGTCCCAATAACAAACAAACAAATGTTTTAAGGAAAAATGAGATAGTTGTGAGTGCCACATGCAGTGTTAGGTTCTTACTATGTGGGTGTTACATTGATAAGAGTATCCACTGTAAGAAGATAGAATCTAGAAGGAGAGAGAGATGTGTCCACTCATGATAGTAGAATCTGGTGCATCAACTAAGTCAGGTAGCCATAGAAAAACACACAATGTGGTATCGTTTTACTGTTATGAGCAAAAAAAAAAGCATAAATGAAAATTTTCACAGTTTTAAGAAGATGAAGAGCAGTTTGTCTGAATGTTTGAGTTCTGGGGAGTGCTGTCGCCTTAGCTGGCACATGGCCACCTTCTTGTTGAGTCCTCACAAGGGTGGAAAGATAGCTCTTACATCTTTTTATTTTCTGAAACTATATATCAGATCAGGGCTCCACCCTTAAGCCTGAATTTAACCTTACCTCCTCAAAGGCCCTATGTTAATATAACTACATTTGAGAATGTGTATATGTGTGCATGTGCGTGAGAGAGAGAGAGAGACAGAGAGAGAGAGAGAGAGAGAGAGAGAGAGAGTGTGTGTGTGTGTGTGTGTGTGTTACAGTATATAAATTTGGTGGTGGTAGTGGGGTCCAATTCAGCCCACAGGACTTGATGAAAACACAATTAACGGCAACTCCACTTGTGGGAGTCAGAGAAGAGTTACTAGATAAATTCCAAATTGCATCTTAAAAGTATTTCACTTGAAGAAGTGTACATTCAAAATATCAGAGAAGACAGTAAAAAGCAACAGTTTCCCCACCTCTGCCCAGCCTCAGGTTTACTTTCTGCCTTGTGCATGCATCATGAAGGTTTAAGGAAACAAATAAGTTCAATTATACTTGTCATGGTTTGAAATGTGTCCCCCATAGTCTCATGTGTTGGGAAAAGTCATGGCACCTTTAAGATGTGGAGCCTTGGCTTTAGGAAAGTGGTCAGAGGAGGTGAGCTTTGAGGTAGATTAGTCCCAGCCTACCTCTTGGAGAAGTTTGCTTTTGGAGCAAGAAGTGTGGCAGCTCTTAGCCTCCAAGATGTTTGCAGTGACTTAGCCTGCCTCCAGCTTCGACAAGCCAGCCATGCTGCATCTGCCATGAAAGACTGTATCTCCCCTCTGGAACCATAAGCTGAATAAATCTTTCTCTGTTAAGTTGCCTGATTTTGAGTGTTCTTTTACAGCAACAGATAAGAGTAACTTATATTCATCAGAGTAGAACTGAGAGGAAGAAAGCAGGACCATAGGATTCAAGTACGAAAGATGGAAAGAAACACAAAAACATACAGATTAGTATTTCTAGATATGATTCCACCACAATAGTTCAATTTTCCCATAGACCTTTGAGAGTATAGCTATTTCTTGAGCACCTGCAGTTTCTGATGAGGAGTCATATCTCTATCTGACCCGTTTGTACTTGCATTGGTTTTACTTTTTGAAGGATTTTGAGATGTCTTTATGCTTTGTATTTTGAAGTCTTGACAATCATGTATTTAGGAATAGATATTTTTAAATTTGTGAACTGACCAATAAAGGCATTCTTCAGTCTAAAGATTCTGGTATCTATTGGTTTTGATATTTTCATTCTGTCTTTGCTAATTTTGTCTTCATCATCTTTGTCTTAATTGCACTTTGATTTGCTAAATAACAAACTTGCTGAACTATCTCTTCATTTTTTTTTTTAAATTTTTTTATTATTATTATTATTTATTCAACTGTGTGCATGTGAGCGTGTATGTGCGCGCGCGTGTGTGTCTGTGTGTGTGTAGAACCACGGACGAATTCGCGAACCACCATGGACGCCTCCACCTCCTTCTGCCCCAGGATTCACAGACTCCGCCCTACCAGGACCAGAAGCGCAGGACGCCCCCACTTCCGCCTGGCGTCTATACGTGGGATCTGGGATCCGAACTCAGGACCTTCCGCCTGCAAGGCGGAGGCTTAACCTCTGAGCCACCTCTCCAGTCCCCTCTTCATTTTTTTTAAACAAGGCAGTTGCAGATTCATGACCCTCCCTACCCAGTCTCTCCAGTGCCAGGATTACAGGTCTGCATCATTATGCAGCTTTTTAAAAAAAAATTTTAAAAATGATGATAAATCATACAAAGTATCAAATCATTTCTTAATTTTTATTTCAATCTTCTTACGACTGTCTTTTTAGTTTTCATACTCCTTTTTGCCATATCCTATTAATTTTTAATGTTTTTCTCCTTTCTGTAGCATTTTAAACTTGGATAATGGATGGTTCATCTCTTTGACAATAAGTACAATTATTTTTTATCTAGAATTATTTCAGTTTTTCTGATTATCTTGACCAGGTTCTGTTTTAAATTAGTATCAAATTGTTTTCATTCCTTTAATGGAACTGAAGACATCTCTCTAACATTCGAATGCGAATTCAAAGAGGAAACGCTTCCCAGCTCAAATATATAGCTATAGGAATGAATTTAATTTTAATTTTAAAAAAGTTTTTAGAAATTATTAGCCCTCTTCTTAGAACTGTGTATCACCACTGCAGATCTAATCATCGCAGAACCTTCCCTACTCCTTCTGTTGCTATCTAATCTCTCCTTACTTTTTGACAGCATTAATGGTGGCTTTTGTAGTCCTGACTTTCTTCATTCTGTTCTTGTATTCACTGTTTTCTGGAATACTTTTCACAACAGTCATACATGTCATACAAGTTTATGCTTGGGCTCATTTCTCTTTGCATAATGCAAGGAATCACAAAACCAATTGTCGTGTTACCACCAAAATGGGTACTGAATCCAAATACAAAGATAACATCTGGTATAGTAAATTTTGGCTATGGTTTTCCAAATTTCTTAGGCATTGTTGCTGTCTTAAGTTGATAAACATCCATTTGTTTCCTCTGAAATGGCTGACTGGTGATGAACTTCCTGGTCTGGAGAGCTAGTGTGTCACTCATACTGCTGATTGATCACTGTTGTATGACATTTTTTCCCTCTGAACATAACATGATGACATTTTAGATTTTTTTCCCTTCTGGTAATATGTAGAGGTTTTTGCAGCAATTTGAAGCTTTCCATCTGAAAGGAAAGCTTATGAAACTCAGAAAGTAAAAAACTCATTAGTATTAGGAAGTTCCTGAAACTAACAAGATTCAGGAAGTAGGAGGCTTCCTAAGGCAAGAAAAACAATAAACAACTCCTGACAAAAGAGACTTGCAGTCAGCCTAGCATTTCAAATGAGATTCTTTTTGTTTTATTACATATCTTACTTTTGCCTAATCATACAAGCTCAATAGAAAACTCCCTGACCTCCTCCTCAACCCCCACTACACTCTTTCCTCTTCCCCCCTCCCTCTCACCCCTTCCTTTTCTCCCACTCTCCCAGTGCCTACCACTTCCTCCCTCCCATCTCCCAGAGCATCCATTCCTTTATGGAACTGAACATGGGCGCTGAATCCTCCTGTGAGTCTTCTACCCTAGTGAGGGTTTAGAACTCAGTGGGATAACTTAGGGCCCCTTCTTGGGCTGCCCGCTAGCATGGGAACTCTATTTATCCCTTGCCTCTAAGGATCCTACTGCCTGAAGCCTTCTCCCCTGTGATCCGTGCTGGACTTTGGGGAGGTCGTGACATGTCAGCTATTGTGCAGTTCAGGCAAAGTCCAATCTCATTGTGACTATATCCTGGCTGCTGCTGACCTGACTTGTGTGGAGTATCTTGCATATCGTTGCTCCTCCCCCATCTTTAGGCTCTTACAATCTTGCTGCTCCTTCTTCCACAAGGTTCCCTGAGCTTTAGGATGGGGAGAAATTTGGCTGGTCTGGTTCCAGGTGAATAATGTAGGGTCTTTGGTGTTCTAAATTATGGTTTTTTGGTTTCCATTTTGCTGTTCCTGAACTGTCCTTGGTTGCATTCCTCGATTGGTATCAAAGGTCATCTCCCCAAAGGAGATTCCTTGACAAGCCAAGCTGGCAGCAAATTGTACAGAAAGCTCCAGTGTTGCAGCTTTTGTGAGTCTTATCCAGGAGGGCTTTTTGATGATGTAGCTGTTTGAGTCATTCCTATTCCTGTAAGAAACCCTTCACCACACTCCTGCAAGTAACCCAAATAAACTCACTGATTTGTCAGGTTGGAGTTAGGCGTAATCACACCTTTGTCTATCACCCAATCCCTATATGGATGAATAGTCTTTTGCAATGGCATCTCCCAAGGAAGAGTGTCGCATAATATCCTCAGCAGCCGTGGAAGGGAAAAAAGAAGCTATGGTTGATTTCTTTAAAAAGGAAGCTTTACCGTTGCTCAGAAAGACATTTTTCAATCATTTTAACTCAAATTTTGAGATCTTGTCACCCATACTTATATTGAAACTGCCTCATGGTATATACCAATAGCCAGGCCTTTTCATTTTTCACATATAAACAAATTAATCAATGTGAACTTGGTAACCTTAATGATTCCTTGTTTCTTTTTTTATTATTTATTATTTATTCAAGTGTGCATGTATGCATGTGTGCGCGTGTGTGTATGTATGTGTGAATGTGTAGAACCATGGACGAATTTGGGAGCCACCATGGACACCTCCACCTCCTCCTTGTTTACTCTGCCCCAGGATTCACAGGCTCCGCCCTACCAGGACTAGAAACGTAGGCCGCCCTGCTTCTGCCCGGCGTCTATATGTGGGGTCTAGGATCCCCCTGCAAGGCAGAGGCTTAACCCCTGAGCCACTTTTCCTCCCCCCTTGTTTCTTTTCTATAAAAAATAAAATTCTGTTGCACTTAAATGACCAAACATTTTGGGATCTTTACTTTTGTTGGCTTTGTTCTGCTTAGAAGTTTTATAATAGTTTAGGAAAATATCCATTTGCTCAATTCTCTTTAACATACCTACCAGGAATCTTAAAGCCTATCTAGCATTATCTGATTTCTGAATGGTGAGCAATCTGTCTTCTTACCTGTCAAAATTGGCTCCATCTAATTCCTAGGCTTTCTCTTGGGGAGGATCCCAAGAAGTATCACATCTTGCTCTTTCCTTGGCTACAATAGAACCTGATGAGCCCTTGGAGTCAGTTTCTTCTGGTCAGCCTGGACCAGAGTAACTATCAGCACAGATATTGATCCATACAAAACCAACAAACAAACAATAAAAAATCCAGATTTTCCAGAAACATCTTGGCACCCCAATTTTCTGGAGAGGGCAGAAACTCGAGCTATATAATTCTCTGTGACTTAGATTCTATAATGAATCCCCACAGAGAAGTGTGGTCACTCTAAAAGTCCATTGAATTTTTGGTATGAATACTGAATGCCCAGCTCACAGTTGCTTGGTGAAACCCTTATTAAGCCCTTGCAGCTAAGAACCACTTCGTACATGAGAACCTTATGTGTAAATAACAAGGCCCAAAGAGCAGAAGAGCTCATACAGGTTTGTTCTCTTTTATGCCAATGTCTCCTATCTCTTAAAATCTAGTATGTTGGTAGCCCCACTTTGCTTGATTTTGCTTATTGCCTTATTTCTGAGTGGTAACTTTATTCTAGATTAAAACTTTTAAAAGAACTTGTCCCTAGCTTGTAAAAAGAGCCAAGAGATTTTATGAAGTATTTATTCTTCTTTCCCTTCTGCTTTGCTAGAATTTTCTTGAAAATGAATAAATTATGTGCAAAATTAGGGACATTCATGCAATAGATGTTCAATCCAAAAAAATAAAAATACCTAATAGAAGTCATTGAAATAAAGAATTCTCTATTTGGCCTCTCTGCTCTGTCCCCACAGACTACCCCAAGGGACCTCTATCTCCATTTGCATCCTTTTGCTTAGTCTGCCTTCACTCCTCACTTCTCTCATCTGCCTCAGCTTTCTCAGATGAAGGCACAAATATCATTTAATGGATAACTGGGAGCCGATAGAAGGCAAACAGATGCAGTAGGAGGACATCATCTTTTAAGTAACTTTTGAAGTCCTAACAAAGACACTCAAGTCTGATGGGAACCAAATCTACGCTAAGGAAGGGACAGAACTGTTACTTTCTTCTCATGTTCAAACGGGAATCCCCTGTAGTTAAAGGAAATACAATACCGTTCAGCTCTCTTGACACATATTAGGAGCTTTAGAATGGTCACTCTCAAGAAATTTTAAAAAAGTAGTTTTAAACTGAATTCAATTCCAAATGGTAGAGAGCATAAAAGATGCAAAACATTTAAAATATATCCACAACTTTCAAGACAGTGACCTGAATGACACAGCTGAAGAAATACTATGAAAATCAGAAGTGTGGTGATTATCTTGAGAGCATAGGAGAATGAACCATCATGAACATTTGATGAGTCCTCCAAAGCATTGTCAGGGGAGAAGGAATAACTGCTATTCAGTGGCTGGATGGACGCTGGCATGTAGCATTAGACTATGCTAGCCTTTAGGCATTGATTTATCTGAATAACTAACTGTTGTGCTTTCCTGCTCTCCAGTCATCTCTGTTGATTATCTGACTTCCTTCATAGTTCTGCCTACGGAAATGCATCTGTTACAGTGGCGTTTAGTATTGCATTTTTTATAACAGCATTTTTTTCTAATTATAAGTGAATGACATTTTGAACAGTGTACTATTTGGTTTCTTCTATTGGTTTACCAACGGAGAGAGAGGATTGGTTGTGCAGTAGGTGAGTACACATATATGCTTCTAAGAGAGGAAATCTCACTGCAGGTGAATAATCTGGCATTCAGTTTTGAGGATGAATGGATGTGCATCTATTCCTGAAGAAATTAACACACACAGGGAGTATTTGTGATCTGGATTGTGGAAAATTCTCTTGCTAAAGACATAGACCACCGAGCCTTGCTTCCTATGAGATAAATATATATGTGTCTAGCTGTTGTTATCTGACCATATTTGGGCAAAGACAGAATGCTGCAATAACTTAAGACACAATGCTACTGTGCATAGCATGCTTACCTCAACATCTAGGTTTTTGGAACACAAGGGTGGCATTGTTTCCTTCAAATTCAGCCTTTTAAAGTCCCCCACCCACCCAACTGCAGGATAAAATAATGCTTTAAAAGACTTTAAGTTAATTTAAATCCTGATGTAGGTGCATTTTTATTAGGCTCACTAATTAAGAAGAGGAAGGAACTGAATAAAACAAATCATTTCAACTTCAAAGTCACCTAATCCTGTTCTCCAATGCACCATGCATGAATTCTATGCTCAGGGATGAGGCACATTTCCATACTGTTTAGGATACACTGACATGCCTTTGAAAGATATTTAAGAGAATAAAACAGATGATTGATAAAAAAAGTACAATTCTTGATTCTGTTCTTTTTTGGTTACACAATATAAACCCTCAAGATCATGTGCCAAGCAAGCAGGACGCCTGATCTGCAGGGGAGAGAAATGGGAATTTGTGAAATGGAATGGCAGGATTGCCCATGAGGGGATGCTCTCTAGAGATAATAGCTGCTGTTTCCATGGCAATGGCAGATTCACCTGCACACCCCATCTCTCTGCTCCTTTGTTCAGAGCAAACTCCCATTAAGCAGCAACCAGCATTATTAGCAAGGCAGAGACATTTGAAAAGCAAATTGGTTGCCACTGTTCTGTGTAAAGACCTTTGTAATGGATCTAGATTTCCCCAGGTTTTTAATACAATAGCAGAAGAGCACTTGGAAAGAAAAAAAAATCCCTGCCTAAAATGTTTGAGATAACATCTTCGTCACATTTTCCTAAGAAAAAGCTAGAATCTTTAATATTAAAATCCAGCAATTCCTAAATTCCAGTACAACTCAGTATTCCCTGCGTTTGTACAAGTCAAATTTCCAGGTCCTGCTTCCAAAGAGTCTGATTTAGTGAATATTTCAGTTCATTTTGTTATAACTATCACTAAATTCCAAAGACTGGGAAATTTGTGACAAATAGTGATTTATTCAAGTCACGGTTCTAGATGCTGGGGAATGGGGTGGGTGTCCGGGGTCAAGGAGGCTGCATCTGCAGCATTCTTGCTGGTGGGGATTCTCTGTAGACTCCCAAGGCATCACAGAGATGCAAGCAAGTCAGAGAGGATTCACTTGTTATTACAAAGGTACTTTTGCAATAGATAGCCCATTAGTCCATTAATAATGCAAGTGGATGAATCCTTTCGTCAGTGGCAATATACTCATGGTCCATCACCTCCCATGAATTCCACTTCTTCACGTAAGACACTGAGGACTGTTTCTAACATAAAATTGAAAGGGGGTGGATATGAAGCATTCAGATCCTGGAAATAGATATGAGATAGAGCCTAAATATGATATCCTAGATATGAGATAGGGCCGCTAGATTTTTAGCAGTGCCTTAAGCTGATTCAGATACAGGTAGGGATACGACATATTCCAGAAAATCCTGTTTTACAAGCTGTCCAAATATATAGAAGCAGAAAGAATTAGACAGTGTACTCCACAAGAAAGGTCAGAATTGGAAAGAGGATAGTTGACTCTCAAGGAATTTCTCTTGCAGTAAATGTGTGAAGCTGTTCGGGTGGAAGCACTCTTCAGTGCATCCCCTCAGTCCTCTGTCAGAGGAGTTCAGTGTGCCTGCACTAGCAAGCTGCAGGTGGCACTTAAGCTCTTATTCAAATGTAGTTTCCCTTTGAAGAAGAACGAGTTGATCTGAATAAAAGTCCTATTTTTGGATAGGAGAAGTAAGTGATGCAGAGATATTTACACCATAAAACTTCTTTCTAAGGGAGAACATCCTTTATCACTTAACCTTCTTCATAGCAGGTGATTCAGGAAGGGCACCAGGATTAATGCACCAGGATTACCTGATGACCACCTGGAGACCACCTGGACTGCTGAGATTTTGAGACTTTTCTCACTTTCACAAAATAGGAATTAGAAAATCGGTTTCCACTAAAACATGGCAGCAGTTTTTGGCAATCCTCTTTCGATATATACTAACATGTGAACTAAACCTCATTTGTGCCAACAATAGTAGGGCCTTCTTTGTATAGAAGTTACAGTTTGAGTCTGAACACAGAAATGCTGCGTTATTGCTTTGTCAGATGAATACATACATAGCATTATTAGATTATACATAGCAATTATATATAGCAACAGTGAAAGGAAATAGTCCAATGTGGCGATGAAGCCTGCAGACTTTTGGGACCACACTGCCTGACCACTAATCTGCAATGTACCACACAGTTGACAGACCCCTCATCTGTAATATAGGCATAATGAGAGTCACATCCTGTGGTTATGCACAGAATTAGACAAGGTCATGCATGTTAAGCATTTGGGGAGAGCTGGCACTTGTCCAGGACCCAGAGCAAGGTTGCTATTCAGAATGTGGAGAAAAGACAATAAATAGCATTTGCTGTCACTCAAGGGACACGTTTGAATTTCATAAGGAAGATCAGAGAGATAATGTTATCGCTTATCATTTGCACTGGGAGAGTTAGCTCTCTGGTTTCTACCTTGTGTCCATAGAATGGATGTTGGAATTAGCCATTATAAATCTAAGACTGTGAGTGAGGACATAGGAAGAGGGTTTGATCTAGTACTGACCATCCTGCTTCCTGATGTGGAAGGGAAGGCAAGTCTTGGTGTCCTTCCATATCAGGTTTCATAACCTAAGTTCTACTAGGTCTTGTGCCAGATCCTTTCATATTGATACCTCCTGCATTCTTTAAAGTTTTTCTTGTTTTATAAAATAGAGAGGGGACTCTAGGCCTCGGTGGAATCATTCCCCCTGTGTAATTGATTAAAACAGAATTTAGAATAACAAAAAATTGAATTATCCTTGATGCAATAACCCACTCCCTCAACTCTTTATTTGTCCCTCACTTCTTCAGATATTCTCTGGGTACTTATCCTGTATACTAAAGTGCACCAAAGAAAAGAAAGAAGAGCTGAAAAGATGAAACAGTGAAGCAGAGAGTCAGGAAGGTGGCTCAGCAGGGGTCTCTATGGATGGGCCTCAGGCTGGAAAAGGCTGTCTCTTTGGGAGAGGAATTGCAGGCCCAGTGAGAGTCTCAGCATAAAACCATATTCGGCTGAGGTGAGAAAGTAAAAGACCTCTGAGAAGGTTGAGTTGATGGTGAGGTCAGAGGGAAACCTGTTGATAGAGTGAGACCAGGGACAGTGGACATCAAGAGCATATTGACTATTTGTCAGTTCATTCTCGCACACTCAAGTGTTTCTGGAGCATTAGATGTCAGGTATTGTTCTGGCTGGCTAAAGGAACCCAACGAAATAAGGTTTCCACTTAGCAGAGCTTGTGTTCGAACTGGAGGAATCAGAAGTTCTTCCAGTGGCAAAAGCTATGGTCAAGTAAATTATGTCCTATGTTAAGTGCTAATGATAGAGGGTAAGGGGAGAATCAGAAGAGCTAAGGCTGGATGCGGGTGTGTGATTCCAAATAGAGTGCTCAGCATAGGCCACATCAGATGAGACTGAAAGAGGTCAAAGTTTCAGCCTTTCTGGTGACCAGGAACACATTGAAAGGCCAGTACAAAGGCCATCTCTTGTATATTTGATGGGCAAGTTAGCTGACTTCTGTGAACTCCATGTTTCCAATCTGAACACCTTGCTTAATATGGTGCTGGTGAGGTCTCAGTAAAATAAGGTGCTCTTGAAAGAGCATTGAAACTTAGATGTACAAAACTTTTCCCCCCCCATTGTTGGGGAATAACCTCCAGCTTCTCTTTTCTCTTGAGTGCTTAAACATTTCACCAGCAGAGGGGAGATGTGCTTGTATTCCGGCAGGGTGGAAGCTCAACACTGTTCAGGAGCAAACTTGCTGGCTGTAAACCTTAGCAACAAGATGTTACCAAGCATGATTGTAGACACAGAGGAATACTTGCTTCCAATAAGGGAAAAAGGACAGAAAACAGCTGAGCCCCACCCCACTGATTCATAAGAGCTCTAGGCTCCTATTTGGGCTAGAAAGGTAACACGCAGGAGGCCAGGGAGAACTGAAACTAGTGCAGTGGAGGCCACAGGAGACCAGAGACAGGAAGGCATCGCCATGGTGGGGCAGAGGGCCGTGTGATGCCAAGAGAAGTGACTCAGGAGGATGGTGACTGAATAGACAGGACAAGGCATCCTCCAAGATACGACTTAATATTTCAACTGTTGAGGGTTTGAGCTCTGGGCACATTTGTAAAGAATTTAGTAGTTGAGTTAGAACCTGAGCAGATTGTCTAGTTGATTGGGAAAGCATGGTCCATGGTGGGCAGGGCTAATCCCTGGGCAGGGTGAGTAAGATGGAGGGAGCTCATTATTTGCACCCTTTGATATCCTTGGCCAGACATGTTGGATCTGGCGAGTAAGAATTGTGCTTCTTTCAGTAGTCCTGTGGATATGGTATGGCCAGTTTCCTCGGCCCCTGGTGTTGGTATGAACTCTCCTGGCAACTTGCACAATGAACTACAACCAGGAATCATAAGCCAAAATAAAACCCCTCATTCCCTTAAGCCCTTTGGTTGTAATTTATGCAACAATGCAGGCTACTGCAGCAAGCTGTCTTTGTGTCTCCAAGGGAGCTCTTCAAAGTATTCCCTGAGCTGTCTAAGGACCTGAAGTGCTTGTTTAGTCTAGAACAGCCAATGCTCCTTCCCTATGGCCCTACTAGCCTTAGGCACACAATTACTTCTGGTAGGAGGAGGAAGGTATACCTTCCCATTACACTGGAAGAAAGCAAGTTAAATTGTGCAGTGGATGCTGTGCCAGACCTAAGAGAAATGCCACCAATGGGGAAGCAGGGAGCCCAGAAGCTAAGCAGGAGGAAGTGGGTGGGACACCCCGTGTTAGTAGTTCTTTGACTGTTGCTGGGCAGGGATCTGGGAAAAAGAGGAAAGAGAGAAAAGCTCCGACTTGGGGAATCCTGCTATCACCACTGTCACAGCTGGGCTGAGTTGGCTCACCAGAACAAGGGAGATCATGGGATGCTCTGTCAGCGAAGGGAGCTGAGAGGCCAGGCCTAGTTCCCATCTAACCCTGCATTCCTGCAGGAGGGGAGTGAACCGGTGGAACTCCTATGCTGAATATCAATTGCTTGTTTACATTTTTACATTTATGACGTAATTATGTTTCAACTCTTGATTCACACAACTTTGCAAAGCCGGAAGAGCCAGTATTAGCAAATCTATTTTCTAGAGAAAGAAAATGGGGTGAATCTTTAGAGTATGAACTTGAAGAGACAGAACCGGGAGATGAAACATGAGCGCTGACGTACAGTCGGCGACTTGATACTTGCTCATGTTTCTGTTTTGCTTTTGTCTCCAGTGGTTTGGATTTGGCTACCAATTCTGCAACATTGCCAGGCCCTCTAGCCTGGCGTCCTTTCATCCAACACCACTAGGCATGTTGACTTGGGTGAGCACCTTTGTGGTTTGGTTTAGCTCCTGTGGTGAGTCCGGGTTCTGATTGATGTGTGAACTTGACTTCTGCTTTTGCTTTGTGCACTGTATATATTTAATCATGTTGACGGAATTTACTTTAACTCAAGTTCAGGCTTTCAGCCTTTTTCCTCTGATTGTTTCTTTCTTTTTACCCACACTTGGTGGGAGTGATTAGTCTTCTCTTGACCTTTAAATACACACTCCCCCTGCCATCCTCACAGCCAAGGGAGTTGGAAAACTTTTCTCCTTGGAAGGGGCATATATCCAGGGGATGGACTGTTGCCTTTGGAAAAGGAGCCAAAGTCCTCTGAGCTTCGTGGATCGTTGTCCTTTTTAAGCTGCGTATTTGTTTTAGTCTTTCTTTCCCTGTCTCAGTTTTTCCAACTTTCACTCTGGGCCTGAGTTGAGACTTCCCCTGCTTATGTTGTCTGAAATTTTCCTGCTGCTGTGAAGTCTTCCTATTTAATTATCCCAGCTAGAAGCTAGAAGATCTTTTTCTCCTTCTTCTTTTTCCTGGCTATAAAAGAAAACTAGGATCCAGTACCCATAACATGCTCGTCTTTTTTGGACTTAAAACCTCATCGCCTGAGGCTCATTTCATGAAGTATCACTGTTGTCGGAGACCTTTTCAGGCATTTGCTTGTTCCCACAGTGATGAAGAAATACAAGATCACTGAGATTAGTCCATGACCAAAGGTCATCTGATTTCCCATTTAGCCTTGAACCATGATACTGAATTTTTTGTAAGAAAATCCATTGTTTTAGATACATTACAAAAGTTTAGAGTTTAAACTGATGGTAGAATGCTTACGAGAGAGTAGCTTGCTTCTGACACATCATTCATGAGTTCACGGCAGTTCAAGAGCTGGCCAGTCCTTGGATCTGAAGCTCACAAGCTCAGCCTTGTCTGTGTCCTAGGGGATCGGATATTGAATGCTGACATGCCCTATCTAAGATCCCAAATCACACATTTTGAAAGACAGTGAGATCATATCTCAGTCCTATCTTGCAGGCCTAAGAGCTAGCAGCTTTCCACATCTTCAGTCTCATCTCTTAAGTCTTGACTTGTGTGTGCTCTCAGAGAGCAGACCTACTTTTATTTCTCATGGGACATCCAGCAGTTGCTTCCACGCACCACTTACAAGGCCAAGAGAGCTCTTTCACTCTCCCTGAAGCTTGTCTTTCTGCCCTTTTTGCTTCGAATTAGCCTTCTGCTTGGGATTCCCAGTACCTGTGTACTCTTCATTTCTTGCATCAGAACAGAAGACAGATGCTATATCCTGCCTTCTGCTTTATGTTCATACAGAGTTCTCACTTGTAGTGTCCATGAGAGGTCAGGGAATCTACTATTTACTTTATGATTAAAAAATTGCTGTTTTTTTTTTCAGGCAAGTGGCAAAGCAGGCTCCTTTATTTTTATTTTTTTTAAACATTTTTTATTATCTCCGCTCATACAAGCTTAATAGGTACACCGGTTCCCTCCCTCCCTCCTCCTCCCCCCACCCCTCTGCTCTCCCTCCCTTCACCCCTCCCTCCCCACCCCTCAGTGCCTCCCCTCCCCCAATCCCCAGAGAATCCTTTAATATGCATGCCAAACTCTCCTCTGGGTCCTCCTCTCCGATGAGGTACAAGGACCCTCCCTGAACCCTTTCCTTTGTTCCCCTTAAGCATGGGAACACTATTTTGGCTGTCAATCCCTTGCCTGCAAGGATCTTGGTGCTTTTAGCAAATGCTAGACTTTGTGGGGTCAATAGTGTGTTGGACATTGTGCAGGACATGCAAAGTCCAATTATGATTGCTTCGGCCCTAACTTGTGTGGAGTATCTTGCATATCATTGCTCCTCCCATCCTTGTGCTCTTACACTCTTACCGCCCCCTCTTCCGCAAATTTCCCTGAGCTTTAGGATGGGGAGAGATTAGGCTGGCCTAGTTCTAGGTGGTTGATATAGAGTCTCTGAAGTTCTGGATTATGGTTTGTTGGTTTTCTTTTTATTTAATACTTTATTATTATTATTTATTCAATTGTGCGCATGTGCGTGTGTGTGTCTGTGTGTGTGTAGAACCACGGACGAATTTGCGAACCACCGTGGACGCCTCCACCTCCTTCTGCCCCGGGATTCACAGGCTCCGCCCTACCAGGACCAGAAGCACAGGCCGCCCCCGCTTCCGCCTGGCGTCTATACGTGGGATCTGGGATCCGAACTCAGGACCTTCCGCCTGCGAGGCGGAGGCTTAACCCCTGAGCCACCTCTCCAACCTGGTTTGTTGATTTTCTTTTGCGGTTTTGCTGCTCCTGCAATGCCCTTCACTCCATCCCGATGGGTATTGGATGTCACCTCCTGGCCAGAGATACAAAGCTGTTAAACTAGAGTCTTGTTATAAGAGTACATTCAAAGGTAGATGTAATAAAAGTAGGAAACCACAGTGAGGGAGGGGTCAATCACCCATTTGCAAAATGGTTACTTATTATCTGCCAGACTATATGCCCTCCCCTTCTGGTGAGATCACACCCCCTCAGTTGTAAATGATCAGGAACGAAAAGAGCAGGCTCCTTTATTGAAGATATTGGGCTTGCTATATACCCCCCACCCAGCATCCCATAAGTTTGTCTTCAGAAATGCCCAAAAGACATTAAAAAATTTGAACACTGTTTGAAAGGATAAGTGCTAAGAGTTTCTTGGGATACAATGATAGTTAGTCACAACTGTCAACATAAAAACTAGGAGGACTCACCTATCAGGAATCTATCTGTAAGAGATTTTTGTTTGTTCGTTTGTTTGTTTACATAGTGGGAATGCTGGGTTTTTTGTAGGGGAGGAAAGAGGGAATATCTAGTCCTGAGACAGAAGAAGCCTAACACAGTGGCAGCTTTTACTTTCATTTCTTTGACAGTTGGTATAATAATTTTTTGTCATTTCTCCCCATATTACCCTATCCGACCACCCTTCTTTTTTTTTAATTTTTTTAAGTTTTTTTTAAAATTTTTAAAAAATTATTATTATTTATTCAATTGTGCGTGTGTATGTGTGTGTGTAGAACCACGGACAAACTCGCGAACCACCATGACGCCTCCACCTCCTTCTGCCCCGGGATTCACAGGCTCCGCCCTACCAGAACCAGAAGCGCAGGCCGCCCCCGCTTCCGCCTGGCATCTATACGTGGGATCTGGGATCCGAACTCAGGACCTTCCGCCTGCAAGGCAGAGGCTTAACCCCTGAGCCATCTCTCCAGCCCCCTTCTTTTTTTTTTTTTAAAGTAAATTTTTTAAAATTTTATTTATTTATTTATTCATTCACTCATTCAATTGTGCTTGTATGCATGTGTGCACGTGTCTGCATGTATGTATGTATGTGTGTGTAGAACCACGGACGAATTCCGGAACCACCATGGACCGCCTCCACCTCCTGCTTGTTTACTCTGCCCCGGGATTCACAGGCTCTGCCCTACCAGGACCAGAAATGCAGGCTACTCCCCCCCACCTGGCATCTATACGTGGGGTCTAGGATCCGAACTCAGGACCTTCTGCCTGCAAGGCAGAGGCTTAACCTCTGAGCTATCTCTCCAGCCCCCCACCACCCTTCTTTTCCCCCTTCTCCCACTGACAATCTTCTCAACAACTTTCCTTTCTACTTTTATGTCTTTTCTGTGTGTTTGTGTGCATGTGTGGCCCACTGAGTTTAGTAAGAGTTGTCTGCATCAGAATGTGCTTGGACACTTGGGAGCACAGGCGATGATGTCTTTGTGGCAACAGCACTGAAGGAAGTGTGTCCCCTTTCTCCAGTCAACATTGCCGTCAGAATTCACTCAGAGAGGAGTGGGGCCACATGAGTTCTTCCCTCATATAACATTGATGAACCCGGTCTCGTGTAGATTCTGTACAGGTAAATATGGATGCAGTAAGTTTACTGAATGCAGTATGAGTTCATGGGAATGTAGTATCTTTATGTCCAAGAGTCACTGTTTGGCAATATGATCTTCTTCCCCCATATCTGGCTCTTGAATTCTTTCTGTCACTTCTGTGATGTTTCCTCAACCTTGTGGGAGAGAGGGATTTTGATGTCCTGCTTAAGGTCAAGTACTCTGCAATCATTTGCTCTCTGTATTTTGACTAGTTGTAATTAACTGTCACTCACTAATCTAATCTATTATTTTAAAGGTAAGTGTTTAGAAGGCAGTTTGTCAGTAGCAGTTTCTTATCTCAGTAAACAGTTCTCCAAACTTTTTTTCTGAAAGGCTTTCTGTACTTTTCTTATTTTGTCTACAGACCTATTGACTTCAGATTCTACCTTGAAAATGACTAAGTAATTGGATCCTGTTTTCATTAGTTCAACAAAACTTTCTTGGGTGTCAGATACTGTGCTGTATGGTGAAGCAGGGAATGTCTTTGTACTCTGGAAATTTATAATTGTTGCAGTTCGCCTGCATGGTTGCTGATGAGTCACCATCAAATGGCTTAAGGGAACAAGGAGTTTATTTTCTCTTATAATTACTGGTTACAATTCTTAGTCCAGCTTGACGGGAGAACTCACACCAACACTAGGGCCGAGGGAACTGGTCATACCATCACCACATAAAGGTTGAGAGAGGGACAATCCTTACTTGCCAGATCAGCATGTTCCAAGGTACACAAGGATGCCAACTTTCTCAATCAGCTCTCAGTATTTTATTCCAGGTTATAGTCCCACCCACCGTGGGCTGGATCTTCCCTATCGGCTAGACAATCTCCTGCAGGTTTGCTCTGGGCTTAATTCAACCATTAATTCTCTACAAATGTGCCCAGAGCTCAAACCATCAACTGTCAAGTTGACACCTGCACCTAACTATGATAGTAATCTTACATAGAAGTCAAATGAACCAACTGCTAATGTATGAAAAGTCTTATACAGAATATTAGACAACGTGGAAGAGGGGCACTTTGGGTATATATAGATGGTCAGTCTGAGTCTTTGGAGTAACTGCATCTTATAAAACAGTAATTCCAAATGGAGACCCCCTCCTCTCCATGGCTCCAGCTCTTTCTGGACTCTAATACTGTGATTTCTACTGGATTCCTCAGTTCCTCAGTACTAATTGTCTCTCACCATTGCTGACCTATAAGCCCTCCATCTTTCAATTATTTTTTTCAATTTTTCATTTTGTTTCAGTTATTCATTTTCATATTTTTGGAAGTGTTTTTTGTCTTCGAATGTCTTCATTTAAACAATCTTGGGTGATTTTGCTTCTTCTAGGACCAACATCATTGATTAAGGCACCAGAACACAAATAGGTTTTGCACATTTAGAAACCAAATGTATTTCTGTAGGATCCAGGTACAGGGTGCCAAGTGGAGGGGAAGGTAGATGAATGGATAGGTAGGGACCAATAGAAGCCAGTTCATGAATGTGGAGAATTTAAGGGTTTTATTCTGAAATCTCCGACTAGCCATTGGAGAATTTTAAGCAGAAAGAGATAGAATTGGATTTCTATTTTATAAAAAAATATTACTGGCCACTGTGTTTTGACTAAATTGCTAAGGTGATATGGGCAGGATTAAAACAGGGAAATTAGTTAAGTAGCACAGCAAGTCATTAAATACTTGTAACAAAGTCAGTTCATGGTACACCTTAAGTTTCCTATCTCTCTGAGCATTGGTTCATTGTCCACATATTTTTGAATACACACACACACACACACACACACACACACACATTTTCTTTTAATAGATTAGTTTGAACTAATCTGTAACTAATCTGTTGGCTCTGTTTATAGCCAAAAATAATCCTGATACCAGACTCAAGCAAGTAATGAATCTTGAGATATATGCATTCCTTGGATACTTGAGAATAAATAAAATGGGCTAAACTGGGTGGTTGAAGAAATATGTGTGGCTAAAGGAAAGAAAGGAGGGCAGACTGATGCTTCGAATTTCTTTAGAAACATGGAGATGATGCACCATTCACTCGCACAAAGGATATCAGAGGAGGATCATATTTCCCACTCCCACTGTGGGGTAGGGATGAGTAATTTAGTTTTGACAAGCTATGCTTGAAATGCTTATGGAAATGTCCAATAGACATTCAGTGATGTAGCTCTGGAATGTTCAGAAAAGATCTGGTTGGAGATAGAGATTTTGGGAAGCACTAGCTTATTAGCAGCAGTTCGAGTTGTGGAAGTGTAGATGCAGTCACTTAGGAAGAGGAAGTAATGCAAAGAGAGAGGGAAGAGTTGACAGAAAAACAAGGGACCACACAAATGTAAAGAACTGGGGATCATAAAGTAAGGAGGAGACAAAGGATCAAATTGATTGAACAGAGTATGGGTGGAAAAAAAGCAAAGGAATACAAACAAGGTTTGAAGCCCTGGGGGAGTGGGTAATGTTCTAATGAACTGGAGGTAGCAGTGTGATTATCGAACAATGGTGGTATTGCCATGTGGAAGGATAGTTGGGGGGGGGGGCAAGAGTCTAGGAGTTCAGAGATGGCTGCAATTCAGGGAGTACTTAATTCAACTCAGCTTGTGGTCAGGAGAGGTCAAGGCACTGTGTCAAGGGTGTCTGCAGGAGATCGATGTCCTCCAGGGAGAAGTGGTGACCCACGTGCCTGTGTTTGCAGGGGATATGTTGTGAGGTCAGAGGTGAGAGTCACAAGGAGGGACTAAAGGCAGGATTGATGACTTGGAAATGGAAACAGAATTCTACCTCCCTGCAGTATAAACAAGCAGAACTTACAAATACAGACTAGCTTCTGTCCCAGAGGAGTTCAGAAAGGCAGTGTCTTGTGAAGAGTGAAGTTTCCTTGGTCCAAGGAGAACAGAAGGCAGAGAATGTCTTGAAAGAGGTTGAAGTTTCTTTGCTATCAAACAAAGAATCCAATGGCAATTAGACATAGGAAGGAAAAGAATATTTGAAAGTCTTTGGCGTAGAATACAGAAGGCATTAGACAATTTAAAAGGTCTGCTGTAATGATAATGTTCTAAGGTACCAAAGGGATGGTTGCAACTCTGATGAGAGTGGAATGATGCTTGTGCTTGTGTACGGCACAAGCCATCTTGGCAATTCTAGTTTTTCTATATGCACCTGCAGGGCAAAAGGTGAAGTCAACTGTATTGTAGAAAACACTGGAACATTCATTTATTTATAAGGGAGTAATTTTCATTAAAGCCAAAAGAAGCAACTCTTTTCTTAATAGAAATATCATCTCTGAATGTTGAATGAAGTATTAACTAGAAATGTTGACATCATAAGCATGTTGAACAGAAACAGATATTACTATTGCTTAGTCTATTTGACCTTCATTATAATCTAGAGCTGAGGTCAGATACAAATGTGCTTTTTTTGAAAAGGTTTTTAGAAGACATTTTGGTCAATTTTAACGAAGAATTGTAAGGGTTTATTTATAAAGAGATATGTTATGTCAGCATGAATATAGAACCCATTTGATCTAAGTTGGGGCATCAGAAAGGAACATTCTTTCTTACTAAAGGATGAGGAACAAGACTTAAAATAGTTATCAAAATTATCCAGTCAGGAACATTTTTCTGCAGTATACAAAAGGTTCATTAGCCTACTCACAATGATTTTGACATCTTCTCTTTTTTTCATCCAGACTCACTTGTGTATTAACAGGGAAAGAGAAGTCTTTGTGGAAAGCCTTGGTTCTCTCACAAACAGTGAGAGATCACTCTCCAAACAGCCTAGGGTTCTTGGGCAGAAGCTTCAACTGCCACTTCTAGTTTGTTAATTCTGACCCCTGGGGGTTGGACTCTGCAAATGCATCTACTGAAGCAACAGGAGGAGGCTGTGCACAACCCAGGACAGCCTTGCCTTTAATAAGAACCATCACAGAACTGGAGCATTCATTACCAAACCAAATAGAAAATATGATATTGAAAGGCACACTAATGCAAAAGAGAATTTTAAAAAATATAATGAATTCAAACCAAAGACTTTGTAATTTACTGGCAATTATTACTCAGAAAAGAATGCATTATTGACAAAATCATTTTCATAAAACAAGCATTTACTTGTGAATGACAGTACTTTAGGTACATTAAGGACTTAAACATCAACCGTGTGATGCTTAAGGTGCATGCTACATGGCACACGTAGCATGTGTGGAGAACTGAGCCAGTAGATTGGAGACACTTGTACTGTCAACTGATAGAATTGATAGAGGTAAATATCGTAGTTTGTAGTTTTGTTTTAATCAGGGCAAGTAAATGTGAGAATGCAAAAGCTCAGAAGATGAGAGCGGGCTGTAATGAATTCAGGAGGAGTTAAACCTTTGAGTTTGTGAAGACTGAAACTGAATTGCTGCCGCCGCCATGTCTCCATGATGAATTGGACACTTGTTTAGGTGACATGGCTGAAGACCATGTCAGTACCAAATGCAGATCATGTGAAAGAAGGTATTTCCTTGAGAGCAGCTTCTAAATATTCTCAAAGAGTATTTCCCTGTTCAGATATTTAGCCATGGTAAGATATTCTCAGGTGATTGTTATTTTCTTCTATATCTAACTAAAAGAAGTTAAATTCTACAGTGTACCAGTTACTCCTTCTGTTGCTGAGAGACAACATTCAGACTCAAACAACTTAAAGGAAGAAAGGAAGATTTATTTAGCTTTTGATCCCAAAGAGGAGACATAGTTCACCATGGTGGAAAAGGCATGGTTGACTGGCAGAGCTGGAGGCAGCCTCAATCATGCTTGTCATGGAGGCTGAGAGCTGCAACCTGTAAGAGCAGACCTCTCCCATGAGCAGGGCTAATCCGTCTCAAGGAACACCGTCTGTCACATGCCTTCCTCCAGCAACGTTCCACAATTCTAAAAGTGTCATGACCTTCCCAAACAACTAAAGATTCAAACACATGAGTCCGTGGGAGGACAACTCACATTTCAAACCATGAGATACAATATGTTCTTCGTAATATGAATGATGTTAATTTAAAAGCATTTGTTTCTCAGAAATGTAGTCTGCATGGGCCCCATTCATTTTTTTTTTAAAAATCTAAGACATTAGGGAAACTAGCTAGGATTTTTCCTTGTGACATTCAAAGACAGAATTTCTCTGGAGAAGAATGAGATTTACTTGTTTTCCAGTTTCTGAGAAAAATATGTTTTTTCCCCATGTCTTCTTCATGACACAGAATTTAATCCAAAGGAAGAGGGCTTCACCACATGAGAAAACAAAGTGTTCATAGTCATGTGATGATTTTTTTAATTTGTCTCATCAAAAGAAATTAGATTCTAGGCTGGGAAGATAGCTCAGTGGTTAAAGACTTTGACTCAAAAGCAAAAGGACTTGAGTTCAGATCAACCCAATTCCACATAAAAACACCTGGTGTGTGTGCCTGCCAGCCTGTAATTCTAGCCCTGGAAGGTGGCGCTTGAGAATCTCCAGAGTACACTAGCTAGCCAGGCTAGCCCAATGGAGTGCTCTGGATTTAATTTAATTAGAGGTTCACAACAATAAGATGAAATCATCTTTGGGCCTCCATAAGAACACACATTCAAGTGCATTTGTGTACATACATCCACACACATACTTATTCCCACCCCCATGCAAACACACACACACACACACACACACACACACACACACACACACGCACGCACGCATGCACATACATGCATGAACCCCAAACTCACACATGCATGCAAAGGAAAAAGTACACCTATCTTGTTAGTATACAATTGCTTTTATCCCTAATAAACTATACACATATATATCAAATAACATATTTCAAAAATAATTTTATATTTATCATCAGTAAATGCTTGACTTTTATACCTACTTTATATATGTGGGTCACATAAAGCTCACGTGAAAAGTAGGAAACACAAGAGCTCTGAAGGCAACAGAAGAGAGTGAGGCAGTTAGAGCTTAGCAACTTCAGGAAAGTGGCTTCATCTTCTAAGGTTGAAGGTTGGGGCAGAGTAACTTCAGAGCCAGGATCTGGACCATATTGTTGAAGCAGAAATAGGTAGTTGTGCTGGAGCTGGAAGCAGGAACTTGTGGTTGGGGTCAGGGATGCTGACCTGAAGCAGAAAGAGAGAGAGAGACAGAGAGACAGAGAGACAGAAGACAGAGAGACAGAGAGACAGACAGAGACAGACAGACAGAGACAGAGAGAGACAGACAGACAGACAGAGAGAGAGAGAGAGACTTTAGTTTCTCCTTGGCCTTGTTTTTCCAACTCCTACCAGTGCTTTAAACTGTCCTACTGAACCCAGACAAGCGGGAAAGAGTGCTTAGGAAGTGTAATTTCCTGTGAGATGGAGCAGAGGAAAGAGAAAGAGGAACATTTGAAAGTAAACAGGCCTGTCCCATGGGAGGCAGGAGCAAAAGGACAGGCCTTCAACTCACAACAGGTAAAACTAAGCACTTGGGCTTTGTATTTTTGGCTATAGGGAGCCATATCATGAGTTTTAAAAAATTAAATTTTAATTACAAAATGACACATATGCATTCATCATAAAAATAGTCAACTAGTACATAAATCTGTAATATAAATACAAATTTTACTTTCTAGAATTTTTCTCTTATCCTTTTGTCCAGTGGATACCAGTATGGTGAATATAACATAGCCCATCCTGAATGCATACACACATATTATATTATGCACATTATTACCTATATATATGCATGATATGACCCCTACCACATATAAATATGTGGTCATATTATGTACATCTTTATTAAATATGTAAATGCAGTCATATTAAACATTCTTTTCTGTAGTTTTTATTTTTATTGTTTTTTTAACTTTTAATGTGTGTGTGTGTGTGTGTGTGTGTGTGTTGTGTGTATCAGAGTGCACTGTGTGTCTCTGTGGAGGACCAGTGGTAACTTCGGGGAATCATCCTGGATTGATTCTACCTGCTTCTTGCTTCACTCTGGGATTTCCCAGGCTCTGCCCACTAGGGAGGGAAGTGCAGGAAGGCTGGCATTTTTTTACAGGAGACCTGGGATGCAAACCCAGGACCTTCTGCTTACAGAGGCAGATTCTTAACCCCTGAGCCATCTTTCCAGCCCCAGTTTTCTTTTTTAAAATTTTTTAATTTAGTATTTATTTAATGTGCGTGTATGCATGTGTGAGTCTCTCTCTCTCTCTCTCTCTCTCTCTCTCTCTCTCTGTGTGTGTGTGTGTGTGTGTGTGTGTAGAACCACGGATGAATTTGGAAACCACCATGGACGGACTCTACCTCCTCCTTGTTTACTCTGCCCTGGGATTCTGCCCCGCCCTACTAGGACCAGAAACGCAGGGCACTCCTGCTTCTGCCCAGCATCTATACTTGGGGTCTAGGGTCCAAACTCAGGACCTTCGGCCTGCAAGGCATAGGCTTAACCCCTGAGCCACCTCTCCAGCCCCCCAGTTTTCATTTTTATAATGAAAATACTTTGGATATTTTCCAATACTTTGGATATTTTCCATGTGAGTAAATATAATACATACATTTGTCATAATCTTATTAATGGCTGCATAGAAATCTAATGTTTGGAATTCATGTAACAAGTGCCCTTTTAATGGGCATTTACACTGTCAATTATGAGCAATGCTGCAATGAACATTTTTATGCATAATCATGCAGTTTTGCCTAAATATATATATTAAATTGCTAGCTAAAGGGAATGTATATTCTTAATTAAAACTAAATTATCCAATTTCCTTTCAAAATCAGTACACAATCTTTGTACCCATCTGCAGTGAATGAAACTGTTCTTTCTACAGCCTCAACAACAACACTGACTGCTATAATTTAAATCTGGGTTAGTCTTGTAGTTGAAAAGTGATGTTCAATGGATGTTATAATTTACATCTACTTAGTTATAAAGAAATTGATTATTTTGCATGTGTGTATCAGTTGTTTATGTCGCCTTTGTCCATGTTTCTATTGAAGGCTTAGTTAGCTCTTTGCTACTGTTTGTTAGGAGCTTTTGTGTCCTATGGAAATTAGTCCTTAGACTTTTATTTATGTTGCACGTGTTTCTCTCTACTTGTTGCTTGCCTTTTAACTTTATGAGTTTTCTCTCCCAAATATTAGCTATGAATTTTAAAGTAATTATAGTTTGCACTTTTTAGTGCCTACAAGATCTTTTATTCATCCTAGAAAAACATTTCCCAATATTTTAAAAGTATTCATCTGTTGTTTTTTCTGTTCCTTTCATGTTTTAGATTTAAGTATGAGTCACGTGATTAAGCGGTGGCATTAGAGGTACTACTTTTTAATATTTTTCAATTTTTCATTCAAATAGTTTACAGTTTTGGAATGCCATCTTTGTTATGTGCTTAATTCCCAGATGCACGGTCGCGAGCACACCTTGGAGGCCTGTGCCGCTGACTTCTGACAGCGGAGGTCTATGCCACCCAGCAATAAGCACACCACACGGGGTCTTACTGATTGACATATTCCAGGGCACAGGTCTCGAGCCGGGACCAGGGCTGGACTAAGGGCTGTTTCCGCGGATTGCCAGAGCTGAGGGGTGCCCGACGATCATGTCCTCAGGGTAGCAAGGCGTACTTCTGCTGGAGCTGCATCGGGGAGTTCGGCTGCCAACTGGACAGAGTCTCAGGATGCTCTGTCCCTACCGAACTGAGGTCCCAGTTCTCGGCCTGTCCCTCAAATACTGTTTTATTCCACATTACATCATCGGGGTACACATCTGTTTACAGTTACAATACAGTTGTTTTGCCTCATTTTGATATTACACATTTTCATTTCTTATGTCTTCCACAGTCTGGATCACACCACAGCTAGGCTGACGCAGAGACCCACTTATCTATCACAGTATAGGCTGACACAGCGGCCACCTTATCCATCATAAACAATTACATACAGTTGTTTTCACATTCAGTTGTTTTCACATTCTTTTAATATTACACATAGGCTTTCTCATTTACTAGCCTTTCCACATTCATTTCTTCCTCACTGAAACTTTCCTTATGCTCTCTATATGCACTTAAGTAAGAGACATTTTGTTTCTGTAAGGAATCCCATATTATTTTTTTCATGTATGTGTGTATGAAGTATGTAAGGGAGTATGTGTGTGTATATATGTGTATATGTATGTGTTGGCATGTGGGGGCACATGTGGTTGAATGTGTATACACAAGTGCACTTGAGTGTATGTGTACCTGTGGAGGCTCAAGAGTGATATTGGGAATCAGCCTTAATCACTCTTCCATATAATTGTGGTGAGTCTGGTTCACTAATTAAACCCACAGCACTCCAATGAGCTAGTCTGGCCAGCCAGTTTGCTCTGTAGATTCTCAGATTCCACCTTCCAGAGCTAGAATTACAGACAGTTGCCACACCTACCCAACATTTCTACATGGGGGTATGGAGAACCCCCCTTTTGCTTGTGAGGCAAGGTCTTTCACTCTGAACCATCTCCCCATCCCAGAATCCCATATTATTTTATTTAAAGTGCTTTATGTTTTAATTCTCATATCCTGTAGGATTAGTTAGTCTTCATCATTGTCTTCTCCTTTTTTTGTGGTGCTGGGATCCAACACAAGATTTGTGTATGTTAGGCAAACGTTTTATATCACTGGGCTGCACCTCCAGCCCAATATCATTTTTTAGCATACTACATATGCATTATGACTCATGTATTCTCAGAGAAGCTTTTAAGAAAGAGGCAACTACTTAAAGTAATGATGTCATTGATGGTGATAATGGTAATAACAGTAATGTATTTATTGTTTGTAGTGAAGTTCTAGTCTTTGTTCCAAGTTCTCTGATATTATTGGTTTATTTCATCTCTGCCTGTGTTCTATCATATATTATTATGATACATTGTTGCCCATGGGAACCAAGTGAGGAGTTTATTCCCTTATTATCTCAATATTTTTAAGTTTAAATTCCTAAAACAAGGGTTCATCAACCCTCCATAAGTCACAGGTCACTAGATATTTCAGGCCAGGTCATGTGTCAATAGCCACACTACAAATTGAGTCAAATTCAGTGTAGTCATGTGACCAAAGCACAGCTCCCTGACTTGCACTGGGCTAGGGCCTGCACCACAGCTGATGAATTTGTATACCTCTCAGATTACACTCTGTAGACAGGGCTTTTCCTGTTTCCTTTAAGTCTGCTCTTGGAAAGGAATCTCGTGTTTACTTTGGTATCAGCCAATGAACTTCAGCATGACTTCTGAAATAGAAAATATATCTACCACAGAACAAAAAAGATGCAGATGATTTCATATGAGATAAGGGATTTTTCCCCATTCATCCTAGAAAAATAATTTCAGAGATCATTAGATCTCCTAGATAGTCAATTATACTAATGAACTTCAACTTGTTGGCCTGTCAAAGACTAAACTTTCATATGTGATAAACAGTGGACATGATACTAGGTAAATAGCTAAACAATGAAAAGGAATTGAGAAAATATAATAATTTCTACATGCTAGAAGAAGGTGGCATTTACAGTTAAAGATCATAGTCTTTACAATGACTTTTTAAAAGAAAATAATATTGGAATCTTTTTCATAGAGACACCTCACTATTTGTACTTCATTTTTCTGTGATGTAACAGAGGAATGGAATGTTTTATTTATCTGGTAGTGCCACAAATATTTATATAACACTGGCAGGCTTCAGGTGTTTGGATTGGATGTATTTTGGGATCTTTAAGATTTTAAACAATAAAATCATGCGTACCAACCTTTACCTGTCTTAAAGTTTCATCTGCTTTTCTGATCTTATATTTCTCTTTCTTTTTGAGAATGCTAACATCCCTTCAGAATCAGAGTTGAATGCTATCACATTCTGAATCAGGAAACTGAAGGAAATGAGACAGTGAATAGATAACCTCATGTGTGGATGGCTTTAATATTTGCATTTTTCCAATCCTTAGGAGCTAGGGGAATTAGTAAACAGGGAAGGAAAGCTTTGGCAAAGAACCACTAAATATGCATGCAGACAGTCAATTTTTGCATTGTCTTATATTACCTGTGTCTGTTGTCTTCTCATTAGTGTCCAAGATCCTTTAGTATGATCTGAGTCGTTGTTCTAATCCCCACAGCACTTTACATGGTATTTGGTAATCACTGTATCTTCCTCTGAAGACCTTTGAAAATGTCACCATCCTAAGGAATCTAGAATCCTATCAGCCCAGAAATGCAGAAAAAAAGCACAGATTAGAGCAATCTGAAAAAAGGAAAAAACCCTTTCCTAATGTGACAAGCTCTTATTTCATTAAACTAATGTAAAATAATTCTGTTATCTCTTTCTAAATTGAGAACTATCTCAGCCAGAACTCTTGGAAGAGCTTTTTGAGGCCATATAATATAAGGGCGAACCATCATCTAAACATGGAGGGTAAAAATCAGAGTAATGGAGAGAATCCTGTTCTGGCATGAATCTGAAGCATCTCCCAAGGGCCCATGCTTTGAATGCCTAGTCCTCAACTTTCAGCCTCATTCTGAAGGCTGTGGAGCCTTTAGGAGGTGAGGCCTGTGTAGTTGAAAGAGATCACTGGCTGGCTTCAACAGTTATACCCACCTGTCTAGCCTTTTTTCACTACTTCCTGACCTAACCACTGCAAAGAGTTTTACCACATCCTCCTGTCACCACAGTATGATCTGCTCCTAATGACTTGTCTTCTTCTCTGAAAGTCCGATGGACTGAAACACTTCCTGAACCTTAAGCTGAAATAAATCTGTCTTGCTTGAGGTGTTTCTCTTATGGTGATGCAAAAATAACTAAGACAAACTCCAACTAAAAAGGCAATTGTTGTTTATGTTTTTGTTTTGAGACAAGGTCTTGGTATAAAGGTGAGAATGACATTGAACTCCTAACCCTCCTGCCTGTACCCCCAAAATACTGAGATTACTGATGTGTATCAGTATGCGCAGTTTGTTTCTGATTATTGGAGACAGGGGCTCACTGTGTTGTCCAGACTGACCTGAAACTCATGCTCCTCCTGATTCACCTCTTGAGTACTGGCATTACAGGTGTACACTAGCATGCTTAGCCAAGTATACAAGTTTTAGCTTCCATTCTTTCCTTCCTTTCTTCTATCTTCCTTCCTGCTTTCTCCCTGAGAAATGTACCATTGCCATCCCTTTCCACATGTTTTAGTCACTTTTTCAGATTTTCAGTATTTTAAAATACCTAATACACTTAAAAAGAAAAGAAAAAAAAAAACCAGGGTCTCTTACTGAACCCAGAGCTCACCAATTTAGCTAGATTCACTGGCCAGAAGTTCCCAGATATCTTCCTATCTCTACATTCCCAGCCCTGTGGTTACAGACATGTACTGCTGTGCCTAAGTTTTTTTTCACATGGGCTGGGTATCTGAAGTCAGGTCCCCAGGCTTGTGTGGCATACATTTAACTGACTGAGCCATCTCCCCAATCCAATACCAAACCATTTTTGAGAGCGATGCTATTACTATTGAGTAATATTTTCCTTTTGTGTACCAATTTTATTTTATCACATGGTGTTCTGGTTTGAAATGTGTCCCCCTTAGTCTCATGTGTTTGGAAGTCTCATGGAACCTTTGAGAGGTGGAACCTTGCTAGAGGAAGGTGGTCACAGGGGATAGGCTTTGAGGTGGATCAGACCTCCTGGAGAGCTCTGCCTTTGCAGCAGGAGTCTTTTAGCTCTCAGCCTCCAAGATGTTCACAGTGATTTAGTCTGTTTCCAGGTCCTGCAAGCTAGCCATGCTGCCTCTGCCATGAAAGACTGTATCTTCCCTCTGGAACTGTAAGCTGAATAAATCTTTTTCTCTCTTAAGTTGCTTGACTTTGGGTGTTCTCTCACAGCAACAGTTAAGAGTAACTAGTACACATGGTATCTCATGAAATTGACAGGATCAGCTGATCTCATTTCTGAAATAATGGCAGAGGTGAAAGTAGAAAGAAATTAACTCATTTTGTTGCAATACCATTCTTTTCTTAAATTAAAATGTAACATTTACATATACACAAAAATTTAAAAAGGAACCAAGCCTGAAATAAGCGGTAGAGCAGGGTCAATAACATATTAATACTAAAGTCAGTTTTAGGCCGGAAAGACAGATACTTAAAAATAAGAAAGACAACAATTACTGTATAAATATTTTTTTTTCTTCAAGGACAGTTAATCTTAATCCTAACATTTACGTCTTAAGGAAGACTGCTGATTTGGCACTTGTTAGAATTGTAATGGTTTATAGAAGTAACTCATTGATGCATCATATCTTATGGGCTCCAGTGAATAGATTTCATGAATCATTATTACTCAGAAATTGGAGCAAAAGCGAGCTGGATTAATTAAATTCTCAGTGACTCTTCTGATCTTAAGTTTCAGTGACAGGAACATTGATGTTTTTTGGTATTGCTCTGATTGCTTTTTCAGTATGAAAATTTTATTAAGGTTAATTCACATACCATACAATCCATTCACTTAAAATGTATGGTTTAACATATTCAGTTATACAACCAACACAATCAACTTAGAGCATTTATAGTACCATAAAAACAGTGCCTGTACTATGAACAGCCACTTCATACTACTTCCAATAATCTCCAACCTCAAGTCCATGGAATTGCTAATCTGTTTTCGACTCTACAGATTTACTAATTCTGAACATTAGTATAAATGAAATCATGCAGCATATGATCTTTTGTAACTGACTTGTTTTATTTAGTGTATGTTTACAAGGTATTTCAATCTTTTTATTTGTGAATGATTGTCCACTGCATGGTTCACCACATTTGATATATCTATTCATCAACCAATGGACATTTGGATTTCTTTTACTTTTGTCTATTATGAAAAATGTTGTCATTTATATAGTAGTTTCTGTGTGAAAATAGGTGTTTGCTTCTCTTGGTCTAGAGCTGAAAGGACTGCCAGATCATAAAATAACTTGATAATGTTTTGAGGAGTAGCCAGACTTTTGTGAAGCAGCTGTGTCACTGAACTTTCTTTCCAATGGTGTATAAGTGCTCCAGTTTCCCCTTCCTCATGAACATTTTTCTTTTGATTATGTAGGTAGAAAGTGGGGTTTCACTGAGGATTTTACTAATGGCTAATTCTGTTACATATTGTTTCATGTATCTTTTGACACTTAGCTTTTTTTTTTTTGGAGATGTGCCTATTCCGATCCTTTGCTCGCTTTAGAGTGAGTTTTTTTTTTTTTTTGTTATTCAGTTGTAAGAGATCCTTGTAAATTCGCTATACAAATCCTTTATAAGACATGTAATTTGAAAATACTCATGTCCACTCTCTATAATATCTTTTATTTTATTGATGATATTCTCAACAGCAAAAACTTTTTAATACTGATGAATTCCAGTGTGTCTATTATTTTTTGCTTAATTTTTGTTGTTGTTGTCATAACTAAAACCTACTACTGGATGTAGTGCCATGAAAGTCCTTCTAAGACTTTTATGGTTTTGGTTCTTAGATTTGGATATTTGATTTAATCTTGGTATATAACGTGAGGTACAGGCCTATGCAGATAGATAGGTCTACTGCTGAGCACAGTTTGTTGAGAATGCTATTCCTTCCTTATGCCTCACCATCTTTTGAAAATCACTTGTACTCTTAATTTGAACTCATTGATCTCCATGCCTAGCATTGTTCTAGTTCCAGTTGGTTTTGTTTATTGTACCTTTGCAGTAAGTTTTGAAATCAGGAAATATGAATCTTCCAAATGTATGTCTCACAAATATCTCTTGCTTTTCCACATTTATATCCCATTGTGAATTTCTGCCACCAAAATATCTGGGATTTAATGATGTCTATGTTGACTCTATACCTCAGGGACCACTGACAACTTACCAATAAACATCTGATCAATGAACATTGATGTCTTTTTGTTTGTTTAGGTCTTTTAAGTACTTATAGGCTTTGTAGTTTGAGGAGCATATGCCTTATGGTTATTCTTTTGTTGAATTTCTTCCAATATTTCCTTCTTCTGGACTTATAAGTGAGATCCTTTATTTCATTTTCAAAGTGTTCACTGCACATACAGTTAGTTGACTTTGTCACTTGATGTGCATTTGCTCTAAGGCAACACTTAAACTGGTAACACAAAATGGTTAGCTGTAATAACTCTGATTTACTTTAAATAAATTGTGCTAATAGAATAATATATTCTAACCTAAACAGTGGCTTCGTTTTGTTTTGAAGGTCGAAACGTCTCACCAGAAAGTGAATGCAAATTGTGAAGGCATGTAGACATGGCATCTATCCTGAGGTGCTCCTGGTTCTCATATTCTCTGAATATGTGGACAGCACCATCTAAATCTGACTTTCATTTTCTCCAGTAATTGCAAAAGGCATTGGAGTTCTCTTCTTTCAGTTCTCAACTCAGAACTTCATTCAGCCAAAGGCCTGTCCTGACTCATCCATGTATGGATGCCCTCCTGTGTATTTAATTGGGAGTACATCCCTGTTTTATTTCCTTAATCATGCTTCTTAAAATCTGTAATTATCTTGTTTGCTTTTTGTTCTCTCCCTCAGAGTTAAAGCTCAGCCAAGCAGAGGCTTTACCTATTTAGTCTCTATTCTGTACAGGATCTCCAGTGACTGGTACACAGCAGACACTCAGAAAAAAATTTGACATACAAGTGAATAAATAAATTTCCTAACTACAACGACATAGCATAGAAGACAACTAAACGCAGCGAAGCAGTACGCAAACAACACTGACATCGGCCTTGCATCTGCTTTTGATAGAAAGACTTCTGCCAAGAACTACAGGTTTCTAAAAGATGCTTTGCAGTTGTGAGTGGAAAAACCAATTGTGTTAAAACGAATATAAGACTGGTTCAAACAGCCAAAATCCACATATTACTTATCTTGTTCTTTGTGATGTAAAGTAACCTGTCAGTACTTTAAAAAGTTGTAATGAGAAACTTATGAAAGAAACTTAACTTTACATTGGATAGAACAGTCCTTGGCATACTTAGTTGTAAATAATGGGACATTTGATTTGACTGTGAATTTGGTAGCATCACATACTTGAAACAGTGCTGAATTTTATTTAACATCTAATTATGCCTCTGTAATTTTAGCTGAGAACCATCATCATGTGAATTCTTTTTTAGACCCCATAGCCAGCACTGGTATTTGGAATGCTTTTAGTGGATGCTTTATTTAAAGAGAAACACAAGTTTTTTTTAAAAAAAATCCCTTCTTAAGGAGTGGTGCACACCCAAAAGAATTGTGAGACTTATTGTAACATGCCAGGAAGGAGCTCATGAACTACAGTCTTCAATCCTTACATCACCCTCAAAGCCAAGGTTCAAAATTGGTTCTCTACAAAAAGTGATCAGTTAGTATTTATCATCTACCTATGTTCTCTGATAGTTGAAGTTGTAGATATCAGATTTGTAAGTGTTTATGGTATACTTCATGTCTGTCTCAGAAAGGTTAAAGAAAGGATTTTTTAAATAAATTCATTTAGTTCTAATACATTTAGTTGTCAAGATACATAGACCATTTTACTGCAGGGTCCAATTCTTTAGACATTTTGAAATCTTTCCTTCTAGTCTACACACTTAGAATTAACTCCAAAATGTCCTCAAGTCTATTAGCAAACTTGGTAAAAGCAAAATAATCTAAGTATTTAGGATGTGCTTTACTATTTCACTAAGAAAGGACAAGATAAAGAGAGAGTTCTGGGAATTTTAGGAAAAAGGGAATATGGCATTTCATTATGAACCAATGCATTTTTACTCATGATTTAAAGAAACAAGAGATTTAAATTTAGAAGTGGGGCCATTGACAAGATAGAAAACTTTTTACTCAACTTTTCAGAAGGGTTGATAGACATTCCTCCAGATCATGGATTCCTGGATCTATTTTAGTGACAAGAAGAGTGAAGATCAGGAAGGCTTAGTCTCATCATTGATCAACATTGAGCATCTCGAGATCTTTGTGTGTTAGAAAATTTAGTGAGCCACACTGATTTGAGAAAGTTAATCCTGAATAATGTTTCTCCAGGTTGATTAGCGAACATGATTAATTTTCCCTAAAAAGTGAGCCAGGAAAAGATACAGAGAGGAGACCTAAAATTATTCTGTCTCTGGAGGAATTATATATTATTAATTTTGAATTCCTATGTTTTCACATGGTCTCTGACACATAAATGTCTGATAATCATAAATGAAAGAGAAGAGGTTTTGTTTTTCTGAAAATATGAAGGACTTTCACTGATAGCTTCATGTCGGCATTGAGGATGGTGTAATATGGAATGAGGATGCTGCTGTGAAGGACTTCATTCATTAGTAAAGGAGTCTGGAATACACAGTGCTTGGGTAGATGCTTATTCCATTCCTTATGCAAGACTTGCCAATATTCTAGTTGTACTACTTGTTCTGTGTGTGTGTGTGTTTCTGTGTGTGAGGGTGCATATATATGTGTATGTTTGTGGAGGGCCATCATCTGCCTTATTCTTTTTTTTCATTTTTTATTATTATTTCTGTTCATACACTTCATATGTACACCAGTTCCCTCCCTCCCTCTTTCTCCCCCCTACCCCTCTGCTCCCCCTCCCCTCACCCCTCCATTTAATATGCATGCCAGACTCTCCTCTGGGCCCTCCTCTCTGATGACGTACAAGGACCCAGTGGCTTTTCCCTGAACCCTTTCCTGTGTTCCCCTTAAGCATAGGAACACTACTATGCATCTGCCTTATTCTTATGTCACCTGGGTTTCTAATCAAATCCAGAGCTCATCTGTAGGATTAGTCTGGCTAGCCTGCTTGCTCTTGGATTTTCCCAGAATCCCTCTTTCAGGACTGGAATTACAGGCAAGATGCGGCATCTACCTGGCATTTTTGTGTTGGATCTGGGAATCTGAACTCTGGTCTTCTTGCTTGGAGAGTGCTCTATAAGGGCTATACTCCCAGCAAACAGCTACTATCTTTGTCTGTGACCATTGAGATCTCACCTGTTGTCTATTAACACTTCCTCATAAACAGAAGGGATGGAGAAGGTCATCGACCTGGGATTCTGGCCCTCCTTGGAGCACTTCTCAACTATTAGTACCTGATTCTTCCCTAATTCCATGTGCCCTCACATATGTTCTCAGGGCCCTGAGGTCTGGGAGGGGCACTAGGGTATATAAATCAAAGAAAGTTAATTGAAGGTGATTTTCTCTGCCCAGAGAAAGCTATGGAGAAGCTATCAGCTATATTGGAATTGGCTTTCTGGTGATGTAGCTGCCTTTCAGTCTCTGCTGCTCCTGCAGGTAATCCTTCACCCCCACTCCGCTCCTGCAAGAGGGTCTAATAATCTGGTTGGTCGATTTGTGAAGTTGGGCATTGGGATAGTTGTTACTTTGGTCTGTTGTGGAACTCTTATCAGGGGTGGAAAGACAGCTGTGTGGCGTCTCTCTAGGAAATGTTCCCATAACCAGGGGAAGTGCTTTAACTGCTGAGCCATCTCCACAGCCCTTGTCCTGAGTTTTTAGGCAGCATCAATCTCTTCCATATCTTCCATATTCTCTTTTCCTACATGATTTGCTTGATTTACTATTGATAAGGGACATGAGAACATAAATTGATGCCAAGATGTATGACTGATGTCTTAATGCCAGAGTTTTTAAGAAATATGGACCTCTAAGAATCAAGTTCCCTAGACCATGTTACAGCAGAGAAAATAGGCCTCCATCAAGGACTTCAAGTAAGTAATGAGACACCTTGTTAAGTTCTCAGACTTTCGTTCCTGATCATTTACAACTGAGGGGGTGTGATCTCACCAGAAGGGGAGGGCATATAGTCTGGCAGATAAAAAGTAACCATTTTGCAAATGGGTGATTGACCCCTCCCTCACTGAGGTTTCCTACTTTCATTGTATCTACCTTTGAATGTGCTCTTATAACAAGACTCCAGTTTAACAACTTTTTGTCTCTGGCCAGGGGGTAACATACAATGCCCATCAGGATGGAGTGAAGGGCATTGTAGGAGCAGCAAAAGTGCAAAAGAAAATCAACAAACCACAATCCAGAACTTCAGAGACTCTATATCGACCACCTAGAACTAGGCCAGACTAATCTCTCCCCATTCTGAAGCTCAGGGAAATTCGCGGAAGAGGGGGCCGTGAGATTGTAAGAGCACAAGGACGAGAGGAGTAATGGTATGCAAGATACTCCACACAAGTTAGGGCCAAAGCAATTATAATTGGACTTTGCATGCCCTGCACAATGTCCAACACACTATTGACCTCACAAAGTCTAGCATTTGCTAAAGGCACCAAGATCAATGGAGGCAAGGGATTGACAGCCACAGTAGTGTTCCTATGCTTAAGGGGAACACAGGAAAGGGTTCAGGGAAATGCCACTGGGTCCTTGTACGTCATCGGAGAGGAGGGCCCAGAGGAGAGTCTGGCATGCACATTAAAGGATGCTCCGGAGATTGGGGTGGGGAGGAGGAGCAGGGGGGTCAGGGGGAAGAGGAGGGAGGGAGGGAACCGGTGTACCTACCAAGTTTGTATGAGCGGAAATAATAAAAAATGTAAAAAAAAAAAATAAAAAGACAGAAAAAAAAAAAAAGAATCAAGTTTCCTAAGTTAGAGGCACAGATCACAGAGGCAGGCTGCTTTCTTTCTGATCAAAACTTAGTTTGCATGGAGAGAGAAATGAAGTGAAGAACTCTCTGGCTTGTAGAATTTAGAGGATCACTGATTCATTGATTCCAGTGTCCCAAAGGAGTTAGAATGAGAGGCAGAGGAAATGGGACGAGAACGGTGAAATGCAGTGGAGAAGAAGTTGCTTATTACTGTGGTTGAATGTTTATATCCTTCCTGAATACCTATGTTGAAATCTTAGTCTCTAGGGTGATGGTGTTTGGAGAAGAGTGATTAAGTCATGATGGTGGAGGCTTGGGGAATAATATTAATGACCTTGAAAAAATGGCCCAAAGAGACCCTTCATCTTTTCAGCCATGTAAGGACATGGAAGGTGCCTTTCATGAACTATGAAATGAGTTGTCATCAGATGGTAGATCTATGGGTCAGTTGTTCTTGGATCTGTAAGTGTGGGCTAGAAATGTTTGTCATAATAAGCTGTCCTGTCTGTGACATTTATATAAGAAAACCATATTTACATAAGAAGACCATTTATATAAGAATAGTGGTTGATAGCACATCAATTTAATCCAGACAAGTATGATTCTTAGCCTAACTTCCTTGACATGAAAGGATACTAGAAATAGTTTTCACAATTCTGTAAACTTCGTTGTCTTGTTCCCTTAGTTCTGCCCTCTCTCCCTTTCTTCTTCTCTCCTTTCCTCTTCTTCCTTGTAAAGGATGTTGAAAATCACAGCTACTGAAACAAATTCTACCCTGATGCCTGTGTATATGTTCCCATTCAAGGTCTAATCTGTAATGTAGTATGAACACAATTATACTGAGAACACTGATCTAAATAATTTATGATAATCAGTAAGCTACCTCTTCATGTTCCTGAGAAATACCTTTCACGCATTCTGATATGCAGAAAGGACTTACTCCTCTTTCTTTTATAAAGGTCAAAGCTTTAAAATACTCCAGAAAATGTTGAAAGAAACTTGAGCACGCTCTACTCAAACCAGCTGATTTACAAGAGACTTGGCATTGAATAACTCTAAGCAAAACAAGCCCAACTACTGCTTCTGGAGAGACAGCTTTGGCCTTGACCTTTTAATGAATGGCCCCAGGGTGGAAAGAATCCCCAGGAAGTAATACCTGCTTTTTGAAAGGATGCACATGCAAGCCTCAAATAAAAGGTTTCCAGGGAAACTATGTGACTTCTATTCTTTTTCTCTTCTAAAATGTATTAAGCACCAAACGTGCCTGCTAATGTCTGGAGTTCTTATTTGAAATCAGAAACTGCTGAAGAAAAGTGTGTGCCTGAAACACACCCACATGCCCAGAAATCATTTTCGTGTTTCCTTTACCAAATAAATGTCAGCTTCATAGTCAGCTGGAGAGAACGAAAGGACCTGGGTCTATCTATGAGATGGAAGATGGGGAGGAGGAACTCCTGCTGGGTGAATCGCTTTGCTTTCTTGCCACTGCGATGGCTATTACCAATAATAGGAATATTCAGTTTGAGTAGTCACATCTTCTCAACTAGATGCTAATAATCAGTGAACTAAAAAATATAGATAAATAGATAAAGATAACAGAGAATGCCTTTTAACATGCAAAGAAATATTCGAGTAAGGAAATCATACAGAACTTGGCTAAAATATTTCGACATATGTGCATTGATAGTGTGATAGATTTGAAGATAGTTGGTCTGTTGCCCTGCTGTTTCCAGCATGGCTAGAGTAGATCCTGGCAACCGTGATTGTACCAGATGATACAACATCACTATCATATCAGAATGATCTTGAAGTGAATTCTTGACCAAGCTGAGCCAAGACAATCTGAATCAGAATGTAAAGGTGATGGAAGTGTAAACTAGTTAAGTAAGTCAAAGAAGCGCTGAGAGTTTAGCAGCCATGCTCAACTACCTGCTTGATCCAGTGGAGGAAAACAGGGGAAAAGGCCATGGAGATAAAAATATGGAGATGTGTATGAGTTGGAGGGAGCTGGGAGGTGGGAAGCCATAGAGGAAGAAGAACATTGGAGGAGGTTGGAGTTTGAAAGACTTTAGATGGATTCCAGTTCCTAGTTCTCTACCTGGAAGGTATATTTTTGGATCAAAGATTTTTGTGAGATAGATTTATATCGTGAATATAAATTTTACCATGTTTTTCATCATAATGGTTTTCTTTTATTTCAACCAAAAGTCCCCTCATAAAACATCCAGTGCTTCTAGAATAAGCCATGATTCTATTTCTTTCCAAATGGCCCTGGCTTGTTGGCTGATGTTACTGTACGGTACTGTAAGGATGTCCTTCCATTGCACTGGCCCCTGACCCTGCTCTTCACTTTGGTGTACACAGGCAGCCTGCACAGGAATGCTGCTTCCTAGACATGTGGTGGTTTCTGATGGGCGTGTCCACAGGCCCTTTATAGAATGGACACAGAGCAGGCTGACCAGGTGGGAAAATAAGGAAGGTGATCCAAAGCTTTCCCTGGCACAGGTACTCCCAGACTTAGGGGGCTCTTTGGGTCACTATGGAAGGAATCTTTTGCACAGTCTAGCTCCAGGTCCTCCTATTACAGGATAGAATCCTGAAGCCTGGCAAGACAGGCAGGGCTTTTCTAGGGAAGTACTCAGTGTAACCCCATACTTCCTGCATTCATTCTTTCTCCAACCCCTACTCTAATGTAGGGTTTTACTAATGAAAAGAGGGTTTAGATTCTTGGGTTCTTCCTTTTTATGGTTGCAATATATAAAATATATGTAGTCTATAGTTGTGAAAATTCAGAATACTCATACCACTATTACCATAGTTGCCATGTGCTTTTTATTGCAACTTGCAGATCATATAAGTTGATGAGTCCTCTGATTATTTCTCTCAGTCAGTAGCTTCTACAGTATTCCTTTGTACTGCATAAGCTATCCATCAAGGAGGAAACTCTCAGACCAGTTCCAGTTGATGTATTTTGCACATGTTCATGATCCATATGTGTTGCATCCTCAGTAATAGGGTCTTACTCCTAGTTTTTGGGAGAGCAACTAAAAGCAATGGCAAAAGCCTCTAATGTTTGGGGGCCTTTGAGACCTCTCTGACCAACAATTTATCAGGAAGTGTCACATTCCTGTTGTTTCTGGTATAGTTTAATTGTCACTGGGTTGTAAGTAGACCAGCTCAGAATATGTGTCTTCTGTCACAAACAGATTTAATATAAGGAAATTAAAGTCATTTATTGTTTATTTATTTATTCATTTGTTTATTTATTTTTTTAGTTTCACAAGCATATTGAGTGTTAATCCCTGCTTCCTTCCATCTCTCCTCCCTCCCATTCCCCTCCCTTCCCTTCATCAATCCATTCTACTCCTTCCCATTCTTCTGTCTGGCCACTGCTATGCACACAAGGGTTCCCTCTGGCTTGTTTTTTCTCGTGGGGGTTCATGCCTCTGTGGCGTTGCAAGAGAGTTACTCATTTTAAAAGCAAATTGGAAGCAGTATGAGTCCATGGGTAATATGACTAGCTTTTATTCCCCTTTTAGTAAACCTTTATCAAGGTGTTTATCTAATTTTAACCCAAGTTGTCTGAGATCCAGCAGATCATGATAACATCCTAAGGTCACTTAGTATAGATAACGTGAGCAGGAACATGATACATAGCCATTAGTCTAAGTTTTTACTTTCTACCACATGCCTCCATTAAATGATACTCTTTGCATAGATGATTCCTAAGGGCTCCTTTCAGCACATCTTCCTCTCCTGAATCCTGGATGCTCTGTGTGACTCTGATGTAATTTCTTCGTCCATGCCACACCCACTATATTGTTCTAGCTCATGCCACTTTTTTTCTTGCTTGGTCTATTGTAGAAGTTTCTTTTACTTCTGAATACTATCCCCCTCCAATGTTCTTCAATACACAGCCAGTATAATTATTTCCCTAATTGTAACAGGCTGATATTTTTTGCACCCATTTCTTTTTCTTTTTTCTTTTTTAAAACAGCACTTAAATTTTCCCCTTGAGATACCTTCCTCCAGTAAGGATTCCCCCCTGTGTCTCCAAAGACAGGATCTATATTTCCCTGACTTTTGTGTTTATTGGCAACTGTAGGTGACCCAAGCTAGCCAGTGAGATTTGGTCCAGGGCTCTTGAAGGATCTGCTAGGGAAGACAGAAGTCTATACTATTGGCATGTCATAAGCTTCAAGCTGTGGATTTGTCATCCTTGCTCCATCTCTCTGAGAAGGACATCAAGAAGGGGAAAGAGGAGCTGAGAGATAGCTTCATTTACTTCTTGGCATCAGCAGGGCTTGTTACCAGATGCATCTCTGAACTCCTCCCAGCTAAACGAGCCACTGATTCGTTTTTATCAAAGCTATGTAGAATTGGGTTTTAGTCATTAACAACCTAAAGGTGTACTATTAGGATTTCAACATGAAATTTCTTCCATAGCTCATGTATTTAGTGCTTGATCCCCAGCTGGTTGTGCATTTTTGGGATGTGTGGAAACTTTGGGAGGTGGGCTAGGTAGAGGAGGTGGAGTGTGTGTTTGAAGGTAATATTTGGTCCATGGTGTCTTCTACTTTCTATCCACCGTGAAGTGAACAAGCTTTCACCACTATGATGTACTAACTCTGTAGATTGGGGAATGCAGAGTCAAAGAAGTATGGACTGAATCTTCTGAAACTATAAACCAAATAAGTATGTTCTCTAAATTGCCATTTTGTCAGAATGATTCAAGAATAACTAGCACAGGTACTCGTGCATGGTTGTAACACCATTGTCTTTAAAAGCTATGACCTTCAGTTACCTGTCAAACAATCAACAACGTTTGCTCAGCCTAGAGGCTTCCTAGAGTCTTCCCATCTACCCTTCGCTTGCATTCTTTTCATTAGCCAACTATCCTGCCATGGTTCTCTATTGGTATTTTTTGGCTCATCTTGCATTTGTAGCCCTTATTACCTTTGCCTTTCCACTTGCGCCTTTATTCCTTCTGGAATGATTTGATATGGGTGTTGAGATCCTACTCATAACTCAAGAACTAATTCAAGTGTTACCTGTAGGAAGCCTTTGCTTTGTCATTAGACAGAATGAACTCTTGCCACCTCTTTGCTTAAACCTCTATGGTAATGTGTCATAATCTGTCCTATCTTTCTAGTCAAGAGGTCTGTCTATATGCTCCTGGCCCCACTCCCAGAGCTGCATTAGGGCAGAACAGCAATGATGATTGAGCACAGGTTTTTCTTCATTAGTCAAGGGTGAATACTTCTGGTCCCTTGGCCAGATGTTATCTGACTTTAGTTCATTTTACCAAGATCTTCTAGCACAGCTGAGTTTCAGCCACATAAGCAGAGAATAAATTAAGATCTGTAAAGGGGAACACTGAAACCAGTGCTTGAACTCATATAGTGCTACCAAAACCTGTATGCAAACGGCAGTGAGATCAAAACCACCCACCTCTGCAGACCCAGCGGGTGAGTTTCAGCATTGGTTTCAATATGGTTCCCCTCTATGACTTGGTTCCTTCAGTGCTTTTCCTCATTAACTCACTGCCAGTTCTAATCGCCTCTGAGAGATCTCTGATAGTGCTGAATAAAAGCAAATTGAAGCCAAAATGAAAACATGGCTGACAATTCTTCAGGTATGAGGTGCCTCATTGCTGGTCAGATCTTCTGTTAGTTAAGGATAAAGAACTGTGACACTTAAGAGTGGCAGCTCGGAGCCCAGGACTGAGTTCTCTTAAATGTTTCTTAATAGTTTTCCATTTGGCTTGATGTTTGCCGATGAATGACTGTCTGATAAAACTAGAAGACAGAAGAGAGAGAATGAGAAGAAAAAAAGTAGGGTCACCACTTTCTAAACATGGCTCTATGGGAGTGATCCTCATCATCACCTGGGTCCCTGCTGGGTGCATGATCCAACTCCAAAATCGAGGAAAAGTCAGTCTTATAAAAGCAGGAGTATATGGGGCTGGAGAGGTGGCTCAGGGGTTAAGCCTCTGCCTTGCAGGCGGAAGGTCGTGAGTTCGGATCCTAGACCCCACCTATAGACGCTAAGCGGAAACGGGGATGGCCTGCGTTTCTGGTCCTGGTAGGACGGAGCTTGTGAATCCTGAGGCAGAGTAAACAAGGAGGAAGTGGAGGCGTCCATGGTGGTTCCTGAATTCGTCCGTGGTTCTACACACACACACACATGCTCACACATGCATACACGCACAATTGAATAAATAATAAAAATAATAAAAATTTTTTTAAAAAGTAGGAGTATGTGAGATTTGTGGGGGTAAAACAGATTGTCTTCATGTCTGTGTGAAACACACAGACATTCAGCTATGTCTGTGTTTGTTTATACAAGGCAGGTTCTGTCTGAAGGTTTCCTGACAAGGTGAAACTAGCAAATTTTTTTATATGTGAGTCATTCTTAGGCTAGGATCTGCAGCTGCTGTTTAAAAATCTTGGTGATGTGACTGATGCTTTTATTGACTGATATTACCAAGATATTATATTGAGGTCTTTCACATACTTTGATTACTTTGCCTTTTTTGATCTTCAAAACAATTCTTACATGTATTATTTATTGTCATGTAACAAATTATCTCCAAACTTAGTGGCTTATACATATGACATTCACCATTTCATCATTTTCTTGTTTTAGCGTAATTTACTTACTTTTGGGACTGCAGATGGAACCCATAACCTTGTGCAAACTAGGCAATTGTTCTGCTACTGAGCCACATTCCCAGTTTCCTGCTGTTTTTATGAATCAGGATTCTAGGCATGAGTTAGTTGGATCCTCTGTCTATGGGTCTTTAAGGTTCTCCCTGAAAGGATTCAGTATCCTCATTAATGTGTTTGTGGGCAGAGTTCATTTACTCAGGAGCTGGTAGCTGGAGGCCTGTCTAGATTCCTTATCACATAAACTGCTTCATGGCAGATGACTCCAGCAAGCTAAGCATGTAAAAAGTGCCACCAGAGTAAAGGGCACCAGATTTTATAGCTAATTTTGGAAATGGCCTCATGACATCTTTGTCATGTTTTATGTCAGGAGCAAGTTGCAAGGCCCAGTTCATATTCTAGACTAGTGAATCATAACAAGGCATGAGTGCTAGGAGACAGAGACCACCAAAGACATATTCTATTAGAGAAGTACCCATCACAAAGGTTGATATATTTCCCATTTTACAGATTGAAGTTCATGTGTGAAGAAAATCGCTCTCTCAGTAGCATTTCTCAAGCACACACTGGAACATCTTTTCAGCTTTCCTGCTTGGTTTTCTTCACTCACAGAATCTTGGCGATGCCCTGTAGACTCTTGGCATATTAAGGATGTCTGGAAGCAGCAGATTTGGTCTCATGTGGGAGCTTGTTGGAAATATAGACTCTCTGGCCTCACTCCTGACAACTCAGAATCTGCAGTGTAGGAGATCCAGAACATTGTTCATTCTTACCAGAGTTCTCTGCCGAGTGAAGTTACCTGAGCTATTTGGTCTGTTGGCCATATCGGTTGTTTGCCTTTCAGTAGTAGTAGGGTACTTTAGGTTCTATCCTCATATTAGTTGAAAACCAGAGGAAATGAAATCTATGAAACAAACTTTTAAATAATCTATTGTGTATAAATAGCAGCAAAGTAAGAGTAATAATGGGGTCTTTCCTAATTATCTACGGTAGAGCATAGGCATTGATATGGATCATCACAGAACAGCAGAGAATTAAAATGAAAGCTTACTGTGGCTTTAGATTAAAGCATACATCCACTGTACTTCTTAAGTGGTATTTTTAGACACCATATATGGCTCCAAAAGCATTGTACTGTATGAAAGAAGTTAGGCCCAAGAGTAAACATATCAGACTAGGATGATGGCTCATTTTAAAGTGCTTGCCATGCAAGTATGAGGGCAGGAGTTCAGATCCCATGTAAAAATTAGGTAAATGCTTGGGCCACCTATACTCCCAGCAGTTAGTAGGAAAAGACAGAGAATCCCCAGGGCAAACTGGCTAGCTAGACTAGCCAATAAAATGGGCTCTGGGTTCAATTGAGAGAAAAGTGGTGGAGGAAGATACATTATGCCAACTTTGGTCTTCCACATGCCCATGTGTCATATACACCCCACACACAACGCCCATACACCTCCCCTCTTATGTGTGCCCAAACACATGCATACATTCCCCCAACGCATGCAAAAAAAAAAAAAGAGAGAAAAGAGACAACATATTGTATGAGGACAATTACATAAATACTAAAAAAGTGAAATTACATTGATAGAAAGCATTCCAGTGGTTCTTAAGGGTATGAGAGATATGGGAGAGAACATATTGCAAAAAGATATGGGGGGATTTTTGAAATGATGGAATTGTTCTTTTATTTGATTATCATAGAAAATACATGGACATATATATTTATTAACTCTTATCAAATTCAATATACATTAATCTTCAGTAACGCTGCTAAAAAGATAAATTGGAGTAACATTTAAAATTCTATTTTTAATTCTTTAATCTAATATCTCTGTTTCATTTTCTTTAGACCCAGGAACTAATTTGCATTGATTAAAACAGCTCATCAGTGAAGGATGTTGCTCTTTAGAAGATTTCTTTATCTAATATTGACAGACAGTGGCAATTATTTCTTCTCTGAAATCTTACTGAAAAGACACCACACTAAAAACGGTTAGGTTCTATGTCTTTAAAGTACTCCTAGAAATCACATAGTAAGGAAGAAGTCATTGGGTTCTTTGATTTCCTGAGAGTCTTCTGTCTTCCTTCAAAACAGAACAAAAGAATGAGAACTGACATTTCTTGAGGGTAGACTGCATGCCTCCTAATACTTCTGTCCTTTTCTTTAATCTGCCCAGCAGTTCTGTAAAGGTGACACTGCTAACCTACCATGTCTCCAGTTCACCCAGGAGTGAATTGAAGCCTGGAGAAAATAGGCAACTTGTTCAAGTGACAACTGACACTTGGTTTGGGAATGAAGGGACACTTTATCATTGTCTTTACTATCCCATTTTTCTGAGTCTAAAACAGATTGTCCTTAAGTTGCTGGCTTCTGGTATATCCTGTGTGTATAGTCATACCTGCATACATGCATTTCTTCTCGGACCTCGTGAGTCAAACCTCTGTATTTGCTGAAAGTTTATGGATATTTCTCACCACTTTGAGCAATTAGTGCCAAATGAGAGGTTGTCTTTTCTAGTTTATAGAATCATAAAATCAGCAGAGCCAAGCCTAGAAGTCAGGATTTGGCACTTATTTGTGACTGTGGGACTTACTCAGAGAAAGCTCTTGGTAATCAAAGGGCTGATCATTGAGCAGAACAGGTACTTAGTAATGGTGTTAAAGGAAGGTACAGAGGGTCCGTGTATGTGCCGCATGCCTGTGTGCATGTAGGAGCTGGGGACCAGTATAGATTTGGCTATCAGACATCTCTGGTGACAAAAAGCAGTGTTCAGTCATAAACCTTACATGTGCCTGAGATGGCGGATGGCTTTCTTCCAGACAAGGAAACCCAGGACATTCTGGGTTTTTATTACTCTCATACTCAGGTGACTGGTCCTCTACAGCAAGGTACAGACAAATACTGCCACGTCAGCCTCTACATTCCTTGGTATGTCACTGTCCCCAGTACATCCTCCAAGTGCCTGCTGCATTCAGAACCAAAGCAGCAGGCAGTGAGGTTTACTCACTCTTATTAATGAGCAAATGCTTAGAAAAGAATCTGACATTCATGAAGTGAAAATGAGGCTGTTTGCACCTCCTGCAGGGACCTCAGATGTGAGTTAGAGAGCAGCTCAGCACGACCACATAAGTCCTAGCAGTGAGGTTTGCAGGGCCAGGAGAAGCTGTTCCCACCAAGACATCTCTGAGTAGTTATCACCCTGGGAAGCCCTCCTTCTTCAACAGTATTTCCATTGTTGGGGAAAAACCAAGTCTCGCCTTAGCCAATGCAGTCAGGTAGGAGATTTTAATGCGGTCACTTTAATGTTCCAACGTTTCAACAGTAGCTTCCATCATTTGATAATGTTGATGTCACATTTTTTTCTTTTGAGAGGTTATGAGTTTTTAATGATGTATGTTAAATGATATGATTTTCATACAGAATGAATTTTTTTTACGAAAATCAAACTATTAACTTTTCTTCCTTGTTGAGAAACTCAAATGATAAGTTTCCCCAAATCTAAATAAATTTTTTTAAAAATGCAAATTAAAAAAATCACTATTAACAATATAAGCCATGTATCCCAGACTACTCAGAAGACTGAAGCAGGAAGTTCACAAGTTCAAGACCAGCTTGGGTAACAGTGAAATTGTGTCTTGAAAAAAATATAAACAAAGGATTAGGGATATAGCTCTATGTTATAGTGTTAATCTACCATGTCCCCAGGTTCTCGATTCAGCCCCTAATACCCCAACACAAAACAATAACAAATAAAGAAACAGTATTTTATATATATATATATATATATATATATATATATATCTTCACAACCTTTTGATCCATATATTCACTGACTGACATCTAAAACTTAATTGATTAATTTTTGAGATAGGGTATCTAGTCCAGACTGGTTTTGAATATCTGCGTATGAACTTCCTATCCTCCTGCTTTCAACTCCAAAGTGTTGGGATTACAGCCGTGCTCCAACATGTTCATGTTATGCTACGAGGGAACTGAACCTAGCACTTCGTGCATGTTAGACAACCACTCTACCAACTGAGTTACATCCCCAGCTCATAAGATAATATCGTCTTGTAACTTACCTGTTTAAATCCTCAATATCTCATAGATCTACGTGGTTTTGATCGACTTCATCTTTTCAGAGGACTTCATTGTAAACTATTATATTAGACTGTTCTCATTTGGGTATTACAAAGAATACTAGTAACTACTTTTGACTAGAAGTCTCCATACACTCATGCAAACATTTCTGAATGATGAATTCTTAATTGTGGATTTGCTGAGCCAGAGATCTGATACTTTTTAGGTTTTGGTGAATTTGGTCAAAATTCTGCGGATCAGTACATCAACTCTCACTGCTTTTTCAGTGTGACAGAGTGTTCTTTCCCTCAATTCAGCACCAAATCCTGGCAGTACCAGTCTTTGCTAAGTTGACAGAAAAAAATGAACTTAAGTTATTTTAATTTGCAAGTGTTTAATTAAAGTGCCTTGGGGTTTGTTGTCATGGTTATTAGACACATGTATTATTCTTTTGAAAATTCAATATTTTCAGAGAAGTGTTTGTCTTTTACTTACTGAGTTATTAGAATTTCTCAATTATTGTCATTGTTTCATATTTTACATGCAATTAAATCTTTTGTTAATAGCAGAAAATAGCAAACAAGTTTAACTTACATAAGCTCTATGATCCAACCCTTCCAAAAAATACCAACTCCATAAAATTTTTAAGCCTTAGGATGCTGAAATAAAGTCCCACAAACTAGGTGGCTTAAAGACCCTTGGAAGTATCTAAGGGAGGATCCTTCCTTCAGTGATTGAATGTTCTAATTACTCTTCAGTTGCTGTGATAAAATACTGTGATTCAAGCAGCTTAAGGGAGAAAGAGTATTATTTTGGCCTATGCTTCCAGAAGTGATAGAGTCCATGGTGGAAGGGAATATATTGTGACAGGGTGAGAAAGCAAGGTGGCAGAAGCAGACTGGAAGCTAGCTGTTATATTGCAGCCATAATTAGGGAAGGAGAGAAAGAAAGGAAGTAGAGATAAAGAGAGAGAGAGAGAGAGAGAGAGAGAGAGAGAGAGAGAAGCAATGGGGCTGTGTTATAAAACCTCAAGGCCTGCCATACTTCCTCCAGCAGTCCTATCTCCTAAAGATTCTAGAATGTTCCCAAACAGTGTCCCCAGTTGTGGACTAGTTATTTAAAACACATGAGTCTGTGGGGGACATTTTGCAATTGAGCCATGACACTGTGAATCCTTAGAGCAAACTGGCCAGCCAGACTAGCCTCATTGGTAAGCTCTGGGTTTAATTAGAGTCTCTGCCTCAAAAGAATAAGATGGAGGAGCATATGATTATGATTCACCATACCAACCTTAGGCTCCCACAAGTACACACATGTATCTGTGTACACAAGCACGCACATGCACTCTCTCATACATAGGGGAAAAGATACACAAAATGTTAGATTATTTTATTTAAATTAACATTTGTAATTAAAATACTTTCAAGTGAGGAGATTCGGACTGTATACAAGAGAACATCTCAGCTTGAGTAGGGTGAGCCAAGCTTGTGCTTTTGGTTCTTTTGGTACTGGTATTGAAATGAGTCTTTGAAAATATTTGACAAGCACTCATATTAGAATAGGAATTTCAAGAATTATTGAGTTGGATAAAACTGGAAATAAGTCACCGGGACCCTTAAGAACCCCAGCTATTTTCTTCACATAGCTAAATATAATGGCCATTTATGGAAAGCAGAGCCTAGTCTATTAAAGATGGGAATTTGTTCCAGAAATGTACTTTCTGATAGATTTTATCTGAAAATAGTTGATACTTGATCTCCACTAATATAGAACTAACAGCTTCCAAATTATGTTATAGAATTCCATTATCTAACATTAGAAAAATCACCCACCTCCAGAAAAAGACATATTTACTACAGTTAACATATTGCAAATTGAGTTTTTTTCCTAGTCATAGTTGATATATTTTATCCACAATATCTTTCATACTTTCTCAAAGCATCACCACAGCCAGTAAAAATATAGTCCTATGGGAACAAGTCTAAAACATCTGCCTTGGGTTACTTTCAATGACTACACTTCCATGTCAAGAGTGATGCTTTATGCTCTAGTGTGCAGCCATAATGCTGAGTTATTCCATTTAAGCAGAAACAACTTCTTTTTTGCAAATCATGCAAATATGGTCAACATGTGCAATATCAGGCATCAAAGCCATTACTCAGATACACACAGCACTAGTTGTACACAGCCTGTGCATTCACCAAGGTCCTACATACAGAAGAGCACTGCGCTTGGTTTAATGTTTTGCTGTTCCATCTTAAGTATCTTACTTATTTCTGAATAACAGGTCCCTACATTTTTTTTATTTTGCCTTGGGCTCTGCAAATTTTGTGGCCAGGCACATCAAAGATTCTCTGATCAGTGTTTTCACTTGCTATTGGAGATAAGGTTTTGAGTAGTTCTCCAGCAGCAGGATAGAACATTTTGAAAGGTGTAGAAAAATGTTCTAGTTCTAGAACATTTTGAAAGGTGTAGAAATCATGGACATATAATTTACAGGAATGGCATAGGGAAAGCAGCATACAACAGTGATACTTGTTTATCTGCAAATCGTTAATGTTAACATTACCCACATTGGAATCTGGAAGACTAAAACCCAGCATGTGGTGTCACATATATTTCAGCTTCCTGAGAAAACTAGTTCATTTGAAGAACAAATATATACACATATGTGCCAACAAGCTAAATATAAGTATATTCCTGTGTAATTGTATTGCCATTGAAATGATTCTTTCAGCAAGTCAAATGAAAAGTAGAATCCTTGCAAAGTCTGAGTATGTTCTTTAGAAGTGCAGTAAAAGCATCCTCTCCTGGATTAGAAAGCATCATTTTTCCTGCTCTTCTAGTAGGGAATTGCGTTCTGGAAATGCCACAACACATCTGACTTTCACTCACAGACAGACATAAAATGTTATCATAGGATATTTTTTAAAGCATTAGCCATTAACGATAAGAACTCTTTGTATTATAGACAGCTATAAACCAGGAACAAACTCAGTGGGTAAGAAGTAAGGCTACGTAACACCTTCATAGGCCACACAGGGTTTCCTCTCCTGCCTTCAGATTAGATTTACCTGGAGGATTTAGGAAAGTACTGCTATCTGGATCTCATCTCAAGCTAATTAAATTATAACCTAAGAGTGGTGCTTTGCAGTGGTAGTACTTGAAGTATCCCTGGTGACTCTTACTTGGAGCTGAGATTAGGCAGCACTTGGCTTTTGCCTGCACAAGAGCTGGTTGACTCCATCTAAATTAAACAGGTATCTATGCTGACATTTTAAGAACTAGAAAAATATCCATGTCTGATGACTATACTTAAAAGCACCATTAATATAATTATTTTATGGTTAATTAATGATCAGTAAAGATTTTTCATAAACAGTTCAGTGATTTAGCTTTAAGGTTGATCAATCCTTCCAATAAATGGCAAAGTAATTAAGACTTGAAAAAATATTTTAAGGAAGGTGGTTCAATTGTGTTGAGACATCTATGATTTGGCAAAAGTTAAAAGTCACATAGACTGAGAAATGGATAGATTATTAGTGTTCTTATAAACTTATAAACTTGTTATATATATTTGTGTGTGTGTTTGTGTGTATGTGTGTGTGTGTGTGTGTGTGTGTGTGTGTGTGTAGGCCCAAGAGTGACTTTGCAAATCACCCTAGATTGCTCTACCTCCTCTTTGCTTTTGCTCTGGAGTTTCCTAACCTCCACTTTCCAGGGCCAGAAAGCAAAGCTGCCATCATTTCCACCTGGTGTTTTTATATGGGATCTGGGATCTGAACTCAGGACCTTCTGCTTTTGAGACATAGTTAATCCCTGAGCCATCTCTCCAGTCTATCGGAATACATTTTGACAGTAAATATCTTCTATCACTAAGAAAGAAAGAAAAAGTTGTTCAGGCTAAAATTTAAAATTAAAGCACTTAGAAATTAATATATTTGGAATGCCTCTATATAGTAATATACTTTAAATCCTACTGACTAAACAGTTTCATAAGAAAGAATCTATGATTCTAGCAATCTTAGAGGAGGAATTCACTTTCAAATAATTGGAGTTCTAAGGGAAAGTTATCCTTGAAGTTTCTCCTACTTTCTAAGTATAGACAGTCAAGGATGGAAAAAGTGGAGAGTGAAATACACAGTCATGGAGGTGTCTCTGTAGATACCTTCACTTCAGTTGGAGAGGGTAATGCTAAATTTCTTAGGTTATTCATTGTCCTCTCCAATAAAAGGCCTTATTTCCACTTTTCATATTCATGCTCCTGAGCCAGAGCAGCAGAGTTTGCCTGAGGGACAAGCTGGACTTCCTTTTTGAATCAGTGCCACACATTTGCATGATTAATACCAAAGGAGCAGAAAAACTAACTTGTCTTCCTTGCTTTTGGCATATCATTGACATCTGCAGGCACAGCGGACATGCTTGGGAGCATCATTTTAGAGAATGAACACTAGCTTACATGTTTACATCATTTTCCATAAAGAGCTTGGAGAATACAAAGATAACCAAAACTGAGAGTCCAAGTAAAAACAGGTTATTCTACAAAAGTATTTCCAGAAGCACTCAATGAGAGATAATCAGATACAATAAGAAAGTCATCAGTCTATTTACACCTAGGATATCCTCTAACATCATAGAGACAAATGAGGGGGGTTACCTAGCAAACAAACCTAGCATTGAACATTAACCAAGCAATCATTGATTCCAATATCCTTTCTCCAGTGAAGAGTTCGGTTACAGAAAGAGCTGTATTTTGAAGCATCAATTCTTAACAGTGTTGTAAGCATTTGATATCCAAGTCTGAAGACTGACACACTGATGTAAAAGCTTCAGAACATGGGTTTTTTTAAAATTCTAGTCCAGGTTATTAGGCTGAATGTTTCTCTCCTTGTTTGATGCCAAGGACAAGATGTAGGAACCAGTTAAACTGCACCGTCCACCCTTTGTCTCTGCAAACTTCAATCTGATCAAGGAAATACTTCTTGGCCTCCTCCTCGTTTTTTCCCACTGTGAGGGCATCCCGGATATATTCGATATCTTCCTTGCTTGTTAACTGAGGCATCCCTGTCATCAGCATCATGGAGAATAGGATGATCAGCAGGTTTGTGTGATGACGAAGAGCTAGGTAAGCCTTAACGCAGACATCCTGAATAAAGGAAAAGAAAATGCTGCTGTTAATAGTACAGCCACTGGGCTGGAGAGAACCAGGATGACAGTTTCTCAACCTTTTGGCTAAGTCGACCAAGCACAGTATGTGAAGAGCACTGAGCTACACTGGAATTTACATCGAGTTACTGTTTATACCAAGAAGTCATCACAGGCAAAGCAGATCTCTGTCCCAGGTGGAAAACTTGATAAGAGCATTAACTACTGTGAAACACTGCAGTGTACTTGCTCACAGCCAGGGTGTGCTTAGGGAAAGTAGCTGGTTCAGATAAGCTCATGCTATTTGTTGATCTACCTTTCAGGTCCAATTTCTTTTCTAGGAAATGGAGGTAGACATCTCTGCAACATCCAAAGGGGAATGAGTCACTTTTGAATACCAAATTGGAATTTTATGTAAGCTTTATGTAAGCAAAAATAATGTTTGCTAAGAGCATATGAAATCCAAAAGATATTGCAGGAAATGTGGTGTGAGATTTAGTTTTTACCTTTTTGGGGTACTTTTTTATTTTAAGACAATAGATGAAGTAGTTTTTTCATCATCTGATTCTCAAAACTGTTGAATGACTTTTGGAATTGTAATAAAATGCTGAGTGACAGGTCTTTAAAAAAATGATGACTGATTATTTCCCCAAAAGGCTTTGGAGCAGGTGATAAGTTATGACTACCTATTAAGCAACAGGTGACTTAGATATTGAAATTGTTCCAAAACTTAAAGAAAAGGCAGAAAGTTCTTAGTCTCATCAAAAGTCCAAGTATGACATTGTAATCTGATAGAGAGCACAAGAAAAAACATTAAAGTTAATAATTACAGATAAAATATTTCAAATATGTTACTGAATTAAACATTAAAAAAGATCGATGGCTTGGGAGGTAAAAGCACTTGCTAGGCAAGCCTGTGACCTGAGTACTCATGTGAAATGGAAAGACAACTGACTCCACAGTTTGCCTCCAAGTTCCACACACACATTCAGTAGCAGGTGTGCACATACATATGCAGACACACACACACACACACACACACACACACACACACACACAGAGGAACTTAAGATGCAGTAGGAAAAATGTGTGTTAAAAGAATAACATATCATGTCAACAACCCCCAAAGTCTAGCATGGATCACGGGGGAGAAGGCTCTAGGCAGTAGCATCCTTAGAGGCAAGGGATTAAACAGTCATAATAGAGTTCCCATACTAATGGGGAGCTCAAGAAGGAGTTGAGGGCTATGCCACTCAGTCTTGGATCCTCACTAGCATAGAGGACTCAGAGGGAGGTTTGGCATACCACAAAAGGATGTTCCAGGGGATGGGAGGGAGGAAAGGGGAGGAAGGGAAAGGGAGAGAGAGGGAGGTGGGTAAAGAAAGGGGGAAGAGGGGAGAGTACAATGGGGGAATGACTGGGGAGGGGAAGGAAGAGGGAGAGGATGGTGATGCCTATTGAGCTTATATGATTAGAAAAAAATAAAATGTGGGAGAAAAATAAGAAAAAAAGGAATAACATGTCATACAAAACAGGACTTGTTTCTGAACTGAAATTGCTTTTCATAAGATAACTGTATCAACATTCATTTCTGATTTAAAAAACCATGAATATCATGATATTAAAGTAGAATTCATATGTTAATAAAATGTAATATGAGGAATTATATTAGATATTATCAAAATAATTCTAAATAGAAAAATGCCAGTAGATAAAAAAACAGAAAAAGAAATGAAAAGTGAAAATAAAATTATTATTTACAAATGACATAAATGTCTTTCTGGGAAATCAGGCAACTCAAATATTACTGTAACTGGTTTTTAGTAAACTATCTTCTTATAATAAGAGGAACATTATATCTAGAATAAACACATATGCAAGACCAGGCAAACCCCATTTTAACAAACTACAGTTTTACTAAGTCACATAGAAAAAAGCAGAAAACATGGAGCAAAGTAGCATGTTCTTCAGAGATGAAACCACTTACTTTCAGAATTTATCCTTGGATTAATGTATAATAAGCATAGTAAAATTTTAATACAAAGTCCTATTGTCTGTTCAAATTCACATACATCCAGAAGAATTAGTGCTTTGGAGAACATTTTTAAAAGTACAGTATTAAAAACAGATACTTGTCATAACAGATAGCAAAGCACTTTGTGGGACCATAATACAAAAGAGAAGTATGAAATAGTATCTATTGTTTATACCAAAAAAGACAATAAATTTTGTGGAACAAGAGCAAAAAGTGCAAAGACAGAACTAAGTGAATAATAAATAGGAACTATAATAAAGATAACCTCTCAAATTGGTAGAGAAAAGATCTATGATTTGATAAATAAAAGGGACTGGACAATTGTTTCATTATTTGGGGAAAAAGTTAAATTTTCCATGAAACATGCAAAATAAATTCCGGATGAATAAAGTATTTACATATTTAAATGGTAAACATTTAATTAATCATAGAGTGGGTATGTATTTGATGAAGAAGTAGAAATATAGAGCTATTATAGAAATCAGACACATCTGAGAAAGAAAGCAATTGTGAAGAGGGAATGCAAAAGAGGACATACTTGCATCCTGACAAAATCTCCTATTCTTAGACCATTAACAGTTTTTATACGTACAAGAAAGAAACAAACTGGATACAGATATAGGCCAATAATAAAAATAAGAATTCACACTATAATACATAAACAGATAATAAACCTATGAAAAGTACACACTAGTAGTAATCCAGTAAACAAAACATAAACCAAGATGGAAATATTCACTTACAGAATAGATTTTTTATTTAGATTTTTAAAGATAATGCCTATTCATCTGTCACAGCTGACAAGAGATGGAAGTAGTTGTGACCTTTCTAGCAGATCATTTGATAGCACACATCAAAAGCTTTAGAGTGCTTGTTAATGTCACAGAGCTTAAAGTTGGTGGTTAAATGGTAACATTTGTCAAAATTTATAGAACTTAGTTTGGCATAGAACTTGGCAGACAAAAATGTTTGCCATCAAGACTGGTGATCTGAGTTTGATTCCTGGAACCTACTGGTGGAAGGGGAACAGTCAATTCCTGCAAGTTGTCCTCTGACCTTGCACATGCAGGTACACACATAAATAAACAAATGATGTATAAGAAACCTCATAGAACCGTATGCCTAACATATTTCAGACCAAACTTGACTTTAAATATCTGTATGAACTCACTCTGTCATTTCTATGTTAGGAATTGAACTTCTAAGAAACTGGATAATTTTTTGGTGGTTGACCTACCAAAAAAAGTTCACTAGGGCAGTGTTTAAAAATGTGACACCCTAAAATGTCCTATAACAGGAGACCAATAAGAAGGCTTATGAAAGCATAGTTATACATGCTGCAGCTATGAAAATGATATGGCAGAAGAACATTTAATTAACATGTAAAAGCATTTGTGTTAAGAAGCAGAAATGAAATTATGTGAGTCTTGTTTGGATCACGTAACGCAAAAATCATAGTTTTCTTTTTGTGGTTAAATGACTTTGTCTGTATGTCACGGTCAATTTTCTCATCACTGTGACAAAACACTTAACAGAAACTGCTTGAGATTTGATTGAGCTCAAGGTTTCTGAGGGTCATAGTCTATCATGACAGAGGAGGTAGGGCAGAGTGGGATTCTGACTGCTTGCTCCTACCATGGAAGACAGGAGGAAGAGAGCTCAGATTGCAAACAGAAATGGGTATGACTTTCAGAAATCGGCATCAAGTGACATATGTCCTTAACAAGCGCCTCTCTAAGCAGTGCTGCCAAGCTGGGGACCAAGTATTCAAATGCATGGCTGGCAAGGGACGTTTCAGACTCAAGTCATAACACCCTGTCGTTTGCCACGAGATAACTGCAATATAGTAGAGGTCAGGACGGCGGCACCCTGGCCCGTGGACACTAAGTAGAATGACCCACAGATCATTTCAGCATCTGCTCAGTGAGGCAGTCAATACAAAATGTCAGACTATGAAAAGCATGTCAGTCTCCTCCCTTTCCAGGACTATGCATTTGCTCTTCACTTATGGTGAAGGAGGAAGCTAACCAGGTCCCAGAGCCTATTTGGGCGGCTCCTGTGCAGCTGGGGCTTCTCCTGTCCCCTGGCAGCAATCCTTGCACATTAGTGCTCTTGCATTCTTAATGACTCCACAGAAGTGCGGAAATCGTTTGCTTTGCTCATCCAACCCACTGTGGCATCTCCCGTTTCTTGGTAATTACAGAGGCTAAGTGCAGACTTCACCTCAGGCTACAGTCTCATTAATTTGCCAACTCTTGCGATTTTCACATGCGCTTAGGGGGGTTGGGACTGCCTTTGATTCTGAGCCAAAGTCCATTCTGGTTTTTAATTATTTCCCATCCTCTTGCACACTAGGGGCTTCAGGAAACTCCTCTCGTATGTGAACCCACCGTGCAGTCCATCGTTTTTAATGGAAACTTTTCAGATGGGGAAATTAACCCCAGGCAAAGTTATTATCACACCAATATGTAGGTGCTCAGTATTCCTTCAGGTGACTACATGCAGTTTCAGTGATACCTGTGATATTCAAAGAGATGCACTGAGGGAAAGGAGTTGGCCCACTTCTCATCCAGATGAGGGATGGAACTTAGGGCCTCATGCATACCTGACAACTCTACTATTGAGCTATAGACTCTGTCTGTAGAATTTGACTTTTGTTGGCGCTAACTTATTTGACTAGGTCTGATTTTTACACACGGTGTCTTTAGGTTTATAGAAAGACATATCCTTCCCAAACTTAACCACTTATCAGACACGATGTCCAGTTCCTGCCTGATTGCTAAGGGATGGCATACACATTTAACTACTCTTTTGCTGAAGGGATGGTAGAACACTTGGTGAATGGCAGGTTCATACCTAGCTGTGTGAACTCAAATCTTGGCTTTCTTACTGACAAGCTGTCTTACTGACAAATATAGAAGTCACATAATTTCTCTGAACCTCAGTTTCTCCATCCATAAAATGAGAATAATAACAATAACAGTATCCACTTCCTCTGATTGTGGTGATTTGTAAGTAATCAATTTGCTTGCATCACTAAATACTTCAAAGTTGTGTCATTGAATATACACTTCTCAGTGCTAAGGGCAACACATTCCTATACACACCATCTACCCAAAGTGACTCATTAAGCACTTCAGGAATAGAGGGTATGGTGGGTGGGAGTAGGCTATGGTGTTAGGGGTTGAACAGTCTTATGCTGGCACATGGGATGTCTCAAGTGATTTCTGTGCTATAGTTGCTATAGGAGCTATAGTTGAGCACCTGCTCTATACACTCAAGCCCCAGAGGCTTCATTCTGTCTTTTACATTCAGTGACAAGGTTTCTGAACATGTCGTTACCATACTGATCCAGCCAGAAGGCCTGTGGTTTGAGCACGTACGAGGATGTGGCTTGGCAGTTCAGGGGAAAACCAGAACATAGAAGTTACTGACTGTGGAAATTGAGTACACCCCCCAACACCTACCCCTCTGCCAGGATTCAAACACTGTTGACCTCAAGCATTCTTTTCAACTGTCTGTCAGAGGCTGTGTATTATTATTGAGTGGGGAGGAAGGGGTAAGGGAGAATCTGATTGGGGGACTTGCTTTAGTGTACTTTTTAACCTGAGAAATGTTACATTATTATTCCTGCCATTAGCTGGAACACCCTCTATTAACAGCTAATAAACAAGGTGAGCTTATATAGTACATTTGCTTTTAATTTCATTGTTGTTTAAATGCCTTATCTATAGCATCCAAGCAGAAAAGAACTATTGTCATAAGCTACCACCTCCTTGAGTATTGGAAAAGAAAGAATTCGCTACCATCAGAACACAAACTTTGACTAGAATTGCCTACTTCCCCAATTGTCTGTCAGCTTGTTAAACTTAAAACAACTACTTTTTCTTTTGCAATCAACTGCTTTCTTAACCACTAATGAGTTGCTTTAAACTGTTCAAGGTCTCATGCTTTAGACTGTCCAAGGTCTCATGTCACATAAAATACTTATTCTAAGAACCAAAAATCCTCCATTCTTTTCTGGAAAGGAAGGGGAAGTTGAGGTATAACTTGACGTATTCACATAGAAAAAGAAGTTGTATTAGGATCATGAAACAGAAACTCCAGGAACAGATGGGGGTAGGGGGAAAAAGAAAGAAAAAATCTTATCAATATTCATCCACAGAGAAATGTCCCTGCCTGCTCACTTTCCCTCAACAGCAACATTGTTTCTCTCTGCTAAAGGGAGAAATCCAGTCCAAGATAGATGATATTATTATTTTAAAAAATAAAAGTCAATGCATTGAGCAGCCATTATCCTCAGGAATTAGTCTGGTAAACTAGAGAAGGATATTGTTCGTAGACCTATTGTTCGTTTCTTCAGGAAGAAACATCCTGAAACAGTCTGAAAGAAGATGGTGTTCAAGTCTAGGCTATTAATTTATTGAATTGGAATTAGAAATTTCATATTATGGACTTGAAAATGATTCTTATACTAACCATTTGCCAGAGGAAGAGATATACCGTTGTCTTCTCAAATATTTAAGTTAAAAATTCATTAGAAGCACAAAGGCTATATAATTGAACAATTTTCCTATAGTCAATATTATGAATACTGTGTGTGATTTGAGGTGATCTACTTGGAAATATAAAAGTAAAAATAGCCTAAGTTAGAAGTGGATGAAAAAAGGAAAATATTCACAAACCAGGGAAAGAAAAAAATACCCATATATCACAAATCTTCTATGTTTACAAAGAGTGGCCTTTCACTGTATTTCTAACCAAAAGAAGAGTCTCTTTCATTTCTCCAACCAATGTTTGTAAGATAAAAAAGCTCAATCTGTTTATAAAAGCACTGCTTTTATAGGAGATGAGACCAATAGAAATTTCATAAGAGGATCTTCTTAGAGAATATATCCACAACAATATAAATTCCACAACATACTCCACAAAGACCCATGCTCCATCCAGATGAGGCAGTTGTACTTTCTGTTCCTAAGTACTATGTGTAGTTTCCTAACTTCACATCCTTGCTCACACCTTTCTTTCTGCCTAGATGTTTCTCCCTCTCTCTGGATCTGCCTGACAAAGGGAAATGGAATTCAGCTCTAAAGTCCCAAGAAAAACAGGTCCTTTTCTTAACAACCTTTCTTTCTCTTCTGGGATAGGATTGATTGCTCCTCTGCAAACCACTAGGAATACTCATCATATAAAGTGGTCCTTAGCGCAGAGACCTGGAGTCTCTCTGCTACGGCACTCTAGGGCTGCGCCTCTGCTCTGTATCAAATCTGACCATGTGATGAGTTGAGGAGATGGTTTGTTGGTTAAGACCTTTGCCTTACAAGCAAAAAGAAGAGTCTCTTTCATTTCTCCAGCCAATGTTTGTGAGATAAAAAAGCTCAATTTGTTTAAGAGAAGCACTGCTTTTATAGAAGATGAGACCAATAGAAATTTCATGAGGATCTTCTTGGAGAATATATCTTGTAAGATGAGGATTGGATACTGTGAAGTATTATTTCATTCGACAAAGTAATCCTCTAAAAGAAAGTAAACATCAAGAGAATGTTGTGGGGCTCCTGAGGTCAGGTCCCCAGATCTCAAGTAAAAATGCCAGACAGATATAGTGGCAGTGTGCAATTCTGACCCCGAAAGGCAGAGCCTGGGAAACCCACATAAGGAGGTAAAACAATCCTGAACGGTTCCTACTGTCACCTTTGGGCTTCCACAGGGACACGTGCTCAAGTACACTCGTATACACATACCCACACACATATGTACACTCACTCACATGTAACACACAAATGCAGGCCCAGCAACAGGGTGGAGCAGGAGATTTGGAGAGTCCCAGACATGAGGCCTCCCACATGAGCAAAAGAAATGAAGACAGACAGTAGTAATGGGGAATTGTAACAAGATGACCATAATCCCCAGAAGTGTGTCAGATAGGAAGGTCTGTATGGTCCCTGAAGCTAGATTTAGGAAGAGTCGAGTGTCCAGTGAGGCAAAACAGGAGGAAAAGTCCTTCCATACCCACTCACTGGTAGAAGAGATGAGTCAGAAGCAGTTAAAATAACTTGAGGGCCAAGGATAGAGCCAGACTTTTAGCAAAGACAGATGACAGTTGAGAATTTTAGGTTCTTAAAAGCTTCTTAGGACTGTCCTGAAACTGGGCATGTGCTAGGCCTATGGGCTGAAGACCTGGTGCATCCTGCATGGGGCCAAGGTACTGCAGATGGGGCAGGGCCTCCTAGTGAAGGCCAGAAAACTTCAGGCAACTCAGATTAAAGAAATACAATGCACTGGCTGGGGGCCTCTTGAAAATGCTTCTTAACAGTGACATCTAGGGGCAAGTGCCTTTTAGGGCCACTCCTCAAAGTTCCTAATTTGCAGATGTGGTTGTGAACTTTCTTTGGCTCCTCTGATGATCAATTTTAACCAACACACACCTATTTAGTGTCTGCAAAGATTAAAATGTTCATCAGAGAACAAGTTGTTCATGTTCCATGATAACCGTACCGTGTTGAACATACCCTGTGCTTATGTATCCCATCCTATTTTCTGGGTATGCAATACTTCTCTGTTTGGGACCAAGAAAAAGTAATCATCATTTCAGTAAAGAAATCTATACAAACATATGAGTAGGCTCCATCAGCACTCCTGCGTTTGTAGTATCAGTTAATACTACATTTCCTGATGAGGTTTGGTTCACAACCTTCTGTATAGATATGACACCTGCATGGTGGAGGCTTATTACCTCCCATTTGACAGCAGTTCATCAACATGTTTCTGAGTTACCCAGTTCATAAACTCACAGAAAACAATGCAAGGCAGAGAAGGAAGGCATTGCAGAGGCCTGGGCTGCTCATCATTTCCCCGTGCAGTAATCATCCTTCACTTCTCTCTCCTTCCCTCAGTGAGCACCTTTTCAGGCCCTACCTGAGAGACCCAGAGCACAAGGGGCCACTGAGCAAGGCCTGACATCTGGAAAGGGAGAAGCAAACAAGAAACAGTATGAATCGCAGTGTGCCGTGACAGGCACAGTGAGGAGGCCGGGTGGGCCAACACACGGGAATTGTGATTTCGTCAGAAATCAGCTCTGAGGAATGACAGCTTGGCTGACACCTACAGAAGTAAGGGACTGACATTATAGGTTATTTCTCCTCCCCTTCCTTCTTTTTCCTTCTCCTTCCTCTTTCTCTCCTTCCTCCTCTCTCCTTCCTCCTCCCCTTACCCACTCGGTCTTGCTATGCAGCTCTGGCTGGCCTCAAGCTAAGATCCTCTTGCCACAGCCTTCCATATCTTGCTTCTTAAATCCCATCTCTGACTCAATGTTCAACTTCTCAAAAGACAAGGATGACTTAAGAGCATGAGAAAAACACAAACCAAATGCTGAGAGTGATATCTTTGGAAGGTGGGACAATAGAATTTGACATCTTACTGAATTTCAAAAATATTTTGCTTTTTATTTTTTATCAAAAACTTTAGTGCTTTAAAAGTAGAGGATAGGAAGCCAAATTTCAGTTGCCGTTGATATAAATTTTTGCATATTATACATGTTTGTAGCTGTTTGTTGACATTTAAAATAAAATGGTACAGAGTAAATTACCACAGGTTAAACACTTGTTTACTTTGTTAAGAATTATCTCTTTAGCAAACAGGACTTGGAAATTGTCCCTGTGACACACCTGCTCAGTCCTCAGTGCAAAGTGTGCTCCCAAGGTTGCATATGTTCTGAGCTTTGTGTAGTGAGCCTCGGTTTTGTATTTCTCTATCTAATAATAGCTTTGTTTCTAAAGGCCCCCTGCTTTTCTAGAAGTAACTTGTGATTATAATCCCAGGTTAAACTGGCTCCCTTGGAGTAGAGAGATGGACAAAGCATAGCCTTCATCCTTCAGTTCCTAATGTATATCTTCAGGCTTCTAGCCACACAAGTTTTTAGTCTGTGTGGAGAAGGCTGACCTGACCCTTACTAAAAAGTGAGAAAATTTCTTTCTACCCTTCCTAACAGGTTACTCATACATGCAGCATGAATTAACCTTATCAGGTCAAAATGAACAATTCACTAGAAATGAGGACACCTTCAATTCAAAATGAATACATTTCCTCATTTGCCAAAACATGGTGGCTTTATTATATAAGATTCTGAGACGCTATCAAGAGAATTTAAGATGAGATTCCTGAGCATGAAGAACGGCCATTCCAAAGGAGACAGAAAGGGAAGAACAGGAAATCCTAGAGTAGCCATAGGAGAAAAAGAAGGAAAGAAAAAAAAAAGAAAAGAGAAAAAGGAAAAGGAAACAACCCAAGGTCAGAGTTAATGCTGAAGTTTGTTCAGCATCACATCTTATGACAGTGGTATGCTTTTTCTTGTGAGCTAGGGGGTGGGATAATGGGAGGGTGATCAAATGATAAAGGGGAAGAAAGGGAAAGAAAAACTTAAAAGTTCAAAGTCTCAAGCCCCTCTGTGATATCTGTAGTGATGGTGACTAGTTTAGGGACTCTCTGCTGCGGTCTAGTCTACGCTTATCATTCTGCATATTTCATTGAAATAACTCTGGATGGAGATGTGCACAGGTAGACACACATTCCCTGTCCTTGCCATGTAGACTGTGCCTCAGTTGGAGGCCTGGGGCCTTAGGGCTGCATAGTTTTCACATAGAATCTCCAGAACTCTGACCCCAAAATGCCTTTACTCTGTGTATTAAAACAAACCATAATAAACAAGCAACCCCTATGTTGCAGTTTGCCTGCATGGTTGCTAATAAATCAAGGGGTTTATTTTCTTACGATAGTCCTGTTACAGTTTGACGGGAACTTGATGGGAGAGCATGCACCAACACAGGGCCAAGGGAACTGGTCACACCATCTCTATATAATGATGTAGAGATCCTTACTTGCCAGACCAGCATGTCTGGCCAAGTATACACGAGGATGCCAACTTTCTCAATCAGCACTCTGTATTTTATTCCAGGGCCTAGTCCCCACCCATCATGGGCTGGGCCTTCCCCGTCAGCTAGATAATCTCCTGCAAGTTTGTTCTGGGATTAACTCAACAACTAATTCTTTACAAATGTGCCCAGAGCTCAAACCCTCAACTGTCAAGTTGAAACCTGTGCCTAACTATGACACCCTAGAAAAACCACATCAGGAGGTCATATTCCTCTTTAGTGATGAAAAAAAAAAAAAAGCAGGGTGAGAAAGGATGCAGTATTGTTATCATACACAGTTGCTAAGTAGTAGGGTTCAAACTCAAATCAGTCTGCTCCAAAGGCCTCACTTTGAACCCCATGCTACAGACCATCAATAGGCACATAGGAGGTGCTTAAAATGTAGATGTATAAAGTACAGCACATTTCACAAAGGCACTCTTTGGTAGTAAACACTGTCTAGATGCCTCTTGAATGAAAGGGGCTTTAATGGTTTAACACACAGATTTGCTCACAAAGGATGGAGAAATGCTGTTGAATCAAAAAACCAGACTAAGTGTAAACTCATTGCAAATGTGCTGCTTTCAGTGGAAGTTGCTGGGAGGGGCAGGCAACCTTTCCTGGTCTCCTCATACCAGAGATTTTTTTTTTCTGCTTACTGAACGTTTTTAAAATGAAAAACAACAACAGAAGCAAAGGAAGCTGAAGAGGAGTACATCCGTGTTTGGAGGGGTGCCCTGGACTGTTAACAGGATAGATGGCAGTTTGACTAAGAAACAACATTAGCAAAAGGAAAAGGACATATACACATAAAGTAGAGGAGATCCCGAGGGTGAGGATCACAATTTTCTGACTCTTTTCTGTGTGCTGTCTGAAGCTGGTTAGTCTGCTTTCAGGAAAGTAGACATGAGCTTCTCCCCTCCTTTAAATATTGAACTTTGGGACTGGGGAGATGGCTCGGAGGTTAAAACCTTTGCCTCCTCGCAAGCAAATGGACCTGAGTTTGGATCCCCAGATCCCATGTAAAAATGCTGGGCAAAAAAGGCACTGGCCTTCAATTCTGGCCCTGGAAGGCAGAGCCTGGGAAAGCCCAGAGGAAGGCAGTAATGGGGTAGAACAATCTAGCATGATTTCCAGAATCATCCTTGGGCCTATACAGGCACACATACTCCAATGCCTTCTAGTACACACACACACACACACACACACACACACACACACACACACACACACACACACATTCCTTTCTTCCAAAAAATAGTAAAATTATTTTCATATTCCTTTTGGAACCAATTTTTCTCTTCTAGGAATCTATCAAAATATGTGATTGTTAACTTCAAAGATAAATAGGGCTGAAATGAGTCGAATCCCTGGAAAATATCTGAGCTTATGTAGAAAAGTACGTACCAAAACTCCTAAAACTGCCTGTTGACAGACACCTCAGTTCCTCTGAGGAGGAGAGTGAGTTTTAGAATTACCAAGTACAAAGCCATCCAGGAAAACAGAACCCAAGTTACAAAATAACATATCCAAGTATTTGGTCTCCCAGAATTTAAGGCTCATGTCATGTCCCAAGAGTCATCCTGAAAATAGGAGGAGACTCTCCCCAAAATTTGGAAAATAAATCAAGCCATACTTAAGACATATTAAAGAAGGTAGCCATGTAAACGCAAGGCTAAAGACGATCGAAGTAGTGGCTTTTTGTACCTGTTTTATGTTTGTGTTGCAATAAAACAGGTGTAGTTACAACTTTTCTGAATTGCCTTTATTCGCTGTTAGGAAATTTCCAAGTATAAAATGTTCTCATTGTGCATTTGGAATATTTGATTGCCAAACTGAATATAGATAACCAGGTATGAAGACAAAGTATGTAGAATCTGAACCCTGCTAGATCGACTCCTATGGAAGCTTGTTTACAAGCAAGAGAGGCAAATCAGAACCCTTTGTAGGACATATGGTCAAATTTATGAGAATCTAATGAGGATAGGGATTATGTTTTACAAGAACAACCTGTTAGTAACATGGCAGATGCGCACTGAAGCAAAATCAAGTGAAGCTCACAATTGTTTGCAAGCATGGGAAAAACTTGAGTGAAGCTTCAGCCTTTTCATTGACATCTTAAATATATTAGTATCCAGTGCTGACCTTCCTTACAGCCCTCTTCAGGACCAGCATGGCCTGGTGTTCTCTATTCACTAGTCCCATCCCTTGTGGAACACTTCTAACTTGGTTTTAGTGAGTGAATCATTGAAAGCATCATTTTGTACTAGGAAAGTGAACAGAGGTGACTACGACGAGGTAGTGTTGGCTTTCTCAGAAAAGGGGGAGGAATGAGGACTGGAGTGTTGTGCAGGGTTAGTATTACCCATGGGTGAGGAAGAGGAAGGTGACATACCTGGAATTTCTGGAAGTGTGGGCTTGTCTTCTTTCCTGAAGTTCCCATCACAAACAAGAAGTCAGGGGTCAGCACAAATGGCACTCTCTCTTTATTAATGCCCAGGAAACTTTTGTAATTCCCAAGAATGTGTCCGAAGTCTATATGGAATAGGTTTCCTTAAGAGAAGAAAATGTTGGACATCACGATGTAGGCCTGAGTATGTGTGAAAATACTTTGATTTTGAAATCAAAGTTCAGTCAATGAAGTTGACTGAAAATCAGCTATTTTGAGTGTGAGAGCATTTTCCTCCCAACCCTATGATATTTACAGTCTTGGAAGGTGTGTGCAAATAATAATCACAAAGGATTCTTTGAAACTCATACACTTCTGAAATCCTCTTGTATTCCTCAAAGGACAGCTGAAGGTCATAAAAATTTCTTGCCTCAAAAGTATTCTTATATAATATTCCATGATTATGCTTCATATTGTCTTACATGCTCATGTAACTCTGATAGCCAGTTGGTGAATTCTGGGGGAGGGGTACTAATCTTTTATTTTAAAGTCATTTTAACTCTCCGTTGTGTCAGGTTCTATTATGGCTGTTTTCATTACCCCACTCCAGAACTCCCCACACCATTTCTCATTGATTTTGTCCTTTTCCTTTCCACAGTGCACAAGTGTACAAACATCTCTGCTCCCTCAAGGAATAAGCAGTTTACTTCAGGATCTTGTGCTTTTTTCTAGGTTCTACATGCCTCTGTGTGTGTGTGTGTGTGTGTGTGTGTGTGTGTGTGTGTGTGTGTGTGTGTGTGAGAGAGAGAGAGAGAGAGAGAGAGAGAGAGAGAGAGAGAGAGAGAAAGATTGTTTTGCTATGTAGCCTAGGCTAGCTTTGAATTTGTGACTCTCCTACCTCAGCCTTCTCAGTGCTTAGATTATAAGCATGAGCCTCCATACCTGGAAAACAACACAACTGGTTTAAAATTTCATATATAAACATCTCATGGTGTGGTATTTGCTCCTGGCCACTGTCAGAGTAGATGGTGAAGCACCAAGGCAAGGAGAGGTAGTGGAAGCAGGTGGTTCAGATGTAAGGGTTTCTCACTTTTTGCTGTCTCTCTCTAACACATGACATTGTTGATTCTGCCTCCCTTCCCAGCTTCTAGGATGTACCTGCAGCTCCTCTTTGCTTCTCACATGTGTTCTCTCTCTTCATTTCCTGCTGCTTCTCATGCTCATTAGCCATCCTAAGGGTGATCTAGCATGATCAGTGTCCCTATACACAATGACTTCTAAATCTGAACTCCAGCTTGGATTCCCTTTAAAAACTGGTGTGCGGCTCTGTAGGTAGCTGTTATTATACCCATAGAATGGACACTTACAGTGGAAGCCTTAGCGTCTAAAGCTGGATGAATGAAGGGAAATGCACTCCCTCTCACCCTTCCGCCTATGTGCGTCTATGGACTTCCAAGGTTCACTCTGGCCTGTCTACTCCTGTGGGGGCTCAGGTCTCCGTGGTATATCAAGTTACCTCTCTTCAGGCCACCCCACTTAGATGGACAGTGGTAATGGTTGCAAAATGCTGCCACTCAAGCATAAACTCAGAAATGAACAAAGCAGAAACTTTTATAATTTGTACTTTTTACTATAATAAAAATGTATTCTACAATATGGAGACACTCACCTGTCTCTGAGATCATAATATTATCATTGTGTCTGTCCCCAATTCCAAGAACAAATGTTGCCACACAGTAGCCAGCGCAGGAATAAACAAATCTCTCCACTGCTGCCTGAAACTAATTAAAATGCATCTGAATATTAACTGTTCTCTAACTTCAAAGAGCAGCCTGAGTTTATGACAAATGACTTCCAGAAGGAAGTTTCTAGGAGCCATTTACTAAAGCAAGGGAGTTGTGCCCAATTTCATTAGCATCATATCCAGAAAGTGCCAACTTTCAAATTATCATCATTCTTAACTTTTTAATGAAAATTCAATGCATGACAACACCACAAGGGAGCCCAAGCATCACATGGCAACAGTTATTTAGTCAAAAGGCTCCTTTCTCTCCATGATCACTTGCTCACGACGATACAGAATTCAGCAATTTCTGCACGCGTTTTGTTTGTGACCAACCACTTATGAGTATGCATGACTTCACAAAGCTTTTTGTATAACCAATTAATAAGTGCTACTAATTATATTTCCACCCCAAAAGGCTGTCAACCATGCAAACATCAAGTGCTACTCTTGTGGAGGAAACTCTAGAGGACACCCAGGCAGCAAGGCCATCTTGCGTGAAGAGTCAACAGCAGACTAGCATTTTCAACACTCGTAATTCACCATAGAGGGCAATGCTAAATCATGAATCACTTTGCTTGTGGTATTTCCCAGGTAGGGAAGAATTTCTATATGGTAACTAGATCTTTGTGCTGAGCAACAAAAATTGCCATCAAAAGTGCTGGCAGTATTTTAAAGAACCAAATTCTATGCAAAGCATGCCTGGTAACCAAAAGAGAAGCAAATGCTCTTGAGGCCTGATGCCAAGTGCCTCTGTTTCACAGATGTGCTATGTCATCATGGGGAAAGCCCCTAAAATACCCACAGTCTCAAGAGGCAAGGGCATCACATTGGAAGAGCCTCCAGAAACCAGAAACCACTGTTGCTATGCAAAGACCTGCATGGAGGCTTTGGCATGGGGGAAGCAGGAACTCACCTTTTCTTCAATAGGACATTTTTCCTTGAGCCAGTGATTCAGGACTTCATCTTTGAATGCACCTGTGTTGCCCACTGTGCTTTGCTGAATTTGAGCAATTGTTGTAGCGTCTTTCACAATCTCGATCATTCCTACATGAACATGCACAGAAGTTGACAGAGCCCCGATGCCTGTGCTGTGGTGCTTAGTGGATATCTTTGTTACATGGAAGGAAAAGGGCTTCAAAATATATATCTATTTGCATATATATGTATTATATATATATATATATGTAGAGAGAAAGAGGGAGAGAGAGAGAAGAGCTGAGGGAGTGAATGAGAATGCATGTATGAGCATGAGTCACACACAGTGTAAATGTGGAGATCAGAGGACAGCTTTTCAATTTGATTCTCTTTGTCCACCATATGGTCTCTAGAGAGCAAACTCAGGTTGCCAGGTTTGTGCACAGTCATCTTTACCTGACGAACCACCTCACAAGCCCAAGATGAGGTTTTATTTATTTGTTTGTTTTTTAGGCCAAAAGTCTATTTTCTAGGTATGTGCTATATTTTTTTAAACAGGAAAAGGCAACAGATACAGAAGTGATATGGACATTGTCCCAATATCCCTGAATAAAAAGAGGATAGAGCTGGCTGTGAGCAGTGATAGATAGAGGCACCTATGTGCCAAGCACAGCTTTCCCTGCTTGGAGCTCTGCATCTTTCCCTTTTTAAGTTATATGTTTCTACAGTTCTCATGTCAGAAATTTGAATAAAAAATATGTTTGATTGAAACTGAAATGTTAAATGTCTATAAAAGTACCTGAGTCGAGAGTATAATAGCTTTGGTAATGTGAATTCTGGAATTTAAAAATAAGTGACAGATCTTTCTAATTTTAATTGTCACTTATGAGAGAAGAGTTCAGCAAGTAATGAAATGAGCTGAAATTCAGAGGTGGAGAAATACAGAGAAGGGAGCAAGGTTTTACCGAGATTGTTTCGGTCTAGCCTTTCAGATCTCCAATTGTAATTCATGTGTAACATATGCATATTTGCGAGTCTGGAAATTTCTTCTTTTGTACATGGATTGTGATCATAAGTTATTCAGTAACTGAATGCCTTCACAGTGAGAATTAAGCTCTTTTGAAATTAGCTGAGAGGTAGATTCATCTGCTGATGTAATCACATACCTATTTTATCACCAGTTGAGATGCAACCATATGGCAGGAGGCACAAATCTAAAGACTCAGTCTCCCAAATGGACTCCATGATTCTCAGGATCTGGGTATCAAAGCACAGAAACATTTCTTTTATAAATATATTTTCGGCCAATATATTTTTCTTCTCTCTTAGAAACCATCTCATGTAGTAATAATACAAAATATACAAGTAAATATAAAATATGTCAATAACAGCTTGACTTTCATGGGTCAGTTTGGTATATATGAAGTATTTTTGCTTGGGGGTAGGTTTGGATCTGCTTGGTTATCTATGTGATGAAACACTCCACTTTGTCATGAATATTTTCTCCCATGATAACTATAACATCCTTACACATATTTACCGCTCTAATAGCTGTAAGATGCTTTTGGACTGCAAACAAAGCACCAAAAACGACAAGGATGATAATAGCAAACACACATGGGGCACACCTTTGTGTGTGGTTCTTGCAGTCACCTCATCCTGAGAGCACGATCTTTGTTGCTATTCTAGGGAAGGAATAAGGCCTAGAGAATTTCAGCGATGTTACCTGAGATAGCTAACCATGTGCTTCAGCAGAAAACATCCCTCACAGTTAGAGAACAGCAGAGTAATTGGGGTGGTTTTGAAATGCACGTCTTTGAGGTAATTCAAAAGCTTTCATAGATTAATCTGAAATGTGATTAACTTAAAAAAAGGACTGAATGATTTCTTTTTATTTAAAAAGAATCTTTTTGGACAATATACATGCTATTCTTGAAAAGTAACAAGAAGAATATTATATTAGAAATACTACAGACTCAGAGTAAATTGAAAATATGAACCAGTTTTTAAATAGCCCTTCTTTAAGTCAGGATGGTTTGTCTATTTTAAATGAAACACATTCAGTTTTAGAGATTGTTACCTCTATTATGTTGAACACTAGAATCTGCAGATGTCTTTATGGATTTATGAAGCTAAAGTCTAGGCAGAAATGTTAGTAAAGCTGACACTCATTAGTACCGATACCTTTGACATTCACTTTTTGCCTAATGGTATGTTTAGCCTCATCATTTTGCCTGCGTGATTCCTCTATCATCCACCTGCTCATTTTCTCTCTCCTTTGCACTGAATCATTTACTTGAGTTTGTGTATGTGCATCAAAGGAATTCTATTTAAGGACAGAGCCTACGAGTGTATCCATATAGCTGAGAATGGGAATCAGCCACGTGCAATGAGCAAATAAACCTCCTTCCTTTTACCCAACTTAGAATGGGCTGTGTATAATGAGGCAAGGGACAAATGTATCTGGTTACTTAGAAGCACTGAACATACATTTTTGAAGGGATAGTGAAAGCTGTGATGTTCATTAGATGGCATATCTAATGGTCCACAGATGTATTCCCTGAGTGCAAATTCTCTATCATGCAACCTCTGACTGCTATTTATTACAGGGAAGAAGAAAAATGGCAAGGCTCGGTAGAAGACTTGTTCTAGACTTATACAGAATTCTCTCTTCAGATAACTGATAACAGGTCCTTTCCATCATCCTACCTGTAAAATCAGCATGTCCTGACGCAGGTCATCACCGTGTTTAAAGATAATTCCAATCGTCTCATTGGACAACACTGTAGGATCAGCACATTTGAACTCTAGCCATAGGGGCTTTTTCTTGGAGGCCATCACTTTACACTTTTCAATCTGCATGTAATGAACACAAATTGAAGAAGTACCAATTCTCTTGCAGAGCAATAGTATAAACAATAAGGGCAAAGTCCTAGATGGAAAATGATTTTCAATATTTGAGTAAAAATAGAAAAGGTATTCTCACCCAAGTTGTAAAATCTGTGTGAGCAAATTCACCTCTTCATATGATGGTTCTCTAACTGTGCCCCAAGGGCCAGCAGAGTAGCCATGAGATGCAGCAGATTCTCCTCTGCCCTCCCCACTCTCACTGGACACTGGAGCTCCTGTGCCTCCTTTCATTCAGAGCAACTGTGCTGCAACCTATTTATATATTGTCCCCCAAAATTTAATTTGAAAAAGCAGTTCTACTGCTACACTATCTAAAATGCTATTGTTTAAGAATCAGATGTAACAGACCAAAATCTAAGTAGGTGAAATTTAGCAGAAAAAAATTGGGCAATCTGACTTTTGAGCATACCATCATCTGCTCAACTCCTTCACCCACCACATAGTGAAATAACACATACCTATGCACAGACACAGACACAGACATAGACACAGACACAGAGACAGACACACACACACACACACACACACACACACACACACACTCTTCTGGGAATAAAAAACTAAGCTAAAAGCAAATTTTAAAATGTGATATGGTCTTTATAAAGAGCAAACAGTTCAAATATTGTATTTCTATATCATAACTTCTACCAGCACTTAAATGAAATGAAAGGGTACTATCTTTTGTTATGGGCATTTATTGGCAATGGTATATATAATTAACCATACACAGGAGGCCATTTCTCTTCTTTTCATAAGTTTTGACTTCTCCAGGAATTGATGTCCTGCCATGAATGACAAGACTGGGAGAAATCAACGAAACAAGTCTTTTCAGATATTGTACAACAGGCAGGGGACATCTGTGACCCCTGAGAGGAGAAGAAACAGGAAAAACCACTCTGGAGTTGGCTTCATGTTGTTAGAACATGGAGAAAGGGACCTACGTTAAGCCCATGACCGAGCAATCTACAAAACAGTAACTGAAATGTCAGAAAAAGAAGAAAAAGGAGACAGAAATGAAAAACCACGGCTGAAAAAATTTCCAAATGAGATAGATTACAAGCCTAGAAGTCCAAGAAGCTCAACAGTCCTGCAGTTTGCATTAAAAAAACCCAAACTATGCCAACATGCAGCATAACCAATGTGCCAAAAACGAGTTAGGAAAGAAAATCTTAAAACAAACCTAGAGGGAAAAAAAAAGATAAAATGAAATCTAGAATAAGGAAGACAGAAGCATAAGTCAGGTAATATATAAGATGTGGAAAATCCTCTGCAAGGAAAAAAATCTCAGTCATAAATGATAAACTCAATGAAAATACTGTTCAAAAAGGACTAGTAAAATCCATTTTCAGATAACTATCTGATCATTCAGATTTTTTCTAATAAATTCTGAAAGAATGTGTTGCCAAAGCATAAAATGATAAAGGTCAAAGGAAGGAGTAACCAACATAGTAACTATGTGGGTACATATTAAAAATGGTTTATATCTGATTTAATATGGTGGTGATCAATGGTGGCATGAGGAGTCAGTAGAGTTCCAGAAATTTCTCTAGATGATGAGGACAACTGAAGGCAGAATAGTACATGAATTGAAAGGTATGGTTCCAATAGCATACTTTGTAGGGAAAAATGATGCCAATCAAATATGTAAAGAGATTTATGAGTCTTTAGCAGCCAGGATAGCTGGTCAGTCATGTCAGCGAGGATAGAACTGTGAAAATACAGACATTTGAATCGACAGAAAAGATCAGAGAACCCAGGAATAGACCCACATGTAATGTGGTCAGCTGATACTAGACTTGAAAGAGTTTCTTCTGTAACATTTCTAAAGAATGTTTGTTCAAAACTCCTTGAACTGTACACCTAAGGTAGACAAATGTGGATGCAAGACATGAAGATCACACAGAGACATCCCTGTGATACTTACCACTAGGGTACCTGCTTTCAGTCCAGGATCATAGGGAACTCTAAAGCTTTTGGGGAGATTGGAATTCTGCAGGTTTTCAAGCTTCTGCTTAAGTTGTGAAATAACTATAATTGTCAAAAGCACACAGGAGTAATGTGAGTCCAAGAAATTTCCAACATCATCTGCATTTCCCAAAACTATATTTGTTTATCTTTTAGAAAGCTAACCATATGAGTAGACTAAACAGGTGAAGCTTACTATGAGTGGCATAACTGTGCCCCACAACACAGAATGAAAGCATTCGAACTTATGGGGAAACCACAGTTCCAGAGGGTGCTTTAAGAGTAATGCTAAGGAATTAGTACTGTAGCTTTATTTCTAGCCTGTGAAATATTCAACTGCCATCTGATTTGGGGAAGCGACATTTGACGACCATGTTAAACAGAGCTGGGTTAGGGTTCTGTGTGTTCTTTTCAAAAGAGGAAGTTAGGGCTTGCACAAATGTGACAACTTCAACATTCTCAAGGCAAAATATGTAAACTACAAATTACTGTCTAAATAAAAGGTAGAATGATGGTCAGAATAAACACAGGATCCTGTTTCTGCTCCTGATGATTACCATTAGCATTTTTTTTAAAAAAATAGCATTATTGATGTATTAGAAAAGAATCAAAAGGAAAAATAGAAAATTACCATAAATCTTTAGAGTCTGTTGTGAGCTAAAGTATTGTTATAGATATATGAAAATGACCAAGAGATATTCCTTAGGTTTGAAGTTCATACAGTTTATTATGCCAGAAAAATGTGTAAGTGACTCTAATCCATGTAGCATCAGTATAAACCTATAGGAGCGATTAGTTTTCCTAGAACAGAGATACTGGCAATAGCTATGGAGGAGAGGTAGAGGGTATGTGCATATAGTTAACATGGTTCTAGCCAATGATTTAATCCCTTTCTCCTCTCTCTCTCTCTCCTCTCTTCTCTCTTCCCTCTCTCTCTTTCTCCTCTCTCTCTTGCTCTCTCCATATATATGAAAAAACAACAAGCTTAACTTAGCCCCTATAATTTATTACCCTCATAGGCTGAAAATATGAAAATAGCATGCACATATTGAAAGATGGAGGAAGGTCAAAATCTGGAAATAACTCATCTTTTGCATGTATTTGAAGCTGTTCTTAAAATTACCTCTTATGGTCTTTCACTTGTCAAACTTTCATATTTTTTGTAATGTAATTTTAAGAATATATAAATTCATGGTTTTAAGACATTACTGACTCATAGAAGGAGGGCTTTAAATCTGCTTACTCTATGCAGACAAGAGACAGAAAAATGTTTACTTGTCTGCACTTAGATACAGTTTGGCTTCTGGAAAGAATCACAATGATGATGACATTTAGAGAAGAAAGCATTTGGGAAAAGAACTGAGAAAATACCTTGGGAACTGACATCATACTTCTCAGCAGAGAGTGACTTAATATCAATGGTGACTTTTTGTAACATCTCGATGACTTGCACCTGCTGGGTGAAGTCCTGCAGCATGGCTGTGCCACAGCCCCTCAGGTATGCTTCCAGGATCACGGAGAACCTTTGCTGATAGTGTCTGGACTGGGCTATCTCACTCCTCAAGAACCAGAATAAGAAGTGACCAATTCTTTTGTTCTGAGTTGGGTAGAAGAAGGTTGAGATTATGATGGTTAATACTGAGGTTTATCAGTCAATTCCTAGTGCCCTAAAATGTCATGCTGCTATCAAAGTGGAAGTACTTACTCTTAAGCCTCGCTTCAGCAGGAATCTGGCCAGGGCGCTATCATGGTAAGGTTCAAATTTCACAGCCTGAAGGAAAAGCACAGTGACATGTGGAAGAAGACTACACTCTATTGGATAGGCAGGTGATAAACACTGTGGCTCAGTAAACACTGTGGCTTGCCTCAGTGGGTGATGGATAGTGATGAGAGAGAAATTGTGCAAGTGTGTGTAGAGGTCAGAGGACAGCTTTTGGAAGTTGGTTCTCTCTATCAAGTATGCTCTTGAGATGGAACTCAAGTTGCCATTTGTGCACATGCACCTCTATCCACTGAGCCATCTCACCAGCTGGGATGAGAATCTTACCTGCCACTTAAACCTAGTCTTTCTTTTGGAGGACACTAAGAACCAGAGTGTAATCACTTGCTTAGGATCCTAGAGTAGTTGAAAACGGCAGTGGGACTAGAGGCCAGATCTCCTGACTCACATGCAGGAGTGATAATAACAGATGTAATAGCAGATGTCAGAAGGTAGAGACATTTGTCCCAAGTAGGGTGACTTGAATTACTAGAAGCCTAGGAGGAAAAGACAGAGATGTCTGTAACAACTCTAAGTGAAAGGGGCTGTTACCAAGCAACCAACAGTGGATTTCAGTAACTATAAGGAAAATGTCAGACCTGAAGATGCAGAAGATGTGAGGATTCCAAAACTCAGTAGCTTCCTTCTTGACAACTCACTGAGTTGTGTACTAGCCTCTTACTACAAGTACAAAGCAGGCCTAGATAAATCCACAGAGACTTATCATTGCCTCACTGTGGTAGATATATGAATATAGAGCTTTTCCTGAAAACATTCCTGATTTTATATGCTTCTCAGGCAAGAACAAGGTCTTCATTTTTCATGGTCTTCAGTGTTTAGTGGTTTTCCTACCATTATCTGTTTATTTGAATATTGACTTAACTGGAAGCTGTAGGATTGAAGAGAAGAACCAGTATCATGTAGAAAACAATGAAATCTGTGGGCCTTTATATACCTGTTACATTATTCTCTCTACTTTTTGAGAAGTTTGAAACCATTCATAATTTAAAAAGTAACAACCATTAACAAATATTGTTTAATTGTATATGTATATATAAACTAGGAGGTAGATATTATGATATACTTGAAACTTATATGAACTATTTTTGAGTCTTTATAAATGGAGATAGTTTATTCTTTTTCCATACTAGTTTATATCTTGTGGAGTCTTCTTTTTGACACATAATTCTCGCTTTGGTTTTTTTCAGTTTGAATACGGTCTATACTGACTCTGTAATGTTTCATTTATAGCCATATTTTCAAAAATGTTCTCTTGGGTGTGGTTAAGCAGATGTCATAATACCTGCACAGAAGAATTTGGTTCTGAGAATGTGGTCACTTAGCCAACAGAATTCATTTCAAATGCGTTTTAAACTTCTAAACCAAATGTGCGTCTTTCTGACCTTCATGTTTCACTTCTCTAAAGATGGTACAGACCATAAAGAAGGAGTCCTTTTAATCGCAACCAATCGTTTAGCTAAATCTTAACGTTTCAAATCGTTTTACAAATAGGCTCTCCTCTTCAAATTTAAGACTTGAGATTCAATGTTATTACTTATTAACCTCTTTCATTCCAACATTTCCAAGAAAAACACTATTCACCTTTTTAATTCTGCAAAGCTCACTTAGAAAAATGACATTGCAAAATAATTCATAGGAAATCTGGGACTTGAAAGAGCTTGAGCAAATTTGTTATGTTGGTTTTGTTACAAATCAGAAAAATAGAAGATTCTTTAACTTTAAAATTCTTCAGTGTTGTGCTAATATCTAAATTAATAAATAATAAAATAATAATTAATAAAAATTAATCTGTGTAATAGATTAAAAAATTAAAGGCCAGATATGTAAGTTTCTGAATAGTGAGAAAGTAAAGATTCCATTAAGAATATCCAAGCTGGCAAGATGGTTCAAGGGGTGGAGGCACCCACATACAAACTTGGCAACAGTGTGTTTGATTTCTAGAGACTATATGATGGAAGGAAAGAACTGACTTTTGACAGTTGTCCTCTGATCTCCACGCGCGTGCCTATTCTTTCTTTCTCGCTCTTTTTCTCTAATAAAAAAGAATATTCAAAATGTTTATTGGAGAACTCCAGCATCTGCCTGTAAATATAAATAACAATTACTCAGTTTGGTGTTTAAAATTTAGCTTGGCTGGCTGTAATGATGTCAGATCAAGTATCGCCTATTCAGAACTGTCCCTGGCCCTTTCAATCTAAATCGATTGTCCCCTAAGTCCTGGTTTTCTTATATAGTTTGCCCTGAAGCACTTAGCACTTGTTGTAGTTCGTTATTGCACTTGTCACTGTTTGTTATTAAGCTGTGTGTGTGTGTGTGTGTGTGTGTGTGTGTGTGTGTGTGTGTACATGTTTGCTGTAACAAATCTGAAGGTTCAGTCTTCTCATGTACATGCTATTTAATTAATGAAAGTGTCTGTGCTCTAGAATAACACTTCTTTCCAATTCCTTTACTTCCTTGTTTCTTCAGCTCCCAACTAAACCTTAGGCACATCGCTGAGTCCTCAAGGCCATAGGGCACATCATGAGAACTAAGTGAAAGAAACACAGTCTTGAACCTAGGGAGATCAGCCACCTAGAAATGACACCCAGATAGGACATATTGTTCTATTGCAGTAAATACAGATGAACACGAAGTAAACACAGATGAAGACCTTTTAGCCCATGTTACCCTGCCATCAGATGCATGTAGGATATTTGGGAACAGTGAAAATGACATCATCTGGAGTTAGACTTCCTAGGTTGGAATTCTGCTCTGCTTCTCTCAAAGTATCTCATCTTTCACACTCGGCAGCCTTCTTGTACCTAGATTTCCTTATATATAAAATGCTAATTTGACCTCTATTATAGTCGTTGGTATCACCAAATGACATAATACTCAAAACTCATGTAAATCACTTAGAGCTTTGGCATAAGCAAGCATTCAATAAGGTCATTACCTATTAATTAATAATTAAAATTAGTGAGTACAATGTATTACCCATGGGGCCAACTGTTCTAAAAATGGACAGTACTAATGTCTCAAACACTTGTCAACAAACCCCTGACACACAAAAATAAGTGGATGCGTTTACTATGGCTCCATCTACTACTGATCTACTCTGACTGATTGCAAAACTGTGGCCAAAGATACCCGGTGACAGCTGAATGGGGTGCCTGTGCACATGCAAATAGACTCTGAGAGAATAGTTCTGCTGAAAAACGCCACCATTGCCTACCTGCACCAGCTGGAGAAGGTAATGCAAAACATCATCGTCCTCCAAGCTCTCCAGCTTCTGAACAGCGATAGCTCTGACATTTTCATCTGAAAAGTTGCAGTCCAGGAGCTGCATGGTTAAGCCAACGTCCAAAGCACTTTGATCCCAGATCTCTCTTCTGGCTAACAGCTGATACGTTTTGGCCACGATTTCTTGCTGACCCCATTTCACTGAGCTGAACAGCTTAGGGTATGCTTTGGGATGCTTCAAGCTTTCGTATCTAAAATGCCAGAGCAATTCTTTGTCCTCTGCAGTGAGGGGGTTAAGTGGATCAGTGGCTATGATCGCCTCCAGTTGCTTGCGAAGTTGGTTGGGCATTTCAGCTCGGACTCGGTCCCCTTCTGGGTCAGGGGTGGGGCGATGCTTAGGCAGGGCAATGGGGTGACAGTAGTTGTCTAGCAGAATGGAGATGGACATTGAATTCTCCTTGTCAGGGTTGGTGGCAGATGTGAGCTTGTCGGCATTGAAGCTTCCTTGGTCTTCTGCCTTCCCAGAGATCTGCCACATGTGCAGCACATATTCTCCATGGCGCAGGAGGAACCTGTGATCTATGAGCAGCAGGTTCACGTAGTAGAGAAGCTGGGCTTTGCCTTTAGACTCAGAACCAGGTGACTCTGCAGAGGCCTTGCTAGATAAAGCTGGAGCTTTGCCACAGTAGATCTGGAGGTTCAGTAGAGCCCCTTTGGGCAGGTCTTTGATTTTAATGCTGAACTCGAGCCACACATTCCACAGCACCTCTTCCGTGAAAGGTTTGGGGCTAGTTCTTCTTTGGCAGAGGAGTTGCTGCCCATGCTGGATGTTTGCTTCCACGAAAACGGTGAGGTCAGTGTTCCGAGGCAGGACTGGAACATCAATACCTCTGATCTTGACCCGGAACTTCCGGTCACAGTCCCACAAGGACACAGTGAACACACTTTCATGGTCCTTACCATGGATGGTCAGCTGCTCATGATAGCCGGTGACTCCAGTGCAGTCATCCACCAGTGGCCACTCTTCCTTCCTTACCTGGTCCAAGACCGGGTCTGGAGGCGTGTCAAGTACCAGGTGAATCTCTTCTCCATTCTTGAGGCATTGCCTCACCCACTGGAAGTTTCTGATAGGGGTTTCACCTACCAGATATTCATCTCGACCACAGACACGCAACACAAAATCCTGCTCATTTTGGCTTTCTGGGATATTCATCAGTGATTTCTTCTTGGCCATCTTGGTGAAGAAGCTCTGGAGGATGGTGGCGGGAGTATCATCCGCCGAGACCTTAATGGTTTGGCTAGTCGTGCCCCGATGAATGACAATGAATACACAATTATTGGCAATCTTTTTTGACAAGTAGTCCGGCAGGGGTTTGGATGTCACCCAAGGATGCATGGCATAGAGTTTGGCATCACGTCCAGCCACCTCGGCCATGCGAGGTGTGACCAGACGGCGGCGCGTGAACTCCAGCTCATCGTCGTGCACGTTGCTGACATCCGTGACGTCGTAGCCAATGAGGGCGGTGAGCTGCCGCTGGAAGGCCAGCGTCTCCTCGGAAGGCACTTGTCGCTGCACCACGTGGATCTGGCCTGGGCTCCTGTGCAGCGCCTTCCAATAGCGCAAGCAGTCAAGGGTCTGCACCACCTGGTACTTGTCATAAATCTCATACCACTGCCCCTTTTTCTGGTACAGCAAGAGGAAGTGGTCCGGCCCCAGTCGGTGGTAGAAGTCCGCTGCCACGCTGGTCTCCATGGCGCGCAGCCACACCTGCGCTTTCATCTGCTCCACGTTGCCGTGGCCCGCCACGTGCAACAGCGTGGTTTCTGGAGTCTTGCTGATGCGCTGGTTGGTGGGCAGCACAAACTCAATGGGAATGAGCTCCATGGAGGACAAGCTACCTGCAGCACTACGCGGCTTCATCCTCCGGCGCCGGCGGAGGTTATCCTCTCTCAGAACCACCGGCTGCTCATAGTTCTCCAGCTCCATGCCCTGTGCAGCCTGGGATGGGACAGACAGCGATTAGGTCACCAGATAAGCCTTTCCCTTTACACTTTGATAGCGAGGTGTTAGAGAGAAAGCTTAGTTATGAACATGAGGACCTAGAGGGACCAAATACCTTATGTTGATCCAGAGCATCCTTACCAGTGTGCCTTCAGACATCAGGGAACTTGAAGCTAGGCTGGTCACTTACTATGTAGGGGATGTGGGCTACTCAGTCTCTTAATTTATTTCTTATCTGTTTGGTTAGTAACACTTTAGAGGGTGTTGGCAAAAGTTAAATGAGATAGTGTAATTTTATGAATGGTCAATAGATACCTGCCTGTACATTTCCCCTAGTTTGGTGCTTGAAAGTGCTAACTGAGAATAGGAAAATTATCTGGCACTGTGTCTGAGATTTAATGACTGGTTAATAACTGTTTATCAAATGATAAGTGAAACAATACAGTTAAGGATCAATTCCTAGCTGGAAGGTGCCTTGTAAGATGCAGAAGCAGCACTTTGAAAACAGGCCAACTTCCTTCGTTCAGTCTCACAGTTCTCCAGCTAGACTCCTCACCCAGTCTTGCTTCATCTTTTTTTTCAAACTGTCTGAACTCAGGATCTACTCCCTAGTTAACTTCCTGTCTTTTTTTCTTTCTACTCAAGAAAGCTAGTGGTTTCATTCATAAAACTCATAAACAACAGAACTGGTGAAATTTTGAATCGTGAGATGTGTAAGCATTCTAGCTAGCTATCAAGACAGAGCTTGGACTCTCGCTATAGAAACTGCTAGGTAATTTTAACTTTGCACAGATTGGTTTGATCTGCTAGAACGTCACATAAAGACATGCTCACATACTTTATAAGGTAGAAGACATGATTTCTGCTCTCTCTTGACCTGCTATTTAGATCCCGCACAATTATTCAGTTTCTTTCTTGTTCTAATATTTCCATCTCCATATCATTCATAGCTTTTTTCTTATTATTCACTCTCTGCAATATTTAATTAGTGTTTCCCCTTTCGAAAGGCATTTAAGTATAAATATCACCTATTGCACTAAATGACTCATCAAACAATGATTAAAATGCTAAAAATATTAAAATTGAAAGATGAATAAAATGTTTTGATTTTAATTTTTAAATTGAATCAACTTAATATTTTATTGCTATATTATATCCAAAATGTGAATCAAATATTGAAACAAAAGTGAACATTTCAGAAAATATTGTTTATTCTATTAAGTAATGTTAATGAGATTCATTTATACCCTTAAAAATAGTGGAGATTTGCTGTATTCCAAAAAGAGCTTAACTAAAAGCTGAAAAAGAAAAGTTTCATTAGATCTACACTTATGTTCTTTGCCTAACTTATTTTAAAATCAGTACTCCCTCTCTTAAAATATAATGAAGTTATACTTAGTAAATAAATGAAACCAACTGTCCCAAACAACTGTTTCTTGCAGCTTAATGCATTCAATTCAGTTTTTTGCTACATTATAGAATAGCAGAGAGGGATATTATAAGCTATATTGACATTGACATGAACTTTAAATAAAGGACATCTAAATTTAGACATATAATTATACAGCAGTATCTGCCTTACTGATTCCAAGAAAACTTAAATGATACAAGACGCACAAGAACTCAGGCTGACCACATACTCACTGGTTTCCATCATGGCTGAGGCTTAGACGCTTTGTTCTTTTACGGAAAGATGTTGTAAGTACCACTGTAAGTACCGTCATTTCTAAGCATGCACTTGTACAATTAGGAAGCCTGGCTGGTGACATGCTTTTAGGCCACCCCCTTCCTCCCAAACAAAACCAGAAAGAGTCTATGCACCTGCAAGCTCTTGCCGGAACCTGGTGGAGATCGACAGTCTAGGCCGGTTGAGACAATGAAACACAGACATTCAGTGGTCCGTGGAACCGGCAACAGTTCCAGATAAAAATACTCTACCAGAGGAGGAAGTGTCACTATTCCAAGTCAGACCCAACAAAGAGCAAAAAATAGAAAGCAGCCGTACCTGATAGAGCCCTGGAGATGATGATGTTGAAGGATCATTTGTTTACTTTTTGAAAACAAAACAAATTCAAACCTACCGGGTGCACTGCTTAGCTCTTCCGCTTTTCTGGGCTCCCTTCATATCCAGATGCAGAGGAAGTGTTGCAGTTACCAGGAAGGAAGTTTTAACCAAGTTGATTATACATGTGATTGCTCATTTTAAAAGTGTCAGAAATGCATTTCCTGTTAAAGCCCAGAGAGAGAGAGCAAGAGCAGGACAGCCAGCAGTGTTTACCTTACATGTTTTATTCTTTGAATTAATTTTTCAAAAATTGTGAGAGTCTTAGACAAATTACAGAGAGCCGAACCAAAATTGCACCCAAGACATAAACAAATGGAATTATTTTTGTACCTAGCTCTAAGTAGAAGAAAAAGCTTCAGAGCCACTGTATTAGATGTGTCAAGAAGAGATTAAGAACTAAGTGAAACTTGTTGCCTTCAGAGAATTCAGAGAAACCTTGGTGCGTGTGCTGTAACTGAAACGCTGGGGGTGAGGAGAAATGCAATGTTCTACAGGACGGTTCTTGAGCTGGACCTTTGCAAAGGCAATGTCTGAGAGCTCACTTCCTTAGACTGGTGAGACATTTCTCTATTTTTGCAGAGCACTAAGGTCGCAAAATATCACCAGCTCAAACTGAAAGTTCTGCAGTGTATGTGCCTGTTGGTATGTTTGCTGGTATGTAATAAGAATGGGGGCTCACTGTGAGCACCAGTAAGTGACACAGAAGGAAGTTGATATTCTCAGGGAATTAAGGAACCACACATAGTTGCTGCCATCATGGTTAATCATGGGGAGATGGCTCCTCATTCCCCTGGAAGTGGAGAACACACAGGAGAGCCATTGCAAAGTATTTTTAGAGCTCTATATTTCCAAGTAACATCAATTCCTTATAGAATTCCAAATGAACTCAGTTCTTGAACAAGTGCCTATTCCTTCCATCTCTGGGGGTCTATACCAGAGAGCTTACCCTCCTCCCTGGACTGTCATGATTCCAAGTTGAGCTCCAGGGAAAGCCTGGAGTATAGACACAGCCTAATGAGCCTCTCAGAAACTTATCATTGTAAGTTTCTCTGAACCACTTTGATACCAAGATAAATCAGTCTTCGATTTGATCTATGTCCTCTCACACCATCTCTGTAGGAGTCAATACTGATTGTCAACTTGACAGGATCTAGAATCACCAAGAAGACAATCTTCCATGCATGACCATGAGGAGGTTTCTAGACTGAGTTGATTGAGGTAAGAATACTTGCTCTAAGTTGATGACCTGATCCATGGGATGTGATCCCTCACTGAGCACTAGCATTTGCCATTCTCTGCTTTCTGACCATTGATGTAAGGTGATGAGCTGCTCCAAGTTTTTGCTGCCATGACTTTCCTGACATGATGGACTGCACCCTTGAAATGGGAGCCAAAATAAACTCATCCTATCTTAATTTGTGTTTTTTAAGTGTTTTATCATAGTAACAAGAAGTGTAACTGACATGGTTGGTTCCCTTATTACTTGTACTTTTAAAATAGTGTCCTAAGAGTTGATATCAGCAGGCAAGTCATTTAGTTCAAAGACTACCTTCCAGATATATAAAGATTTTCTCAGCTACCAAGAGTGTGCTCCTACATAAAAAACATTTCCTTAGGAGCTTAACACCTTTAGACGTCTCACAGTGGCTGCCATAGTTAGGCACAAATGTCGACTTGACAGTTAAGGGTTTGAGCTCTGGGCACATTTGTAGAGAATTAGTGGTTGAGTTAAGCCCAGAGCAAACCTGCAGAGATTGTCTAGCTGATGGGGAAGGCCCAGCCTATGGTGGGTGCATATAGGCCCTGGAATAAAATACAGACAGCTGGTTGAAAGAGTTGGCATCCTTCTGTATACCTGGCCAGACATGCTGGTCTGGCAAGTAAGGATTGTCCCTCTCTCAGCCATTATGTGGTGATGGTGTGGCCAGTTCCCTCAGCCCTGGTGCTGGTGCGTGCTTTCCTGTCAAGCTGGACTATGAACTATAACCAGTAATCTCAAGAGAAAATAAACCCCTTGTTCCCTTAAGCCGTTTGATGGTCATTTATCGACAACCATGCAGGTGAATGGCAACAGAATTTGGTACCCAGGAAGTAAGGTGTTGCTAATAATCTGACTAGGTGGATTTTATGGCTTTTGAATGGTTTTGCTGGACAAAGTTTGAAATGTTTGAAGATTTTGACTGTGTGGATTACAAATACTGTTCTGCAGAGTTTCGTGGACCATTTGGAAAATAGTGATGTTGAGAGAGTTGTGAATTGTTTGGGCCCAGTTTATGAGGAAGAGAGCAAGGACTTTGGTAAAGCTGAACTCTAAAGACGATAGACTGGTTTGTGTGATAGAGGAGAGCTGTGTTGGCAGTCGTGAAGATTTGCATGAGGAAAGGGCAGGCAGCCAAATAGCTGCCATTGTTGGAGAAATGAGCATCAATGAAGGAAAACTTAGTTACTTGCACTGAGACGGTGGAAAACATGAATACCACCACATGGCAATTGTGTGATCTGAAAACCCAGATTCCTTCAGAGGCTGAAGGCCCAAGTTAAAGCCGTTTTTGCCCTTTGGAAGTTTCTGCTGCCTAGAAAAGAGGCTTTTTCAGAATCAATACACTAAAATTGACACAGCTGTGGCTCGAGTGGACCAAGCTACATTTCAACCTTGCTTCAGAATATGGCAGTGTTCCCCAAGTGGTACTGGTTTTGGGGTTCATGAAGAACAGCAGAAGCTTGGCACCAAGTGGCAGGTGTAGAGTTCCTGCAAGGAAGGAAAGGTGAAGTTTACAGCTGCAGAGGTGAACCCAGAATGTTGTTTGAAATGCCAGAACCAAGGAATGTATGCTGAGGACTGCTGCAAGTGGAGATTCAGCCTGGTTCACAGAAACTCTGCTTGTACAACTTTGAGCTGCAAACAGGGACTGGGAATGCCCAGAACATTGAGTCACCATGACTACATGATAAGCAACAGAAGATGGACATTGAAGTTCAGGATGCAGTATTTGATTTTCTGGACTTTGACCTTTTTAATTTTTTTTATTGTTCAAGATCCTTCTGTTTTAATGTTTTGTTTGTTTTAAAGTATTTAACTTATTCTGATTTAATATATTCTTATGGTTAAGAAACTTTGAACTTTTAAAATGTTAGAACTGAAGTCTTAGGGGCTGGAGAGGTGGCTCAGGGGTTAAGCCTCTGCCTTGCAGGCAGAAGGTCCTGAGTTTGGATCCTAGATCCCCACGTATAGACGCCTGGTGGAAGCGGGGGCGGCCTGCGTTTCTGGCCCTTGTAGGGCGGAGCCTGTGAATCCCTGGGCAGAGTAAACAAGGAGAAAGTGGAGGCGGTCCATGGTGGTTCCGGAATTCGTCCGTGGTTCTACACACACACACACATACACACATGCACACACACACATACATGCACAATTAAATAAATAATAATAAAAAATTTTAAAAAAGAACTGAAGTTTTAATGAGAAAACATTTTAAATTTGTCTATGAAATGTATTTATATTTTTAAGATAACTTTTAACATCTGTGGGGACAAGGATTGAAAGTTACAGTTTAAAAGTGCTATGTTTTTGTGTCAAGTTGACAAGGGGTGGAGTGTCATAGTTAGGCACAGGTGTCAATTGACAGTTGAGGGTTTGAGCTCTGGGCACATTTGTAGAGAATTAGTGGTTGAGTTAGGCCCAGAGCAAACCTGCAGAAGATTATCTAGCTGATGGGGAAGATCCAGCCCATGGTGGGTGTGATTAGGCCCTGGAATAAAATACAGAGAGCTGGTTGAAAGAGTCGGCATCCCTCTGTTCACTTGGCCAGACATGCTGGTCTGGCAAGTAAGGATTGTGCCTCTCTCAGCTGTTATGTGGTGATGGTGTGGCCAGTTCCCTCAGCCCTGGTGTTGGTGCATGCTCTCCTGTCAAGCTGGACTAAGAACTGTAACTAGTAATCGCAAGAGACAATAAACCTCTTGTTCCCCTAAGCCGTTTGATGGTCATTTATCCGCAACCATGCAGGCTGACTGCTACAGTGGCCTTCTTAATGGTCACAGGGAAAGACTTCCACATGTTTCTGCCAAGTCATAACATTGAAGCTTGCCAAGATACATTTATCCAGAATGTGGGGAAGAACTCAAGGTAGGTGGGGTGAGTGGGAGTTTTTGAGTGAGAACACTGACTTCAGAGGGACCATGACATTGTTAATTCTGTTCCACAGAGCACTAGATAGAGTCATTCCCTCACCTTGTGTTCTAGAAGATAACTTTAACATCTGTGGGGACAAGGATTGAAAGTTACAGTTTAAAAGTGCTATGTTTTGTGTCAAGTTGACAAGGGGTGGAGTGTCATAGTTAGACACACACACACACACACACACACACACACACACACTTCAGAAATAATGCTACAACTGGATTCTAAGGCACCTTGTTTCTTTTTTTTTAAAACATTTCATTCATTTGCTTAAAAAATATACATGCACACACACTCCCATACAGATAGAGAGACAGACTGAGACAGAGACAGAGAGTGAGAGAGAACATCTCTTTGTTTTGGAGTGAACTATTCAGCTAACAGTTAAGTTCACTTACACAAATGTGGTCAGTTCTATGACTAAACATGCAAATACTTCGGGTTTTATTGGTAACTTGAGACTAAGAGTATTCTGATCTTCCTCATATCCTAATATAGCCACTAAAATTTGACTATCTGTGGAGAATGTTCCCTAGGCAGAAGTAATGACTAGTGCCTTCTTCTTCCATGTGGATACTTCCTCCACATGAGCTGATTTTACTAAGAACATTTCATCTCTAGGCTTCATCTTTATTCCATTTGTGCTCTTTTTCTTCCCTTCTGTGAACTTCCAAGTGAAGCTGCACTATGTTTCACATGTAGTAATCAAGCAAGTCAAGTCACTTTGGTTAGAAAACAAAATACAGAGACCCTGACCTTCAACATAATATCCAACTATCACAGTAATGACAAGAGGGAACAGACTTGAAAACGAAAACGCAGTAGGAAGTGCTAATCAAGACACAGATTAGGAATTAGTTATTTGCTATGAGGAAATTTGCAATTGGCCTTTGGAGATGCTATTTATAGCATGTTAGAGAAACAAAACATAATGCAGATGTGTTTTTCATCATAAAGATAAAAATATATTCAATGTTATTAGTGCAATTACCATTCTGGTCTTGCAGAAGCACTAACATTCGTGATGTGTAGGTTTATTCCTGCTCCATCTTTAGGCCTTATATATACCAGTTCATTTGTAATCTATAAAAGAATCATAATCACTCAACTTACATGTGGGTAAGTGGCTGGAAATCTCCAATTCTCAACAGAACAAAACTTGTGTAGTTATGTAAGATTTTGTTTGGGGATTGCTAGAGGAAGCGTAATTCCAGGAATCACGCAGCACAGCACATACAGGAAGAAGAGACCATGACATCTCGTGCATTTTCTTTACAGTGAGAAGAACTTTCTCAGAGGCTCCTTTGTTTCTCTGTCAGTTATGTCTCTGATCAGAATTGCAGCCAGTATCCATGTGCCAATCAATGGGCAGTGGGTAGAATCACATGAATGGTGTAAAATAAACAGAAAGGGCCTAACAGGGCTCAGGACTCCAGAACATTCAGCCAGGGTCTTGAATACCATGGAGGAGGCACGCTAGGGTTGTGCAATGCGGGTAGTGGGGAGCCATTCCAAATGCCAACAAAAGAGGACAGAAAAGCAGTCTTTGTCAGCACGACTCCATTCAGGGCCAGGAACCAATGGGGCATCCCTCCTCATCTTCCATTCTCATTAGCAGAAACTGACCAACACATGTGCTTTTCTCCATTTCTATGTTCAATTTTGCTACCATAGCTTCAGAACTTACTACAAACAATCTTATTTTGTGCAAATGGAGCTTTAAAAGTCCAAATTCCTTAGTATGGTACATTATATCCTATATTTTCACCTTTGCCTCATCCTTAAAATAATCACCTTCACAACTGAAAGAAACTGTTCTCTGCTCCAGCGGATGTTGGACCCCTCCGTGCTCTCTCTCTCTCTCTCTCTCTCTCTCTCTCTCTCTCTATATATATATATATATATATATATATATATATATATATGATATGTATATCCCTCTCTGTATGTGTGCTGCCTCTGTGTCCTCCCCCACTTTCCTTCACCTCTCCTGTCATTCTTTAGTCAATGTCGCTATGTTTTGTTTCTCTAACATGCTATAAATAGCCTCTCCAAAGGGCAAAACTCTTCTCCCACTTTTCCTACATTCCCTGCATGATTTTGGTCAAGGTCAGAGAAATGAAGTAAAGGCACAGATTTCAAAGTGTGGGGAAATTAGTCACAGAAATGGGTATGCGGTCAACATTAACGGTGGGCCGCATGAGTGAAGATGCTCAAGGGGCCTGTGTATTTGGCACTTCCTTTTAAGGGATTTGAAAGGAGGAGGAGTTTGGCCACCAGTTTGAACTGTTCTCTATTTTTATTGGGAAACTTGAATCACATAGGTCTTTGTTTACTGCATATGATCCTTCTCCTAATAAATCTGATTTTAATCACATGCACATTCAATTATGCAAAAACACAAATGGGATTCTCCCTGAAAGTTCACTAGGAGCACAAAGTTTGCCTTAGTTTGCATATACTCCAAACCAGTAGTCTACTGGGCCTAGCCAATTGCTCATAGTTCCCAGATGCTTTCCGGGCTGTATTTGACTGTAGGTGTGGTAGCTGTTAATGGGAGGATGTCATGGTTTGAATGTGAGTTGTCTCCTAAAGGTTCATGTGTTTGCATCCTCAGCTGATTTTAGTATCTGGGAGAGTCATGGGAACTTTAAGCGGTGATGTCTTGCTGGAAAAGGGCACATCACAAGGGGTTGGCCTTGAGGCTGGCTAGCCCTGCCAGCTGCTCTAGCAGGCTGCTGTTGCTCTTTTGGTCGGCAGTGACTTGCGCCTCCTCCTCTGGGTTCTACAACTCTCCCTGCCCTGCCTTTCCTCTGAAACTGTAAGCTAAATAAATCTCCCTTTTCTTCCCTTAACTTGCTTGAGTCTAAGTGTTATCTCACAGCATCAGAAAGAATAACTGTAAGATTGGAGAGGGGGAATAGGAGGGAAGAATAACTGTTACAGAGGATAAATTCATTCTATTGTTCAGAAAGGGATGTGCGTGAAGTTCTATGGCAGTGGGCGGTGTCTTAAGTTGTTAAGTGCATTGTTGGAGAAGAGCGTTTTATAGTGTGTACAGATGAGGGTCTCAGGCTGCCTAGTGCGTTATTAGAATAGGGGAATTTAGATAAACCAAGCCAAGTAGAGTCCCAGGTTTCAAAGCTATTTCTCTGCTTGCCTGCTTTATTCCTGAGCACTTCCATGTGCTTAACCTTTATAGTTCTCGAGAAGAGGAGCATGACTATGATCCTCATTTACAGATGATGAAAGTCTGGCACACAGTCAAGTGGCTGTTCCAGGCCCTGCAGCTGGCCAGAGGCAGTCACCACACTGCTTCTCCCAGGAGAGAACAGCTGCTTATTCTGCTGCCTCTTCCACCAGACACTTGTGCTCTTTAAAATGAGTGACTGCTGTGCTCATCACTGTTCCCCTGGGCTTCGTACAAATGAAGTGGGGTACCTAGAGAAATACTTGCAGAATGCATAGTTTGTAGGGAACTTTGGTTTCTGGAAGCTCATTGCATTCCTCTGCACTTACAGTCTGCTAGGAGGAAGCCAGGTTCAGAGAAAGAGTGCAGGAGGGCTGCTGGGATTGGGGTGCCTATAGTGCTGTCTAGCTGCTGGCCTTGTGACCCCATGGTCTGCTCGTCTTTCTTCTGGGGCATAGTGTCAGCTTAACTAAAAGATCTATCTGCCTTGCCTGGACGCAAGGGACTTGGAAAGAGGGCAGAGTTGCTTTGTGGCCAGGTCTTTTCTCTGTACTACACTTAGGCGTTCTCTTTACCCGAAAGTTTGGCTGCATTGCTGGAAATACCCTTTATCTGTCTAATCACGTGAGAAAGTTCTACAGACCTGGAAATGCCCTGCTGGGGGTGGGGGGAATCTCAGTGAGAACTTAAGTTCCTCAGGGTTGGTCTCCTTCTTCTGCAGTTTCTCTGTCTGTCTGTCTATCTCTGTATCTCTCTTTTCTCTCTGTAAGTCTCTGTTTCTCTGTCTTTTTCTCCAGTGTGTTTTATATAATTTTAATTCCTTTCTCATCTCCCTTCCTTTTTCTTTTAAAGCCATGGTTCTGGTGTTCTGACTTGAGGAGGCTTCTGGGTGGCCGGTACTGTGGTTTCTTGACAGGATGCTGCGTCAGAGTGAAATGCATCTGGTAATAACAGAGATAATTTAATTTGTAGTGGACACCTAAGTGCAGTTAGGAATGTCCTGCCTTATGGGAACCGCGCCCACCACCCCGCCAGTCTTTACCTCACTGTAACTGATGGGGCCACTCTTTAGCATTGCCAGACTATGAAAGATTGTGACTCCATCTGTCATTCTCTCTTCTTCCTCCTGCCCTCTTGTCTTACTGTCACTCCATGATAGCTCCGTCCTCTCCTGACCATGTACTTATGAGTGGTTCTCCCTGTTCTCTCTGACCTTACACTATCTCCTCTGCTCTAATCTCTTCCCCACATATGGTTGTGACTTTTTGCTTGCCTCCCTTGAACCAAGAATTTCTTCCCTTTTCTCTCGTTTTCAATAAAATCCCTTATAATGTGTCTGGATTCCATTCTTTGGTTTCAGAACGCAAGAGCCCCAAACAAGAAACTCCACAATGGTCACTTTTCTCAGTGAGTGTTACATGTTAATCAAGGTTCAAAAATAATTTTACCTAAAGTTATTTTTGCTCGCAGATGTCTAAACTTGAGTTAAATAATTTCTATTCTTTGTTTAGATGTGTGTGTGTGTGTGTGTGTGTGTGTGTGCGCATGCGCGCGCGCGTGCATGTGTGTGTATCAGAGGGCACTGTATGTCTCGGTGGAGGACCAAGCGTGACTTCGGGAATCATCCTGAATTGCTTCTACCCTCCTTCCCTTTGCTCTGGGATTTTCTAGGCTTTGCCAGAGATAGAAGTTCAGGCTGCTACTGTTTCTGCCTGGAGTTTTTACGTGGGACCTGGGATCCAAACTCAGGACTTTCTGCTTGTGAGGCAGAGTCTTAACCCCTGAGCCATCTCTCCAGCCCATTTCTATTCTTTCTTAAACAATGGAGTGCCCCTGTTTTTACAGACTTTCTTTCTGTAAATCATTCATGTTTCAAGTGGAGCCATTTCTCACAAGCTGTGACTCCTGCACAATTGTTCCATTTTTATGTTAGCTGGAAGGTTATGGGGCTAGGTAGGCGATCAGAAAAGAAACACGGTTGCTTTGGGGCTCATTTGGAATTTGGAAGCAAAGGGGTCTTCCATCAAGCCAATGATATAGAGTTGTGCATTCATTTGCTGTGCTGACCTGTGCATTCATTTTCATTTGTTCAGGTATTCACTTAATGTCTGTTACTAGGGATCTTCTCTGCACTGGTCATTGACTTCCTGTCTGCAAAGAACTTGCAACTCAGAAGGGCAGAGAAGTTCAAACATTGTCATTATGTACTTAGCATAGGCTGTGTACCCAAGAGCTGAGCAGGAAAAGGGCTGTAAGTGTGGAGTGGGGTGCTATCTTTAAAAGCTAAAACTTCTAGAGATAAGACTGCAGGTGAATGACAAGAACAGGTAGGATTAGAGTAGACAGAGGTAATAGAAAGAGCAACGTAGCAGAAAGAATCATGAAAGGCAGCCAGCACTTAAAAGAATGAAAGTCATGTAAGAAATTGAGAATCTAACATGAGAGCTGAGACTTACAGGAGATGTTAATGAATTCATAACTGACAAATCTAACAAGGTGGAGAATACCTCTAAGCCCTTCTGTTTTCTCAAATTGACATTTTTACTTAGATGTACATAGGAAACCATTTCCTCTAGTTTTAACTTTTCCCACAGATGCAACAATCCTAATATTCATATGCTAATCACTGTTTCAATGCTTCCTTTTTTTCTTACCTTCAACGCTATTATTGCAGGTTGTATAGAAAGATGCTATTTTGAGTATTCATTTAGGACCTAGCTCCATTTAGCAATGGTTCTTCTCTTCTCTTGAGCCTTCAGTCCCCTGTTGAATTTGAGAATGACTCACACCCCTTGCTCATTCATGCCACTTTCCATTGGTCAGAACTCTGTCACATGATCCAGAGGCAGCTGGAAATATAACCTATCCATGTGCACAGAGGAAACACAACACAAGTTTGGACAATCCATGGTGACATGTTAACCATACACACTATAGTTAATAAAAGCTTAATAAGCACAATAAAATCTAAGCACCACCATACCTCTTATTTCATGTATCACTATATATTTCTGACATGAGACACTTACAAAATGTCTGTCTTAGGCAGCCAGTGATGCTGTGATTATATCTTGTTTCTATATTGAGTGGTGGGTAGTGATAAGTGAAGGTTTTTATGAAACCAGAAACTGGCATCCTATCCTGTTTGCTTTTCCAGATTCCTCTATAGCAATGCAGGCTTTCTCCACTTGCCAAAAAATCCTGGTGTAGTCAGTCAGTGCTGTAATCCAAAGAATATACATACAAAAGTGAAGAGATCTGCAGACAGCAAGAGATTATAGTAGTTAACTTTGTTATTGTTAAGGCCAGTCCTAACTTCTTTTTCAAAAAATTTGCATTTTTGGAGTATTTTATCAATTTTTCTTCTACTCCACCACTATTAAATTTTACTTACTACAATCGAAGTTCATGCATATAAGATTTAAAATAAGACTGTTACAATAAATGCATTTTTGTTGTCAGAGGGTGAGTGATATTGATGGAAGTGGAGACCAGGGAGACAGGAACTTGGCCATCTTCCATGTGTGGCTTTCTAGGTTCCCTCAGGCAGGAGTATCCACTGTAATGTAAGACTGGAGGATATTGGGGAGAGGTTCAATGAGCTGGGTCTTGGAGAGGTAAATCCATTGCCATCTATATTAGACACAACTGGATCACGTGGTCACACTCTGCAAGGGTGGAGCTTGAAGGGCTTCAGCTTCAGTTTCAGCTCAGTAGTGGCTTTTGAGGCAGAGGAAGGGCCAATCTGTATTTAGTGAGGAGCTAGTCATTCCTGCCCCAGATGAGCCACCCACTTCTCTTTTCCTCAGCATGCTTACAGTAGTTGGATTTGAGTGATGTTGGTTTTAAGAAAACAAAACAAGACCTTGCTTCAATATGATAGTTGTAAAATGTTTTTGCTGGATTGCTAATATGAATCACAATCAGGGGCTCCTCTGGTACCAAGGTCCAAGGAGACAAAAAGGAAAGACTAGTAAGGTGGTCTGAATGCAGACGGAAGATCCTATTCTCTGTCTCTTTGATCATGTGACTTTCATTCATCTCAGAAGTGGGATCAGCAAAGTCCCACAGTTGATCCATGCTGCGCCCATACCAATGTGCAGGAAATGGGTCAAGGTGCAGAAATCTTTGGTTGTTTTGTAGCCATGGTCTAACTTCAATATGTTACAGCAAGTTGTTCCTTCATGAAAAAAAATAGGCAGACATATTCTGGATTAGATTTTATAAGATGAATTGTTATTCGATTCAATTTGAAACCTTTTTGGCAGAGATTCTGTTTAAATCAACATTAAGTAATTATATAATGTCGGTTTATATTTTACATACAATACCTATTTAAAATGCTTCAAAACCAGTGTTCTAAATTTCTTTGCTACTTGGTATTTATGTCAGAGGAATGACAAATATTTATGTAACATTTAATGCAAATAATTTTATTAAAAAGTTAGCAAATTTCTTTTACCAGCAGCTTTAAATGAGGTAGTCAAAATTTTCAGGGTTTTAGATAGCTTTTAATCAAATGAAATTTTACTTAATTCTTTTGTCTTTCTTCATGAAATCAGTTCCTCCTTTCTCACAAAGACTTTGTGTGGCTTTTCTTAGAATTTCCTCCTTCTTAATGGTATTGAAGCACTGGAATTTATACCAGAGGAGGACTTTTCTCTTTTGTCTCCCCAGTTCTGCTTTGAGAATCCCATGATTACCATGTTTAAGTTGCAGCATTAGACATGGGCAAGATGTCAGCTGAATAAGATCCCTAGGGGTCGGTCTCCACAGAAACACCAAGCTCAACAGCTGTGATGCGCCAAGTGACCTCCACAAGAGCAAATGAAATTGGTAGCAAGTGTCAAATGAAACGACATACTGAAAAGGCAGGAAGAGTTGCCTATTTCATCCCTTCCCCCATTCCAAGGTGGCCCAGCACGACACTTGAGGGAGTGTGGGAGAATTAAGTCCAGAACTTGGATTTGAAACCCGGTTCTGGACCCATTGTAGTTTAACTCAGTGCTGAGCAGATACCAAGATCTTACTAGAATCAAACTGATGCCCTACTAGAACCAGACTAGAACTGTGTTCAGCTATTGATGGCCTCTGCTATGCCTCCTCCAACCTTAACAAGAGACCTGAGGAGCAAGGCATTAAAGCAAGCACAGGCTTTGTCATGGAGCCCAACGCCCACCTCATCGCAACGAGACCAAACACCCAGTAGAAACTGAAATCCTTGTAAACAGGGCAGAGCTCACAGATGGAGACTCTCAATTGGCCTGGCCACAGAGATTTGTGGTTCAGTAGAACAGCTTTGAGTTTTGTTCTCACAATTTCTAGCTTTGGAGTAAATCTGGGGCATACCCAGCCTACTTTTGAGACAGAATCCTGTTGCAGTGACACTGAGCTATAACTCAATGTATTTTCAACCTTGGTGGCCAAGGAACTGCCTCTACTGCCTGTCCTTCAATCTCAGGAAGCATAGATATTACCAAGTTCGTAGTCACTGATGTCCCTTTAGAACTGTCTCAGTCCAAGGCAGAGGCCTATTCCAGTGGGACTGACTCATAGTTCAGTCTGCACAGCTGCTTCTTGTAGTATGGGTCTCTGTGCATCGCAGTGACTGTGAGAATCAGCTGTGAGAATCAGGCATGACTCAGCCAAAGGACAGTGTAGTTGACCCAGGGACTACATTCACGAACACTATCCCAGCTTCAGGTAACTAAGCATGATGAAGATTCCATTCACTATGGGTGAGACAATGTTGTAAGCACTAAGCTTTGCCCTGGAACTTAGTACTGTGCTGGTGAAACCTATTGCCCAATGGATCCTAATGGCCTCATTTCCCAGGCCTGTCTAGAGACTAAGCCTTTGGAATAGCTCCAGTGCCAGAAGACACATAGACTCACTTCTACTCCAGATATGTTATGGCTGATTGCAATGTTCCTGACCTATATGTTCTCGTTAGCAATTTGCAGCCCACATTAGTATGGGCCTTGTGCCTGCAACAGTTTTTAAGTTTGTTATGGACTCTGGACATGACATATCCTGGTGTCATTTATAGCCACAGATGTCATTTATAGCCACTCTACGGATCACTCAGATTCTTAAATACCAGACAACTTGCACACCAGAAAGTGTTAAGGGTTTCCAGAAAATTGCAACACCTGGGGAACCTTCCCAAAATGAGGCAGAATCCTGCAGTGCCTGACAATACACCAGTGATGTCAAACAAGACATTTGAGCTTGCTCTGGCCACAAAAGGAGGCTTGGGGGACAGACTACTCCTCTGGTTCTTTCTGAAAAATGCATTAACAGTGTATTTGGGACAAACCTGGGCTTATATTACACTCTAATACAAAAACGATGACAACATTCCAACAGCAGATTCTCAGCAAATCTGGCCCTGGGTATCATCTAGTAGGTAACTACACAGTCAGAAAAAAACAAGCGCTTGCTTAGAATTTCTGAAAAGAATACACACACACATACACACACACGATTGTGAAAACTGAATAAATCTCTAGTTCTTAAATAGCAGACAACATTGCACACCAGAAAGTGTTAAGGGTTTCCAGAAAACTGCAACACTTCATATAAATAAGGTATCAAAATGACCAGAAAATAACCAATACAGAAGAACTTGAAGAAAGCTTACAAGAGTTATTTTAAGGAAACTCACGGAGCTCAAGAAAAAAAATCAGAGAAATATTTCAGTACTTTAACTGAGAAATTTAACAGGGCTGGAAGCAATTTAAAAAAAGAAAGAGAAAAAATTTGAGGTGAAAAAAAGTGAAATAGAGAAGGCATGAATTAATTGTAGGATAGATCAAATAGAAAAAAGAATTAGTTCAGAGACAACTCTTTAGTTTCTTGGTCACATCTGAGCCACGAGAGCAGAGAGAGATGAAGTATACATGCACACCTGCAGTACCCAGCTCACTTTCACCATTTTGTACAATCCAGGATTCTAAGCCTAGGGAATCATGCCACCATCCTTCAAGATAGGTTCATGGTCACTGTAGTCAAGACAATTCATTAAAGGCATGCCCAGAGACCAACCTTTAACCCAGAGAATCCCTTGTTCACATAACCTTCTGGTAAACTTTATGGTCCTGAAACTTTAAATGATGCTGACCAAAAAATGACCATCTTCACCACCCAGATCACTCTCTTCTATCAAGGACTCTACGGATCACTCAGATTCCCTGATCTCAAATGACACACATCCAGCTTCTCCCTAGCATGAACCCCAGGGAGCGATTCATACAAATGATTCTCCATTTGACTGGAAATAGCCAAAGTGATTGTCACCTCATACCCTTAATGAACTGGCCCCAAATTCTTAAAGGTAAATGTTACAGTGAAAATAAATGTTAGGATTAAAACGAATGTTAGGATTAAACGTTAGAAACACTGGAGAAGGTAAATAAGAAGGCTTGCATCTGGATAGATCACCAAGAATCTCTTAGTGAGAGGCAGTACAAAGTTTTGAGAAAAACAATAAAACAGATCTTTGTAGGTTCTGATCAATTCCCACAAAACCTACTCCCCCAGGAACTTGTTCTTTTCCTTACTAAACTCGACTTTATGGGGTACCTTTAGACATACTCTGGCATTGGATACTTCTAATTTTAACAGACTGAAGGCCAGTTTCCAGGAATGCCTCCATCTGTTTCAGGAAGTAGGTAAGGAAGGGGAGGAGAAACAACAGATGAAAATTTAGAAGCCCTGTACTATAGGCAATCCTTAGCTGCTACAGTTGCCCACTATCCTGGAGGGTGTATTTACTTTCTGCCTGCTGAAACAAACCTTGATTACTTACTTTAAACAAACAGATAAACAACTGAGAACATTGGTATTAACCTTCACAAAAATAAAACTAGACCCTGATTTTTACCAGGTACAAAAATCAAATCACCATGGATAAGAGACTTACATATCAGACTGGAAACTGAAACCTATTGGAAGAAAGTATAGAGGAAGTGCTTCAGGATATTGGAATGGGCAGGGCATTTAGGGGAAATGCTCCACAAGGTAAATAAATGTAAAATCACACAAGCGGGTTTTTAATCTGCTATTTTTAAAAAAAGAAATAATAGAAAATTTTAATAGTTGAAACAAGTCGATTTCTTGTGTTTTCAACGACTTTACCCCTGATAATTGAGACAAACAACTAATAACACTTTAATCTATTAAACCTATTACTTTTCAGGTTTTTTTAATAGGGAAATCTTTCTTTGGAAATTTAAGACAAGTAAGCATTTTGTAAAGAATGACTACAGAAAGCAAAATCAAATATAGTAGCAGGTTATTATTTTATCAGGTTCATCTATACATTCCCCAGCATTTAATCTAACACTTAATCTATCAAATACTAGCCAATATTAGGGACTAAGGTCGTGAAACATTTTATATGAATGGGAAAATAAGCAGTCTAAGATGCAAAACACATGTCACTCTATCTTTTTTTTGCTTGATTCTGACTTTCTTATGCTCTGCCCACTAGGGCAGAAGTACAGGCCGAGATTGTTTCTGTCTGGTGTTTTTTTAGGTGGGACCTGGATTTGAACTCAAGACTTTCTACTTGTGAGGCAATCTTAACTACTGAGCATCTCTAGCCCCTCATTGCAGACTTCATATGCTCTGAAACATACAAGGATGGGGAGGGGGAGAACCACTTAATTCATTTTTTGCTATCTGAGGGCAAGCAAAGCATTCATCCCATGGAGCCCCATGTCAAAGACCTGTTCTCAGAGTTCTGTGAATGACACAAAGATACCTTCCTTCAAACCTTTGTGTAGGTAGAGATTTAAAGCAGTCTGTAAAGTTTTGTGAGCCAGGCATAACTTTCTTAAAGAGACAGGGAGGCTACATTATATAGTGCTTTCCTTAATTATAGGTAAACCTATATTCTTTCAGTGGTCTCCCTTTAAACTACAGAATCTCCTGGTTTATTCTGGGCTTCCACGATGGAGATACCATAGAATTAATAGTCCCAAGAACTATGCACTGAAACATCTGAAACTGGGAGCTACAATAAATTCTCCTTTGCTTTTCAGGTATTTGGTCATGGTGATTAAAGTAATACATCAAACTAAGAAGCTTAAGCCTGGCTAAGGAAATCAGCAACAGTGTGCAGTATTAACCTGAAGAATGAAAGAAGATGTTTGTACACTACATATCTAACAAGAGGTGGATATTTAGAACACAAAAAGCCTCAATAGAAAACTTTTTAAGAAGCTAGAATAAACATAGAGCTAAATAGAGATTTCTCAAAACAAATGGCCAATAAGACAATGAAAAAATCTCACTAATCTCACTAATCATCAGGAAATGCAAATCAAAATCACAATGAAATCATCTTACCTCAACAAGAATGGCTACTTCTTAAAAACACTAAAGACAACACATCTTGGCAAGGTTGTGGAGAATAAGAAACTCTTGTGCCTTTGGGTGAGAATATAAACTAATACTGCTGTTATGGAAAACAATATGGAAATTCCAAAAAGATTAAAAATAGGTTGATCTGTTATATTACTAGATAATATCATAACAGTAGAGCACTGTCTATATCCAGAGGAAATAAAATGTGCAAGAGGCACTTGTACTCCCACGCTTATTGCAGCCCAAGATATGGAACTAAACTAAATGCTCATCAATAGATGAATGGACTAAGAAAATGTACATTGTGCAAAGTGAATTTGTTTTGTAATATAGCTTTGTGGAATGCTTGATCATTTAGTTTTTAGTTACTTATTCTAAAAATTCTATCTTTGGCCACATGTAATCTTAAATATATTTACAAAAAAGCAAACTAAAGGTACCCTATTTTCATACAATAAGTTGAAGAAATACTCCTAATTTTTCATAATCGTAAAAGTGTCTGGCAACAGTAAGTGTGAAAGTTCTATAAACTGTGATTTCCAGAAGAAAATGGGAAATATTCACAGTGTAAACAGGAAGTATAGAGAATCCAAGTGTATCGAGTATCTGAGTTCTATATTTTAAGATGTGTGTTTATTTTAATAAAAAGTTTCCACTGTGAAAAAAAGAAAGTTTGGTACATATGCACAGTGGAATATGAAATCTTGAGATAGAGAGTAGTTCAGTTGGTAAAGTGCTTGCTGTAAAAAGAAAGGACATGCATTTGGTCTCTAGAATCCACAGAATAAGCTGACTGTGGAGAGCTGGAGACAGGCATATCCTTGGGGCTTGACAGTCAACCAACCTTCCCTAAAAGTATATCCAAGGTCACAGTGAGAGACTCTGTCTCCAAAGTGAAGGAATAGCTCCTGAGGAATGACATCTGAAGTTGACTTTGGGCCATCACATAAACTTGCACACACCCATGTATATGTATTCTTTTATCCACACAAATACATATACCCAAAGATAGTGATAATTTGAAAAAAAGGATAGAAATCCTACAATTAGTTGCAACATGGATGAAACTAGAGCTCATTTTGCTAAATGAAACCATACAGGTACAGAATGACTGCATGATCTCACTTACATATGGGATTTGAAAAGAGTTGTTCTCAGACTTACAGAAGTTTAGTATAGAATTATGATTATCAGGATCTGGGAAGCCTCATTGTGGGGGCAAACAGAGAAAGGTCAATCAATGGGCATTACATTATAGTAACTCAGAAGTGAGAGGTTCTAGGGAGCTTCCACATGGTAGGGTGACTACAGATAATGATGATCAGCTATGCGTTTCAGAAGGCAGACAGTGCATCTCAGTGTTTTCAACATGAAATGCTAAATATTCAAGGAAATAGATAAAGTTAATCTGATTTTATATATATATATACTGGTTATTCTTCTCTGTTGCTGTGAAACAACACTTGAACTGAAGCAACTTAAGGGAGAAGGGAGATTTATTCAGCTTATAGTTCTAGAGGGGTGATGCAGTCCATTATGATAGAAAAAGCATGACTGGCTGGCAGAAGCTGAAGGCCGCCTATATCACATCCATCAAGGAGAATGAGAGCTGCAAAAGTTGCCAATTGCAAGAGCAGACCTCTACTGGAAGTAAGGTGGGGCTAATCACTGCAATGTCTACCCCTATGACAACTTTCCTTCAGCAAGACTCCACCTATTAAAGGTGACACAACCTTCTCAGACTACTGAAGATTTAAACACTTGAGCCCGTGGGGGACAACTAACATTTCAAACCATGACACTCCACCCTTGGCCCCCACAGACATATTGCCATCTCACTATACAAACCATACTCAGTCAACTTTAAAAGTCCTCATACATTGATAGTCCAAATACAGTCCAAATGTCCAACATCTCCTGTAAAAAAAAACAAGTTACAAAATTCCAACATACAATGGGATGGAATAAATATCCCCATTTCCAAAGGGAGAAATGGGGCATATACAGAAAAGATAAGTCCATAACAAGACTGAAAACCAGCAGGACAAACTCCAAATCCTGTGGCTCCAAGTCTAGCACCTCTTGTTGAAATTGTCAGTTTCAAAGAGCTTCAGTTCCACCCCTCCAGTACAAACTCCAAAAGACTCATCATTCTCTTAGACTGGCTCCTCCTGCGATGCAAAATTTTCCTTGGCAGATATCTCCCATTGGTTCTGGCATCTCTCACATCTTCACTTCTCAATGGCAAACCAGGCTTTAACTCCACAGCACAAAAGGCCTTCCTTGTGCTTTTCAGCAGACTTTCCAATCCTGCCACATGTTGCCTGCCCACAATTCTCTGAAACCGTAGAGGAGGGATCCATGACCTCCTCCTTTTTGCATTTTTGATCCTCTGAAAACAGGACCAGGTGGATGACTTTGCCAAGTTCTGCTATAACCATCAGGTGGAGATATGCCCAGCTGGAATCACAGCTGGTTCAGCTTCTCTGTGCTGATGCTGGGAAGAATCTCTATATCTCTTGGGCAGTTGCTTCAAAGGAGGAACAGATTTTTCCTTTGAAACTCTGCTCTTTAAAAAAATTTGCATTATTATGGGTAGAAATCTTCCCCAGGGGATCTTGCCCTCAGGATGTAGCCTCTTCTATTATCCACACTGAGAGCAGGATTTGATTCACTTACAGTACTAATCTCTGTAACAATATCAGTCATTTTACTGACTGCAGTCTCTTTAAACTGGCTTTCACATTCTTCCTCACAATTTTTGCCTCTTTCTGCCTGATTACTTACTCCTTTTTCTCATCACTATGAACAAGAGTGCTAGAAAGTAACCATGCCGTACTGTTAAGACTACATTGCCTTGAAACCTCCTCTATCAAACACTTGACTTTAACTTAAGGCAAGTTTACAAGATGAGGGCAAAACTTTATGAGACTCTCTGCCAATGCATTGCTCCTTTTGTCTCTTGTCCAGTTCCAAAACATTCTCTTCCCCTCTGGACCATCACAATCTGGGCTTTCACTTTCTATGTTTCTTACAATATAACTCTCTTCATGCTTAAGAGAATGGCCTTTCAGGCTCCATCTCCAAGACACAAAGATTTTCCCGGTGCAAAGTCCCAAAGTTCTCCATATTTCTCTTAACAAACATTTCCAAAGGCTTACAAATCACATCACAGCAGTGATAATACTTATTATGTCTTGGTACTAACTTCTTTTATCTTCACAAAAAGTTTTTGGTATCAGATTCACGGTCTCATGATAAACCCTGATTTCTGTACTGGTTACTCTTTTGTTGTGAAATAATACTCAAACTGAAGCAACCTAAGGGAAAAAGGGAAATTTATTCAGCTTATGATTCCAGAGAGGGAGATACAATCCATTTTGGCAGGAAGAAGCTGAAGGTTACTGAAGTCAAGTCCATCAAGGAGACCAAGAACTGCCTCTCATGGAGACAATAGGTTATAAATCTTCTTGAAGGCAGGAAGTTTAAGGATTGGAAGAAAATAGAATGGGCTATGTTGTATTTTCCTAGTACCAATCTTTGTTCTGAATTCTCTGAGATACTTGATGAATACATTGGCTCTCATGTTTGAATCTGGTCTCTTTAGACCGTTCTGATAGACAACTGGGTATAAGTCAACAAAGGCTAGTGTGCTAGTCTGTTTTTCATTGCTATGATGAAATATTTGAGGTGACATAATTTCATAAGGAAAAGAGGTTTAAGGCTGCAGAATAACACTCAGGTAAAGGCATCTGATTCTGATCCTTGGAGTTCATGTGGTAGGAGGAAAGAACAGATTTCTAAAAGTTTTCCTATGACCTGTGCACACACCAGTTCTCTCTCTCTCTCTGCTCATGTACACAGTAGTCCCTACTTTTCTGTGATTTTAACAGTGTCTTCAGATAAACGAAAATTCCAGAAGTAAACAATTCAAAAGTTTTACATTGTAACTATTCTGAGTAGTTCAATGAAATCTCATCTGTCTCATTTCTATCTGGGAATGATTTAATCCCTTTGTCCAGCATAACTGTTCTGTATCTGCCACCTACCCTATGTCAATGGAGAAGCAAGAGTGGAGGAAGGGTCAGAGTACTCTTGCAACTTTTATTATGTTATATTGCTATAATTGCTTTATTATCATTGTTCTTCTCTTATGATGTCTAATTTGTAAGTTAAACTTTATTATGTATATTTATATAGGAAAATATGGCCTATATCTAGTTTGATACTATACTATGCATAGTGTCAATCACTTATAGAGGGCCTTGATACATACTCTGTGTTGATAATGGGGATTCTTGTGTTTACAGAATTGTTTGAAGTATTATTGTATACCACTGTGGCTTTCTCAATAGCAAAGTTGAAGTGCTAACTCTCACATCGTTGCTGCAAGGAATGTGAAGTGGAATGGTTTGGAGACTGCAGCTCTAGAAACTGAAATGTAGGTGTGAAAGTAAAGAAGAAGAGGTTCATTGTAATAGTCTGAATTCCACCAAAGTGGAGAAGTCCAAGAGTGAGAGAAAGAATAGGGCTGGAGCAGTTATCTGGGATGTGATTCTAGGAAACATGGTAGAGGAATGAGATGATGAAAAAAAGAACTCTGGAAAGATCACCAAGGGTATGATAAAGACTATTCTAGGCATGAAGGGGCCTCGGTCCTTCTGGAATATTCCAAAAGAATGTGAAAATCACACCTTAGAATCCTCCTGATCAGGGAGAAAGTTGGTGTTCTTCCTTTCACTGGCAGGGGCAAGTGAAGCTCTGGGGTGCATTAGGTTTTTACCCCTGCAGACCTGAGCTGTGCTTTCTTGGAACATGCCCTTGGACAAAGAGAAAAAGCTACTGGAGACAGCTGATCATGCGTGGGAACAGTTTTCTGAAGACTTGTGAGTAGGACCGGGGCACATGAGATGACTGTTGACAGTATTTCTAGTCAACTCTCATTTTTTAAGGTCACCGTTCTTTCTCTTGTTGGCAAAGAACTACCTCTAGCTCTTTAGGGTTGTGCTACCATCTGGAACTGTATATATTTTTGAGCTGATTATTTTATCATTACTAGAATGTGATGTATTTTTAAATGGTTTTCCTTAGAAATGAATTCTGGAGACATCTGTTAGTATTTCTTTTCAGGAAACAAATGGTGTTTGATAAAATCTGAGACATTAGTGATTTAAATTCTAGATACAGAATGAAGGGTAGACATGAAATTCCTTAGTCATGTGAGAGTCTGAGAGTCTTTGTGACAGGGTCCTAATGTTGGCAACCTGTGACAACAGCATCAGTCAGATCTAGTCTGTGATGTGTAAGAAATCTGAAAATCCAGGCTGGTGTCTTCCAAAGGTTGGCGGATAAGGGCTTGATCCCCCATCCATGGCACTGGTTGAAAAACTGGTAGGGACTTTGGGAGCTATGACTTAGTAGAAGGACACAAATAGGCCAGCTTATTTTCAGTTAATTTCAGTTTTATTACTAGTCATTCCTCAGTTAGTCCTTCTCAAAATGCTTTCCCCCCAATATTTAATCCCGAGACAGAATATTGTTTCTAGCACTAATACAAAGAAGTCTTTGAAATGACTGACTCGAATGGGCCCACATTTAATGGTGCATTGTGCTTACATATAGTAGATAACTACAAATGTGTTCTGCATAACAATGTCAAAGGGAAAGAAATTTTTAGAAAAACAGAGTAGAGGAAACAGGGAGCATATGGTAGAACTGAAGAAGGAAGATTAACTTTAAGGAAGAAATTTCAGTTAGGAGTAAAAAAGAAGATCCAGCCATTCAGAGAAATAAATATAAAACCAGATGAACTAGAAAGCACTGTTATCTTAATCCATTTGGGCTCCTAGATAATAAAATACCTGAGGGGGGAACCTGTGAAAGCAAATTTACTTCTCATGGTTATGGACGTCATAAAGACCAAGAGCAAGGCCTCAGCAAAGCTGGTACAAGGTAAGGCTGGTAAGGTTGACAAACAGTCTTCTGCTATGTCCTCAAATGTCTAAAGGGCCAAGAGAACTTGCTAGGTCTCTTTTATAAAGGCACTAATCCAGACTAAGGAGATGGCTTAGTTGGTAAAGTCCTTGCTGTGGAAGCACAGGGACCTGAGTTCAATCTCCCAGAATCTGTTTGAAAAAGTCAGAGTTGGGTGTGGTAGTATGTGTCTGTAATTCTAGAGGAGGCAGAGACAGAAGGATCCCTGAGACTTGCTGACCAGCCAGTCTAGCAGAACTGCCAAGCTCTAGGTTCAGTGGGTGAACCTGTCTCAAAAAATAAGGTGGAAAAAGATGCCAACATTGACCTCTGGCCTACACACACACACAATTGCTTTCATACCAGTGTACATGCACACAAATAAAACAAAGACAACAATCCTGTTTGGAAGGATTCTTTCCCTATAAGCTAGTTCTGTCCCAATTATTCTACATCCTAATATGCTGGGAGTTAGAAAAACCTAGAAGAATTTGGTGGTGAGACGATGGCTGGAAACACAAAATTCACACCATTGCCTTGTTATTAGAAGAATTCCCAAGATGGGAGGAACTTGGATGGAACTTGGGGGAGGGGGAAGAAAGAAAGAAAAAGAAAAAGAGCAACAGGATTCTGAGCAGTTCACTGAACTCCAGGAGGAAGTGGAAATAGCAATCTCAGGGGGTGGAAAGACACATCTTGGAAGAAATCCAGTATCAATGAGAATGGATATGAATGAAAGTAAATATGGGAAAAGAGAGAAGAGAATAAAAGCAGGCTATGATTCAGAGGAATTTTTTCACCTTTAGTCAAGAGCTCACGACTGATTCCCTTGAAATGCCTCATTTACTTCAATTAACGACAAGTAAACGAGTAGTGTCTGCAAATCATGCTCAAAACAATGACTTCATATATTGTTTCCATTAATTACCTAATAGAGAGGCTCATTAGTGAGCATGCACTAATGATCCACACAAGCAACTGCAGTAGTGGCGTTATTAAAACAACTTGGGTGATGTCTCCGTAAACATGGAGTTGTGCTTCATAGACATAGCGGAGGTTGTCAACTACTAAAACGAGTTTTGTGCTGTTGCTACATAAAGGAATCTCTAAGCTGGAAGAATATGTTTAAATAGGAAGGCAGAGGTAAAGGTTGCAGCAATTTCCTTAATTGTATACAATGCTGAATAAGAGTTCCTATTGGAATACTATAGAAACTACCTTTGCAGTTTCCTCACTAGTCCTTCCATTGTCCTTTTACTGCACCTGGAATTGCTGACTACTTTCTCAACTGAAAACATAACTCTGTGTTTCAGCAGATCCAGTTTTTCTCTGCTTTACTTCTTCTCTGTCTCCATGAGGTCCACTTGGCTCCTTTTCCTCTGTCAGCCCCTTAAAGGATGCTTTCTTTCTTCCTGTTGGCACAGTCACAGTCATCTTGCTTTATGTTCATTCCCAGAAAATCAGATAGCTTTGCCTATAACTTGAACTATGCGATCTCTACCAGGCAGGTTCCACATTCACAGCTGGACATGATGGTGCATTCCTGTAATCCCGGCACTTGGTTGGTGGAGGCAGGAAGACTAGGAGGTCAAAGTCATCTTCAGCTACATAGTGAGTTTGAGACGAATTTGGTCAACATGAGCCCCTGTTTCAAAAAACCAAAACCACACAAAGCCCAAATAACCTTACAAACTCATAGCCACAGTCCCAGCTGCCCACTGAACTGCTGTCCTGAGAGCAACTTGAGTTCATTAAGTCTTCCAAATCTTTGTAAATTCCCTTGCAAATCTTTTCTTTTATTATTATTTATTCAATTGTGTGTGTGTGTGTGTAGAACCACGGACGAATTCGGGAACCACCATGGATGCCTCCACCTCCTCCTTGTTTACTCTTCCCCGGGATTCACAGGCTCCAGGACCAGAAATGCAGGCCGCCCCCGCTTCTGGCTGGCGTCTGTACGTGGGGTCTAGGATCCGAACTCAGGACTTTCCGCCTACAAGGCAGAGGATTAACCCCTGAGCCACCACTCCAGCCCCCGCAAATCTTTTCTTAAGCAAATACATTGTCAATGATCAGCTGGTTCTTTTTCAGAATATCCAGGATTATTCCTGATTACAAGTAAATCTGTATACTTGGCAACAAGCTAATCTGAAACTTCTATTGAAATATCTACTTGGAATTGAGTTCAAGGAGGCGATAACTTTACTTTCTTCTAATTTGACAATTGTTGATTGACCAAATTCATGTAGGTGGGTTTGCAACAACAAAATATTAATAAATTTACCCTATTAAATAATCACAATATTTTTCAAGCTTTGGGAAGTTTTGATTTCAGGAAAAATGATCCTTCTTGTTCGAATATGTATACACAGGGGCAAATGCTGTTGAGGGTGTGTCAGATAATATATTGTGCACTGTTCATTAATCAGCATTAAGCTGCATCTTTTCTTTGGTTTGCCCCATAAAATGAGCCAGGCACAATCTAGCCCAATGTCTGGAAGGGACAACCTAGCCCAAGTTCTGGAAGGCACAACCTAGCCTGAGTCTGGAATTACAGATAGAGAGAGGCTGATGTGTTAACGCATAGTGAGTGACAAGGAGAAGCTTCATAAAATTCACCAACCGATATCATTTTGCATGGAATAATTGCTTGGGTATCCTTGAATCCCATTTTGTTCTGCTCCTCATGCTATTGAGAGAGAGGTTTTGATTTGCAGATTATAATGGATGTGATATTGGCATTTAACTCTCCTGAGGTACTCTTCGTGGGAGAGCAATATACTTTGAGTGATGCAGAATGTGCTTATGGTCTTCAGCTGCTCTACGGGAGACATGTGCCTCCACTCTCATGTACTTAATCACCACCCAGTCAATCCATCTTTAAGAGGACCCCCGGGCTACTGAGAACAGAGGGCGGCATAATTGGCAGTCGGCACACAGCTGGCTACTTCCTCTTCTGGTTCGCAGCAGGGTCCTAGAGATCTGCTGCAAATCCCACAGGCCTCTTAGATCCAATGGCCCAGAGCTGAGCCCATCAGTCCTGCCACTCAGGCCTCCTCTTCATCCTGTTTCCTGTTTCAGTCAGTGGCACCACCATCTGTCTAGAAGCACTTGCCAAAAACCTGGGGTTCTCGCCGACCTTTTCAGTTTCATATGAACCGTTTAAAACCGACCCCTGGATTTGATGGTTCTAACCTACGAAATAAGTTTTTGGAATAAGCCCAGTTCACTGTGCTCCATGGTTGGAACTTCTACTCACACCTGGGTGACATGAACTCTTTGCCTTTTATTCCTCTATTTCTCTCTCTCTATTCAATCATGCACAACAATATGAATAGTAAATACTGACCATCGAGAATGGGAAAAGCAGGATCCAAAACATTCAAAACAGAACCTGTGGGTTTATTGGATGGCAAATGAAATGTCTGGGGTGAGTCTGTTCACTTGAAATCCCCTGGGCATGGTGATGGTGATTTTCTGTCAGTGTTGCACCTGACTGACGTGTTCAGAACTACATGGTGATTGAGCAGTTTGGGGGTGTAACTCAGTGGGTAGAGTGCTCATCTAGCATACAGAAATCCCAATCACTTCAAAAAGCAGTATACAGTGGTACATGCCTGTGACCTTAGCACTTAGAAGGCAGAGGCAGGAATATCAGGTCATCCTTGGCTACATAACGAGTTTTGGACCAGCCTGGTATACATGAGATCTTGCCCCTTCCTGCCCAAAAAAGTAGCAATTGCAGAAATTTCTAGGCATTTTGTCAGGAATCTGCTGTGGATCTCTCTGCTCTTTGATTTAGGCTGCCTGAGATTCACCAATCAGCTTGTTCTTCTTTACATCTCCAACCCTCCTAGAAAGTTACTATCCATCATCATCTCACCTCTATTTAGGAGTGGGGGCTGATTGGAGACCTAGAACTCATAGTCATCATGTAATGGCTAAATTATGATAGTAAAGGGCACAATTTCATTGCTTTATTTTATTTTGCACACCTCACTTCAGGGGAGGGCTGTAAAGGTAGAACAGAAAATTTTTATTTGGTTCCCAAATCATTAGAGATAGTTGCAAAGTGACTTATGGAAAAGATAATTGGTCTAGGTTAGAAATAATCATAGGAAAGACTTTACCCAAGACTGAAAATATAATGTCCCATCCTTGACTAATCATAATGTTTGGTGGAAAAAGAAAAATGAGAAAGGCATATGAATGGAGTAGAAGAACCAATGCCCAATCTCTGGGAAGTAGCAGAGAGGAGACAGGATTTCAAAATGGAAAGTGCACAGAGTAGGTCCAGTTAGAAGGAGCCAAAATAAGTCTTAAAGATATTTGGGTCCCAAGTGAGTTTTGGGTCTGAAGCCGATGAGCATAATCCTCCTGGTTATAAATGATGGGGAAACCCGTGTGTATTTTACCATTTAGAGAGATTTTCATCTTGGATTGGTAGGCCTGAGATGGGCTGCAAGAGAAGGGGTGGCTGAAAGGACTTTCCTGGTTCTCCAGAGCCCTGAAGGTCCTTGATGAGCTTTGCTTCTGCTGTTAGAAGGCAGGTGAGGACCCAGGACTTTGAACTTGGTCTTTTTCTTCAATCCCCATCCACGACAACATCCCCCTTCTGATATGTAAACCCCAGGGAGGTGGGGATTCCTCAGTTAAAAAAACATTCTGCAGAAATGAGTAGTCATTACTAGTGGAAGATGTGTACTTTTGCTTAGTGTTAGAAAATAAAAGTAAGCAGCTGTTACTAGAGCATTTGTAGAGAATAAAGAATAATCTGATTGAATTTTTTTACATGACCCTGGGGCATAGGTTTTCAGAGTAATTTCAGAGTCAACATGCTTTTTCACATATTTTAAGAGCTGTGGCATATTTAGCTGTGATGACCTGAATATTTTATAGTGAATAAAAACAAATTTTAGAGTCATTCTGAATTTTGTGACTTGAACATGACCCCTAACAAGTCTAAATCTTTACATCAGGTTTATATGCACATAAATTCTAAAAATGTCAAGGATAACTTAGTGAGGTTGGTCTTAGCTAATTACTATTTCTTGCTTACTAATCACCTGTTTATGTATCGTTTGCAAATATGAGTAAGTAGGGATGTGTACATACATAGTAAATAACAATCAGCATTTCTGGGTTGGAGAGATGGCTCAGGAGTTAAGACTGCATCACAAGCCCAAGGTCCTGAGTTTGGATCCCAGGTCCCACATAAAAAACGCCAGGCACCTGCACACTGACTGACATGTCAACCATCTCCCAAAGTCTAGAATGGATCACAGGAGAGAAGGCTTCAGGGAGTAGGATCCTAAGAGGCAAGGGATAAAACAATCATAATAGAGTTCCTATACTAACCTGGAGCCCAAGAAGGGGCCCCAGGCTATGTCACTGAGTTCTGAACCCTCACTAGGGTGGAGGACTCAGAGGGAGGTTAGGTGCCACCCTCCCCACCCCCCCAATGATCCAAGGGATGGAGAGAGGAAGGGGGAGACACTGGGAGAGGAGGATGGAGGGAGGGAGGAGGTGAAAGGAAGGGGGGAGAGTGCAATGGGGGAAGGGAATGAGGAGGAGAGAGGAGGGGAGGAGAGGGAAGGGGAGGGGAGGAGAGGAGAGGGGAAAGGAGGGGAGGGAGAGCGAGAGGCTGGGATATCTATTAGGTTTGTGTGATTAGTTTACTTATTTCTAATAAATAAAAAAACCCACCAGGCAGAAAGGTGGTGGCCTGCACTTCTGACCCTGGTGGGCGGAACCTGGGAAATCACAAAATGAATAGGAGGTAGAAACAATTCAGGATAATTCTGGAAGTCACCCTTGGGCCTCCACAGGGACATACAGTGCCCTCTGATACACACACACACACACACACACACACACACACACACACACACACACCAAAGTAAAAAGAAAATCAGCATTTCTAAATGAACTTAACTTTAGTATTAAGGAAAAGACTATGAATATAGTGTTGGAAACTAATTGTGTGTGTACCATTGCAAACATTTCTTTCCAAACCTCTTCCTTGTAGATTCCAAATGCTATGAAATGGCTAAGCTGCCATTCTTGCTTTAGCATCACTAGTAAATAGAGGGTGTCTCACTAATCACAGGAAGTCCCTGTGCATCATGGCTCTGGGTTAAATGTTATCATGGAGCTATAGATAGAATTATGTCCAAAAAAGAAATACAGATTCACTATCATGAAAAAAAATCAAAGATTAAAGAAAAGGTATTTTAAAACAATTTGAATTACATAGAAAAGTATGGAGCTATGAATATCAGGAAAAATCTTGGCTACAAGGAAAATCAATATGAATTGCTGGAGATGGAGCAAGCTGAGTGATGGGCATTTGCAAAAGCAAACACGGTATTTAGAGGCAATGTGGTGTAATTAAAATCACTCATGCAAATGTACATGCGGTTTTGCTAATGATGTTCTGAAGAATGCAAAGTAAATGTATTTTACCTACATTTTGACTGAGTAATGAAGCTATTCGCAGGCAGTTGTGAGAAGCAGGCAGCATTCAAAGCAAATGCTCTTAAAATTTTTCTTTGTTATAGTTCCTTTGGTAAAAGAGCAATGTTTTCAAATTATAGGCTTAATTTGGAGCTTTATTCTTTAGTGAGTATAATATCTTCCATGCTAATGGGAGAAGACAAACAACGAAATAACCAATTTAATACACAAATAACAAAACAAACTAAAAGAACCGAAGAATGATTAGAGAGAGGTACTACATCTCAGCGTACTAAGGGCAGGTCAAATAAACAAACTCAGGTCTCTATGGGACTCTTCCATGGGGAAGTTCCTGCATTGTATATTGTTTCTTTCTAGCCATGGGAACTTCTTTTACATAGAGCTCTTGGAAGGGAAGTGAGCCTCCTATTTGAATAAAACCTTCACAATAGGTATTCTTGTCATGAGAACAACAAACATTAAAGTTATAGCATGCTCCCAATGTATGTGTTTGTTTCTGAATACATTTGTTGCTGAAGTCACATATTTGGGGAAGGAAAAGAAAAAGAAAATTGGCTTTGTATGATAAGAATTCTGATAATGCACATTGTACTGGTTACTTTCTGTGCTGCTGTGAGACAGCTCTCAAACTCAAATAAGTTTAAGGGAGAAAGGGACACTTATGCAGCTTATGGTTTAAAGGGGGAGATACAGTCAATTATGGTCAAAAAGGCATGGGGCAGCAGAAGCTAGAGGCAGCTTCAGTCATGTCCATCAAGGGGGCTGAGAGCTGCAAAACTGCAAGAGTCCACTTCTCCCAGAAGCAGGTGAACTAAAGCCCACCTCCTGTGGCATGCTTTCCTCTAGCAAGACTCCAGACTTCCTTAAACTTGTCACAATATTCCCAAACATCAACTAAGAATTCAATTTATGTTCAATTGTGGGAAGCAATTTATATTCAAACCATCACACATATTGATTAAAGAAATCTGTTATTTTGAGGAGAATGGATAGAAAAGAAGACATAAACTGTACTCTTTTTTTTTCCCTTTTGTTCATGCCAGGGATTGAACCCAGGGCATTGAATATGCTAGTAGTCAACACTTAGCACTTAATTTTAATCCCAGCTCTATCTTTGGTGATTTAATTGAAGATCCAAGGCATCTCAATGACAGAGTAAGCAAGCTATGTAAGAAGGGATAAGGTACCTGTTCCCTTTGGTTAGTTTAAATAATTGCTGGGGTTGTCCATGAAATCAGAATAAATCAAGTTGGTTATTATTTGCCAGGTAGTTATGATTACCTCCTGATGTAGGTGCTGGAAACATAGTGGTGAAGATCACAAAACAAACAGTAAAAGATATGTGAACATTATCAGAATTGAAATGGAATCTTTATCTCTACCTTTACCTCGGCAGCACAAAAAGGAAATAAAGGTGAAATGTTCTGAAGGCTCTTATATATACTGGCCAGATAACAACTATCACAAAAGATTGTCGGAATCATAGCTTGTTCACAGGCACCATGGCATTACACAAGAACTTCTGAAAGAAGAGATGTCTAGCAACCATTCACTCACAGGCCAGTATCACTCTTTTTACTATCATTGTGACCAAGGATTATTGCTTCAAGTAATCCTCTCCCTTTCTGTCTTTGTAAACTTCCCCTAATCCTTCTTTAAACACATGTATAGTTTACCTCTAACTTACACATTCACATCAAAATGCTTTTTTAAAAATTAATTAATTAATTAATTTTTCCGCTCATACAAACGTAATAGGTACCTCTGTCCCCTCCCTCCCTCCATCCCTCCCTGGAACTCCTTGCTCCCTCCCCCCTTTTTTCCTTCCTTTCCCCTATCCCTCCCTTTCTCCCAGTGCCCCCTCTCCCCATCTTTGAAGCATCCTTTAATGTGTATATCAAACTTTCCTCTGGGTCCTCCTCTCTGATAAGGTATAAGGACTCAGTGGCATTTCCTAGAACTCTTTTTTGTGTTCCCTTTAAGTATAGGAGCACTATTGTGACTGTTAATCCCTTGCTTCTAAGGATCCTAGTGCCTTTAGTCAGTCCATGCTAGACTTTGAGGATATGTAGGTCATTGCGCAGATTGCCCTTGGCTCCATCCTGATGGGTATTGGATGTCACCCCCTGGCCAGAGATAAAAAGCTGTTAAAATAGAGTGTTCTTATAAGGATAGATTCAAAGGTAGATGGAATAAGAGTAGGAGACTGCAGTGAGAGGTGAGTCAGTCTCCCACTGCAAAATGGTTACCTTCTATCTGCCAAACTGTATGCCCTCCCTTTCTGGTAAGATCATCCCCTATCAGTTGGAAGTGACCAGGAAGGACAGTCTGTGAGCTTAACCAGATGTCTCATTGCTTACTTGCAGTCCGTGATGGTGGCCTATCATCTCTGCTGTAGCATGATCCCCTCTCTCCTTGTTTCTGGCAGGGTCCTCCTTCCCCTTCTCTCCTGTTTATAATCTTTGCAATTACTGTAGGTATTACAGAGATTTATCTTTGAGTGTGTCTCTAAGTGGGTTTGGTACTAGGATCCACCTATTAGCGACTATATAAAGCACTTAATTTTCTGTGTCTTGGATACTTCACTCAATATAATTGTTTCTAATTCCATCCATTTCCCAGCAAGTTGCATTAATTCATCATTTTTGATGGTTGAGTAGTATTCCATTGTATAAATGTATCACATTTTCCTTATCCACTCGTAACTGTTGGACACTTGGGTTGATTCCATGACTTTATTATTGTAAACAGTGCTGCTATGAACATGGTCGTGCTTGTGCTATTGAGGTGAATTTTTGCTATATGGAGGATTATTCCCAAAAGTGGGTCATATGGCATTTCGATCTTTAACGTCTTTAAGAATGGCCAGACGGCTCGCCAGAGTGGTTGTATGAGCCTGCATTCCCACCAGCAATGTAGGAGAGTACCCCTCTCCATATCCTGTCCAGCATTTGGTGTTGTTTGTATTGTGGATTTTTGCCATCCTGAACAGGATGAGATGATATCTCAGGGAGGTTTTGATTTGCCTTTCCCTGATGGCTAAGGATGTGAAGCATTTTTTAAGATATTTGTTAGACATTTTCATTTCATCCTTGGTAAAGTTTTTTTTAAGTTCCAAGGCCCATTTTTTAATTGGGCCATTTGTTTCCTTGGTATTTAGTTTTTTTTTTTAATTTTTTTATTATTATTCTTTATTTATTCAACTGTGTGCATATGCGTGTGTATGTGCACAAGCGTGTGTGTGTGTGTGTGTGTCTCTGTGTATCTGTAGAACCATGGACGAATTCGCGAACCACCATGGACGCCTCCACCTCCTTCTGCCCTGGGATTCACAGGCTCCGCCCTACCAGGACCAGAAGCGCACACTGCCCCCCCCACCCCCACCCCCACCCTCCCCTCTCCCTCCCCCCCCACCCCACCCTCCCCTCTCCCTCCCCCCCACCTCCCCACCCCCCCCCACCCCCACCCCCACCCTCCCCTCTCCCTCCCCTCTCCCTCCCCTCTCCCTCCCCCCCACCCCGCTTCTGCCTGGCGTCTATATGTGGGATCTGGGATCCGAACTCAGGACCTTCCGCCTACAAGGCGGAGGCTTAACCCCTGAGCCACCTCTCCAGACCCGGTATTTAGTTTTCTAAGTTCTTTGTGCACCCTGGATAGTAGAGCTCTATCAGATATGTGGTTAGTGAAGATTTTTCTCCCATTCTGTGAGTTGCCTTTGTGCTGGAGTTACAATCTCTTTATCTGAACATAAGCTCTTTAATTTCATAAGATCCCATCTGTTGAGTGTTGATTGTAGTGACTGCACTATTGGATTTCCAGTTAGGAACTGCTGGCTTAGTCCAATCAGCTCCAGGGAGTTCCCTATCCTTTCAACTATGGTTTTTATAGTCTCTGGCCTTATATCAAGGTCCTTGATCCATTTGGAATAAGTCTTGTACATGTGACAAGTACAGGTCCAGTTTTAATCTTCTGCATGTAGACATCCAGTTTTTCCAGCACCATTTGTTGAAGATGCTGTTCTTTTTCCATTGGATTTTTTTGGGCTCCTTTGTCAAAGATCAAAGGCTTCCTCATGGTGGCCATAGTCTGACGTGGCCCAGACACCCGAGCAGAGGCGGTGGTGCCTGAAATGCTTTCTTATTCCTATCATTGCTCTGCTTTTCCCAAGTGAATACCAATATTCTTTGGATATTATTATTGGGATTGTCTTTTGTTAGCTTATCAAAACCCTATCCTTATGGAGCTTATATTATATACAGAGGTAGAATATATATATGCATTGCAAATTATAGCTAGTTTTATGAAGAAATAGTGTTGTGAAGAAAATAGAGGGTTTATAAAACATTTTTTTATGGCCCAGACAGTAAGTATTAGAGTTTTTGGTCGTAGAGTCCATTTGAACTACTCTGCAGTTGAAGCAGGAAGACATCAATGAACAACATATGAATGAATTACTAAGGCTGTTTTTCAATAAAAATTTATTTCTACAACAAAAAGCAAAATCCCAGTCTGGGAAGATTGCTCAGGCTGGTGAAAGTGCTCCTTGTGCAAACATGAAGTCCTGGGTTTGATCCCCAAAGCTCCAATAAAAAAAATCAGGCCTGGTGCACATTGGGAAGTCCAGTGCTGGGGAGACAGAGATAGTGGCCTGTGGCTCACTGACAGGCCAGCTTAGCTTAATCAGCAACTCCAGGCCAGTGAGAGACCCATATCAACAAACAAGGAAGGTAGAATTGTACACTCAGGGTTGGCTTACACATACACGCACATAGCTATGTACACACATGCACACAGATCCTTAGATTTTTTCCCCCAAATGTTGTAATTGCTGAAGTGGGGGTGCACTTCAATTAAGGTCACCATCCTGCAGTCCTGAGGGTCCGCATAATGGCATAGGATCACTCCGCAGTGAGATCACTTGAATTTCAGTTTAAGAAGACTTACAGTGCTGGTGACTTTGGAGATTTACTCCAGATATTAGGCAAGAAGTATGTGCTCAGGGGCAAGAAACTTGGTTCTACTTCTGAAATCACTTTCTATGAATCAGTTTGTCTGCCATAAAGCCAGCCCTGGGGGATGGCAATGGGATAACTCCCTGTGTGAAACTCAGAAGGCAAAATTATTGCCTTAAAGGATTATTAGCCTTTGCGGTGGCTAGACAGAAAATATGTCTGTTGTGAATCATGTATTTCTTCCTGTCCTCCCAAAGGAGAGCCTTTTTCTTGGAACAGGCTAGCTTTAAGGGGTACAGGAATTCACTTAACAGAATGAAATGCATTGAGCGATGATTACAAGCTTCGCTGATGCTGATTACAAGACAGATCCACAAGAAAGTACTTACTGCAATAGCCACAACATCTATTTCTGTTAATGGACTTGATATTCAGTCCACAAGAGTCCCTATGCTGAAAACCACAATTACTATAGTCAGTCTTTGCAAACACTTTTTCTATAGTCTTGATTCACAGTACCTGCTCAGAAAAACCAGAGCCTTGAGTAGATTCAACTCTGCCCCATAACTGTACATCTGATAATGACAGGTGAAGATACCACCATACCAACATCAGTTGAATTAATGACCAAAAGTCTAAAGTAAGCCTTTAGTGCACATTTCTCTCTTCCATTCACTCCTCTATTTTTTCTGAATGGCTTTGTTCCTTCTTTTCCTTTTTTCTCATCTTCCTTCTCATTTCTTGTGAATTGAGGTATAATTGATGCTCAGTGAACTACACAGATTTAAGTATGGAGCTTGACAAATGCATGCCACATGAAGCCCACAAATCCAATCCAGAGAATACCACCATTGCCTTAGAAAGTTCCATGAGATCTTGCTTGATGCAGCTCCTGCACATATGCGCACATTTACCCCCTCCTCCCGCATCCACCCCTCCCACCACCACACACACGGAAGTAATCTCTGTTTTTATTTCTCTCAGGGGTGCTTATCTCACATTCTTCCCTCGAATGTTCAAGAAGTTTCCCTATATCTTGTTCTCAGCTGATGATTTTGCTTCCCACTTCATCAAGTAAATGAAAGCAGCAACACATACGCTCTACCTTGCCCACTTTAGCACATGACCAGCATTTCTTGCACGTATTTCCTGCCTGAACCTGAATATGTCTATATTCGAATGCTCTTGTCTTCTCTACAGCGAGGCCCTTCCATCAATCTATGTTTGTAAAAATTCTCTCTTCTCTTTTGAAAGGATCCACTCCCATCAGCCTTATTTCTACTTACTATATATCCTAAGGGAAAAACAAAATGATTTCCCCTGAGTCCACTTCTACTGGCCCCATTTCTATATTTTGGGGGGTAGCAAAATTCAGTTTTTTTCACTCCGGGTTTTGATTGTTCTTCTCTGTTTAGTCTTGAGTACATCTAGGCCGTGCTTTCATTCTTGCCACGCTATGGATACAGCTATTCTCCAGGTCACCCAGTCAACCCACTGGGTGTTTTTTTTAGTTTTCTTTCTATGTATGTATGTATGTATGTATGTATGTATGTATCTACCTACTTACCTACCTATCTGTCTATCTGTCTGTCTGTCTGTTTGTCTACCTGTTTATCTATCTGTCCATCTATCCGTCTGTCCGTCTGTCCGTCTATCTTCTGTGTGTGTGTGTCTCTGTGTGTGTATGTATGTATGTATCAGGAAGTACTGTGTGTCCCTGTGAAGGTCCAAGGGTGACTTTGGGTAGATTGCTTCTACCTTCTATTTGCTTCACTCTGGATTTTCCAGGCTTCACAGCCTGACATTTTTACATGGGACCTGAGACCTGAACTCAGAACCTTCTGCTTGTGAAGCAGAGTCTTAATTCCTGAGCCATATCACCAGCCCATCAACCCTACTGTTAAATATAATGGTAAAACTGTTTCAGCTGGTTATGAAATAGTTGATCCTTCTTTTCATCTTTGCTAAAATGTTTTCATGTGGCTTTCAAGACTCTCTTGTTCCTTCCTTCTTGGTCTCCTTTTCTCCTGCTGAAATCTTACCTTTCTGGACTCCATGTTGGTGTCTCAGCCCCAGCTCTTGGTCTCCATATTTTATCTACACTTAATGATCATATATGGCTCTTGGCTTCAATAAGGAATCCTATGATAATCTCCAAATGCGAGCCCCTACTCCAGATATTTTGTTGCCCATGAGTGTAGGCTCAAGAGGTGTCAAAGACACAGAGTCTAGGCCGAGAGCGTCAGACATCCAGTGTTTACAGGCTTTTTTTTTTTTTTTTTTCCGTTTCGTAGAATTTAGATGTGAGACAAAGTAAGGAATGGGAGGAAGTTTATATTATAAACTCAGATTTGAGTATGTGCTTCTCAAGAAAGTATTTTTGGAATCTGTACAGCTGATTTGGGGGGAAAATTTTACTAGATGGAGATTATGCATGCATTAAGGTGAGGAAAAGGCAAGGAATGCAGAAATGAGTCTGTATTAGCTCCTGAACTAGGATTAATCATTCCTTTTTTGGTCTTTAGATGGAAGTTTTGGTTGCAGCATAGTGTCAGATGTATGATGGAAAGCAATGTTGCAGGGCAAATGGTAAGGAGATGCCATATAGCAAAGCAAGGATATTAGTGGTAATCTCAGTCAGCCATGTCTGTGCCAGATGGTTGTGAGTGCTCTTGCTATATAATACAGTTCTGAGACTGCATTGGTCTATGGACACCCTGTAATAGGCCTATTCCTGCCTCTTTATTCTACTTCAGTCTAACCCTGGATCCACACAATATTATTCAACTTCCCAGATGACATCTCCTTTGGATAGTTCTAGTTAGCCCGATTGGAACATGCCCTACACTGACCTCTTGATCTTCTACTACAAATTGTGTCACCTGCAGCTTTCCTGTTGGTTTGATTATAGTTCCATCCTTGAGATTGCTCAGACCTAATTTTTTCCTTTTTCTTTTATTTTTGTTTAATGTTGCATGCATGAATGAATGAATTTATAATATTCTCAACCCCTAGACTCAAATCCCATTCTTCATGCTTTTCTTCTTGCAAACCCTTCATTTCCCCTGCCAGACTTCTTTCTACTTCTAAATCTTTTCAATTATGTGGCCCACTTTGTTTCATCTAAGTTGTCTTTGATGACAAATGCCTGGCATGATTCAGACATGATTCCTGCTCCAGCAAGTATCATAGATCAGTGGGTATCATTGAGGAAACTTTTTTTTAACATAAGCATTAGTCTCTCAGAGCGCCCCTTGAGATCTTTGTGCTTTCGTGATGAGGTATTAATAAGACAGTGCCCATGAAATTCCTGTGTAAATATATATTACTGCCATGAAATCTTATATATTACAACTCTGTCATGACCAGGAGATAATATCTGGCTTACCACTGTCTCACGTCAGGCTCTTGCAATCTTCGTGCTCTCTCTGCTGCAATGTTCTCTGAGCTTTTGAAGTGGAGAGGATGAGGCATATATTTCCTGTTTAGGGACAAGTAGTCCACAGTCTTTCTGCATTTGGCAGGTTGTGCTTTTAAATATTAAACACCTTCTGTTGTAGAGGAGGGTTTCTAGATTGAGTGCTGAGTGCTCTTTCATTCTATGGGTATAATAACAGCTATTTATAAAGCAGTTTGATGTACTGTCTTCCTAACTAAACATTCATTGTTTGCTTTTCCCCTGGAACCTATGCCGTTCCCTTTCATATGTTCTTGTTCTAGTTAACAGTAACAAGAATGTGTTCCATTCTGATAAGCAGGCCTTAAATCCAATCAGAAAGTTGTTGTCTCCTTGATATTCATGCCACTATTACAATGATGATCACCTGTCCCCATGGTGATAGTTATTGCAACTTACAGATTACACAGACTGATGAGATTTTTTTATTGCTTTTCTACTCCAGTAGCTTCCATAATACTCTTTGATATTGTGTAAGCTGTTCAGCAAGGGGGAAGCTTCCAGACCAGTTTCAGCTGGTGTTTTTTGTCCATGTCCTATGATCCATGTATTGCATCTCCAGTAATAGGATCTTATTGTCAGTTTTTTGAGGGAAATCAAGAGCAATTGCAAAAAGCCCATACTGTTTGGAAAGCCTTTGAGACCTCTCTGACCAACAATGTATCAAGTGTCATATACCTTCTAGTATTGTTTCAATTGTCATCAGGCTCTAGACGGAGCATTCCAGCCAGAGCATTTTTTGCTTTGCCCTATTTCCCTCCCTTTGTACTCCTCTACACAAAGACTGTCCATTCTTATTCTTTTTTTTAAAAAAGAAAATTTTTAGCATATTAATAACATAGGAGAGTCTTATCTGGCTGCATCTCACAATCTTAAGAGTTTTTCTTTCAGTGCTTTAACCCCTCCTACATCTCATACCTTCCACTCATGCCATCTAAGTATTTTCTCCCCCTATTTCTTCTCTCCCCCAGCCAACCATGGTATCCTATATCTTCCTCTCCAAAGACTTTACCCTAACATTCTCTCCCCACTCTCCCCACTGCTCAATGGTCCCTTTCAAATTTTCTGACTCTTATGAGAATTCCAAGTCAAATATTTCAGTCATAAGATCAATGCTAGCATCCACATGTAAGAGAGAACACGTGGCCTTTGTCTTTCTGTTTCTAAGATTCCTTGCTCTGTATTATTTTTTCTAGTTCCATGCATTTACCAGTGTCATAGTTAAGCACAGGTGTCAACTTCACAGTTGAGGGTTTGAGCTCTGGGTACATTTATAGAGAATTAATGGTTGATTTAAGCCGAGAGCAGACCTGCAGGAGATTGTCTAGCTGATGGGAAAGGCCTAGGCCCTGAACAGATGTTGGCATCCTCATATATACTTGGCCAGACATGCTGGTCTGGCAAGTAAGGATTTTCCCTCTCTCGGCCATTACTTAGAGATAGTGTGGCCAGTTCCCTCAGCCCTGGTGTTGGTGCATGCTCTCCTGTCAAGCTGGACTACAAACTATAACCAGTAATCTCAAGAGAAAATAAACCCTTGCTCCCTTAAGCCATTTAATGGTCATTTATCAGCAACCATGCAGGTGAACTGCAACAACCAGCAAATTTCATAATTTCCTCCTTCCTGATGGCTGAGTATCCATTGTGTATATGTACCTTCCATTGTGTATATGTACCACATTTTCATTACTCTTTCCTCTGTTTATGGGTATGTTGACTGATTTAAATTTCTTTCCATTATGAATAGAGCTGTGATGAACATGGATGAACAAGTCAGACCTGTATTCTTAAAATGCATTTTCCTAAAGATGTCCAAGGAATATATATATTTTTAAAGTCAGCACTAATAAAAATCAGGATTAGCTTTCTTGTAAAAAGCTGAAAGGTTCCTGTAATGAAAAGATTGTTTTAGTGGCTGCTTTAGATTTGGGACATGATGGTGTGGCCAAGGAATGATGTAAGAAATAGGGAGAGGCAGGTATGTCTGCTAATTTCAGATCACTGAAAAGAGTAGAGATAGAATGAGGATGCTGAAAGAGTCTCAGCTGATCAACAAGTAAGTATGTGTCTACTTGTAGTAGACAAATTTCTGTTAAACGTTGTGGGGTATAGCAATGGATAAGGCAGGCCTCAATCCTTCTATCACACAAAGATGGAGGTGGAACTAATGCTTACACTAAATGGGTCCTCTTATTTGGGAGAGAGAAAATTATTTAAAATGTCTCTCTGGTGGCTTTTTGGACCTCTCTGACCAACATTTTTATCAGGAAGTGCCACATTCTTGTTATTTCTAATATAATTTTGTCCCTGGATTCTAAGTGGATCAGCTCAGGGCTTCCCCCCACCCCCTGTTTTCCTCACTCTATGCTCCTCTGTGTAGGGACTGCCCATTCTTATTCCATGTTTTGCAAGGCTGTTCCTTTGGGGTTACTTCCAACAAATAAGGTTTTTCTATAAGTGTCTCTGTCTCTCTTATCCCTCCTATCCCATATCCCTCCTATCTCCCATCCCCTCATTTCCTGCTATGTATTTTTTTTATTAAAAATTTAATTATACATTTCAAAATTTTTTACCAGTTCCCTCCCTCCCCCCTCCTCCCCCTCCCCTTCCCCCAGTGCCTCCCCCCCAATTCCCAGAGAGTCCTTTATTGTATACGCCTAACTCTCCATTGGGTCCTCCTCTCCGATGACATATAAGGACCCAGTGGTATTTCCATAAGCCCTTTCTCTTGTTCCCCTTAAGCATAAGATCACTACTATGGCTGTCAATCCCTTGCCTCCAGGGGGTCTCGGTGCCCTTAACAGATGCTAGACTTTATGAGGGCAACAGTGCGCTGGACATTGCGCAGGGCATGCAAAGTCCCATTACGATTGCTTTGGCCCCAACTATTGTTGAGAATCTTGCAAATCGTTGCTCCTCCCATCCTTTTGCTCTTACAATCTTACCGCCCCCTCTTCCGCAAATGTCCCTGAGCTCCAGGATGGGGAGAGATTAGACTGTCCTAGTTCTATGTGATTGATATAGTCTCTGAAGTTCTGGATTGTGGTTTGTTGATTTTCTTTTGCAGTTTTGCTGCTCCTGCAATTCCCTTCACTCCATTCTGCTGGGCACTGTATGTCACCCCCTGGCCAGAGACAAAAAGCTGTTAAACTGGAGTCTTGTTGTAATAGCACATTCAAGGGTAGATGTAATAAGAGTAGGAAACCTCCCTGAGGGAGGGGTCCATCACCCATTTGCAAAATGATTACTTTTTATCTGCTAGACTATATGCCCTCCCCTTCTGGGGAGATCAGGAAAGAACGTCTGTGAACTTAACCAGGTTTCTCTTTACTTACTTGCAGACCTTGATGGAGGCCTATTTTCTCTGCTGTAACATGGTCTCTTCTCTCCTTGTTTCTGGTGTGGCCCTCCTAACCCATCTCTCTTGTTCATAATCCTTGCAATTACTGTGTTTCATAGGTTTACTTTTGAGTGTCTCAATGTGGGCTGGGTGAGTTTGGTACTAGGAGCCACCTATTAGGGAGTACATACGGCGCTTAATTTTCTGGGTTTGGGATACTTCACTTAATATAATTCTTTCTAATGACATCCATTTCCCAGCAAATTCCAGTAATTCATCATTTTTGATGGCTGAGTAGTACTCCATTGTATAGATGTACCACAGTTTCCTTATCCACTCGTCAACTGTTGGACATTTAGGTTGATTCCATGACTTTGCTATTGTAAACAGTGCTGCTATGAACATGGTCGAGCTTGTGCTATCGAGGTGAACCTCTGCTGCATGGGGGGTTATTCCCAAAAGTGGGGTAGCAGGGTCATATGGCATTTCAATCTTTAATTTCTTTAAGAATCTCCAGACGGCTCGCCAGAGTGGCTGTATGAGCCTGCATTCCCACCAACAATGTAAGAGAGTTCCCCTCTCTCCACATCCTCTCCAGCATTTGTCGTTGTTTGTATTGTGGATTTTTGCCATCCTGACCGGGGTGAGATGATATCTCAGGGAAGTTTTGATTTGCATTTCCCTGATGGCGAAGGAAGTGGAGCATTTTTTAAGATAATTGTTAGACATTTTAATTTCATCCCTGGTAAAGTTTCTTTGAAGTTCCAGGGCCCATTTTTTAATTGGGCCAGTGTTTTCTTCGGAGTTTAATTTTCTAAGTTCTTTGTGCAGTCTGGACAGTAGAGCTCTGTCAGATATGTGGTTAGTGAAGATTTTCTCCCATTCTGTGGGTTGCCTTTGAGCTCCTGTGACAATCTCTTTATCTGAACAGAAGCTCTTTAATTTCACAAGATCCCAACTGTTGAGAGTTGGTAGCAGTGACTGTGCCATTGGATGTCTGTTTAGGAACTGTTGGCCTAGCCCAATCAGCTCGAGGGAGTTCCCTATCCTTTCAATTATGGTTTTTAAAGTCTCTGGCCTGATATCAAGGTCCTTGATCCATTTGGAATTAAGTCTTGTACATGGTGACAAGTACGGGTCCAGCTTTAATCTTCTGCATGTGGAGATCCAGTTTTGCCAGCACCATTTGTTGAAGATGCTGTTCTTTTTCCATTGGATTCTTTGGGCCCCTTTGTCAAAGACCAAATGGCTGTAACTTTGTGGGCTTATATCTGGGTCTTCAATCCTTATCCATTGATCTGTGTGTCTATTTTGGAGCCAGTACCAGGCTGTCTTTACAACTATGGATTTGTAGTATAGACTTAGGTTTGGTATGGTAATACCTCCAGCTGTGTTTTTGTTACTCAGGATTGTTTTTGCTATCCTGGGTCTTTTGTGTCTCCATATGAACTTTGAGATTATTTGCTCAACTTCTTTGAAGAATTGCTTTGGGATTTTGATTGGTATAGCATTGAATCTGTATATTGCCTTTGGTAGGATGGTCATTTTTACAATGTTGATTCTGCCAATCCAGGAACAAGGGAGGTCTTTCCACCTTCTGGTGTCTTCTGCAATTTCTTTCTTTAGGGTTTTAAAGTTTTCATTGTAAAGGTCTTTTACCTCCTTAGGTTTATACCAAGGTATTTCATTTTTTTAGGGGCTACAGTAAATGGTATTGTTTCTCTTAAGGCTTTTTCACTTCTTTCATTCTGGGCATATAGGAAGGCCTCTGATTTTTGCACATTTATTTTGTATCCTGCCACCCTGCTGAACTTCTCAATTAGTTCCAGGAGCTTCCTGGTGGAGTTTTTGGGATCACTCAGGTATAAGATCATGTCATCTGCAAATAGGGATAGCTTGACTTCTTTCTTGCCGATTTGAATCCCTCTTATGTCCCTTTCTTGTCTTATGGCTTCAGCTAAGACTTCAAGTACAATATTGAATAGAAGTGGTGAGAGTGGACAGCCTTGTCTAGTTCCTGATCGAAGTGGGAATGCTTCCAATTGTTCCCCATTGAGCATAATCCTTGCTGTGGGCTTGTTGTATACAGCTTTTATTATATTGATAAAGGTTCCTTCCATTCCTACTGTCTCTAGCATTTTGATCATAAAAGGCTGTTGGATCTTGTCAAAAGCTTTTTCTGCATCTATCGAGAGTATCATGTGGTCTTGGACTTTGGACTGGTTTACATGATGAATTACATTTATTGATTTGCGTATGTTGAACCAACCTTGTGTGCCGGGGATGAAGCCTACTTGGTCCCCATGAATGATCTTTTTAATATGTTTTTGAATCCGATTTGCTAAGACTTTGTTGAGAATCTTTGCGTCTGTGTTCATCAGGGAGATCGGCCTATAGTTTTCTTTTTTAAGTGAATCTTTATTAGGTTTTGGGATTAAAACGATATTAGCTTCATAGAAGGAATTTGGTAGTGTTCCTTCCTTTGCTATTTGATGGAACAGTTTAAGGAGTATTGGTGTTATTAACTCCTTAAATGTCTGGTAGAACTCTGTGCTGAATCCATCTGGTCCAGGACATTTTTTGGTGGGAAGATTCGAGATTACTTCCTCAATTTCCTTATATGTTATAGGACTATTTAAATAATTCACAACTTCCTGATTCAATTTAGGTAAGTTGTGTTTACTTAGAAATTCATCCATCTCTTTTGTGTTGTCAAACTTCACAGGAGTATAAGTTTTTGAAATATGATGTTATAATTCTCTGGATTTCTTGGGTATCAGTAGTGATAACTCCATGTTCATTTCTAATTTTGTTAATTTGGGTTTTCTCTCTCTTGCTTTTGGTTAGTTTAGCTAGGGGTGTATCAATCTTGTTGATTTTTTCAAAGAACCAGCTTTTTGATTGGTTGATTTTTTCTATCGTTTTCTTAGTCTCGATTTCAGATATTTCTCCCCTTATTTTGCTAATCTCTTCTCTTCTACTGCTTTTGGGATCAGATTGCTCTAGTTTCTCTAAAGCTTTAAGCTGCATTGTTAAGTTGTTTATTTCTGATGTTTCCATTTTTTTGACGTGGGCATTAAGAGCTATGAACTTACCTCTTAGAACAGCTTTCATTGTGTCCCAGAGATTTTGGTAAGTTGTATTTTCGTTATCATTCACTTTCAGGAAATCTTGAATTTCCTTTTTAATTTCTTCCTGAATCCAGTTCTCATTCAGCATCATAGTGTTAAGTTTCCAGGAGTTAGTGTATTTTCTCTTGTTTGATGTGTTGTGGATGTCCAGCTTTAGGCCGTGGTGGTCTGATAGGGCACAGGTTAGAATTTCAACTTTCTTGTATATGTGTAGATTCATTTTGTGGTCCAGTATGTGATCTATTTTGGAGAAAGTTCTGTGTGCTGCTGAGAAAAATGTGTATTCTTTGGTGCGTGGGTGAAAAGTTCGATAGAGATCTGTGAGGTCCATTTCTTTCAGGGTTTGATTAAGTTCCAAAGTGTCTCTGTTAAGCTTTTGACCTGTTGATCTATCCCATGTAGAGAGGGCGGTGTTGAAGTCCCCAAGAATTATCGTTTGGGGGTTGATTTCATGCTTTAGACGGTGTAGGGTTTTCTTAATGAATGTGGAGGGACCCGTATTGGGTGCATATATGTTCAGTATTGTGAAATCTTCCTGGTGAATTGTACCTCTGACTAAAATGTAGTATCCATCCGTGTCTCTTATAATGTTTTTTGGTTTGAAATCCACTTTGTCTGATAGCATAATGGCTACCCCTGCCTGTTTTCTGCTTCCATTTGCTTGTAGAATTGTTGACCAGCCTTTTATTTTTAGAGCGTGCCTATCTTTTGTGGTGAGATGGGTTTCCTGCAGGCAACAGATTGATGGATTGTGATTTTTAATCCAAGTTTGTAATCTGTGTCTCTTGATCGGTGAATTAAGTCCATTAACATTTAGTGTTATAATGGAGAAACTATTGTTAATTCCAGACATTTATTATGTTTAGTAGCTTTTATAAGTATATTGCTTCGCTTTTAATGGTGTTATATTTGCCTTCTGTTCTCCTGGATATGCCTGTTTTTTTCTTCACGCTTGAGTATCATTTCTAGCAGTTTTTGAAGGCCTGGTTTGGTGGCCATGTATCCCTTCAAGTTGTCTTTGTGCTGGAAAATTTTTCTTTCTCCCTCGATCATGACTGATAGTTTTGCAGGGTAAATCAGCCTGGGTTGACATTTTTGCTCATTCAATACTTGAAGTATGTCTCTCCAAGCTCTTCTTGCTTTTACTGTTTCGACTGAGAAGTCATTTGTTATTTTAATAGGTTTGCCTTTAAAAGTGACTTGTTTTTTCTCCCTTGAAGCTCTCAGCACCAGTTCTTTATCTTGAATGTGGAGTGTTTTAACTATTATTTGCCGCGGTGTGCTTCTATTTTGGTCGTATCTGTTTGGGGTGCGGAATGCCTCTTGTATATGAATGGGCCTCTCTTTTTTTAGATGAGGAAAGTTTTCCTTGATGATCGTTTGAAAAATTTCCTCAGGGGTGGTATTTTGAGATTCTTGCTCCGGTATTCCATGAATACGCATGTTAGGCTTCTTCAGGGTGTCCCATATCTCTTGGATATTTCTCTCAAGTATCTTTTTGGCTTTAACAACCTCTTCCATTGAGCTGGTTAGTACTCCCACTTTATCTTCAAGGTCTGAAATTCTGTTTTCTGCTTCATTAGTTCTGTTGATAAGACTCTCTGTGGCGTTCTGGGTTGAAGATAACTTGTCTTTTAGCTCAGTTTTAAACTCTGCTTGAGTTTGTTTTAACTGCTCTATGCCACTTTTTGTTTCTTGCACTGTTTTTCTCAACTCCTCCAGATGTCTGTTGTGTTCCTCTTCAAAGCGATTGATTCGATTATGTAATTCCTCCCGGATTTCCTCTTTCATAGTATTGAACATGGTAATGATCATATTTTGAAAGTCGTTATCCTTTCTTGGCCTTTTTCCGCGGGTTTGTTCTTGTTGGAATCTAACATTATGGGATTAATTTCTTCAGTGGGAAATTTGTTTACTTGAGTGTTGCTTCTCATGGATTTGCACTTTGACTTTGGCATTGTCATTTTAACTCTTAAGATCTCTCAATTTCACTAAACTGAATTATTTGGCCTGGGGTACTGGTGGGCGGGGCCCGAACGGGGACTCACCTAGGGCGTGGGATGAGGCCCGGGTGGACCGCGCGTGCTAGTCCAGACCCGCGGAGCGGGGTGGGGTGAAAAGGGACGATGGGCGCGTCGGCGTGCAGCTATTTAACCGGAGGGCAGCTGGGGCGGGGCCCGGGCTCAGGGGGAGGTCCTCCTCGTCCCTCGGCCCCCGCGAGGCTCCGGCTGGATGGCGGGAGTCGGAGCCGGGTCCCTGTGGGCTGACCTGGGGTCCTAGAGCGCGCGGTGAGAGCCCGGCTGGATCTCGCGTATGCGTCCCGACCGGCGGAGCGGGGGGGGGGGGGGGGGGGTGTGGCGAAAGGGGACCCCTGCTATGTATTTTTCCCAATTATTCCCCCCCCATGTCCTGGTATCCTAAATCTTCCCTGTAAAAGGTTTCCTCAATCATCTCTTCCCACCTTCCCACTCATTGTTTTTTTTTTGTTTTTTTTTTGAATTTTCTGGCTCTTACAGTGCTTCCAGTCCAAATATATTGACAATGATATCAGTTCTATCATCCATATATAAGAGAGAAAATGTGGCGCTTAACTTTCTGTGTCTGAGATACCTTACTCAATATTAAATTTTCCAGTTTCATCCATTTACTAGAAAATTCCATAATCTCATCCTTTCTGATGGCTGAGTAATATTCCATTGTGTATATGTACCGCATTTTCATTATCCATTCCTCTGTTGCTGGACATGTTGGCTGATTCTGTTGCTCTTGGTTGCTCTCTAAAAACTGTCAGTAAGACTCTATTACTGAAGACGAACACTAATGGATCATAAAATATGGGCAAAATGTATCAACTGGAACTAGTCTGAGGACTTTCTTCTTGTTGAATAGCTTATACAATACCAAGGAATACTGTAGAAGCTTCTGGGGGAGAGAAATAATCACAAACACCATCAAGGGCATGAGATCTACAAGTTTCAATATAAATCACCATGGCAACAGATGGCCACCAGTGTAATAATGGTATGAGTACCCAATGGAGTACTACTTAGCCATCAAAAATGATGAATTACTGGAATTTGCCGGGAAATGGATGTCATTAGAAACAATTATATTAAGTGAAGTATCCCAAACCCAGAAAATTAAGCACCATATGTACTCCCTAATAGGTGGTTCCTAGTACCAAACCCACCCAGCCCACCTTGAGACACTCTTAGGTAAATCTATGTATTACCTACAGTAATTGCAAGGATTATGAACAGGAGGGATGGGGTTGGAGGGCCACACCAGAAACAAGGAGAGAAGTGACCATGTTACAGTAGAGAAAATAGGCCTCCATCAAGGACTGCAAGGGGTGACATACAGTGCCCAGCAGGATGGAGTGAAGGGCATTGCAGGAGCAGCAAAACTGCAAAAGAAAATCAACAAACCACAATCCAGAACTTCAGAGACTCTATATCAACCACCTAGAACTAGGCCAGACTAATCTCTCCCCATCCTGAAGCTCAGGGACATTTGCGAAAGAGGGGGCGGTAAGAGTGTAGAGCAAAAGGATGGGAGGAGCAATGATATGCAAAATACTCCACACAAGTTAGGGCCGAAGCAATCATAATTGGACTTTGCATGCCCTGCGCAATGTCCAACACACTATTGACCTCACAAAGTCTAGCATCTGCTAAAGGCACCAAGATCCTTGGAGGCAAGGGATTGACAGCCACAGTAGTGTTCCTATGCTTAAGGGGAACACGGGAAAGGGTTCAGGGAAATGCCACTGGGTCCTTGTATGTCATCGGAGAGGAGGGCCCAGAGGAGAGTCAGGGATGCATATTAAAGGACTCTCTGGGAATTGGGGCAGGAAGCACTGGGGGATGGGGAGAGAGGGGTGAGGGGAGGGGGAGCAGGGGGTTTGGGAGGAGGAGGAGGGAGGGAGGGAACTGGTGTACCTATTAAGTTTGTATGAGCGGAAATAATAATAAAAAATGTTAAAAAAATAAAAAAATAAAAAAATAAATGATTAAAAAAATAATGGTATGAATACCAAGAAGACAATCAACAGCTATCAAGATTCACTTGTCAGAATGGTACCCATTCTTGTTACTACAAACTAGAACAAGAACTTAAAAAGGGGGAAGGAAATAGATCAATGGGGAAGACAGACAATAAACTTATAGGTAGGAAGACAGTATACTAAACTGCTCTGTAGGTAGCTGTTATTATACCCATAGAATGGAAAGATATTTAACATTCAGCCTAGAAGTCTTCTTCTACGATAGAGGTAGAGGAGCTCAATACCATGACAGGATGCAACCTAGAGCAATAGAGGAACAGTGAAGTGGACAGCAATGTCCAACCATAATGTAGAGTATCAGAGACTCATCGGGGCTCACCCAGGATCAGGCCTATGTAATCTCTCTCCATCTCAAGGCTTTGGGGGCCTCACAGGGGAGGGCGTGGTGAGATTGTAAGAAACCGAAGGTGGGAAGGTTTACTGTTAGACAGGACATTCTACTCAAGGCAGGAATGCTGCATCTGGGAGCTCACTGCAGTGGGACTTGTTCTTCCCAGACCTGCATAATGACTGACATACCAACATACCCCCATAGATGACCTAAGAACTCAAGAAGGATGGGAATTTACAGTGGAAACCTTTGGGTCTAAAGCTGGATGAGTGAAGGGAAAAAGCCATATTAGTGGGTGGCCTGAAGAGAGGTAACTTGATATACCATGGAGACCTGAGCGCCCACAAGAGTAGAAAAGTCAGAGTGAAACCCTGGGGTCCACAGAAGCATATGGGCAGGAGGGTGGACATGAGTGAGAGAGATTGGTGAAGGGAAGAGATGGGTTGGCAGGGAGGGAGGAGGAAGGGAAGCTGGGTTGAGTACTCAATATGCTTGTAAAAATAGAGAAAAAATAATAAAATGCATCTCTGGGTACTTCTTGAAGGATCCTTTGTAGGCCGGGTTCTTTGGGACAGTCTCTCTGCAAAGGAAAATGCAGGCGCCCAGGTCTGTCCATTCCTGTTGTCTAGAATGGCTGTAGCTTTTAGCAAACACGTTGAACAGTCATTACATATATTTACAATGTGAGCATCCCTGTCGCCATGTGAGAGGAGTAGAGGAATTATTTTTGACCCCAGTGGTGAGTGGTGGGTGGATGATTTCATGGAGGAGAATTTGAACTGAGGCTTCAGCTGGACTTATTCCCTGGGCAGTGACAGGTGGTGTTCCGGGAGTGAGGAATGTCTGGCCAAACAACCAAATGTGCGGAGTCAGTGGCTGACCATAGAGGAAGATCTGTCCCAAGGCTTCAGTGAGGTACACACTGCAAGACCAACCAGGGCCAGGCCTTCTCTGCTACATTCTGCATTCTGCAGTCCCTTGAACCTCCCTTTTGCTAGATGTTGGAGAGGAACTGAACTGTGGAAAGCTGGTTTTGCTTTGTGCTCACTTGTCGTGTGGTGAACTAACATTGCAGGCTTTCTGCCTTCTGTCAAGGCGGCTGTTCACTGGATTCAAGCAGAAGTATGAGAAGATTTTTGCTACTCTGGCTCAAAATTTTGCTGTTCTCACTACTTTAAGCAAATCACAAGCAGACTGAATTTCAAATGAAAGGCAGCACTTTCCACACTACCGTTGTAGTGCAGGCAGCAAGGCTAGTATGCTGCCTAAGTGACAGATTTAGCAGTTCTGTATAATCTTTGGGGTGTGCTCACGTGTAGTAGTTCAGTGCCACAAATAACACAAATGCTTGAGCCACCTGTTGTAGCTGGGAGTGGGTTGGTCTCTCCCCATCTAAGCTGCCTAGAGACTGTCAATCAACTGAAACTAAGAATTTAAGTGCAGGTGTGTGCTCCTGACTAGTCTCCCCAAGCCCTTTCTTTATTCTGGCTGATGCTATTGAGACACTAGAGGAGATCAGAGGCGTCCACACCCCTGTGAAGTCTAGAGCCTGGACTCACCATTCTGCAGACACTAGAGATCAGAGGCATCCACACCCCTGTGAAGTCTAGAGCCTGGGCTCACCATTCTGCAAGCCCAGCTCAAGCCCATCTCAGAACTCATCAAAGATGCTGCTTCTCTCGCATCCTTCCTTCCCTCAAGGTGGCTGTAGAAGAAAAACCAGGGTGAGCTTGTACAGGCTAAGATGCAAGCCCAGGGAGGTGGACATGGTGATATGCTGCCAGTCGCTTGCCAGGAAGGAGTTATCCAGCTCTGGGAGTACAGCCAGCAGACAGATGTCAGCTGCCAGCTCTGCATGGTCCTAGCCACAGAAGCCACCTCCTCCAAGGCTTGCCCCTCCCATGTGGCCCATATCCAGTAACTGACTGAGAGGCAAATGTAGAAAAGCCAGTTCCATTTGACCAACACAGATGAACTTCTCAGACCTGTTTTTCCTCCCTTCTTCTCTCAGGGGTGCTAATCTGAAGGGCACTCTGTAATTACCACCCTATAGCCTTGGCTCTCAGATGGCCTAACTCGGAAGCACACCGATTTCAAATTAAAACACAGGCTTATGAGCCCTGTGACTTAGGGAAGCAGTATTTGAATTTCCTCACCTTCAAAATTGGAATCATTTTTCAGTGCATTTTATGAATGCACACAGCATGATATTTGGTGCAGAGAGTCCTTCATTAACATTAGATATAATTCTTAGCCAAGTTTTTTAAAGTTTTTCAGCCACTGATCCTTTATCACAAACTCACAATATACTAGAGATAGCTCAGAAGTAGAACTTTTAGTTAATACACAAGAGACTGTCAAATTCCATTCCCCAATATCGAAAAACAAAAACAAACCACTAATAATCCCTGCTAATAATCCCACTTGTATCTGGCAATTTTAGTAAGGATGATAACATGGGTGCATGTAAGTTACACACTCAGTTAGATATGTCATCTCATCAATAGCCCTTTAAAATTACAATAGTACCTTTATTTAAACCTTTAGTAGACTTTAAAAACACATCATTTTTTTCTTTTTTTTTTGTTTCACTTTTCAAGTCTGTTCATATCTGAAGGAGCATAACTGAATGCAGGGCACCAATAGAGCCCTGTTTTCCTAGCTTTTTTTGGTCAGAGCAGAACTATGGGGCCAGGGTAGAACCCTGGATTTGTGGCTATGTTTTATTTTGTGGTTGTTTTTGATGTTTTCCCTTACAACTGGACCACCGGTTCCTGCAGACCACACATTCTGTAGATGACGAACATAACCCTTGATTACCTTCTCATTTTCCTTGACTCACTTTCGTCACACTTAAAGTAATATATTTTGTGGATTGCAGGGTTTCTGTTTTCTTATTGCAAACTACCAAGAGGCAAGGATGGTATCTTTTATTAACAGAGTACGGGTGGCCACTCCTTGCTGTGCTCACTAGTTACTCTATAGACATCCCTAGTGATTCTGTGGATCATGATTATGAGGGCATTCCACACTCCAGAATATAAAAATCCAAGAATATTTAAGTCCCTTGTATAAAATGGGATGGTATTTGCATATAACCTACATCTGTCTTCTTACATTCTTTTTTATTTCTTTTCTTTTCATGTATGTATGGATGGGGTGCATTTGGGTGTGTTTGTGTGCTGCTTGCATATATAGATGTGTATATGTGTGTGCAAGTGTATATGTATGAGCCAAAGTGCACTTGAGTGTGTATGTCCATGAAGGTCCAAGGGTCACATTAGTAATGATCCTGGATTGCTCTTCCACCTTGTTACTTATTCTGGGAATTCCCAAGCTCTACCCTCCAAAGCTAGAATTATAGGCAGCCATTACATCTGCCAGGCATTTTTCACATGAGACCTAGGGATTCAAACCCAGATCCTTTTGCTTTAACTATTATTCTGTGATATTTTATTAAAAAAAATACCATTTTTTTGGTCAGAAATTATCAAGATTGTACCAGTTGACTGTTATGTTATCTCAGAGACAGAGGGAATAGGAAGGGACTAGCATGCACGTGACCACACATGTGCTCTGCACATGTTGGCCCATACACTGCTCACACATGAGGTCTGGGAATATATAAACTGGAATATATAAGCTGAGGAAGATTAGTTTAAAGTGGGGGATTCCATATATGTAGCCCTGAAGAAGCCATCAGCCATGTGATTCAGCCATCTTTGAATCGTCCCTGCTCTTGTAAATAACCCCAATCCCTACTCCTTTAAGTAACCCCAATAAGCTCCTTGGTTATTCAGGTTGAACCTTGGCTATAATTGGTACTTTGGTCTGTCATTGAACTCCTGACTGAGGTGGATAAATGGTTGTGTAGCTTATTCTCAGGAAAAGTATTCACACAGCAATCATTGAGCCATGCTCCCAGCTCCATCTTCTTATGTTCTTTAAATCATCTTTATATTATTTATAACAAACCCTAATATAATATATATGCTGCATAAATAATTGTAATACTGTTTATTTACTTGTGCTGGCAGGAAAGATGTTCTAAAGAGACATCGATGTTCCTCTCCTTTGGCTATTGAGACAATGGTTCCTAAAAATTGTAGTTTCCCCTGAATGGGAGAAGGGAAAGGCTGAAGGCTGGTGCCAGGGCGGAGGAAGAACTTGTCTCTCAGGAGGGCATCAACACAGTTCTCACAACTTGTCAGACTACCTTGCAGGAAAGACTGGAGTCCAAACATTGGTGATCAGTAATGAGCAGGACAGAGACAGCTTTGCTAACATGCTTCTTATTTATCTTTCCATGAAGCCTCCCCGAATATACACTTAGGCGTCATTGGAATGCTTTGTTCCTCTCCCCAGTGTTGCTACACTGAGTAAATCTCTTCTTTTTACTATCCACTTGAGGATTTAATTGGTGTATTGAGGATAGGTAGCTGAACCTACCTTGTTAAGGTTCCCAGGATCCAGTCTGTGACCCTAATAACCCTGGTAACATTCAGAGAATAAGGACAAGAGAAGAAAATCTGTGCACGTTCAGAACAGATTTCTTTCGATCCATGGTTTCTGGAACCTGAGGGTGCTGGGCACACTGAGCTGGCTGGCACAACTGATTGCCAGCCAGTCTGAGTCCTGCTGGGTCACAGACATGCTCTAGGAATCCCTGCTGGAGAAACCCAGACTATACACAAAGGCCAGACAGGGTCGTTTATGGCTCCTGATTTCAATTATATCATCTCCCCCAGAGTTGAGGTCAGCTCTCTTTAAATGATGGCATTTAAAGGCTCATGTAGAAATTCTGTAGCCTGATCTTTATTGTCTTCTGTTTTATGGCGATATTTTTTGAATATTGTCTTATGCTGACACCTGCTGGGCAGGTGGAAAATGACAGCTACCTGAAATTTCTTGTGATTAGCAGCAGAGAATTGATGTCTCCTTGGTGGACATTTAAAAGCTGCATTAATTTTAACTTTTCCTTGATATCTTTCTCCTATTTAATCTGCAGACCTGTACTAGAAGTTTGCATTTCTGGAGTGTGATAATACTATTGATGAGGTCCACAATACTTCATGCAGTATCCTTTTGGACTATTGCCTCCTCAAGCGGGCCATGGGAAAAACATGGGGCCATTCTTAGTGCTACATTCAAGCAGCTGGTGGAGGCTGTAAGAAGCCATAGGATCTGGAACAAACCTCCTAGTAACAGGAAGTAAGAAGCATCCAGCGTGAATGTCAGAAGTTACTTTCTGCAATTTCCTCTAGAGATCACACCCTTACAAATTTATTTAAGTATTTCACTATCCAAATGAGACTTGTTACAAATCATCTGCCTCTGCTTTTATTTCAGCCCATGTTTTTTGTTTGCTCTCCTAAGTCAATATTCTACTTATCAATAATAATAGTAATAAACGTTATGCATTATGCTTGAAGGCTACTGTTTTTTAAACATTTATTCATTTATTATCTATTTATTTATGTGTGTGTGTGTATCAGAGGACACTATGTATTCCTCTGGAAGACTAAGGGTGACTTTGGGAGTCATCCTGAATTGCTTCTACTCCCTTCTTGCTTTGCTCTGGGATTTCCCAGACTCCGACCACCAGGGCCGGAAGTACAGGCCTCCCCTGTTTCTGCCTGGCATTTTTAAATATGGGATCTGGAACCTGAACTCAGGACCTTCTGCTTATGAGGCAGAGTCTTAACTCTTGAGCCATCTCTCCAGGTCATTAAGGCTAATATTCTTATGAACCTCTTTTCATTGTTTTTTCTATTTAATAATTTCATCATGCCATGAAACTTCTAGATGGTTCCATGCATTTTGCTGGAAATCAGTCTTTGAAAGATAGCACTCAGGGTGTGAGACAAGACTGAGATTCATTGTGTGGGAATGAATTGATCCTGTTGTTATCTGGAACCTGTAGAAGGAGGATCTAAGGTGTAAGATAAGATATGTAGAGAAAGTGTCTCAGGCCAACAGGGAGGCCAGCACAATGAGAAAAAAAGGACATGGAGTTTAAGTCCAGTTAGACTAAGAAATGAATACTGACTGCTACTTTTGAATTTTGGGGTTTCAGGAAATTATTAAAGTCATCTTGGCTTTCGATTCTCTATTACATGTAGGGACAATGATATTACTTTGTATAGTACTTTTTGTAATTTAAGATAAATTGCTAAGTGCATCATAAGCACACACTTACTTCCCGTATTTTTTTTTTTCAAAAGACAAACAAATTGTGCCTGACTCTGTCCCTGGAGCTACTCTGATGCCTTACTGCTCCCAGTCCTCACTTCTGGAAGACACCATTTCTGAAGTTCCTTGGAGGCTCACAGTGTCTGAAAGTTTCCTGCTTGTCACAAGTGGTCTCAGCTTTGCACTCATATTTTGCAGACTTCTTAGGTCCTCACATTGCCTGTTTGCAGGCTTTAAAAACTGACCATGGAAATTTATTGATTTAACAAATATTTATTGAGCTCTTACAAAGTGCTAACAGTGAAAATAAAGCAGAGCACATAACAACAAATAAAAAAATCCTATTTTCCAAACCTTTTATTACAGAAAGAGAGAATTAAAAACAAGAATATGAAGTGCTGAATTTGTCAGATGGTTATAAGGTTATTAAGGGAGCAGTGAAAAATGAGGTAGAAAGAGAGAGAGAGAATGTGTGTGTGTGTGGTGTATTTTGACAGAGGACTGGCTGAATGCTCACAGAGTGACTGATGGATGGCTCACCTGGGAGTCTTGGGCTTCTTATTGCCAATCTTGCTAAACAGGATTGAACAGTGCACTGAGGTGGATCCTGGTGGTATTCAGGAGTATAATGGTACGGATGATGGAAGCTGAAAGGTGGGGAGCTAGTAGATTGCACTCTGGCCCGGAGCAGTCAAGGTCCTCTCCATTGTTGCCAAAGATAACATGGAAGAATGCATGGAGATGGAGTCTATATGGATATTACAGGATCAAAGGAGCAGGTGGGCTTCTTTCTTGACCTCCTCCTTGGGTTTCTGCTGCCGTGACAGGCAGTGGAGAAGGTGAGACTAATATGGGGGAGACAGGGTAGGAGCTGGGTAAGAAGAGGGGGTGTAGGAGAAGGTTTAACTGTGTCCTGGAATGAGAGAAGATATTCTAAAGAGAGAGACACTTTGTACCTCTCCTTTTGGTTATCAGAATTAGAATTTCCCCTGGAATTCTTTCCCCTGGGATTCCAAGCTGGGAGACAAGAAAGGCTAAATTCCTTTCCTTGTCTCCAGAAGAGACTTCACATAGTTCTTGAAACTCGTCAGACTACCTCTCAGGACAACAAACAAGAACTGAGACAATGAGATGTCAGTAATGTGTGGGATCATACCATATCAGAACTGCTTAGTTATGCATCCCTTTTGCCCCTATTTAACGTAAACCTCCTTTAAGTACCCCAAAGATGGACTGGACCTCTTTATTTATTTCTCTTTCCATTGTGGCTACATCTCTACTTTTTTTTTTTTTAACATCTGTACTTTTTGCAATTACTTGGTTCCATAGTTGACAAAGTAAGGGTGAGTAGCTGCACCTAGCTTGTTACTGTAACCAGAGCTTAGGTTTGTACCCTAAAATCACAGGTAAAAGAGGGGAAAGAAATACAACCATTCTGTTTTTTTTGGGGGGGGTGTGCAAGAGAGTACTGAAGGATGAGACACAATCAGGTTATAAAGCCTCTCCATGGAGCAACTGTCCTAAGATGTGATAGCAAGAAATATCACAAGAAAATACCTAGAAGATGGAGAATAGACGCTGTCTTTGTGGATGAGGTGGAAAAAGGATGACAACAGCAGACTCAGAAGGGCAGGAGCACTGGCCACTCCAAAGGGAATGATAGGATAGCTGACAAGTGTAGTGGAAGGAGGTAGGCAGGCCACCTGGTAAAGAGAAACTGGCATCTTTATCCCCCAAACAAGCTCACATTTCTCACAAGCTTCAAGTCCAACTCTGAGTTTTGGTGAGATAGTGACTCTACCAGAATGACGGGTGACTAGTAGACATGAGGTTCGTTTTTGTCACACCCTCTGTCTTACAGGGCCATGGCTGGGCACAGTCTTATGAGGGAACCTCTTGGTTAAAACTGAGGTGCTTTGGGGGTCTGTAAATCACAGAACAATCAAAAATCAGGAAACTCAAACAAGAGTGAGCCAAACATAAAATCAGTAGACTCAAAGAAGTACTAATGATCATGGCAGAAATGGATAAAACAGAGACTAAAAGAACAGCAGAGAGTACCACTGAAAGCAGCTTACAGATTCAGTCCAAGTCTCCCTCAAAATTCCAGTTGCACTCTTTACCATACTAAAAAGAACAGAGACAAACCCTTAGTCAAACTAACCCAAAGAGAAACTAGATCATGTTAATAAAATTCAAGAGGAATAAAGGAGATTACAACAGATACAATGAAATACAGAGAGTCATTGGGAATGCATTAAAAATGTATGTTCTAATAGACAAATTCCAAGACAATATAACTTAACAAAATTAAATCAAGGTTATATAAAAGTTAAATATAAACTTAAACAGATCTGTAGCCACTCCCCAACAAAGAAAAGTCCAGAACCACTGTCAAAAATTCTACTAGACTTTTCCATAAACTGTTCCATAAAACTGAAAAGGAAGGAATACTTCCAAACACATTCAAGGAAGTCAGTATTATTCTGATAGCAGACCCAAATGGGGAATGAGAGAGACAGACAGAGAGAGAGAGAGAGAGAGAGAGAGAGAGAGAGAGAGAGAGAGAGAGAAAGAGAGAGATCAATTTGTCTAATGGTCATATTTTCAGTCTTTCAAAAAATACTTGCAGATTGAGTTCAAGAACTCATTAAAAAGTAACATACCATGACCAACTTGGTTCTTTCCAGGGACATGAGGATGTTATGTCATGCATAAATCAATAAATGCGATGCAATGCATAAACAGACTTCAGGACAGAAATCATACGATCATTTCAATAGATGCAAATAGGACCCTTTAAGATTTACCATCCCTTTGTGATGAAAGTTCTGGAGAAACTAGGTTTAGAAAAAGAACATAACTAATCTTTAGTCAACATGATACAAAATGGGTGAAAACTAAAAGCATATCCTCTAAAACTATCAGCAGGAAAAAAGTGTCTAGTTGCTCCATTCTTATTTAAGACAGTGCTCAAAGTCTTAACTAAAGCATTAAAGCAAAAAGAAAGAAATAAGGTAGGTACAAACAGGAAAAGAAGAAAAATTAGCACGATTTTTAGAAAACATAATCTTATATCTAATGAACATGTTTAGCAAAATTCTAAGATATAAAATGAGCACACAAGTGTCAATAGTTTTCTAATATATTAATAATGAACTTGCCAAGAAAGAAATTTAAAAATCTTCAAAGATCTTCAAAAACAATAACAAGCATGTGAATAAACAAACAAACAAAAACTGAGTAAACCTAACCAAGTACTTCTACAATGGAAACTTTCAGACACTGTTGCAGTTCGCCTGTATGGTTGCTGATAAATGACCATCAAATGGCTTAAGGGAACAAGGGTTTATTTTCTCTTACGATTACTGGTTACAGTTCTCAGTCCATCTCTATAGGAGAGCATGCACCAACACCAGGGTTGAGGGAACTGGCCACACCATCTCCACACAATGGCTGAGAGATGGACAATCCTTACTTGCCAGACAAGCATGTCTGGCCAAGTGTCTTCAACCAACTCCCAGTATTTTATTCATCTGTTTAGGGCTTAGTCCCACCCACCATAGGTTGGGCCTTCCCCATCAGCTAGACAATCTCCTACAGGTTTGCTCTGGGCTTAATTCAACTACTAATTCTCCACAAATGTGCCCAGATCTAAACCCTCAACAGTCAAGTTGAGACCTGTGCTTAACTATGACAGACACTGAAGAAAGAAATTGGAGAAAATAGTAGAAGATATCCTACATTCATTAGTTGGAAGAATTAACACTGTGAAAATGCCTGTATTACTGAAAGCAACTTATAGATTCAGTGCAGCGTTTATCAAAATCCCAATTATATTCTTCACAGAGCTGAAATGAACAGAAAAATTCATATGAAGGCACAAAAGAACCCAAATATCTGAAGCAATATCTAAGCAGAAAAAGCAATATTAGAAGTATTACAATAACTAATTTAGAATTACACTACAGAGCCACAGTGATAAAAAAATGGTATGGCATTAGAAGAAAAGCAGACACATGGACCAATGCATAGCCACATGTACGAGAATACAATTAGATCCCTATCTCTAACTCTGTTTCAAAATCAATTCAAAATGAATCAAAGACCTTACTATGTAAGAGGAAACATATTTCAAAATATAGTCACAGGCAAGGACTTTTGAACAAGATTCCAGGAGGTCAAAAATAATGCCAAGAGGTGACAAATGAGTTCACAAAATTGAAAGTTTCTGCATAGTCTGAAGAAGGAATAAAGGAGCCATCAGGGAAAGCCAATAGCTGAGATACCAAAGGTAAGCACCGTGGTGCAGGCACAAGGATCTTTCTCAGGAGCATACAGAGCAGTGTGGAAGTCATGATGAAATCAAGTAAAAAGAGAGAAAAGAAAGAAGAGGAAAGGGAGGGAGGAGAGAATTGGAAATGAGTGGAGAAGAAGACAAAAGGGGAAAGGGAAGGAAAGATGTAAAGAGTAATACTGATTGTCAATTTAACAGAATATAAAATCACCCAGGAGGAGTAATGAAGTATAGAATGATCTCTGAAAGTAAGTCTTCCATGAGGGAGGTATTATCTAGATTAGGTGAGATTCTGGACATGCCCGAGAAGGATTATCTAATTTAGGTTAATTAAGGTAGGAAAACCCGTCTTAACTCAAGTTAGCACCATGGCTGGGTCTTGGACTGAACATAAAAGGGAGAGAGAGTTGAGAACTAGCATTCATCACTCTCGGCTCCCTGTGTAGATGCAATGTGACCAGCTGTCTCTGCCACCATACCGGCCTGACATGATAGATTGTTTTCCCTAGAACTGAAGCCAATATTAAATCCTTCTTCCTTAAGTTGCTTTGGTTTTACAATTTTTGTAATAACAATGAGATAAGTAACTAATGATATGAAGGGAAAGAGTAAGGGGATGGTTTGAAATGCGTCCCCCACAGTCTCATGTGTTTGGGAAGGCATTTTTGAGAGGCGAAGCCTTGCTGGAGGAAGGTAGTCACAAGGGGTGGGCCTTGAGGTGGATTAGTCCCACCCTACCTCCAGGAGAAGTCTGTCTTTGCAACAAGCAGTCTGGTCGTTCTGGGCCTCACAGATGGGAGTGACTTAGTCTGTCTCCTGTTTCAGCCAGCCAGCAATGCCATTTCTGCCATGAAAGACTGTATCTCCCCTCTGGTACCATAAATTAAGTAAATCTCCCTTAAGATGATTGACTTTGGGCGCTCTCTCACAGCAACAGGGGTGAACTACTGTATGGATTACCTGCATGTGGGTAGTATGCATCCTCCATGTTTGCCTGATGTGTACACAGTATACTATTCACCTCTTTAGTTCTACTTTATTATATAATCTGAAGGCTGCCTCTATTATTCATTGAAAATATTCCATGGTTTTAAGAAGTTGCAAGTTAGCTGTATTGTTGGAGTTTTGCACACAAAAATAGAGAATTTTAGGATGTGTTTTTTTTTTTTTCAGCTGACTTTGGAGGAAAAGGAGATAGGACAGAAAGAACAGAGTTTGTTGATTTAGTGAGGTTACATTTATAAGATAAGATCCAAACATACTAGAATCAGGGAGTGACTCTTCCTGAAAGATGGGATGAATGTGCTTATGAAAAAACATTTGCTAACTTAATCAAGAGGGCTTTTCCACTTTCCAATGGAAAAGAGAAAGACACTAACAAAACCAACTTGAATGATACCTTTGTGATGATTTGTGGTCCCTCTAGGGTAAGATAGTTGCTCTTTCCCATTTCACAGAAAGATAAAGAGCAAGTCAGAGGTAAGGATGGGAAGAAGGCCCATGTATCAGTTACTCTTAACTATTGCTGTGAGAGAGCACTCAAAGTCAATCAACTTAAGGGAGAAAGGGAGGTTTATTCAGCTTACAGTTCCAGAGGGAAGGGACAGTCTCTCAAAGCAGAGGCAGCATGGCTGGCTGGCCAAAGCTGGAGGAGGCTAAGTCACCACAGACATCTTGGAAGCCAAGAGCTGCAGACTGCTTGCAGCAAAAGCTGACTTCTCCTGGAGGTAGGGTGGGACTAATTCACCTCAAGGCCCACCCCTTGTGACTGCCTTCCTCCAGCAAGGCCCCACCTCTCAAGGTGCCATGACCTTGTCCAACACATGAGACGGTGGGGGACATATTTCAAACCATGACAGCCCATATATAACCTAGGAGTGAATAAAACAGCTCAGTGAGATTAAAACTTGGTAAGTATATGATACCTGAATGAAGAGAGCAAAAAATGAACCAACAGGAAAGGGAGATAGGGGGATTCAGAGAGGCTGACTAGCTTTTTATTAATTAAACACAAAGCCCAAGAGTGGACTTTTGAGTATGGTTTATGAACAATTGGAAAAGTTGTCATTGGGACTCAGTGTGGCCTCCTGAGACGTGGCCTTTTCCTTCACCTCACACTAGTAATCTGTCATAGTGTCACCAGTAGTGTTTCCAATTTTGTAGCCTGAGGGAATCTTGTGGACATATTTATCTTAACTCCAAACAAGCAAGTAAAGTACTTCTGGACTGTGTTTTGGTTAAGATGATGGAAAGAAGTCTTATTGCTCAGACTGTGAAAGTAACTTGTAAAAGACAGAAAACCCCATTTAGACCATTTTGATTGCAGACTGTGGTACTTTTCATTCTCTAATGAACTGTCTATGAAAATTCACAAGGTTAAGGATTGAACATGTTTATCATTATTGAGAAAATGATTTACTTTGGAATACTTATTGTATTGGTTAGACATTGGTGTCATCTTGTTAACTGAAGGCTGAGACTTCAGGCACATCTATGGATTGGTAGTTGAAGCCAGCCCTGAGCAAGCCTGTGGGTGATTGTCCAGTGGAGGAGGGAAGAAGCAGACTGCAGTGGATAGGACTATACCCTGGGCAGGTGCATAAAATCGAGAGAGCTGGTTCAGTATTTTGGCAGATTTGCATTCTGGAAGGTGAGGAGGTACACTTCTCTCTCCGAAATTCTTGTGGACATGGTGTGACCAGTTTCTATGGCTCCTGGTGTTGGTATGAACTCTCTTGTGTAATGATTATATGAACTGTAATCAGAATCCCAAGGAAGAATGAAGTCCTTCATTTACTACAGTTGTTTGGTCATGAATTTATCAACAATATGCAGACAAACTACAAGATGCACAACAAATTGTGAAAGAAAAGACATAAGGAGTTTGCACGTATACTTTATTGTTTCCTGCAATGATAGCATCTTTCATAACTATAGTACAGTATCTAAATTGGCATTGGTATAATCCATAGAGCTTATTCAGGCTTCATAAGTACTTGTATACACTACTTGAGTGTGGGTCTAGTTCTGTGTGACATTATCACATATTCAGGTCCATGTAATCAATGCAAGGTGAAGATACAGAACTGTCCTAACAGAAGACTTATTATCAATGTCTCTCCCATCCCCAACTTCTGAAAACTAGTAATCTGTCATAGTTAGGCACAGTTGTCAACTTGACTGTTGAAGATATGAGCTCTAGGCACATTTGTAGAGAGTTGATGGTTGAGTTAAGCACAGAGCAAACCTGAAGGAGATTGTCTAGCTGATGGGGAAGGCCCAGCCATGGTGGGTAGGAATAGGCTCTGGAATAAATCACTGAGAGCTGGTTGAGAGAGTTGGCATCTTTCTGTATACTTGGCCAGATATGCCGGTGTAGCAAGTAAGGATTGTCCACTTTCAGCTGTTATGTGGTGATAGTGTGGCCAGTTCCCTCAGCCATGGTTTTGGCATGAGCTCTCCTGTCAAGCTGGACTGAGAACTGTAACCAGGAATCATAAGAAAGAATAAACCCTTGTTCCCTGATGCCATTTGATATCATTTATCAGCAACCATTCAGGTGAGCTGCAACACTGTTCTTTAGCTTTATAATTTTATTTCAAGAATGGTATGAAAATCCAGCCACTACATATAAAAGCTTTTGAAGTTGAACATTTTCATACAATTCCATTAAGATCTAGTCCCCTTTCGCCACCCCCCCCCCCCCCCCCCCCCCCCCCCCCCGCTCCGCCGGTCGGGACGCGAACGCGAGATCCAGCCGGGCTCTCACCGCGCGCTCTAGGACCCCCCAGGTCAGCCCACGGGGACCCGGCTCCGACTCCCGCCATCCAGCCGGAGCCGCGCGGGGGCCGAGGGACGAAGAGGACCTCCCCCTGCGCCCGGGCCCCGCCCCAGCTGCCCTCGGGTTAAATAGCTCCACGCCTACGCGCCCATCATCCCTTTTCACCCCACCCCGCTCCACCGGTCCGGACATGCGCGCCGTCCACCCGGGCCTCACCCCACGCCCTAGGTGAGTCCCCGTTCGGGCCCCGCCCACCAGTACCCCAGGCCAAATAATTCTCAAAGTGAAATTGAGAGATCTTAAGACTTAAAATGACAATGCCAAAGTCAAAGTGCAAATCCATGAGAAGCAACACTCAAGTAAACAAATTTCCCACTGAAGAAATTAATCCCATAATGTTAGATTCCAACAAGAACAAACCCGCGGAAAAAGGCCAAGAAAGCCTGACCCAGGATAACGACTTTCAAAATATGATCATTACCATGTTCAATACTATGAAAGAGGAAATCCGGGAGGAATTACATAATCGAATCAATCACTTTGAAGAGGAACACAACAGACATCTGGAGGAGTTGAGAAAAACAGTGCAAGAAACAAAAAGTGGCATAGAGCAGTTAAAACAAACTCAAGCAGAGTTTAAAACTGAGCTAAAAGACAAGTTATCTTCAACCCAGAACGCCGCAGAGAGTCTTATCAACAGAACTAATGAAGCAGAAAACAGAATTTCAGACCTTGAAGATAAAGTGGGAGTACTAACCAGCTCAATGGAAGAGGTTGTTAAAGCCAAAAAGATACTTGAGAGAAATATCCAAGAGATATGGGACACCCTGAAGAAGCCTAACATGCGTATTCATGGAATACCGGAGCAAGAATCTCAAAATACCACCCCTGAGGAAATTTTTCAAGCGATCATCAAGGAAAACTTTCCTCATCTAAAAAAAGAGAGGCCCATTCATATACAAGAGGCATTCCGCACCCCAAACAGATACGACCAAAATAGAAGCACACCGCGGCAAATAATAGTTAAAACACTCCACATTCAAGATAAAGAACTGGTGCTGAGAGCTTCAAGGGAGAAAAAAACAAGTCACTTTTAAAGGCAAACCTATTAAAATAACAAATGACTTCTCAGTCAAAACAGTAAAAGCAAGAAGAGCTTGGAGAGACATACTTCAAGTATTGAATGAGCAAAAATGTCAACCCAGGCTGATTTACCCTGCAAAACTATCAGTCATGATCGAGGGAGAAAGAAAAATTTTCCAGCACAAAGACAACTTTAAGGGATACATGGCCACCAAACCAGGCCTTCAAAAACTGCTAGAAATGATACTCAAGCGTGAAGAAAAAAACAGGCATATCCAGGAGAACAGAAGGCAAATATAACACCATTAAAAGCGAAGCAATATACTTATAAAAGCTACTAAACATAATAAATGTCTGGAATTAACAATAGTTTCTCCATTATAACACTAAATGTTAATGGACTTAATTCACCGATCAAGAGACACAGATTACAAACTTGGATTAAAAATCACAATCCATCAATCTGTTGCCTGCAGGAAACCCATCTCACCACAAAAGATAGGCACGCTCTAAAAATAAAAGGCTGGTCAACAATTCTACAAGCTAATGGAAGCAGAAAACAGGCAGGGGTAGCCATTATGCTATCAGACAAAGTGGATTTCAAACCAAAAAAAATTATAAGAGACACGGATGGATACTACATTTTAGTCACAGGTACAATTCACCAGGAAGATTTCACAATATTGAACATATATGCACTCAATACGGGCCCCTCCACATTCATTAAGAAAACCCTACAGCGTCTAAAGCATGAAATCAACCCCCAAACGATAATTCTTGGGGACTTCAACACCGCCCTCTCTACATGGGATAGATCAACAGGTCAAAAGCTTAACAGAGACACTTTGGAACTTAATCAAACCCTGAAAGAAATGGACCTCACAGATCTCTATCGAACTTTTCACCCACGCACCAAAGAATACACATTTTTCTCAGCAGCACACAGAACTTTCTCCAAAATAGATCACATACTGGGCCACAAAATGAATCTACACATATACAAGAAAGTTGAAATTCTAACCTGTGCCCTATCAGACCACCACGGCCTAAAGCTGGACATCCACAACACATCAAACAAGAGAAAATACACTAACTCCTGGAAACTTAACACTATGATGCTGAATGAGAACTGGATTCAGGAAGAAATTAAAAAGGAAATTCAAGATTTCCTGAAAGTGAATGATAACGAAAATACAACTTACCAAAATCTCTGGGACACAATGAAAGCTGTTCTAAGAGGTAAGTTCATAGCTCTTAATGCCCACGTCAAAAAAATGGAAACATCAGAAATAAACAACTTAACAATGCAGCTTAAAGCTTTAGAGAAACTAGAGCAATCTGATCCCAAAAGCAGTAGAAGAGAAGAGATTAGCAAAATAAGGGGAGAAATATCTGAAATCGAGACTAAGAAAACGATAGAAAAAATCAACCAATCAAAAAGCTGGTTCTTTGAAAAAATCAACAAGATTGATACACCCCTAGCTAAACTAACCAAAAGCAAGAGAGAGAAAACCCAAATTAACAAAATTAGAAATGAACATGGAGTTATCACTACTGATACCCAAGAAATCCAGAGAATTATAACATCATATTTCAAAAACTTATACTCTGTGAAGTTTGACAACACAAAAGAGATGGATGAATTTCTAAGTAAACACAACTTACCTAAATTGAATCAGGAAGTTGTGAATTATTTAAATAGTCCTATAACATATAAGGAAATTGAGGAAGTAATCTCGAATCTTCCCACCAAAAAATGTCCTGGACCAGATGGATTCAGCACAGAGTTCTACCAGACATTTAAGGAGTTAATAACACCAATACTCCTTAAACTGTTCCATCAAATAGCAAAGGAAGGAACACTACCAAATTCCTTCTATGAAGCTAATATCGTTTTAATCCCAAAACCTAATAAAGATTCACTTAAAAAAGAAAACTATAGGCCGATCTCCCTGATGAACACAGACGCAAAGATTCTCAACAAAGTCTTAGCAAATCGGATTCAAAAACATATTAAAAAGATCATTCATGGGGACCAAGTAGGCTTCATCCCCGGCACACAAGGTTGGTTCAACATACGCAAATCAATAAATGTAATTCATCATGTAAACCAGTCCAAAGTCCAAGACCACATGATACTCTCGATAGATGCAGAAAAAGCTTTTGACAAGATCCAACAGCCTTTTATGATCAAAACGCTAGAGACAGTAGGAATGGAAGGAACCTTTATCAATATAATAAAAGCTGTATACAACAAGCCCACAGCAAGGATTATGCTCAATGGGGAACAATTGGAAGCATTCCCACTTCGATCAGGAACTAGACAAGGCTGTCCACTCTCACCACTTCTATTCAATATTGTACTTGAAGTCTTAGCTGAAGCCATAAGACAAGAAAGGGACATAAGAGGGATTCAAATCGGCAAGGAAGAAGTCAAGCTATCCCTATTTGCAGATGACATGATCTTATACCTGAGTGATCCCAAAAACTCCACCAGGAAGCTCCTGGAACTAATTGAGAAGTTCAGCAGGGTGGCAGGATACAAAATAAATGTGCAAAAATCAGAGGCCTTCCTATATGCCCAGAATGAAAGAAGTGAAAAAGCCTTGAGAGAAACAATACCATTTACTATAGCCCCTAAAAAAATGAAATACCTTGGTATAAACCTAACTAAGGAGGTAAAAGACCTTTACAATGAAAACTTTAAAACCCTAAAGAAAGAAATTGCAGAAGACACCAGAAGGTGGAAAGACCTCCCTTGTTCCTGGATTGGCAGAATCAACATTGTAAAAATGACCATCCTACCAAAGGCAATATACAGATTCAATGCTATACCAATCAAAATCCCAAAGCAATTCTTCAAAGAAGTTGAGCAAATAATCTCAAAGTTCATATGGAGACACAAAAGACCCAGGATAGCAAAAACAATCCTGAGTAACAAAAACACAGCTGGAGGTATTACCATACCAAACCTAAGTCTATACTACAAATCCATAGTTATAAAGACAGCCTGGTACTGGCTCCAAAATAGACACACAGATCAATGGATAAGGATTGAAGACCCAGATATAAGCCCACAAAGTTACAGCCATTTGGTCTTTGACAAAGGGGCCCAAAGAATCCAATGGAAAAAGAACAGCATCTTCAACAAATGGTGCTGGCAAAACTGGATCTCCACATGCAGAAGATTAAAGCTGGACCTGTACTTGTCACCATGTACAAGACTTAATTCCAAATGGATCAAGGACCTTGATATCAGGCCAGAGACTTTAAAAACCATAGTCGAAAGGATAGGGAACTCCCTCGAGCTGATTGGGCTAGGCCAACACTTCCTAAACAGACATCCAATGGCACAGTCACTGCTACCAACTCTCAACAGTTGGGATCTTGTGAAATTAAAGAGCTTCTGTTCAGATAAAGAGATTGTCACACGAGCTCAAAGGCAACCCACAGAATGGGAGAAAATCTTCACTAACCACATATCTGACAGAGCTCTACTGTCCAGAGTGCACAAAGAACTTAGAAAATTAAACTCCAAGGAAAACACTGGCCCAATTAAAAAATGGGCCCTGGAACTTCAAAGAAACTTTACCAGGGATGAAATTAAAATGTCTAACAATTATCTTAAAAAATGCTCCACTTCCTTCGCCATCAGGGAAATGCAAATCAAAACTTCCCTGAGATATCATCTCACCCCGGTCAGGATGGCAAAAATCCACAATACAAACAACGACAAATGCTGGAGAGGATGTGGAGAGAGGGGAACTCTCCTACATTGTTGGTGGGAATGCAGGCTCATACAGCCACTCTGGCGAGCCGTCTGGAGATTCTTAAAGAAATTAAAGATTGAAATGCCATATGACCCTGCTATCCCACTTTTGGGAATAACCCCCCATGCAGCAGAGGTTCGCCTCGATAGCACAAGCTCGACCATGTTCATAGCAGCACTGTTTACAATAGCAAAGTCATGGAATCAACCTAAATGTCCAACAGTTGACGAGTGGATAAGGAAACTGTGGTACATCTATACAATGGAGTACTACTCAGCCATCAAAAATGATGAATTACTGGAATTTGCTGGGAAATGGATGTCATTAGAAAGAATTATATTAAGTGAAGTATCCCAAACCCAGAAAATTAAGCGCCGTATGTACTCCCTAATAGGTGGCTCCTAGTACCAAACTCACCCAGCCCACATTGAGACACTCAAAAGTAAACCTATGAAACACAGTAATTGCAAGGATTATGAACAAGAGAGATGGGTTAGGAGGGCCACACCAGAAACAAGGAGAGAGGAGACCATGTTACAGCAGAGAAAATAGGCCTCCATCAAGGTCTGCAAGGGGTGACATACAGTGCCCAGCAGAATGGAGTGAAGGGAATTGCAGGAGCAGCAAAACTGCAAAAGAAAATCAACAAACCACAATCCAGAACTTCAGAGACTATATCAATCACATAGAACTAGGACAGCCTAATCTCTCCCCATCCTGGAGCTCAGGGACATTTGGGGAAGAGGGGGCGGTAAGATTGTAAGAGCAAAAGGAGGGGAGGAGCAACGATTTGCAAGATTCTTAACAATAGTTGGGGCCAAAGCAATCGTAATGGGACTTTGCATGCCCTGCGCAATGTCCAGCGCACTGTTGCCCTCATAAAGTCTAGCATCTGTTAAGGGCACCGAGACCCCTGGAGGCAAGGGATTGACAGCCATAGTAGTGATCTTATGCTTAAGGGGAACACGGGAAAGGGCTTATGGAAATGCCACTGGGTCCTTATATGTCATCGGAGAGGAGGACCCAACGGAGAGTTAGGCGTATACAATAAAGGACTCTCTGGGAATTGGGGGGGGAGGCACTGGGGGAAGGGGAGGGGGAGGAGGGGGGAGGGAGGGAACTGGTAAAAAATTTTGAAATGTATAATTAAATTTTTAATAAAAAAAAAACAATTCCATTAAGATCTAGCCAAATTGTTGGAGGTGGTGATAATTTGCTCCTTTATTTTTGAATAGTATTCTAATGTGTGGCTCAACCACATTTTGTTTAACTGTTCATCTGCTGAAGAAATATGAGTTGTTTCATCTATTATGAATAAGCCATTATAAGCAATGGTCTCATTCCCTCCTCTGTCACCACTGCAAAGAAGGCATTGCTTTTTGAAGAAAATAGAGATTAAAGCAGAGAGCTATTCATAGAAATGTTGAGGATGGCAGTCTGTCATTCATCCAGTAGACAAACTCCTGGGAGGTCTCTGTGCTTTGGCTGTCAATCTTGAGCTAATGAAGGTCTGTAAGAAGCCTGCTGGGGATTGCCAGTTAGCTATTAGCCATACTTTTCCTGCAGTTTTACCATCTCTGTAATGAGAACAAGCTTAGTGAACATTCCCATTTATCTCTATTTCATTCTGTCTCACTGGTATAATTTGTATAATTTAAATGGGCAAAGATTTCTTCCAACATATCGATGTTACATTTTCTAATAAAGGAAACATGTATTGAGTAGATCTTAACTATGTATTCAGACTTATAGGAGAAACATTTATATTAATTCCAGTCAAGTGTTACCAAAATATGAAATCTATATCCACATTTAATGAAAATATATATTTTACTCACTGTCACCTTTCACTTTTCTGTTCATGTGGCAATTCTTGCCATGCTCTTACTAGGTCATAGAGTAGGTGGCTGAAAGAACAAAAAATTAATTTCTCAATATTCTGGAGGCTGGAGGTCTGAATTCTGGTAAGTATTCTCTCCATGATTGGCAGATAGACAATCCATTGCTTCTCTCTTGATAGATAAAGCTATACTGCTGAGCTAAATCCCCACTTCTATTGCCCATTTTAAAAAGGCAGAGCCTTTTTAAAAAGAGATAGTCCAGTAGTTAAAGTACCTACATACAAACCTGTTGGCCTGAATTTGATCTCTTGAATCTGCATGGTGGAAGGACAGAGCTGACTTCCAAAAGTTCTTCTCTGACCACATGCAATAAGGCATGAGTATATATCTGTGGGTTATCTTTTTTTCCTCTCTCTCTGAAATAAATAATATTTTTCAATAAGTCATGGCCCTGTCAGATTAGTGCCCTACTCACATGATCTCATTTCATCATCAAATCATATTCTCTATTTCCAAGTACGGTCACATTGGGGAGACAGTTCAGTCTGTAGAGTTAGGTTTCAATGACTTAAGAGGCTATGTTGTAAGTTAGATTCCAAGTTGATGTGGGATCTCTCTGGGTTCTGTAAGTGTCCAGGTTCTTGTGTTTGGAAGTTGAAGACTAAACCCAGAACACACATAGAGGATTAAGGGAGAGTTTATTAGAGGAGAGAAAGAATGGAACTCATGGATGTGAATCGATGAACGTCAAGATAGCTGCCAAGAACTCACAGACTCCAGGCATGGAATCCATGAGGGGAGGGAAAGGCAGAAAAGGAACTCATGGATTCCAAATATGGAGTCCCATGAGGGACAAGGAAACAAAAGGTGCCAGGTCAGGATTTTTTTTGGGGGGGGCGCTTTTCTTCATTGGTTAGCTCTAGTTTCTGCAAACCTGAGCGGAGCTTTTGATCCTCTATAACTCATTGGTCTGTTCATAGTGGATCCCAATAGATCTTGTGCCCATCTTATCTATACTAGGTGCTTATCTACAATGGAGAACTAATCTTCATATTTTTTCATAAACAGAGGGCTGGGGAAGTACATGACTTTAGGGTATGTTTCTTCAGGGTAGGAGGTATGACAGCCTTGGGGATGACCTTGGAAAACATTCAGAGACCATCCCAGAAAGGCTACTCTAAAACTTCCCAATTCCTCCCTTAAGCTTTGTGAGGACTTGACTGCTCAGGGAAGGAGGGGTAATGACTTATCTTAACTACTTCCTGCTGAGTTGGGGAAGGAAGTGCAATCAGTCACTGGTCCTTATTTATAACATGCTGGGATGATCCAGAGGTACCCACATTTGAAGCTTTATGTATATTAACCTAGAAGAGACAAAACAGATAAATTAAGCCTGCAAGAGCCAACCATAACAAGGAAGGCAGATAGGATAAGGAAAAGAAGCTTAATAGTCTAACTATGGGTACAGGCAAGAGTTGGTAATGGAGACCTGTTACCTTGCCTAGAATAGTCACTAACCTTTTGTTGTTGTTGTTGAAGCAAAACTAGCACATAATTTACATACTGGAGGAGATCTTTCTCCTCTAGCAGCTGCATGTCTGTAAGGCCACAGTTTAAGGCCTGTCCAAAAATATGTGGACTGTCTCTGAATCCTTGGGGCAAAACAATCCAAGTTAATTCTTTTCCTTCTGGGTTCTTAAAAGCAAAAAGCCATTGGCTTTCTAGGACCAATGGAATGCAAAAGAATGCATCTTTTTTATTTCAAGTTGTTGGCAGTCTGAATCAGTCCTGCTCTCTAAATTTTGATTACAGGGGGCACTGTTTCTGGCATGGAAAATTTTGTATAACCCTAAACATTATCTTTGCTGGGGAGGCTCTTATGGCTTGACCCATGTTTTGGGACGAGGACATATCTAAGATGGAGATTGTATTAAAATGTCCTCCAGAATAGCCTGATTAACCATAACATGAACAACTTTATAACAGCACTAAAATGTTCCATTAAGTCTAAACCTGGGACATTTATAGGATATTTGGGCATGTAAACAAAGGAATGCCTAAAGACCATACCATTAAATATACAAGGAGCTTCAATAGTTACGTCACTAAACCTATCACTTCCCTGATCCTAACAGTTCCAGTTAAATTGGAGGTTGACGAAGGCCTAGGAGGGAAGTTGAGCACTGAAAATTGGTTCTTGTGTCTATTAAAAGAGGAAGGAATTGGCTTCCCACTTGCATGTTAACCCAGGGTTCTCATGAGATTTTTATATCAATCTGGCCAGCATTTGTGTTCTCTGTCATGGTATCGGCAGTGAGTAAATGGCATGTTTCATAATCCTTAAGGTGACTTTTTATCAGTGTATATTCATTTATAAAATAATGGTTTCATTATGACATTATTACAGATATACACTTTGATCTTATCTCCAACCTCCCAAGGATTCCTTTACTCTTACGGAACAGTTCCTGTATCAACTCTTATTTTTTTTTGGTTTAGTTTCTGCATATGAAAGAAACATTCAATATGTCTTTTTCAGTCTGCCTTATTTTGCTTAATGTAGTGATCTCTACTTAGTCAATCTGTTTTTTTCTAGTTTATTTTGACACCAATTCTTCTCCTATTGTTCTCTTCAATCTCCCTATCAATTGAGTTTCTACTTCCATCTAACCTCAGTATATTCTTGTGTCAGTGTTTCTGAAGACCTCCAAGGGCACATCGGTCTTCATTTTTTACAATCTCTTGTGGATGTTTGCCACATTTGATCACTCTTTTTTTTTTCCATTCCCATGTGTATATGTGTGTATGTGTGTGTGAAATTTTGTGTGTGTTTGGGTACATGTGCTTGTGTCTGTGTATGAAATATTCATATATGTGTGCATATAGAGACTTGACATTGATATTGGGAATCATCCTTAATCACGCTTTCATCCTGGGCTGGGTCTCTAATTAAATCTAGAGTTTACCATAAGACTAGTCTGGCTAGATAACTAGCTTTGAAGATTACCAGGCTCCTCCTCCTGGTGTGAGAATTATAGGGAGGTCACCACAACAATCTGGAATTTTACATAGACTCTGATCTCCTTGCTTGCATGACAGATGTTTCAGCTACTAAGCCATCTTCCTAACTCTTTCTCTCTTCCTTCCTTTGGCTTCTAGTTTGCTGCTCTGATTTCTATAACAGTTCATGTTCTTTTTTTTTTTTTTTCTTCCTGTTCTCCCAGCCTTGAAAATACCCAGGGCCATGCACTTTGATTGTTTTGTCTTCTTCATCTACATGTACTCTGCAGATGATCGTGGTTATCTTAAGTATTTTGGCACTGCCAGAATCTCAGGCTTGCCTCTAGCCTTGGTCTTTCTGATCTTAGGCTGATATTCATTTGTTTCCTTAACTTTTCAGCTTGAAAGTCTAACATGTCTTAGGGCAACATATTGCAAACTGAATTGCTGAATTTATGTATCACACTGCTTTATTTTTCCATTCAGCTCAGGTCAAATATCTTGGAGTCCTCTTTTTCTCTCAGACTCCACAAAGCTTTCTTTTGATTGTGAAAAAGTATGTCCATGTTTGAATCTACCTCCTTTATTGAGACCATCTGGTGGCCATAGACTCTAACTAATCTCCCTTCCCTTTCTCTAGACTTCTTGCTATTTTTTTTTATTTTGGTCATACTGAGTGAATAAATGTCATATCAAATAAAGGCCAAAGTCTTCAGAAAACCCTGTAGGATCTGGGAAATACTTTGACTTTCTGGACCTTTCCTCTGACTTCTCTTTTCTCCTCCTCCTTGAATTTATCAGACCATAGACCATCTTTTGTAATGCACTTATTTGTTATGTTTATTGGTTAATCTGTACATCACCCAGATTAGTAGAAAGAATAACCAGTAGAACTATCCTGCAACTTTATCTGAATGTTATTTAGACCTCTGGGGTAAAGGGTGATGTATAATTTGATCATTAGGGGAACTCAACATGGTTTATTCCTAAGCATAATTCAGTGACCAAGTGATTGGTATAGGTTACCCTCTCCTCTGAAGTACCTTCTGGCTGCAGAAGCTCCTGCAGTGAGGAGCTGGAAAGACATTTGTTAGAATGTATAGGCTGCAGGGTGGGGAGACCCAAGGATGTTCTCTCCAGGCGGTGCCTCAGTGGGACTTGTGCATTTGTATTGAAAATGGGCTTTAAAAACCAGGCTTTCAAGATGCACACTATCCTGCCCATGACAGGAGCACACAGTGCCATAACCTGCAGTCACTGCACAACAGTCTCTATTTAGGACATTTTAGCACCCTGCTGGCTTACCACATGATCATTTTTCCATCTATTAGCCACAGTTTGGGTTGAGAAGGAATGAAATCTGTTGATGTCATTTTGTTGTTAGAGAAGCACTTCCTAAGAAGAGTGAGCTGTAAATAAGAGTGTTGCTTATTTTTGCACTCATAAATGATAATTTAGACATATGCAGACCACTTAAAGTTTCCAAAAGGGCAACATCAATACCAGATACAATCCATGCCTGGGCAGAGATTAGACGGTAAGGACAGGAGCGTTTAACTTTAATGGAGTTTGTCATCTGCTGTTTGACTTTCTGATCGTTAAATCCATTGGGTAGTTGCTTTGGTTTTCAGTGTCATGAATGATGTACTTTTTTGGAAAGATCTTTTCTTTAACTTTTATTGTTTTCTTCCATGTATGATATATTAAGTGTTTATGTGGACATGTACATGTGTGCATGTACAATGTGTGTATATATGTTTGTATGGAGCCAGAGGTTGACATCACAGTCTTCCTAGGTCATTCTCTTTATTTTTGAGACAGTCTCTCATCAGACCTGAAGCTCATGGATGGATTCACCTAAACTAGCTGATCGCTGAACTTCAGGGCTCTGTTTATTTCCACTCCACAGTGTGGGATTGCAGGTGCACACTGTGAATGATTTTGACTTTTATATAGGTGTTTGAGACCTGGACTCAGTTCGTCATGGTTGCACAGGAGGTATAATACTGACTGAGCCATCTCTCCATCCATTTGAAGGATATTCTCTACTGCTGGTAAGCCTCCTTTCCTTTCATTCTGGTTAACCTCAGCAAAAACAACGAGGAAACATTTATTTAGTGGATAACAAGGAAACTCCTATTTAATGGATGTAAGTGGTAAGGTTTGCCTGAACCTCAGAAAAACAAAAAAGAAGACGAAATATGAACATCAGACAGACTGACTAGAGAAGTACAAAACAATGAAACTTTTCAGAAGGTGAAGCTTCTATAGAATTCCCTGCTTCACAGAGATGTGATTTGTATTTTATGTCTAGTCTTTTGCAATACACGGACAGACTTACGTCAACCATTCTTTGCGCACAGCTTTCGTATCCACACAGATGTGGAATCCCAGAAACAACAGGGCCTGGAGGAGAGAGGAAGGTGAGGGAATGGCAGTGTAAAGGTGGAGGAAGATTAGTGAAAGAAAGAAATGAGTGAAAATAGGAAAAAGAAAGGTTAGACCCAGTCAACGTGAGTTATGACTACAGAAAAAGCTAATAAGCTGTTTTCTGTGCTTTTTAATAGAAACAAAAATAACACATTATTAAAAATGATCACACCACTTGAAGGTGGTTGATAATGTCTGGAATGATGTAAGAGAGAAAAACACCATCTTGATATTTTTGGGGCACTCTTTGAATTCCTATCTTTAAAATTCATCAGAGACAACTAATAAAATAAGATGTCCTGAGGTGCTGTGGCTGACTTCTCCACTCTGTGACTTAAGTTTCTAAAGTGTGCATGTGGTATCTGGGGCTGTGATGGAGACTTTAATTTGGAAGTCACTAGTTGATTCAGGCTTGTTTTCATGATTCAGTCTTTATGTTTTGACACTATTGGAATCCAAGCTTTGAGGTGTTTTGACACCATAAAGCAGCTGATGGAGGCCAGGGATCAAAGGCTTTAAGAAATTAATATGAGTAGGGAGTTGGTGCTTAGAAGCATACACTTTTACATCTTATCAGTGAATAAGGTCAACCAGAAAATGGGAGTGATAGCTGTGTTCTACTCGTATTCCATCTACCTTTGAGTCTCCTCTTATATTAAATCTTCATTTTTTTATATTCTTTTTTTATTATTATTTATTCAAATGTGCGTATGTGCGCGTGTATGTGCGCGCACGTGTGTGTGTGTGTGTGTGTGTGTGTAGAACCACGGACGAACTCTCGAACCACCATGGACGCCTCCACCTCCTTCTGCCCCGGGATTCACAGGCTCCGCCCTACCAGGACCAGAAGCGCAGGCCGCCCCCGCTTTCCGCCTGGCGTCTATACGTGGGATCTGTGATCCGAACTCAGGACCTTCCGCCTGCGAGGCGGAGGCTTAACCCCTGAGCCACCTCTCCAGCCCATATTAAATTTTCATTTAAACATTCTTTTATCTTTGGTTAGGAGATGCAGCCAAGGGCAGTGCAGGAAAAGCAAAATTGAAAACAACAACCATAATTCAGAACACCAAAGGCCCTACATTAATCACCTGGAACCAGACCAGCCAAATCTCTCCCCATCCTAAAGTTCAGGGAACCTTGCAGAAGAGAGGGTGGCAAGATTGTAAGAGCCTAAAGATGGGGAGGACCAATAATATGAAAGATATTCCACACAAGTTAGGGCTGCAGGAACAAGAATTGGACTTTGCCTGACCTGCGCAATGGCTGACATGTCAACGATCTCCCAAAGTCTAGCATGGATCACAGGGGAGAAGGCTCCAAGGCAATAGGATCCTTAGAGGCAAGGGATTAACAGTCATAATAGGGTTCCCATACTAAAGGGGAGCCCAAGAAAGGGCTCTGAGCTAGGGTGGAGGACTCAGAAGGAGGTTTGGCATTCACACAAAAAGATGCTCCAGGGGATGGAAGGGATGAAGGGGGAGGCACTGGGAGAGGAGGAGGGAGGGAATGGGGTGAAAGGTAAGGGGAAAGAGGGGAGAGTCCAAGAGAGGTGACTGGGAAGAGGAGGAGGGAGGGAGAGGACAGAGATACCTATTGAACTTGTATGACTAGGAAAAAAAATAAAATGTTGGAGAAAAAAGAACTTATTAAAAGAAAAAGAAAATGGGAGTGAAAAAGAAAAGCCACTTCAAAAAAGATCTGACCTCTTGCTCTCGCACAACCATTTGTTTGATGGAAATTGGAGTCCTCCATGTTCTAAAGTACAAGCAAACACATACACACAAAACAAAACAATATAACACTGACACCTGTAAATATTTTCCTATCATTTAGAAAATATTATATAAAATATAAACTATGTAAATGAATGCAACATAAAGTACTTAGCGATTGAAATTATTTTAAGGTGGTTATATTTTGACATCTTAATTTTCAGAGTATGTTTATGGTAGCCAATAAGACAATGAAAACTATCTGGCTATAGTATGTCAAGGCATTCTGGAAGATTTCTACAGGAATTATTTGAGGCCAGAGGATAATGTCATGTATTCTCTGAATTCCATGAATGTATGTATTCCTTTCTTACTCTTCACCTTATTCCTTTGAGATAGGGTCTCTCACTGAACCTGAAACTCACCATTTTGAGCTAGATCCGTGGGATCCCAGGATCTTTCTGTCTCTGTATCCCCAACATAGGGGTTAAAGGCACACATTATTTTGTCTGACATTTGTATGGGTGATGGAGATTCAAACTGAGGTCTTCATGTACGCATAGCTAACACTGTTACACAGTGAACCTTTCACCAGCTTTTTGCTTTTTCATTGTAAGAAAGTGAAAGCTTGTGTTCACTTCAGCAGCACATACATTAAAATTGGAATTGTACAGAGAAAATTCATATGGCTCCTTCACAAAGATGACACCCAAATTAGTGGAGCATTCCATATTTTTAAAGAAAAAAGTAAAAGCTCCATATTATTAGTGTGTGCTTAGTTATAGAACAAATGCTAATTGGATTACGACATCATTTATTTTCACCCAGATCACTTTATTTCCCATGTGCACATATTTCATATCATTGCCCAGGAGTTAACGTCACTAGAAATACATTTATTTGGTAGTAAGTCTGCACAGGCTGGTGGAAATGGAAATGTTTGAAGAATTCCTAGTTATTAGCCAGAAATACACTCGCTTTGGATGTCTATATGTTTTTCATATTGAAACAGTCGAGACTTTGTAAAAAAAAAAGAATAGTACCCAAATCTGAAATTTGATATTAAGTCTCCTCATAATTTTTAAATCAGAATGCATGAGTATAATTGAAAAATTATAGTTATAAATTCTTTTTTAAAGTTTTTACCCCAATTCTGTCAACCAAAAAATAATTGCATAGATCTTTTTAAACTAAAATATTGCTAACATCAAAATCAAGATGCATGTGAGATTCCTGAGGAGACAATGAAGCTGTAACATATTTAAAATCAGTCAAATTATGTACTAAATCATGTCTTGAACTGTTTGAAAGGAAATCATCACAAGCGAACTAAGATTCCTGATAGTCAATGACTTAGAAGCATAAAAAGTTGGAAGAAACACTAGTGGTCAGTCTAGTTCAAGTTCCTTATAAATATTAAAAGCCAAAAAAATACTGAGTATGAAACAGCCATTCAACTTGCCAAGGTCACATGACATTGGGGGAGTCAGAGCCAGGCTATAATTGGACTCTAGACTCCTGAACAGAGAAACTTGCCAACATCCAAATCCTAGGACTGTCTTAGCCAGTTTTTTTCCTTCCAACATAACTCTTCTTAGCTAGCTGCCGGTGAATTTGTATAGAGCACGTGGGAGATGATCCAACCATGTGATTGAATGTTTGACAAAGTGGTAATGAATGACCCAGAACCTTATATAAATATTAACTTCCAGCTTTTCTTTTGGGAGTTGAAACTTCTTATCAGCTCTCTTTTTTAAAGCATATTCCTGACAAATGTCATATGCATACATACATAAAAGAGAACCAATGTGACTTTTTTTAGCTTGAGAAAGATTTGGCAACATCTGTTGAGCTAATATGTTGGGGAAGCAATGTGTTATGCAATCATCACCGCAACAGAAACTGATCTCTTCCCCTGTCCTGCTGTGTTTTAGGCAAGGAGTAGCTTCCTTTTCAAGTCAATAAAACAAGAATATTGATGATTTTTCTACTTCCAAAAATATTCTGAGGATAAATGAGGCAAAAAAGTACTCTGAGTGTCTCATACATTCTGAAAAGAGCTACACTAAGGGAATTAAACTTCAAACAACAATGTCTGGACTTAAAGTGCTGATGACTTAATTTTCTTGTGCTTGTGTGTCAGTGAATCTTATGAATTCTTTTTCATACCACTTAGTACTCAAACTGTTTTCTTGATTAAATCTTAAATTCAGAGGAGTCTGAGAAATCACCTACTGATTGTTCCTCCTGGTTCAGGCATTTCTTCTCAAACATCCCTATGAAATGTTGGTCGGGCCTCACATTTGTGCAAGTAGCATCTTCCAAGGCAGATAAGCTCCAACATGAAAAATTGTTTGCCTTGTTGAATAAACAATTTTAGAGTAAGTTTAAACCAGAGCTCTAGCTTATTATTTTGCATTTAAAAGTATTTCATGGTTTCTTAAAACATTTGACTAAATCATTATGTTTGTTCTAAGTTTTCAATATTTCAGACAGAAAGAAGATAATAAGATTTAGAGACTGCAATAGTGAGCGATTTTGGTTTTACATTGAAAATAATAGAGTACCCCAGATGCCCCGAGCTCCCTTCCTGCAATGACAAGAATAGTGAAGTGGTTAAAATCACAGGTTGTGGAGTGAAACAAACGTGGACTGAGGCTCTCTACCCTATTGCTTGCTGACTCTGTATCACACAAAAGTTGTTTGGTGCCTCTAAAGCCTGGCCTTCCCCTTTGGGAATAATAATAGCCATCATCCTAATTGTAATTGTTAGTATATAATGCATTTGAACATGTAATGTGTAGTAACTTTAAAAATGTTAGTTCTCCACCTCCTTTTCTGTTTCTCTTCTGCCTCGTCCTTATGGTAACCTTTTTCTGATATACCTTATGTCTACCTTTGTCCATCAAAGTACTCTGAGGCATAGGAGCTTGACTCAGGTGCAGAATTCCCTTCACTTCTCTGAGAGCCATTTCCTCCTAAGCTGCCTTTATATGCATGATGCTTATTTTTTCCAATAGGTCTTTTTCAGGGACTCTTATAGAGCCAGTTATGAGAGAATATCACGATTCTACTTCTTTTTCCTGGGAGCTTATAATTTTTCTTCAACAGAATAATGTTATAATGCAATTTAAAAACATTTATAAATTAATTAGAGAGAGAGTGTGCAAGTGTGGGCATGCACATATTACAGTGCATGTGTGAAATTCAGAGGGCAATTTTTGTGTCAGTTCTTGCCTGTCTTTCCACTTTGTCTGAGGTACTTGTCTTTGCCTCTCTGTATTGTGTAATCTAGGTTAACTGACTGGTGTGCTTCCAGCGAATGCTAGTGTTTCTGTTGCCCACCTCACTCTAGGAGTGCTGGGATTATAGATGCACTCTTGCACATCCAGTCCTTCCATTGGGTTCTGGGGACTGAGCTCAGGTCATCAGCTTGCATAAGTGCATTCACACACTAAGACACCTCCCCAGCCAAGCAATCTTGTTTTTGGAGCTCACGTTTCTCTTGTGAACAAATTCTCTTGGGTACTCTCATTTTCATATCTTTTTTTAGGTCCCCTCCTTGCCTGAAGACTTGATCATGCCCTATTAACTGCTGTAATACAGTAAATTCATTTTTATCCCAAGGCTTCCTTGTTTTTGCATTCAACATCCATCTCAAACTGGAGTGAGCCCAAGATAGTAGTTACACAGATTAATTCCTTTCCCTTCTTTCATGGTTTGAAATGTGAGGCTGCCCTCTACCCCTACAGGTTCATGTGTTTAAATTCTTAGTTGCAGCCACTATTTGGAAAGGTCATGAGGTGGAGTCTTTCTAGAATAAGGCAGTCACGGGGGGTTGTTTAATTCTACTCTGCTGAAGTGAGTGAGTCTGCTCATATTATGCATATTATTCATCTAATGGAGTTCCTGTGATGGTGAGCAAAAGTAAACATGAGAAAGCACATTACAAGTTACAACTCCACACACACACACACACACACACACACACACACACACACACACCCCAGTGAGCACTGCTTTACATGACTTCCTCCACTTGGCTTATCTCTAAGTAACTTTGATACATATTCTCGCATGTATCCTTAAAATAAATACGTCACTTGCATGCAGCAGCTCTCAGCTTCCATGACGTCTAAAGTGACTTGGGTCTCTTCCAACTTGTGTCACCAGCCATGCCTTTCCCACTATAATGGACTGTATCTCCTCTCTGGAACTATAAGCTCAATAAATCTCCCTTTTCCCCTTTAAGTTGTTTGACTTCTAGTGGTGTCTCAGTAGCAACAGAGAAGAGTAACCAGTATATCTTTTGAAGGAAAATTATTATCAACATAGGAACAAAACACTTTTTACCTGTGGGTATCCTACTATTTATGTCCACTTAGAACCTTTAAATATGTCCTTATTTGGAAATGCATTCTTTACAGATGTAATCAAATTAAGATCCAGTCATACTGGATTAAGGTGGAGCCCAAGTCCAATATGACTATGAGCACAGGAACATGGCAGCCATATCTGCTCACCCCCACACACACTTACCCCTATACTCACCCACCACCCCCATCACTGCCACCACCACCCCATGAAGATGGAGACTCTTTTTTTAAAAAATTTTTTATTATTATTTATTCAACTGTGTACGTGTGTGTGTGTGTGTGTGTGTGTGTGTGTGTGTGTGTCTGTGTAGAACCACGGACGAATTCGCGAACCACCTCCTTCTGCCCGGGGATTCACAGGCTCCGCCCTACCAGGATCAGAAGCGCAGGCCGCCCCCGCTTCCGCCTGGTGTCTATACGTGGGATCTGGGATCCGAACTCGGGACCTTCCGCCTGCAAAGCGGAGGCTTAACCCCTGAGCCACCTCTCCAGCCCCCGAAGATGGAGACTCTTTAAGTGATGCATCTGTAAGTCAAGTAACTCCCAGGAACAGGGGAGCTCCTTTGAGGGAGCTCCTTTGATTTCCAGGAGCATTGCCCTGCCACCATCTTGACTTCAGACTTGTAACTGCCAAATACGTAGACAATAAATTACTGCTGTTTTTTTCATTTTTTTGTTTGCAACTTTTAAAATATATATTTTTATTTTATTATGATGTCACTTCCATCCATGCTATATAGGCTAAATATCTTTGATACATATTCTAGCATGTACCCTTAAAATAAATAAGTCACCCAGTTTGTGATGATTTGTTATGTCAGTTCTAAGAAACTAAACCTATAATGTTAATAGCCTAAGGTCACTACTAGATTTCAGATGGCTAATTCTGTAGCCATTTTGTTATATGTATCAGAAAACGACAAGAAAATACACTTAAGGGTTATGAATCCCATCTTTGAGCCCCGGACCCATTATTTGTTATTTGGGTGATTTGAGGGAATGGCCAGTCACATGATTTCCACAAAGTGGTAATAATGGAGTTCTTGTGAGGGTAAACAAAAATAAACATGAGAAAACACATTGCAAGTTACAAATACACGTACGTGCACACACACACACACACACACACACACACACACACCCCAGTGAGCACTGTTTTACATGACTCCTTCCATTCGGCTCATCTCTGCACTACTCTTCCTTATAGAGCTTTCATTTACTTCTGGATTGATCTTCTCCCAAGTGCTTCTTCTACTCCCAGAGTTTTAGCTTCCATAGACATGTATACATTCTTGACATCTAGTTTTTCCATTGTATTCTTTTAGTGAAACATTTTCTTTTGAACAAGGGATACACACATACACACACACGCACACACACACGCACACGCACACATACATACATGATCTCTTTTTGTTCTAGTCCAAAACCCATGTTATCAGTAAGGTTCAGAGATTCTGAGACAGTCTCCAACCATACTTTTTCTAAGAATCTTAAGTATGCCTGCTGTGCTCATTGACAAATGTGCATTTGGAATCCAGGATGTCTTTTGGCTTTGACCTACTTCAAAAACTTCTCTGGAATTTCAAAGTTCTCTGCCATGGGAACCATATAATGTTTTATGTGTCCAGTTTTTTGTAATAGTTTTTATTTGTATATATGCATAAATCAAAAATTATATTAAAAACTAGTGAAATTCAGTTAATATACCTATTATTAAATTTCTTTATGAAAGATTATAAAAATTTTAGGTGTTCAAAATTTTACTGTCAATACCATTTCTTTCATAGTAAAAATTCATTTTTAATACAGCTGAGATAACTTAAGATACCATACTAAATTTTGAAGCTATCTAAGGAAATCTTTTCTTCCCTCCTTTTGCCAGCTTAATTTCTATGAATATATTAGAGTTGTGAGAGACAAGATCCAGCACACTCTAGCAAAAGTAAACATTCTAAATGACAATATAAAGTTTAGAAGATTCAGACTTTAGTCTTAACATGCTCATGAGTTCTAAAGTAGCTTTCCAATAGCTCGAGTGACTGAAGATGTAGGTACTTCACTTTAGCCAAATCAACCTCTATCTAATGAGATCTATCAATTACCTCATAGCTTAAAGCTTGTACTTAATGCTACCATGAAATGATGCCATGTTGTAGTATAATGCACAATAGAAATCTTAGTTATTAATTTGCTATAATAGTCCTAATAGTTGAAAGATCATACAATAGAAGCCAATAGTCCAGTGTATTTTGTACTTTTGAAGCTAACACAGTGATTATGATTCTATTGATAATTCTGAAAGGTGGACTACTTGCTTACTCATGTACTTTGATTGTAAATACATGCAAAATAAAAATGTTAGGCACTGTCACCATTTAATTCATCAGTTTCCATAGGTATTACATTATCACATGTTCACCCAGAAACTAAATGTAAGCCTGGATTTTTGACTTCAGTTATCCTTAAGTAACTCAGTTTTTTTTCCCTGAAATTTGATTTCTTCTTTTTAATCCTATATTGGGTAAATCCTTTCTCCTCCAATGGATTTGAAGAGAATTGTCTTCAAATTCTCTTGCGATAAATATTTTGTTATTTAATTCATGCAATTTGGTTGTGAGACAGATCTACTCTGAGGAAGCTGAGAAAGAATATGGAAAAGTTTAACTTCAATTTAATCCCGGAGTATGAATGGCATCTCGGAGCTGTTCTTGAGACAAGGGAGGTGTCACACCTTATCAGTTGGCTCTGCCTGTGAGTCCAGCAAGTATGTGTGATGGGAAGGCATAACAAGGCATTTGTTAAGTGAAGATTATAGCTGAAAGATGCCAATAGTCAATACGCCCTTTTATTTGCTATTGACCAAATAAAGGGAATTGGCTACAAAAGGATGACCAGCCATAGTACAGAACAGAAATGGAATAGTGAATCAGATCAGTTTGCAAGCTGATTAAATTTTGCTACTAATTAATATTTTTCTAATTCCTCCTAATATTTGTAAAAGAAGAGTGTTGAAAGTTGTGGTCATTACCAAAGTTGTACATTCTAGGATGACATGCCTTTGGGAGAGTAGTTCTTAGCATACAGTTTGAAGACCTCTTGTAGTTGGTGAGGAGACCAAGAAAGTGGCTACTATTACTGAACAGGTTTGTGAGAACACTTGCAGTGCAAATGTTGAATTCTGCATTGTACTAACTGAATCACTTACTATTTTCACTACCGTTTTCTATTTTTCATATATGCAATACATAAAATAGATTTTTTTTAACTTTAAAAACATCATGGAATTTATAGTGGATTTTTGTATTAAGTATTCTCTCCATCATTAAGAGTCAAAGAAGGGGCTGGAGAGGTAGCTCAAGGGTTAAACTTCTGCCTTGCAGGCAGAAGGTCCTGAGTTCGGATCCTAGACCCCACGTATAGACGCTGGGCAGAAGGGGGGGCGGCCTGAGTTTCCGGTTCTGGTAGGGAGGAGCCTGTGAATCCCAAGGCAGAGTAAACAAGGAGGAGGTGGAGGCGTCCATGGTGGTTCCCAAATTCATCCGTGGTTCTACACACGCACACACATACATACACATGCACACACATACATACACATGCACACACATACATACACACGCACAATTGAATAAATAATAAATAAAAAATAAAAAAGCGTCAAAGAAGACAATCTTTATTTTAAACGGTAGGAACACCCTTCAATGTCACATTGACAAACAGTAAATGCATACACAGCATTGAGTAGGACTACAAACTAGAGAAAATGAAAGGGAAGTTCATGGGAAGTTATTCATATTACCTAGATTTTACCAGCTTAGGCTGTGATTTTCTTCATGGAAAATTTCCAGGCATGCATTCATTAGATATATGAATGTGAGTATTCAGTGACTAATAATTATAAAATGACTACCTTCCCGAGGGAGGGCACACTGGCATGTGAGAACTGGAAAGTTTTCTGTGGACGTCTGGCCTCTCCTTTTCCTGAAGGAAACAAAGGCTTGAAGTCATGCTGAGAAAGCATTCAGCATTGTTCCCTGATTCCCAGGTCAATTATTTCCATTATGCCACAAAAACAAATAATTCAAATTGTGAAATGACAGATAATCGTCCCAAAGCATATATATGCAGCCAAAAGTACAATTAGCTGGTGGCATGTGGTGCCTTGACTAGCAGGTGACACTTTTTATATGGCCCACTGGTGATAACTTTCACACTGTGATTAATCATACTAAGTAGCCTCTCTCTCTCTCTCTCTCTCTCTCTCTATATATATATATATATATATATATATATATATATACACACACATATATGTTTATAATTGATTCCTTCCTCCTTTGCATATGTTTCAATAAATTCTTTTTCCCATTATTTTCTAGCAAAGATGTAAAATGTACACAGTATTTTCCTTTATAATTTTTTTAAAATAAGGACAATTTTTTTTCTCAAGGACATTAAAATGTTTAAGCACAAAGTAAAACAGAAGACCTGTGAGCTGCCATTCATCTGGTGGCTGACACTGGTAATCCCAATATTTAGGAGTCTGAGTAACAGGATCAATGTGATTTTGAGGTCAGTTTGAGCTACATTGTGAGTTTCAGATCAGCATGATCTAGAATGAGGCCTGGCCTCAAAATAACAGAACAACACAAACAGAATAAAGTAACAATTATAGTGCCAATGCTGATTATTTCTAAGATGATTATGTGACTCATGTCACAGAAATAATGCTAATTTATTTTTGCACTGTGTCCATTCATTTGCATCTTCTTCATTATTGTAAAGCCCTGAGAAAGGGAAAGGAGACGGTTTGCAACACACTGCCAGCATCACCATGTTCCTTGTTCCCCTTTGAATAAAACTATCTTGTGAAACTAAAAATATTTTTCTTTTTCTTTTTTATTTGTGTGTATCAATTATAAAAAATGGTTTCATTCTGACGTTTTCATGTCAGGTTCTTTGGCTTATATTTATCTCCCCTGTTGATTACAATTGTTCCCTTCCTGCTAAGAGACCTTTCTTTCTCCTCTTCCTCTTCTTCCTCCTCTTCTTTCTCTTCTTCCTTTTTCTTCTCCTTCTCCTCCTTCTTCTTCTTCCTCTTCCTCTTCTTCTTCTAATGGCTGAACAACAACACATATTCTGCATCCATTCATCTGATGACAGGGATCTAAGCTGATTGTACACGGTGGCTACTGTGAATAGTGTGACCACACATGTACCTCTATTGATACTGATTTTGATTCCTTCATATACATAAGTATGTATGTGTGTTATACTTAGCTGGCTTATATGGTAATTATATGTTAAGCTGTTTTTGTTTTGAGCCAAGATCGAACTATGTTGGTCAGTCTGACCTTGATCTTGCAATCTTCTTGTTTCTTCCTCCATTTAGGCTAGTATTACAGGCATGTGCTGCCAACCACAACTCAATTTTTAGTTTTTTTTTTTAAAGAAACTCCATAATACTAATAACATCCCACCAACAGTGTATAAGAGTTTCTGTAACTTTTCTATTAGGCAGAGGAAAACAGTGCCTTTCCTCATACCATTCAGTGTAAGACAGGAGAACCTAAGGGGTGTGAACTTTTTGACAGCTTGGCAGTTCTTGCCTCTCATGTCCACACACACTGTGATTGGAAGCAGTTAATGCTTAGGGTTATCTTCTCAAGAATGTTTTCAGAACAAGCTGCCTTGGAGGACACTATCTCACTACGAAACAGAGAATGAATTTGTTTGCTGTTCAATATGACAAAGATAACTTAGTTTGAAAGGCAAAGGTTAGTAAGATTAGGTCTTAGGTCTAATAGAGCACTGGCTTCCTTAAACTCGGAGTCCTTCAATGATGACTGTATGTTCAGCATCCACACATGTTGCAGTTAGGATTTGGAGGACAAGAAAATTGACTGGGATCCAATGCTCATTTGCTTTTTTCCCTAGGTATAAAAGTACTTTGTTTTGATCCAGAAGTTATGTGTCTTCTATTTATTTATTTTTCAAGCAGAGTATAATCTCAAACTCTTCATGGTTCTGAACAGGCCAATCACTTATCATTGAGGGTACACATTTCTTCAGGTAACTGGTTATGATCACAGAAGGGAGCAGGTATATTTTTTTTTTTCCTTAAGAGAAATAAAAAAAAAACTTTGATCCCTTTGATCAAAGGCTAAAATTTACTTTTAAGATATTTATACATCGTGGGAGCTGGAGAGATGGCTCAGAGGTTAAGACTCTGTCTTGCAAGCAGAAGGCCCTGAATTCAGATCCCAAGTCCCATTGGGCCCTGGTGAGTGGAGCCTCGAAAATCCCAGAACAAAGCAAGGGAGGTAGAAGCAATCCGAGATGATTCCTGAAGTCACTCTTGGTTCTTCATAGGAACACACAGTGTCCTCTAATACACACACACACACACACACACACACACACACACACACACACACACACACAGTAAATAAATAAATAAATAAATAAATAAATAAATAAAATATTAAAAATGCACATACATTATGGAGTTTAAGGATGTTATGACTAATGACTAGATGCAGGTTAAGGAGGAAATTGGACCCAAAACAGTTAAAGCAATTTGAATATGAACAAAGAAGGAAGCCACAGAGCTGGGGAGATGGCTCAGTGGTAAAGTTTTGCCTCTTAGGCAAAAAGACCTGAGTTCAGATACCCAGATCCCAAGGATGGAAATGGCAGCAACCTACAATTCCAGTCCTGGAAAGCAGAGCCTGAGAAAACCCAGAACAAAGCAACAAGGAGGTTTAGCGTCACCCTCGAGCCTCCACAGGCACACACAATCAAAGTGACTTCTTGCACACACACGTACATGCTTGCACAAAAAAGGAAATCACAAAGCTATGGTGATTAAAATACCATAATATTGACATAACAGATCAGTGGAACAGAACAGAACCTAATATGTCTACAGCGCATTATTTTCAACAAAGGTCCTGAGAAGAATAAGGAGTAGAGGAAAATCTTCCTATTCAATGAATGGTCTAAAGAGGTTGAATACTTATATGAACAAATTGAAACTCTGTCCTTTCTTACTAGTTACAGAATCAACTCAAAATAGATTAGTGACCTAAATGTAAGATCAGAAACCATTAAACTATTAGAAGAAAATGTGGTAGAAATGCTTTAGGATATTGGAATGGGCAAAAACATAGGAAACAAAAGCAAAAATAGATAAATGGAATTTCATCAAGTTAAAAAGTATAGGCACATCAAGGGAAACAACAGCATAAGGGAGTAATTCATGGAACAGGAGAAAATATTTTCAAGTTACATAAATGGTAAGTTTTTAATAACAAGACAATATAAGGAACTTGTGCAATTATAAAAATTCAGTTAAATGAGTAATATATCTAAGTAGTTATTTTTCAAAGGATGTTTAACTCTTGATATTCACCTGGAGATTGTTTTAACAATATTGGTCAATATTAAAAATAGAGGTATGATGAAAAGCTGGCAAGACACAAGAAAATGAACACATTTCTGGTACTGGAATAATGTGTTTTAGTGAAGACCTTTTGGAAGGTGATTTGGGAATCTATCAAAATTTTAAATGTGAGTAGCTCTGAGGTAACATTACATATAACTAGAAATCTATCCTAGGGAAACAGTGCAAAGATATACATGTACAAGTACATGCATTGTTTCAATTCAATAACAAAATAATTTGAAAGATCTAATTATGTAGAGATTTATAAATGGTCAAAGTGCTGAGAAAAATGAACTATTCACTACTCAGTCCTAATAAGACATACATTCATGTCACCACATTTCAGAGAACACTGCAGAAATGGGGAGAGAGAGAATGTAGGAATGGAATATTATAGAATGTTATCTTCCAGACATGATATGGTTATTGAACTGAACTCCTTTTTAATATTAATTAATTAATTAATTAATTAATTAAATTTTTGTATGGGGTGTGTGTGTGTGTGTGTGTGTGTATCAGAGGCATTGTGTGTTCCTGCAGAGGACCAAAGGTGATTTCAAGAATTATCTTGGATTGCTTCTACCTCCTTTTTGCTTTGCACTGGGATGTCCCAGGCTCCACTCACCAGGGCCAAAAGTTCAGGCCAGTGCGCATTTCTACCTGGCATTTTTACATGAGGCCTGGGATCTGAACTCAGAACCTTCTGCTTGAGAACCTTGAGCCATCTCTCCAGACCATGGCCATTGAACTTTTTTTAAATTTTATTAAATTTACGTGCATGCTTCTCATCTCCCTCATTCCCCTCTCCCTTACTCCCTCCCTTCCCTTCCACTCTCATTCTATTTCACTCTCTCTCTCTCCTCCCTATGTGGGTCCAGTCTATTCTCTCCTACTCTCTTGTCCTTTGGTTCTCTAGGTCCTGGGGTTCCCTCTATACCATCTATTCTCATGGAGGTTCAGGCCTCAGTGGTACATCCAGAGGCCCTTCTTTGGGCGGCCTGCTAATATGGACACTCCCCTACCTGTCTGACCCTTTCCTCCTAAGGATCCTACTTCCTGAAACTATTTCTCCTGAGGTCCATGCAAGTCCATGGGGGCATGCTGACATGGTCACCGCTGTGAAGATCTGATGAGTTCAAGTCCTATTGCCCTGAGTTCCTGGCTGCAGCTGCCCTATCTTGAGTGGAGTGACCTGTCCAGCAAGGGAACTCTCCATCTTTATTTAGGCTTTTACACTCTTACTGCCCTCTTTTCCACAAAATTCTTTGAACCTCCAGATGGGGAGAGATTTGGCTGGCCTGGTTCTAGGTGAACATAGTAGGATTGCTGGTGTTCTGTGTTCAAGTTGTTTATTGTCCATTTTGCTATTCTTGCACTGCATAAGGCTGCATCCTATCTGGGTGTTCCTATCCAACAATACAGAAACTGTTGAAGAGAGGCCTTTATGTAAGAGAAGGTTTTAAGGAGAGGGAGGATCAGGAGTAGGGCACAGTAGTAGGTGGGGTCAACCTCCAGGACATCATCCAGATGTCTCCTAATCACTACCCCCACCTCTATGATGTAGAACGCGTCTAGTGCTTCAAATCACTCCAAGCACCAGAGACCAGGAAGGAGACTGACTGTGGTTTGGATCAGATATCTCTCTAATTATAAGCCTTTCTTGACGCGACCTTGTTTCTTTATTGAATTTTGTTCCTTTGTCTTCATTCTCTTTGGGTTTTCTTTTCTTTACCTTCCTATTTTTAATCCTTTGTGGTTGTGAGGGTAATAAAAAGATTTTCCCTTGAATATATCAAGTATGAGGGCTTGGAATTAGGTTCCAGTTATAAAGGAGAACATGTGACGTTGGTTTTCTGTGCTTGGGATACTTCATACAGTATGATTTCTTCCAGTTTCATCATGTATATGTGCCACATTTTCATTATCCATTCATCAACTATTGGACATCTAGGTTGATTCCATGGCTTTGCTATTGTGAATAGTGCTACAATGAACATGGATGCACATAAGTCTCTATGGTACAATGAAATATTTTGGGGGGAATATTCCCAGCAGTGGTATAGCAGAGTATATAGCATTTATACATGGCATTTCAATTTTTAACTTTTTTAGAAATCACCATACTGATTGTCATAATAGTTGTACAAGTTTGCATTCCCACTTGCAACGTATGAGGGTATGTTAAGGTCTTTGATCCATTTGGACTTTATTTTCGTGCACAGTAATAAATAAGGTCTAGTTTCAAACTTCTGCATGTGGATATCTAGTTTTTCCAGCACCATTTGTGGAAGATACTGTTCTTTTACCATGTTTTCTGGGCCTCTATGTCAAAAATCAGATGACTGTATGTGTAGGGGCTTATTTCCGGGTCCTTCATCCCTTATCCATTGATCTATGTGTCTATTTTGGAGCCAGTACCATGCTGTCTTTATTGCTATGGATTTGTAGCATAGATTAAGGTCTGGCATGGTTATTCCTCCAGCTTAGTTTTTGTTACTCCCGATTACTTTAACTATCCTGGGCCTTTTGTGCTTCCATATGAATCTCTAGATTGCTTTGTCAATTTCTGTGAAGAATTGCCTTGGGATTTTGATTGGTATAGCATTGAATCTGTGTATTACTCTTGGTAGGATGGCCATTTTTATGATGTTAATTCTACCGATCCAGGAGCATGGGAGGTTTTTTTTTTTTTTTGCCTTCTGGTGTCTTCCAAAATTTCTTTCTTTGGAGTTCTAAAGTTTTCATTCACTTCCTTGGTTAGATTTATACTAAGGTATTTCATTTTTCTAGGGGCAAAGGTAAATGGGATTGTTTCTCTTAGGACTTTCTCAGATTTTTCATCCTTGGTATATAAGAAAGCCACTGATTTTTGAACATTGACTTTGTATCCTGCCACTCTACTGAAACTTATGAATTAATTCTAGGAGTTTCCTGGTAGAATTTTTGGGGTTTCTCAGATAAAGGATCATGTACTCTGCAAATAGGGATAAGTTGACTTCTTCTTTTCCTATTTGTATCCCTTCTATTTCCTTTTCTTGCCTAATAGCTCTAGCCAAGACTTCAAGTACAATATTGAATAAAAGTGGTGAGAATGGGCAACCTTGCCTAGTTCCTGACTGAAGAGGGAATGCGTCAAGTTTTTCACCATTTAGAATGATCCTTGCTATAGGCTTCTTGTATATAGCCTTTATTATATTGATGTATGTTCCTTCCATTCCAGCTGTCTCCAACACTTAAATCATAAAGGGGTGTTAGATTTTGTCAAAAGATTTTTCTGCATCTATGTGCTTTTGTTCCTTAGATTTGTTTATAAGATGGATTAAATTTATTGATTTGCATATGTTGAACCAACCTTTGTGCCTGTAATAAATCCTACTTGATCATAGTGAATAATTCTTTGGATATGTTTTTGAATCTGGTTTGCTAAAATTTTGTTGCGAATCTTTGCATCTGTGCTCATCAATGAGATTGGCCTGTAGTTTTCTTTTTTATTGTATCTTTATTTGGTTTTGGGATTACTTAATACTGGCTGCATAGAAAGAATTTGGGAGTGTTCCTTCCCTTGCTATTTTATGGACTAGTTTAAGAAGTAGTGGTTTTAGTTGTTGTTCAAATGTTTTGTGTAATTCTGCATTGAATATATCTTTTTTTTGGCTGGGAGATTTGTAATTACTTCTTTAATTTCATCACTTGTTATAGGACTGTTTAAATAATTCAATTCATCCTGATTCAATTTTGGTAAGTTGTGCATATTAAGAACTTCATCCATTTTTTTCTGATTGTCAAATTTTGTAGAATAATAATAATAATAAATTTTTGAAGTATGACTTTATGATTCTCTGAATTTCCTTGGTATCAGTTGTAATACTCGATTTTCATCTCTAATTTTATTAATTTTGGTTTTCTCTCTTTTGGTTTCAGTTAATTTGACTAAGTGTTTGTCAATCTTGTTAATGTTTTCAAAGAACCAGCTCATTGTTTGGTTGATTCTTTGTATCATTTTCCTTATTTCAATTTCAGATATTTCTTCCTGGATTTTGCTAATTTCTGATCTTCTACTGCTTTTGGGATTGTATTGTTCTTGTCTCTCTAAAGTTTTAAGTTGCATTGTGAAGTTGTTTACCTGTGATGTTTCCATTTTTTTATATAGGTATTACGTTCTATAAACATTCCCCTTAGGACTGCCTTCTGTGTATCTCAAAGATTTTGATATGTTGTATGTATCTTTATTTTTAGGAATTTTTGAATTTCCCTTTTGTCTGAACCCAATCCTTCTTCAGTATCATGGTATTTAATTTCCAAGAATTTGTGTATTTTCTGACATTTACTTTGTTTTGGATGTCTAGTTTTATTCCATAATGGTCAGATAGGGTACAAGATAGTTTCAAAGTTCCTGTACATGTGGAGGTTTGCTTTGTGCCCCAATATGTGGTCTATTTTGGAGAAGGTTTCATGGGCTGCTGAAAAGAATGTGTATTTCCTTATTATTCGGATGAAAGATTTGGTAGAGGTCTGTCAGGTTCATTTGGGTTATGGCTTGATTAAGCTTCAGTGTATCTCTGTTCAGTTTTTGGTGCAAGTGGGGTGTTAAAATCCCTTACTATTATTGTGTTTGGATTGATTTCTTGTTTAAATTTGTAATGCATTTAATGAATGTGGCTGAGCCTATATTAGGTGTATACATGTTTAGTATTGTGAAGTCTTCCTGATGAATTGTTCCTTTGCCTAATATGTAGTATCCTTCTGTGTCTCTTATGATTTCTTTTGGTTTGAAGTGTATTTTGTCAGATATTGGAAAGCTACTCCTGCTTATTTCCTTTTTCCATTAGCTTGCAGTACTTTTGACCAGCCTTTTGCTCTGAGAATGTGCCTATCTTTCAGGATGAGATATGTTTCCTGTAGGCAGCAGATTTCTGGGTTGTGATATTTGACCCATATTTGTAGTCTCTGTCTTTTTGATTGGAGAGTGAATTCCATTAATGTTTAGGGTTATAATTGAGAAATGCGTGTTGGTTCCTGTTATTTTTTATTTTGTGATTTTTACATGTGTATTTCTTTACTAGAAAGTTATGTTGGTATTATTTTCCCCTTCTGCTTCTGTCCCCTCAGATATATTCATCTTTTTTTTTTTCAAGTTTGAACATCTTTTCTGGGATCTTTTGTAGGCCTGGTTTGGTATTCATGTAAGCTTATAGCTTGTTCTTATGGTGGAAGATTTTTCTTTTGCCCTCAATCATAACTGATAGATTTTTTTCTAGTTTAACAAGCATATTGAGTACTTATCTCTGCTTCCCTCCAGCTCTCTTCCACCCATCTTTATTCCCTTCCTCAGTCCATCTCATTCCCTCCCACTCTCTGCCTGTCTACTTCATTGGTTCTCCTGGTAAGACTTTCTATTGAATTTTGGATTATATCTTTCTTATTTTTAATTTCATGCTTAATCTTTGTATGCATTTTTTTCAACTGCTCTATGCCTGGTTTTGTTTCTTTAACTGTCTTTTTTGTTTCATCTAGGTGCCTATTGTGCTCCTGTGATACTGGTTTATGAGGTCAATTAACTCCTCTTGGATTTCCTCTTTCATTATTTTGATCATGGTAAAGATCTTGCTTTGAAAATCTTTGTCTTGAATATTGAATTCTTGACTAATATCTGAGGAGTTATTCTGGTAGGGATCCATTGTTATGGGGGTCAATGTTTTTTTGTGGGGAGTTGTTAATGGTTTTTATTGTTTTTGTGAATTTATGGTGTGACTGATAATTTTGTGTTTGATTTCTAGAATCTTTCTTGGTGTGTGTTTATGACTGTTGTGAATTAGACAGAATTGCTGCACTTAGACTGTTGTTGTCACTGTTTACCTAAATGATTAAGGTCTCAGTCTAGCATGCCTTGCTGTTATTTTGTGGATAAAATGATATGAAATAAGAAAAAGTGTGAAGGCCCTATTATATATTATGTGCCTTGCTGTTATTTTGTGGATAAAATGATATGAAATAAAAAAAAGTGTGAAGGCCCTATTATGGTTCTGGGAGTTACAGAGTTAAGATCTAGATTTGTCTGGATGTTTGAGATTGGATGTCAAGGGTTGTAATGTGTGGTTTGGGTTAAGTACTGAATGAACTTTATATTATGAAATAGTGTGGATTTTATAATCAGGAGGTGGGGTTTAGAGTACTATGACAACTACTAGTTCCTTCCAGGTTTATGAAGGTGTATATTTAATGCCCTAAAGGTTAGGTCTGTAGAGTTTTGGGTGTACTGTACAGAAGTCTGAAGCAGAGGTGACTGTCAATTGAGATGAGAAGGAAAGTGAAAAGGATTACTTATCTTAGGGTGGATGTGAGGATTCCCTTCTGTTTGATGGAAGGAGCTTTAGGGTCCTGATTAACAAGGTGTTGGTGCTCTGGTTCCAGGTTTATGGTGCCTATGGACTGTGTTAATATCAACAGACGCAAAAAGAGAGGAAATCCACTCTGTCAAAACCTACTGGTGTCCCAGAGCCTAGGACAGTGACTGAGGACCAACGAGGAGCCCAATGTCATGCACAGGCCCAGAGCCCAAAAGGGCGGTTGAATGCTTGAACTTACAGCACTGTGGTTACTTTCACAAGACCTGTCCAGGATTGGACCTATTCATAGTCATTGAGAAAGAGGAGGGAATGCCCCCCAAAGTCCCACTCCAGTCTGAGGATTTATGAGAAGCTAATAGTTGTTGAGAGAAGAGAGCCATTTTCTTTAGTAGGAAACCATTGGTCCTTTTGTTCCTATAAATAAACTCTCATCCATGCTTCTATAAATAACCCTAAGCAAAATAGTAGGCACACACACACACACACACACACACGCACACACACACACGCACACAGAGTACAAGGGGGATTAGTTGGAAAGAAGGAAATCAGGAGAAGTGGGGGAGTCAGAAGAGGGCAATGTCAGTGAATATGATCAAAATACATTATGTACATGTATGAATGTCATAATGAACTCCATCACTGTGATGTTAATATATGCTAATAAGAGACTTAAAAATGAAAGCCAATTAGTGCAAGCATAGCTTAATAAATTATAGAGAATTTATACTATGAAATATTATGTAACCATTTAAAATATTGCTCATGGAACTTTAAAGTAATAAAGTCTTATGAAGGGTTTGAGAGTGAAATGGGTAGGCAAAGGGGTATGAAGGTGTTTTAGTCCATAGAAAATTTATAAAATCTTTGAAATAAGAAAATTCACATATTGTGTACAACTTTTAGATGAGGTTTAAAAGGAATAAGAAGTTTAATAAGAATAAGAAGTTTAATAAGAATAAGATGAGAAACAGAATATTCATTCTTTATAGCCTTCATTGACTGTATGAAGAATTAACTTTAAAAATGATTAATTGATACATAATAATTATATCTATTTATGTGATATAGTGCTTTGCTACTGGTATGCAATATATAATAATCAAGTCAGGACAATGAGCATTTCTATCACCTCAAACACTTAACATTTTCGTATGTATTAGAGACATTCAAAATCCTCTCTGGCCATTTTGAAAGGATAATAAATTGTGAGCTATGGTTTCTGCTATGTAGTATGAAGTGCCAAAGCTTGTTCTTTCTTTCTGCATTTTTCTTGGTGGCTGCTAGCCAGCTTGCCTGTATACCCTTATTCATATACTTCTAGCCTCTGATAATCACAGTTTTGGTCTTTGCTCCTACAAGATCAATTGTTTGGACTTCTACATGTGGAAAATGCATTTTTAAAGGAACAAAATCATAACAACATGATGAAATAAGAGAGTGATCCAGGGAAAGACTTGACAACTTAAGGAAGTCCATGAAGACAGAAGTCAGATAAGATCAATATTCGAATTGGCAGAGAAACTAGGACAACAGTAAAAACTAGAACAAACCTTGAAGACAACATACACCCTTCCCAAAGGCATCAGAAAAGCTGGAAATTCAGAATTTATTAATAAAACAGTAGGAAATGGTTCATAACGTTGTCATTGGTAATAAACTGGTATTAACAAGACATTCAGCACACAGGATTGGCCAGACTCCAAACCCCAGTACATTGGTGCCATTTTAATGTGGGCTAAAGCCAAACCTGAGTTGTCCCCTCTGAAGAAAGCAAGGGATCAGCTGCAGAAGAGAGGGCAAGTGCTGAATGAATGCTAGGGCCTGAGGAATAAATGGAGCTGAGCTTGAGCTAATTGACATCAGGTGTCCATGACAGAGGCTAAGGAAAGAAAACAAAAATGAAATGTTGTGCTCAAAGTTCTTCCAACTTTAGCTGTCTTTGACCATGAACTTATGCAGGAATCAGCTCTCTCTGTCTCGTGCCCAAAGGCACGAACCTATAATAAGTCCTTATATAGAGGAAACTGGATACCTCCTGGGAGAACCAAACCACCATCTGGCTTTTCATGCCCATAGTCACAAAGGGGAGCTCTGCAGTAGCAGTTTGGAATGCAAAAATGGCAACAATTAAAATTTGTTCCGATACAGGGACGTTTGAATAAAATGCAGCACACTCTTTATTATAAAACATTATCAGCATTGTGAACTCAGAAAATTCTGTATGCACTGAGGCAGAGAAATATCTGCACTATCTATTAAGTGGAATGCAACTTGTAATATGAATGTTGTGATTCTGTTTTTACTCAAATAAAAAAAGGAGTCTGTCAGGAAAGAAGTGGGAGACTGCCACAAACTTAGGACAATAGGAATTTCCATGGAGGATAGAAAAAGTGAGGCTGAGTCTAACTTTTCAACTCAGACACTGTATTTTCTGAAATATTTTTCACTAATAAAAAGGCTTTTGTTTTGCCAAAAAAAAAAAAAAAAAAAAAAAAAAAGGACTAGAAAGGTGGCTCAGCTGGAAAAGATGCCTATGCCACTGGAGTTCTATCTGGGAGCCCACATGGTTGGAAGGAGAGAAAAGATTTGTCAACATTGTCTTGAGATCTCTACAGCCAGGTTGTGGCAAATAGAAATGTTCTCTGTCTCTGTCTCTGTCTCTCTCTGTCTCTCTCTCTCTCTCTCTCTTTCTTTTTTTTTTATAAATTTTTTTATTTATTCAATTGTGCATGTGTGCGTAAGTATGTGTGCGCACACGTGTGTGTCTGTGTGTGTGTAGAACCACGGACGAATTCAGGAACCACCATGGACGCCTCCACTTCCTCCGCCCCGGGATTCACAGGCTCCGCCCTACCAGGGCCAGAAATGCAGGCCGCCCCCGCTTCCGCCTGGCGTCTATACGTGGGATCTGGGATCCGAACTCAGGACCTTCCGCCTGCAAGGCAGAGGCTTAACCCCTGAGCCACCTCTCCAGCTCTCTCTCTCTCTTTCTAATAAAAAAAGTGCTTAAAAAAAGAAAACTTAGAGAAAAAAATTTCAAAAATGCATTCAAATAATAATTGCCTCAGTATAATGTAGCTACCAATATATCCAGTCTGGAAAGATAAAAACACCAGCAGTGTTTATCCTTGAGCCAGTCAGCTTACAGTTATGACTTACATTCCCTATACCTTTCTAATCACTGAATTTTGGGAACAGTGTTTTCAGAAACAGTGATTGAAGCTCTTTGAGCCCCTCTATCATATATAGGATGGAGAGCAAATGGACATTGTAATGGACAACTCCCACCCAAACACCACGGCCCTTGCATACCTGTAAGCGCCTGCCCCATCTTGGTCTCCAGACCCACTTCTGGTTGCATGAAGCACACCCCAAACAAAAGGTAGACTGGGGAGATGAGTGTGTTAGAGGTGAGGGGCAGCTGTGCCTTCTGGCAACTCCGGGGTTCTGTTCCTGGGTATCCTGCAGGTTGGAACTTCAATTTGGTTTCTATGAATTAGAGTGACTGATCTTTCCCCTCACAAAACTATTTCTTTATCTGGCACCTTGATGAACTTTGCAGACATAGGTTACCTGAAACACTTAGTAAGTGGAGGTGTGAATGTGTCAAGGAGACATGAAAAGAATAGAAAGTAACAAGAGAAAGCCAACCTGCTCTCTGAGTGGTTATCTCTGTGGCTCCCATCTTTAACCTGGGTTCTCCGACTAAGATCTGGGTATGCTCATTTTGTGGGGTTATCTTTTGTTAGGAATGGAAAGGAAAATGGACTAAGCTTGAAAGTCAGGCTGTCTGTGTCCTTCAAAACTGTAAAAGCAGAAAATGAAACAAGCCATAGCGCTCTTCCATGCATGCTTATTTTTTGCCAGCCTCCCAGGGGAAACTTAGGGGTTTCCATTGACATTGCACTCCCACGTGACCGGGAACTATTTACCAGGAGGCATTTCCTCTCTTCAATGGAGCAAATCAGCAGCCACATGGTTCCTGTGTTTTCCTCAGTGCGGCCAAAATAAGAGAGAGAACAGTATTGTGGCTGCAAAGCAGCTGTGGGAGGGAATTTCATTAAACCCACAAAAAGAAACTACAGAAGGAAAAAGTATTTGAAGCTGATATGTAGGGAATTTTGGCTCAGGAATAGAAAAAGCATCACTCTTGAACAACGTGCATTTTTCAACACCTAGATAACATTAGAACTACTTATGTGGGTCATCAGCTGTTGATATTTTTATAACTTTGTTTCATTTTTATTTTTATTTGTTTCAATCTCCTTAATCCCTATTCCCATCACCCCCTCCTTTTCCCTGATAACTCCTCATATTTCCTGTAGTTTTATTGTCTTTCATTATTTTTTTTTCCACTCATACAAACTTAATAGGTCTCTGGTCCCCTCTCTCCCTCCAGCTCTCCCTGGATCCCCTGGCTCTCCTCCCCCTTTTCCCCTTCCATTCCCCCCTTCCCTTTCTCCTAGTGCTCCCTGCTCCCCCCCCCCCATTCCAGCATCCATTACTGTGCATGTCAAACTTCCCTCTGGGTTCTCCTTTCTGATGAGGTGTAAGGACTCAGTAGCATTGCCTAAAGCTCTTTCTTGTATTCCCCTTTAGTATAGGAACACTATTGTGGATGTTAATCCCTTGCTTCTAAGGATCCTAGTGCCTGTGATCCATGCTAGACTTTGGGGGATCAATGCCATGTCAGTCATTGTGCAGGTCATGCAAAGTTCTATTATGATTACTTCAGCCCTAACTTATGTGGAGTATCTTGCATATTGTTGCTCCTCCCCATCTTTAGGCTCTTACAATCTTCCCGCCTCCTCTTCCACAAATTTCACTGAGCTTTAGGATGGGGAGAGATTAGGCTGGCCTGGTTCCAGGTGATTAATGTAGGATCTCTGGTGTTCTGAATTGTGAATTTTTTTTTCCAGTTTTGCTGTTCCTCCACCACCCTTGGCTCCATCTTGATGGGTATTGGATGTCACCTCCTAGACAGAGATAAAAGGCTGTTAAAATAGAGTCTTACTATAGTGGCTCCTAGTACCAAACCCACCCAGCCCATGTAGAGACACTCAAAAAAAATCTCTGTAATATCTACAGTAGTTGCAAGGATTATGAACAGAAGAGATGGGGTAGGGGGGCCACACCACAAAAAAGGAGAGAGGGGACCATGTTACAACAGAGAAAACAGGCCTCCATCAAGGACTCAAATAAGTAATGAGACATCTGATTAAGTTCACAGACTTTCGTTCCTGATCATTTACTACTGAGGGGGTATGATCTCACCAGAAGAGGAGGGCATATAGTCTGGCAGATAAAAAGTAGCCATTTTGCAAATGGGTGATAGACCCCTCCCTCACTGTGGTTTCCTACTTTTAATACATCTACCTTTGAATGTGCTCTTATAACAAGACTCTAGATTAACAGCTTTTTGTCTCTGGCCAGGGGGTGACATACAATGCCTATCAGGATGGAGTGAAGGGCATTGCAGGAGCAGCAAAACTGCAAAAGAAAATCAACAAACCACAATCCAGAACTTCAGAGAGTCTATATCAACCACCTAGAACTAGGCCAGCCTAATCTCTCCCTATCCTGAAGCTCAGGGACATTTGCGGAAGATGGGGCGGTAAGAGTGTAAGAGCAAAAGGATGGGAGGAGCAATGATTTGCAAGATACTCCACACAAGTTAGGGCCGAAGCAATCATAATTGGACTTTGCATGCCCTGAGCAATGTCCAACACACTATTGTCCTCACAAAGTCTAGCATCTGCTAAAGGCACCAAGATCCTTGGAGGCAAGGGATTGGCAGCCACAGCAGTGTTCCTATACTTAAGGTGAACACGGGAAAGGGTTCAAGGAATGGCCACTGGGTCCTTGTACGTCATCGGAGAGGAGGGCTCAGAGGAGAATCAGGCATGCACAAGAAAGGACTCTTTGGGAATTGGGGCGGGAGGCACTGGGGGATGGGGAGGGAGGTGAGGGGAGGGGGAGCAGGGGGTTCGGGGGGAGGAGGAGGGAGGGAGGGAACTGGTGTACCTATTAAGTTTGTATGAGCTGACATAATAATAAAAAATGTAAAAAAAAAGAGTAGATTCAAAGGTAGATGGAATAAGAGTATGAGACCATGGTGGGGGGGGTCAGTCTCTCATTTGCAGGATGGTTACCATCTATCTGCCAGACTCCATGCCTTCCCTTTCTGGTGAGATCATACCCTTTCAGATGCAAGTGACCAGTAAGGAGAGTCTGTGAGCCCAACCAGATATCTCATTACTTACTTGCAGTCCTTGATGGTAGCCTATTTTCTTTGCTGTAGCATGATCCCCTCTCTCCTTGTTTCTGGTAGGGCCCTCCTTCCCCTACCCTCCTGCTTATAATCTTTGCAATTACTGTAGGTATTACAGAGAATTACCTTTGAGTGTGTCACTAAGTGGGTTTGGTACTAGGAGCCACCTATTAGGGAGTACATACAGTGTTTAATTTTCTGTGTCTGGGATACTTCACACAATATAATTTTTTCTAATTCCACCCATTTCCTGGCAAATTTTATTAATTCATCATTTTTGATGGCTGAGTAGTATTCCATTCTATAAATGTACCATATTTTCCTTATCCACTCGCAACTGTTGGACATTTGGGTTGATTCCATGACTTTGCTATTGTAAACAGTGCTGCTTTGAACATGGTTGTGCTTGTGCTATTGAGGTGAACTTTGCAGTATGAGGAATTATTCCCAGAAGTGGAATAGCAGGGTCATATAGAATTTCAATCTTTAACTTTTGTAAGAATCGCCAGACTGCTTGTCAGAGTGGTTGTATAAGCCTGCATTCCCACCAGCAATGTAGGAGAGATCCCATCTCGCCATATCTGCTCCAGCTTTTGGTGTTGTTTGTATTGTGGATTTTTGCCATCCTGATCGCGGTGAGATGATGTCTCAACGAGGTTTTGATTTACATTTCCCTGAGCATTTTTAAAGATATTTGTTAGACATTTCAATTTCATCCTTGGTAAAGTTTCTTTTAAGTTCCAAGGCCCATTTTTTAATTGGCCCATTTGTTTCCTTGGTGTTTAGTTTTCTAAGTTCTTCGTGCATTCAGGATAATAGAGCTCTATCAGATATGTGGTTATTGAAGATTTTCTCTCATTCTGTGGGTTGCCTTTTTGCTCGGTTTACAATCTCTTTATCTGAGCAGAAGCTCTTTAATTTCAAAAGATCCCATCTGTTGAGTGTTGGTTGTAGTGACTGTGCATCGGATTTCCATTTAGGAACTGTTGGCCTAATCCAATTAGCTCGAGGGAGTTCCCTACCTTTTCAACTAGGATTTTGTATAGTCTCTGGCCTTATACTGAGGTCCTTGACCCATTTGGAATTAATTCTTGTTCATGGTGACAAGTACAGGTCCGGTTTTAATCTTCTGCATGTGGACATCCAGTTTTTCTAGCACCATTTTTTGAAGATACTGTTCTTTTTCCATTGGATTTTTTGGGCCCCTTTGTCAAAGATCAAATGGCTGTAATTGTGTGGGCTTATATCTGGGTGTTCAACTGTTATAGATAGATCTATATGTCTATTTTGGAGCCAGTACCAGGCTGTTTTTATAACCATATAGTATAGATTAAGGTTTGGTATGGTGATACCTCCAGCAGTGTTTTTGTTACTCAGGATTGTTTTTACTATCCTGGGTCTTTTGTGCTTCCTGTGAATTTTGATATTTGTTTGGTCAATTTCTTCAAAGAATTGCTTTGGGATTTTGATTGGTATAGCATTAAATATGTATATTGCCTTTGATAGGATGATCGTTTTTATGATATTGATTCTGTCAATCCAGGAACATGGGAGGTCTTTCCACCTTCTGGTGTCTTCTGTAATTTCTTTATGTTTTAAAATTTTCATTGTAAAAGTCTCTTATTTTGTTGGTTAGGTTTATACCAAGGTATTTCATTTTTTTAGGGGCTATAGTAAATGTGATTGTTTCTCTCAGGGCTGTTTCACTTCTTTCATCCTGGGCAGAGAGGAAAGCCACTGATTTTTGTACATTTATTTTGTATCCTACCACCCTGCTGAACTTCTGTATTGTTCCAGAAGTTTGCTGATGGAGTTTTTGGGATCACTCAGGTATAAGATCATGTCATCTGCAAATAGAGATAACTTGACTCCTTCCTTGCCAATTTGAATCCCTTTTATCTCCCTCTCTGTCTTATGGTTTCACCTAAGACTTCAAGTACAATATTGAATAGAAGTGGTGAGAGTGCACAGCCTTGTCTAGTTCCTGATCAAAGTGGGAATGCTTCAAGTTTTTCCCCATTGAGTATAATCCTTGCTGTGGGCTTGTTGTATACAGCTTTTATTATATTGATAAAGGTTCCTTCCATTCCTACTGTCTCTAGCGTTTTGATCATAAAAGGCTGTTGGATCTTGTCAAAAGCTTTTTCTTCATCTATCGAGAGTATCATGTGGTTTTGAACGTTGGACTGGTTTATATGGTGAATTACATATATTGATTTGCATATGTTGAACCAACCTTGTGTGCCTAGGATAAAGTCTACTTTATCACTGTGAATGATCTTTTTTATATGTTTTTGAATCCTATTTCCAAAGACTTTGTTGAGAATCTTTGCATTTGTGTTCATCAGAGAGATTGGCCTATAGTTTTCTTTTTTAAGTGTATTTTATTAGGTTTTGGGATTAAGACGATTTTCGCTTCATAGAAGAAATTTGGTAGTGTTCCTTCCTTTGCTATTTGATGGAACAGTTTAAGGAATATTGGTGTTATTTGTTCCTTAAATGTGTGGTAGAACTCTATGCTGAATCCGTCCGGTCCAAGACATTTTTTGGTGGGAAGATTCGAGATTACTTCATTGATTTCCTCATATGTTATAGGACTATTTAAATAATTGTAAACTTCCTGATTCAATTCAAGTAAGTTGTGCTTACTTTAGAATTCATCCATTTCTTTTGTATTACCAAATTTCACAGAGTATAAGTTTTTGAAATATGACATTATAATTCTCTGAATTTCTTGGGTATCAGTAGTGATAACTGCATTTTCATTTCTAATTTTGTTAATTTAGGTTTTCTCTCTCCTGTTTTTGGTTAATTTAGCTAGGGGTGTATCAATCTTATTGATTTTTTCAAATTACTAGCTTTTTGACTGGTTGATTCACTGTATCGTTTTCCTTATCTCAATTTCTGATATTTCCCTCCTGATTTTACTAATCTCCTCTCTTTTACTGCTTTTGGGATCAGATTGCTCTTGTGTCTCCAAAGTTTTCAGCTGCATTGTTAAGTTATTTATTTGTGATGTTTCCATTTTTTTGATGTAGGCATTAAGAGCTATGAACTTATCTCTTAGGACAGTTTTCATCGTGTCCCAAAGATTTTGATAAGCTATATTTTCATTATCATTGGCTTCCAGGAAATCTTGAATTTCCTTTATAATTTCTTCCTGAATCCAATTCTCATTAAGCATCATAGGGTTTAGTTTCCAGGAGTTAGTGTATTTTCTGTTGATCTTTGCTTTGTGTATGTCAAGCTTTAGACCACAGTGGTCTGATAGGGTACAGGCTAGAATTTCACCTTTCCTGTATATGTGGAGATTTGTTTTGTGGCCCAATATGTGGTCTATTTTGGAGAAAGTTCCGTGTGCTACTGAGAAAAATGTGTATTCTTTGGTGTGTGGATGAAAAGTTCAAGAGAGATCTGTAAGGTCCATTTCAGTAAGAGTTTGATAAAGTTGCAATGTGTCTCTGTTAAGTTTTTGACCTGTTGATATATCGCATGTTGAGAGGGCGGTATTGAAATTTCCAAGAATTATCATTTGGGGGTTGATTTTTTGCTTCAGATGCTGTAAGGTTTGCTTAGTGAATGTGAGGAGCCCGTATTAGGTACATATGTTCAGTATTGTGACGTCTTCCTAGTGAATTGTACCTGTGACTAAAATGTAATGTCCTTCTGTGTCTGTTATGATTTCTTTTGGTTTGAAGTTCATTTTGTCCGATAGCATAATAGCTACCTCTGCCTGTTTCCTGGTTCCATTTGGTTGCAGAATGTTGGACCAGCCTTTTATTTTTAGGATATGCCTATCTTTTGTGGTGAGATGAGTTTCCTGAAGGCAGCAGATGGAGTGGTTGTGATTTTTAATCCAAGTTTGTAATCTGTGTCTCTTGATTGGTGAGTTAATTCCATTTACATTTAATGTTATAATGGAGAAAATACTTTTAATTCCGGACACTTTTTATGTTTAGTGGCTTTCGTAAGTGTATTATTTGGCTTGTATGTTTTGGTGGTATTATACTTCCTTCCTGTCCTCCTGGATATGCTTGTTCTTTTCTTCAAGCTTGAGTATCTTGTGTAGCATTTTTTGAAGGCATGGTTTGGTAGACATATAAACCTTTAAGTCATCTTTATGCTGGAAAACTTTTCTTTCCCCCTTGATCATGACATAGTTTTGCTGGGTATATCAGCCTGGGTTGACATTTTTGCTCATTCAATATTTGAAGTATGTCTCTCACAAGCTCTTCTTGCTTTTACTGTTTCCATTGAGAAGTCATTTGTTATTTTTATAGGTTTACCTTTGAAAGTGACTTGTTTTTTTTCCCTTGAAGCTCTCAGCACCTTTTCTTTGTCTTGAATGTGGAGTGTTTTGACTATTATTTGCCATGGCAAGTTTCCATTTTGGTAATATCTGTTTGGAGTGCAGAATGCCTCTTGTATTTGGATGGGACTCTTGTTCTTTAGATGAGGAAAGTTTTCCTCTATGATAATTTGAAATATTTCCTCAGGTGTGGTATTTTGAGATTCTTGTTCTGGTATTCCATGAATGCGCATATTAGACTTCTTCAAGGTGTCCCATAGCTCTTGAATATTTCTTTCAAGTATCTTTTTGGCTTTAACAATGTCTTCCATTGAGCTGGTTAATTCTTCCACTTTGTCTTCAAGATCTGAAATTCTAGTTTCTGCTTCATTATTTCTGCTGATAAGACTCTCTGTTGAATTCTAGGTTAAAGATAACTTGTCTTTTCGTTCAATTTTATCTGAAAAAAATCAACAAACCAGAATTCAGAACGTCAGAGACTCTATATCAACCACCTGGAGGCAGGCCAGCCTTATCTCTCTCCATCCTAAAGCTCAGGGAAATTTGCAGAAGAGGGGGTGGTAATATTGTAAGAGCCTAAAGATGAGGAGGAGTTATGACATGTAAGATACTCCGCACAAGTGAAGGTGGAAGTAATCATAATAGGACTTTGCATGACCTGTGCAATGACCAACATATCATTGACTCCCTCCAAAGTCTAGCATGGATCACAGGCATTAGGATCCTTAGAGGCATGGGATTAATGGCCACAATAGTATTCCCATACTAAAGGGGAACACCAAAAAGTACTCTAGGCAAAACTACTGACTCCTTATACCTCGTTAGAGAGGAAGACCCAGAAGGAAGTTTGACATGCACACTAAAAGATGCTCTAGGGATGGGGGGGACAATGGGAGAAAGGGAAGGGGGGAAAGGAAGGGGAAAACAGGGGAGGGAGCAAGAGGATCCAGGGAGGGGTGGAGGGAGGTACTGGAATACGGTACTTATAAAATTTGTATGAGTGGAAAAAATAAATAAATGTTAAACAAACAAACAAGCAAAAAAGATGTCTTTTAGTTCAATTTTAAACTCTGCTTGAGACTGTTTTAACTGCTCTATGCCTATTTTTGTTTCTTCAACATTTTTCTCATCTTCTCCAAGTGCCTGTTGTGTTCCTGTTCAAAGTGGTTGATACTGTTATTTAACTCCTCCAGGATTTCCTCTTTTATAGTATTGATCATGATAATGATCATGCTTTGAAAGTCGTTATCTTGGGTCTGGCTTTCTTGGTTATTTTCTGTGCATTTGTTCTGGTTGGAGTCTATCATTATGGGGCTAATTCTTTTGGTGGGAGATTTGTTTTCTTGGGTTTTGTTTCTCATGGATTTGCACTTTGACTTGGGCATTGTTGTTTTATCTCTTAAGACCTTCTTTCAGTTTTCTGTAGTTTTTGAATGAACTGAATTAGTTGATATTACTACTCTTGAATAGTTATTACTAGTGTTTGCCTTTGAGTTGGGTAGGCTTGTCTGTTGTTATTGTCATTTCCTAGATGAGTCTATTATACTGTTAGTACTTCAATTAAATTAGGTTTAATGGACAGGGGTGAATATTAGCATGGTAGTGCACTTTTATGATTTAGTACCTTGGTGATATGTGAGGGTGAGTAGTATAGTCCCTGAAGTTGTATATGTTTTTGGGGTGGCTATATGGAAAAGTTAATCTACAGTAATTAATAATTGAAAGGAACAGGATGGTAAAAAGGGGTTTACTTATCTTTGGGCTGGATGTGAATTATCTCTTCCATGTGATAGGATTTTAGAGGATTTCAGTTGTATGCGTTTTGTCCCCTAGAGCTTTGCTTGGGTTTTCTTTGGACTCTGTTGAATTCTGAGGAGCAGTGTGTCCTCTCTGGACCATGCACGTCCCAGGTGGAAAGGGCAGAGGTGCTGATGAGGGTGCACTTCACCTGGGATGTGGGGTGTGACCTAGTGGCCTTCCCTGGCCCAGAGCAGACTGGGTGCTTCTCCGGCTGGCTGGTGGGAGGAACTGGGATGAGAGGGTGACCTAGGGCCTGGAGGTCAGTTAGAGGAATTTACCTGAGAAGCAGTGTGTCTTTCCTGAACCGGGGAGGGGAGGGGTAGTCCCAGGTGGAAAGGGGAGAACTGCTAGATGGTGGTGGTGCAGTTGACCTGGGACCTGAGGTGTGGCCTAGTGGCCCTCCCTACCACGGAGCAGACTGGGTGCTGCTCAGGCTGGCTGGTGGAAGGAGCTGGAACAAGCAGGTGACCTGGGGGTTGGGGGGATTTACCTGAGAAGCAGTGTGTCCTCCCTGGACCGTGAGCATCCCGGGTGAAAAGGGCAGTGGTGCTGATGATGGTGCACTTCACCTGGGACCTCTGTAGTTTTATTTTTTAAAGGGCAATATGGATGTAAAGTTGATGGAGTGATAAGCATAAATATCCATTTATATAAAACACAAACACTTTTATGTAGATATAATTGTGTGTGAAATATGAATGTGTTTATATATAAATGTGAGTTTTACCCCTAATTTTAAATTTACATTGGAGTAATTAATCACTGAAAGATGGGAGGAGTCAAGATGCTTTTGCAATTTAATAATAGACTTGTAGAGAACAATTGCCTTTTCATGACAAAACAGTAGACCACTTCTGAGACAGGATGGGGAAAAAAGCAGAGCTTTGAATCAGGAATTGTAGTATTTACTCTTTTCTGTTGCTGTGAGACACCACTCAAAGCCAAGCAACTAAAGGGAGATTTGTTCAGCTTACACTTCCAAAGGAGAGATACAGTCTTTCATGATGGAAGGAACATGACTGGTAGCTGGAAGCAAGCTAAGTCACACCCATCTAGAAGGATGAAAGTTGCAAGATTGCCAACTGCAAGAGCAGGCTTCTCACATAAGTAGGGTGGGACTAATCCTTCTCAAGGCCCACACCCTGTGACTGCCTTCTGTACACAAGGCTCCTCCTCCCTAAAGGTGCCATGACCATTCCAAACACATGAGACTGTGGAGGACACATTTCAAACCATGACAGCTGGCATAAACAGGACTGCTGTGCCCTCCCTGAGCCCCTAAGATTCCCTCCTCATGGTGACCCACTGTTGTGGAGGGTCAGCATGAGAGATGGAGCCTTGCTAGAGGAAGACAGTCACAAGGGGTGGGCCTTGAGGTGGATTAATCACACCCTACCTCAGCTTTCAGCCTTGTGGATGTGAGTGACTTAGCCTAACTCTAGCTTTGGCCAGCCAGCCATGCTGCCTCCTCCATGAAGACTGTATCTCCCCTCTGGAACAATAAGCTGAAAAAATCTCCCTTAAGTTGCTTGACTTTGAATGCTCTCTCACAGCAATAGTTAAGAGTAATTGTTATACCAGCTAAGAAGAAGAAAGTACTGCAAAGGTAGAAAAAAGATAAGTATTAGAACAATAGAAACAAAATTAACCTGAATTGCCAAAGTGATCCAAAACTTCAATCTTAAAGTTTTTTCTTCTGTTTTCTATTAAAAATTTTAGGGTTTTACATTTAGAATTTTGTCCCATTTTGAGTTAATGTTTTTATGTGGCATAAAGGATCCAACTTCATCGTTGGGCCTGTGTGCCCAAGAGTTGACCATGTTACCCTTCACAAATATTAACATACTTTCTGTCTTTGTAGATTTGCCTAGTCTAGGCACTTCATGTAACTCATACAGTCATATAATATGTGAACCTTTGTAGCTGGCTTCTTTTACCTTCCACAATTTTAAGCTCTAGTAATACTATAATAAACATTAGCACTTGACTTACTTTTGTGACTGAATAATATTCCATGGCATGGATATGTCACTTTTTGCTTATCTAGGTAATCATGGGTATTTGTTTGCTACCATATTTTGGCTATGTTCATAAATAATATTTTTAAATACTGTAAATACTGTTTATTGCATATTGGTGACTACAGATTTTTGGGTGAAAGTATATTGCCACCCAGAGCCAGGAAAAGGACCACCTATATGTCCCAGAAATTCAAGATGAGCACTGGTGCCAGGGGACAGCCACATCATAAAACCAGAAGATACCATCCAGATTCAGAGAAACTTTCCCACTGACAGCCAAAGTCAGACAACTTCATGTGACTCAGGAGAGCCAGAAACAACTATCAAAGAATGCAGTCACAGACTTAACAGAAGTGCCCAAGTCATACCATTGAACTACAAAATATACTAAGTACCAGAAAAAAAATGTCTCCTATAAAAAACACCTACTCCTCTACAGAAGATTACAATCAGAATAACCTCATGAGTACCAGTGAGAAAAGTAACACTCAGGATAATGTTTTCCAAACAAATGTTATTGACATGATTAACAAGCTTTGAGAAGAACTACAAAAGGAGAATGGTGAATGAAAAAAGAAGGTGAAGAACTCAGGAAATGAGCAAGCATATGACCTTATATGAATAGAAAAAATAATAAAAAATCATCTGAGATGAAAAAGGAAACAGAGAAGATAAGAACAAGTTTAGAACAGGTAAAAAAACTCTTTAAATCTGAAATTCAGTGGGAATCTACAGCTAAGCTAACTGAAATTGAAAACTCAACAGAGTATTATACACAGAATGGATCAAGCAGAGGGTAGAGTATCAGATCTGGAAGGTAAGCTGACAGAACAGGATCATTCAATTAAAGAAAATGAAAAACATGAAAGGAACTGTGGGATACCGTGAGGAAGTCAAACCTACACACTATGAATCCCAGGACAAGAAACCTAGGAAATACTCCAGCTCATATCTTTCGGTCAATTATAAATGAGAACTTCCCACACATAAGGAAAGAGAGTTCCATCTAAGTACAAGACAAATATGACACAACATCCAGATATGACCAAAATAGGAGCACAATGGGGCAAATAATAGTAAGAGCATCCCAGCTACAAGACAAGGAGAATGTTCTGAGAACTGTAAGAGAGAGTCACATTTAAAGGCAAACCTGCTAGATTAACAGCTGACTTTTCAATGAAAACAGTATAAAGGCAAGAAGAACTTGGAAAAGTATTCCTTAAGTCATGAAAGATCACAAATACCAACCCAGGCTCCTATATCCAGCCAAACTATCAGTCATGCTTGAAGGTGAAGGAAAAATATTTCTCAATAAAAACAAACTAAAGTCCTTCTTATTTATTAAACAAGACCTGCAGAAGATATTAGAAAAATTCTCAAGACAGAAAAAGCTGATCAACACACTCAAGAGGGTAAAAGGGAAAAATAATGCCAATACAACTACCAGGTAATGAATGCCAACACAAAAAACAATAAACTCAAAAAATGATAGGAATAAACAAAAATTTCTCAATTATAACTTAAACACCAATGGGATCGATTCCCCAATGGGACCAACTCCCCAACAGGCTTATAGATTAAATTAAAAGTCACAATCCATTAATATGCTGCTTCCAAGAAACACAGCTCACATTGAAAGATAGGCACAATCTCAGGGTCAAAGAATGGTCAAAGATACTCCAAGCAAATTCAGGTATGAAGAAAGCAGGGGTAACCATCTTAATATGTGTCAAAATAGATTTCAAGCCAGAACACATCATAAGAGATATAGAAGAATACTACATACTCATCAAAGAAACAATACATTAAGAAGAATTTACAATTCTAAACATATATGCTCCAAATATAAGCTTACCCACATTTGTTAAGCAGACACTACTATGCATAAAACAATGAAGCAGTCCAAACAGGAAAATAATAGGGGATTTCAACAACACATTCTCACCAAATGACAGTCAACAGGTGAAAAACTGAACAGAGACACTCTGGAACTAAACCAAACCACAAACTACATGGATCTGACAGACAACTACTGAACATTCCATCCCACTACCAAGGAATACCCATTATTTTCAGCAGCTCATGGAACTTTCTCCAAAATAGATCACATACTAGACCACAAAGCAAGCCTCCACAAATTAAGAAAATCAAAATCAATACCTGTACTCTCTCTGACCACCCACAATAAGGCAAACAACAGAAACTCTTGGAAGCTTTGCAATATGCTATTGAATGAGAAATGGGTCTGGACAGAAGTAAAAACAGAAATTCAAAAATTCCAAGAATAATAATGAAAACATATCATATCAAAACCTTTGGGATATGATAAAGGCAGTTATAAGATGAAAATTCATATCACTTCAATGCCTACATCAAAAAAAAAAAAAAAAGGAAACCTCCCAAGTGAACAATCTAACAATACAGCTTGAAGTGTTAGAAAAACAAGAACAAACCAAATCCAAAAGAAAAAGTTCTCAACGACAGAACTGATCAACACACTCAAGAGGACAAAAGGGAAAAATAATGTCAATGCAATTACTAGGCAGAGAACTGCCAATGCAAAAGTAAGTAAGTTTCTGAACGCAGCAGCCCTGTTTTCAGCCGGCCATGGACCTTCCCACCTTTAAGCTCTTACAATCTTACCATACCATCTTTGGCAAATTTCTCTGAGTCTTAGGATGGGGAGAGATTCTGGCTGAACGTTTTAGGGTGGCTAGTCCCTGTACTCTGGTTTCCTTGTCATTGGAAATGGATGAGTTTCTAAGTGCTTACGACACATCAAAGTTAAAACATGATGAATTGAATTATTTAAATAGTCCTATAACAAAGGACAAGCTCAGGCTGAGGTATCAATCTTGGCTTTTCTCAGAAACCCAAGCCTGATGATGGCAGATAAGACTCAAAAAAGTGTGAAGGTTGTTCCTGGAGCAGTTGTACATGTAGAAAGTGGAATCAGAGATGTGAAAATAGGACCTAGAACAGTGATTCACTGTAAAGGATGGATTTTTGTTAAAGCCGGACCAATAATTATTTATTGGTGAAGGCAACCTAATAGAAGAAGAGGCTCTTATGATAAATGTTTATCCAGATAACATCATCCCTGATACTGAAGATCCAGAGTCCAAATTCATGATCATTGGCACAAATAATGAGTTTGAAGTCAGCTGTAATTCCCAAGCCATGAAAATGGGAGATAATAATGTCATTGAGTCAAAAGCATAAAAAATGTAGATATGTCATACTGACAAACAGTTACATCATTGGGGTTTGTTGCAACCCAAATACTTTTGAAGTCATCTCTGAGAATACAGTGATCTATGGTGTCAACTACCTGCGTCTGGTGCAGTTGGAGAGACCACCAACCCAGACACTGCAGCTAGATTTCTTGATGAAAATCTTGCCAAATTACCACCACTTAAAGAAGACAATGAAAGGCAGCTTAACTCCAGTGGAGAATAAGAACTGTGTCAAAATAATGTTCCACCTTTGCTGCCCTTTCAAAAGGGTTAAAGTGTCAGGCATTCTTGGCAGTTTGCGAAATAATACATGTTGCTTTTGTTGTGTAAGACTGAGTTAAAGAGAGATAAGGAATCTTACTGTAGCTGTTCTTTATAATCTATACAAAGTGTATTATTTTCTTATATCCTTGTTTTTGTTCTCATAATTTTACACATTCAGTTTTTCTTTGCTGCATAAAATATTAGTGACAAATTTATTATATAATAGATAAAATAGGGAATCTTATTATGGGTTCATATTCTAGCATAAACCAAGTAACTAAACAAAAGTGAAGACAGGAGTTTTAATGAACATAATCAATTTGACTACTTGCATTAATCTTCCCAAAATAACTCTTAATTTTTATTGTTAATATGTATGATATATTAAAACGGATGCATTTACCTTTAAAAAAAAAAGGACAAAGTTGAAGCACTGATAATAAATTCCCTACCAAGAAAAGCCAGGACCAGATGAATTCAGTGCAGAATTGTACCACAGTTTTAAAGGATGATTAACACCAATGCTCCTTAAATTATTCACATGATAGAAAAGGAAGGAACACTTGCAAACTCTTTCTACAAAGTCGACATTACACTGATTTAAAAAACAAAGCAAAACGATACAAGAAAAGAAACCTATATGTCAATCTCATCGTGAACATAGATAAAAAAATACTCAACAAAATTCTAACAAACTGGATTCAAAAACATATAAAAAAGGTCATCCCCTATGACCAGGTTGCATTTATTCCAGAAAAACAAGATTGGTTCAATATATGTAAATCTATAAATTAATCATATAAAGAAATTAAAAGACAAAAACCACATGATTCTCTTCATTGGTGCTGAAAAGTTTTGACAAGTCTAACACCACTTTTATGACAAAGACCACAGTGAAAAACTGGAAGCTTTCCCACTCAGATCAGGAATTAGATAAGACTGCATTCTCACCACTTCTATTCAACATTAAGTTCAACTTAAAGTTTTAGCTAGAGACATATGATAAGGGAAGGAGATAAAAGGGCTACAACGGAAAAGAAGAAATCAAGTTGATAGATGATAATCACAGATGACATGATCCTATGCCTCAAGAACCCTAAACATTTTGCCAGGAAACTCCTGGAACTAATAAGTTCATTAGCATGCCAGGATGCAAAATTAATGTTCAAAAATCAGTGGCTTTTGTATACCTCAAGGATAAACAAAGCAAGAAAGACCTGAGAGAAATAATACCATTTACAATCATTGCTCCAAAAAATTGAAATACCTAATAATAAACCTAACTGCAAATGTGAAAGATCTACATATAATGAAAAAGAGATCTGGGATAGTAACATCCATTTCCCGGCAAATTCCAGTAATTCATCATTTTTGATGGCTGAGTAGTACTCCATTGTACAGATGTATCACAGTTTCCTTATCCACTTGTCAACTGTTGGACATTTGGGTTGATTCCATGACTTTGCTATTGTAAACAATGCTGCTATGAACATGGTCGTGCTTGTGCTATTGAGGTGAATTTTTGCTGTACGTGGGGTTATTCCCAAAAGTGGAATAGCAGGGTCATATGGCATTTCAATCTTTAATTTCTTTAAGAATCTCCAGACGGCTCGGTAGAGTGGTTGTATGAGCCTGCATTCCCACCAGCAATGTAAGAGAGTTCCCCTCTCTCCACATCCTCTCCAGCATTTGTTGTTGTTTGTATTGTGGATTTTTGCCATCTTGACCGGGGTGAGATGATATTTCAGGGAAGTTTTGATTTGCATTTCCCTGATGGCTAAGGAACCCAGAAACTTAAGCGCTGTATGTACTCCCAATAGGTGGCCTCTAGTACCAAACCCACCCAGCCCACCTAGAGACACTCAAAGATTAATCTCTGTAACACCCACAGTAATTGCAAGGATTATGAACAGGAGGGATGGGGTAGGAGGGCCACACCTGAAACAAGGAGAGAGGAGACCATATTAGAGCAGAGAACATAGGCCTCCATCAAGGACTGCAAGTAAGTAATGAGATATCTGGTTAAGTTCACAGACTTTCATTCCTGATCATTTACAACTGAGGGGGTATGATCTCACCAGAAGGGGAGGGCATATAGTCTGGCAGATAAAAAGTAACCATTTTGCAAATGGGTGATTGATCCCTCCCTCACTGCGGTTTCCTACTTTTATTACATCTACCTTTGCATATACTCTTATAACAAGACTCTAGTTTAACAGCTTTTTATCTCTGGCCAGGGGGTGACATACAATAACCATCAGGATGGAGTGAAGGGCATTGCAGGAGCAGCAAAACCGCAAAAGAAAATCAACAAACCATAATCCAGAACTTCAGAGACTCTGTATCAACCACCTAGAACTAGGCCAGACTAATCTCTCCCCATCCTGAAGCTCAGGGAAATTTGCGGAAGAGGGGGAGGTAAGATTGTAAGAGCACAAGGATGGGAGGAGCAATGATATGCAAGATACTCCACACAAGTTAGGGCCGAAGCAATCATAATTGGACTTTGCATGCCCTGAGCAATGTCCAACACACTATTGACCTCACAAAGTCTAGCATTTGCTAAAGGCACCAAGATCCTTGGAGGCAAGGGATTGACAGCCACAGTAGTGTTCCTATGCTTAAGGGGAACACAGGAAAGGGTTCAGGGAAATACCACTGGGTCCTTGTACGTCATCGGAGAGGAGGGCCCAGAGTAGAGTCAGACACGCACATTAAAGGATTCTCCGGGGATTGGGCGGGAGGTACTGGGGGATAGGGAGGGAGGAGTGAGGGGAGGGGGAACAGGGGGTGGGGGGGAGGAGGGAGGGAGGGAGGGAACCAGTGTATCTATTAAGTTTGTATGAGCGGAAATAATAAAAAAATGTTAAAAAAATAATGAAAAAGAGATTACAGAAGACACCAGAAGATGGAAAGACCTCCCATGATCCTGTATCAGCAGAATTAGCATTGTTAAAATAATCATACTACCAAAAGCAATATATAGATTCAATATAATACCAATCAAAATCCCAACCCAATTCTTCACAGAAATTGGTAAAAAAAAATCTCAGATTGCATATGGAAAATAAAAGACCCAGGAGAGCAAAAATAATTCTGAGTAATTAAAAGGTCCCCAGGAGATATCATAACTAGACATTAAAATATACTATAAAGCCATAGTAAAAAAAATAGCATGCCTCAAAAAAGAGATATAGAACAATGGATTAGAATCGAAGACCCAAATGTAAGTGCACTAACCTATAGTTAACTGATCTTTGACAGGTGCCAAAAAAGCCCATTGGCAAAAGGACAGCATCTTCAACAAACGGTGCTAACAAAATTGGATATCAACATGCAAAAAAAAAAAAAAAAAAAAAAAAAGAAACTGGACCCTTATTTGTCTCCCTGCTCAAAAATCAAGTAGATAAAAGACTTTAATGTTAGTTAGGGCTGAAGCAATCATAATTGGACTTTGCATGCCCTGCGCATTGTCCAACACACTGTTGACCTCACAAAGTCTAGCATCTGCTAAAGGCACCAAGATCCTTGGAGGCAAAGGATTGGCAGCCACAGCAGTGTTCCTATACCTAAGGGGAACACGGGAAAGGGTTCAGGGAAATGCCACTGGGTCCTTGTACGTCATCAGAGAGTAGGGCCCAGAGGAGAATCAGGCATGCACAAGAAAGGACTCTCTGGGAATTGGGGGGGAGGCACTGGGGGATGGGGAGGGAGAGGGGTGAGGAGGGGGAGCAGGGGCTACGGGGGGGGGGGAGGAGGGAGGGAGGGAACTGGTGTACCTAATAAGTTTGTATGAGCTGAAAAAAAAAGATTTTAATGTTAGGCCAGAGACTTGAATTGATGACCTTGGCCAGTATTTCCTCAATATTACCCCAAAAGCACAGAGAATCAGTTTGACACTAAACAAGTGGGGTTATATAAGATGAAAAAGCTTTTGCTCAGCAAAAGAGACTGTTAACTGAGCAAAAGCAACCTACAGAATTTCAAAGCATCTTTTCTAATCACACATCTGATAGAAGTCTAAAATCCAGAGTACACAAAGAACTTGAAAAATTAAATACCAAGGAAGTACACAGTCTTGTTTAAAAAAAAATGGGCTATAGACTGGAAAAGAAACTTCTCATAAGACAAAATTCAGATATCTAACAAACATCCTAAAAATGTTCTACCTCCCTAGTCAGGTTTTGATCCCTCAATAGTATAGTAAGGGATACAGATGGAACAACGTGCAGGTGATTCAGATGGCTGTGATGGTGTGGTTGTCCCCTCCCCCAGTACATATCTGTTCATGGGCTCTGCCTCTGTGCTTGCCCAGATTATCCTGGGCTTCCTGAACTGTGCTTGCTCTTTCTTATTCTCGTCATTCTCTGCTTACCTTGTTAACTCTGCTCTGCACTTCCCTATCTCGTTTTTTTGTGTCTCTATGAACTGTTTACTTTCAGTTCTTTCTGTGCCTCTTGCTCACTTATTATAGGGTGTCTCATCTCTAAGGGGATGGATTTAGCGTCCCAGTAGTAAGATACTCCTTTGAATATTGGGTCCAGGAAAATGAAACTGACCATTTTCACTTCTAACCTGGAAGGAAATCTGGAAAAATGACCAGAGCTGTTCATACAGAAAAATCTCTTCTCTGATCCTAGCAGCTTGTACCTTTTAAAGACCTCTTAGAAAAGAGACTTTGTTCCACTGAGATAAAAGAATCTCAGAAATGCCTTTCAGCAGGTACTTGCATGCCATTCTGTGAAAGTATGATCCCAGAGAAACTACACTAGTGATTAGTTCAGACATTGGATGAGGGCGAGTGAGTCTGGAAGGGTTGGACACTCAAATCAGTATTTCAACACTCTTACCCTTAATCCAGAGTACTTTTAAACAAGTTGGGTAAGCTCGGGTTTACCAGATAGGCTGGTAGCATGAAGGAATTATTGTGTCAGGGGGCAGGGATAGAGAGCACTGCACAGTCATGTCTTCTGATGGACTCTACATAAGAGTGAGAGGAACACTCCCCTACCAACTCTACAGTCTTTTTTTGTCTCGCCCTTTAGGAAACTCATTTCTCTTGGATCCTTCACTACAGAGAATCTTCAGGAATTGAAATAAATTTGATCCTAAAGATAGAGGTTATTCTTTTGCTGTGATAACACCAGGCCCCACTGTAGGCTGGGTGATTTAGCCAAATGATATTAAACCTGTCTATGATCTTACTACTTGTTGTAGCCCTGAGGAAAAGAAAGGATCTGGAAGGAAGCTAAGAGGTATATAAATGGACTATTTGTTCAAAGTTGCATTGATTGTCTGTCTGTAGCACAAACTCTACCTGATCAGTGATCTACCACTCAGAACTACAAAATCCCAACATTTACATGATAGTAGGAGTCTTGAAAATTAAACTAAGAAACATGTTAACTATGATGATATCAGAGAGGCTACTCAAGGAAGAGGGAAAACATCTTGCTTTGTTTTCTAATAGGTTAGTTGTAGCCTTTAAAAAAGGATGGGGAGGGAGGGGGAAGAGGAGGGGGGAGCAGGGAGGTCGGGGAGAGGTGGAGGGAGGGAGGGGACCGGTGTACCTGTTACGTTTGTATGAGCGGAAATAAAAAAAAAAAGTTAAGGCCCATCTCTACTATTTACCTCCTTAAGAATGCATAACAAGATTCATGTTTTGACCTTTTTGCTAAGCATGTGCTTGAGCCCTATGAATGATTGGATTAGGCTCTTCAATATCTAAATTTTCTACTTTGTTTCTATTAAGTCCCATGTCTTTGGGCGGACTCTGGATTAAGGATTACTTAATGCTGTGGAGGAAACAGATCAGCAGTCCCACTTGAAAACTTGCAAATGATAGATCTAAATGAAAGCTACAAAATTTTTGGTTAGCAAATCTATTTTTATGCATGGCTGTGTGTACATAAAAATGTATCATCTCCATTCATTCCTGTTTTTATATTATTTACATGATGCCTAATCTGGAAGTTAAGATTGTTAAATTAGTCCAAATCCCTATTAGTTCATAATGTAACCAGAATGTTAGGCAAAAGTTTTGGCCCTAACAGCCCCAGGTAAAACTTGGTCACCAATTCCAATATGTTGATTAAGGAGAAAGAGTGATGGTGAGAGACACAGAAGACCTTTAATGTATGTGACCACGTCGGGGGGACGACAACAGAGAGGGTTTTCTTGGTCAAGCTTATCTGGCTGATGGTTGTCTCAGTTGTGGTCCTTCAAAATGGTTCAAAGAAGTCTCTATTACTTGAGGGGATGGACTGATTGTCAGATGATTGTTCCTGCTCCAGAATGCAGCTTTGTCCTCATGACAATTGCTGTCATCCAGAGGGTGGTATTGCCAGGTTCGGCTGTTCCTGGAACCCAAGGTTTATGACGATAATTTATTTTTGTGCTTTAACATGCTTATGTATAGAGATAAGCAGGCAATCCACAGGAAAGAAGCCAAACTGAAAGTGAACACTTTTACCTGGCCTTTTCTTGAAGAAAAATCAGAAATGTCTTGGGGACTGTTAACATGTTTCACTTATATTTCATAGACAACTCTCTGCGTTTGAATTGGATACAATATAATTATAGTTATATATAAAACTATTTATAATAATATAGTTATTTTATTAACAAACAAAGAAATGCTTTCTAAAGATAAATAGAATAGAAAAAATATTGAATAAAATATATAGAAAGTTATTGGAATAGAATATATTTTTGGCAAAGAAGGTCAAAGAGAAAAGGAAATATTTGCAGATACAAAAGGTTTTTAAGAGATATTTTTGTCTGAAAGCAAAGAATTGTCCCAAGAGGAAGCAAAAGGGAGCAAGAAGAAGACCAGAAAGCTACTGTGATGAGTAGTGGTAACTGTCAATCTGAAGCTAAGGAGGCAAGGCTCTGGGCCCATCTGAGAGGGATTCTCTAGGTAAGGTTGATTCCTAAACATGTGAGGGATCATCCCGATTGCTTAATTGATGTGGGAAGACACTGCATACTATAGATGAGGCCATTTTCTAAGTGGTATGAGACTATGTAAAGATGAGAGGGCAAGCAAGCATGCTTGTCGTGGTCCTTGCCCTATGCTCTTGCTATAGATGTGGTGTGACTAGTTCATCAGCTTCTGATGCTGTGACTCTCCTGCCATCATAGGGTGTAACCAGGCATTGTGAGATGGAATTCAGCCCTTTCCCCCTAAATTCTTTGGGGAAGGTACTTTGTTGCAGGAATGAAAAGTGAAACCAAAACATAGGTTACAGAAGGTCTGAGTAAGTCACAAAAATATTTACGGAAAATTAAACAAAGATGGCATGTAAAGGTTGTTAAACTGTTTTTCTAATGTCCACTATTGCTCGATTCTTATTTCACTAGTCAATATACTTTAGATATTAAGAGGAAGATGCCAAGGATGCAGTGAGACCCAAGACACTCCAACAAAACTCTTAAATATGACTTTTAGTGTTTTCAGTAAGTCCCAGAAGAATAAGCCCAGTTGAAAACTGTTGCCCTGAGCATAATGCATTTTCCCCAGGCAAATAAGTACCTGATATGTCAGGAGAACAAGGATTTTAAAGGGGTAATTCTTGCAATGGCAGTGAGAAATAAGCACTCAAGCAATCAAGCAAATAAACAATCACAAGCTCATCCCAGTGTGCTTAACAAAAAGCACTGTGACTGGCCTGCCAACCTTGAATAGAGTTCAGTGAACTTGAATAAGCAACGCTGCAGGAAAGCCCTTGAAAAGAACAGAGCTTCAGCATCGCTGTGAACACCAGACAGTGCAGGATGCGATGGAGTGAAGCCCATCAAGTCAAATGGGAAGTCATATGTAAGCCACCCAGCTCAACTTACACAGTCAGAGAAGCAAGAAGAGCAAGTGCATGCATATATTGAAGTTATTATGGGATTTCAGGAAGAAAATAAACCAAATCAGCAAGTATTCATTTTGTATCCTTTAGGTGCAAGAAAGCTATCCCATTCAGTAAGACATATTCTGACTGCTAGATTTGGTCCAGATGACTTGAATGAGATTTTCTGGTCCCTATGAGATGTCCCCACTGGACTCTGTTACCCTTAAACCGTCACACGCATCCTACTGGAACAGTGGCCTCAACAGCACTTTCAGGGAGCCAGGGGGTGTGCTTGACAAGCTCTGTCAAAAACATGAAATGTTTAGACTAGGCTAGTATTTTGGAAATAGAAATTCACAATGAGTCACAATCTAATACATTTCCTTACAATAATGAATAAAGAAGGAATTTTAAAAAAAGACCGTATCAGTACATGACTTCAATTTTGTGAAATCTATATTATGACTGCCAAGAGTGAGAAGAGGTGACTAAGTGAGTGAGTTGAGTGTGTCCCTGAGATCAAGAGCAAGAGAAGAAACAAGACAAAAAGAGAGAGAGAGAAAATGTATGCCTTAGATTTGTATTCTGGTATTGACTAGTAATTGTAAAAGTGGGAAAGTTACTGAATGAATGACCTAACATCTTATAAAGAATTGCTCTGCTTTTTAAGTTTTCTGATTTCTGCATGAATTTACAATTAATTTTTACAATACTTGTATATTTTAATATGCTTTACATTTAGAGCAGTTTTAGTGTTCCATCAATGAGCAGAAAGAGCATGGATTTTTCCAAATACTGATTGCTTTCATACCTTATCAACATCCTTCATAGAAGTCGTACATTACTTACCTTTGGTGAGCCTCACTGACATGTCAGTATCACTCAAGTCAAAATTCACTCTTAGTGTTATGCATTTTATGGATATGTAGAAATCTGTGTGACACTATCATCACACAGAACAATGTTATACCACCCTACAAATCCTCCATGCTTTGCCTCTCCACATTTTTTCTTTCACGAACATCTTTTCACTGTTTCCATAATTGCACCCTTGCCAGAATGTCACATAGTTGAGATCACATAGTGTGTAGCCTTTTCAGATGGTCTTTTCCCACTTAGTACTGTGAGTTTATGATTCTTCCGTGTATTCGCATGGCTTGAAAGCGCCTTTCTTTTTAGTGCCAAATAATGTTGTATTGTCTGATGTGCCCCAGTTTATCCATTTACTTGTAGTTTTGGTTTCACCTGATACTAGACCTTTTATAAATAAGTTTATTTTGTTCCAGTTCTAGGGGTTCAATTGGGCCACATCTGAGGACCTGGTGCTATGATGATGAAAACACATGACAGGGAATCATATCTAAGTAGCAAATGTTGGGTGGTGATGAGAGGTCATTTGGTAAGGGAGGAAGAGGAAAGTGAGTCAATAATTGTTTTTCTCATACTTAGGTGGGATAGGATGGCTGTGGAAAGCTGGAGCTGAGCTCCAATGGAGTTAATTTCTTGTGGTTGAGAGCAGGATGCTTTGAAATATGTCAGCATTGTCCCTTTGCTTGTCCTTCTGCTGGATGCATAAGGGGGGGTGGCTATATCATTCATTGTGAGAAACTGGTAGAATGTCAGGAGGTAAAAGTCAAAGTGTGGTACTCCACACAAGAGTCTACAGCAATTCTTCAACCATAATTCACGTTTCTGTACTCCTGAAGAAGTTTCTGCTCTTGTAAGTTGGGAATTTCTGTGTTCATCTGTCAGTCTTTCCAATTTGAAGGGTGTATGTTTGCTTTGAAATCATATGTCTTGAGTAGATCTAAGAAAAGCAGTTTTCAGATTGTTAAACATTTGACTTGTTAAGATAGAGTAACAACTTCCAAGCTTTTTCCACACTGCATCAGATACTGAAGCATATGAGAAATTTAAAACTCAAATAACTAGAGAAAAGATTTTTAAAAATCAAAATTCTGCTCTCACCAGGTGTCCTTATTAGAGTAATTTCGCCTTTAAACCCTGTGTGACAATCCCTGATGCAATGTAGTGATACCCAGGGAAAACAGGGTGATCTGAAAGTCCAACTACTTCATTGTGGGAGCAGACATTGTGGGCTCCAAGCAGAAACGGCAGGTGTGCATACCACTCTGAGGGAAGGCTGTGGTTCTTGAGGAGCAAGCCACACTGCTGAATGTTTGGAACACCTCTTCCTTCTCTGTCAGGATGATCATCCAGGAGGTATTTGACAAAGGTAGATCTACAACCCCGAAGTGCTTGGCATCACAGAGGATGCTCTGCTTCTCGGTTTCTGGAGGGTGTCGGCAATGTTGCCAAGGCTTACTTGCACATTGGTTACCTGACTGCTGCTTCTGTGCATCATCTGTCATCAGTGGGTACAGGTGAGTCCTGGCTTTGCCTGTGGAGACTGACGACGTCTTCGTACTTGCTGAAAAAGTCAAGGCCTTCTTGATCCACCTGCATTTGCGGCTGCTGTTTCTGTGGCTGCTGCCACCCTTGCTCCTCCTACTGCTGCTTCAGCCCCAGCTAAGACTGAAACCAAGAAAGAATCAGAGGAGTCAGATGAGGACTAATTTCCCCCAAAAAACCAACTCAACCATCTCTATCTGGGAAACAAAGAAATAAAAGCAAAGAAACAAAGGCTTATTTTTCTTTAAGGCAAAAAAAAATTTAAAAATTCCAGTTACCTTTTCTTTTCTGAATTTCTGTTTCCTGTGGAAAGTAGTAATTGCATTAAGTTTGTGAAGGGGAAGGAGAATAGTTTTCCTTTCTGTGTCATTCAAGTAGTTAACAAGGTATTTCTTTAAATTTTATTTATTTATTTATTCAATTATGTGTGTGTGTGTGTGTGTGTGTGTGTGTGTGTGTGTGTGTGTGTAGAACCACGGGCGAATTTGGGAACCACCATGGACTGCTTCTACCATCTCCTAAGTGGTATATTGGTTTTTTTTGTTCATATTAAATATCATCTAATTTTTTTCCAAAAAAGGATGTGTGTAACACTATTACACCCTGTACATTTTCTCTAATCCAATATATAATCCCATTTATATAATAAGTATTATTTAATCAATATTCTTTGCTTATATATGTTCCATGATTTTATAACTATCATTTCAACTGAACATATAGGGAAATGTGATTATATTTCTTTGATTATTTTTTTCATCCTAAAGTTATTCATAATGCCTTCCTTACTTTTCTTTTCTCTACATATTTCTTATTCATATCCATACTTTCAAACAGTAGCATACATATTCAAAACCATCAATGCATTTGGTAAAATGTCAGTTCCATTACTTAGGGATTTCCTGCTTTGCTTTGTTATCAAGATTCTGAGACAATCTGTTTCTCTGCTGTCATCCTGGATTGTTCCTTTACCACAGACTAGGAATGCCTTCATTTCTCTCCTGTGTTTGGTTCCTATGAATATCTGGATCCTGTGGAATACTTCTTCAAGTATATTCTTGGGGAAAAAAAGAGCTTATGTAAGTCAATTTTTTTGAGAACTTTCAAACTTACCTAAGAGTTATGAATGATTTAAATCTTAGGAAGGTATAGGATTCTGGATTGGTAATTACTTTTGCTCAGCGTTTTAAGGGGATTATTCTAGGGTGTTTGGGATCTCTTTGTATTTATTTAGAGGGATGACCTGTACTGCTTCTGTTGCTGCTGCTGTTATTAATACTTCTTCCTCTTCTGTTCCTTCTTTCCTCACTTCCTTCCTGCTTCTCCTCCTATTCAGCCCTTTTCTTTACATTCCTCTTGAGAAACCTAATGATATTCTGATTCATGAACTCTTTGGTCAATGTCTTTTTTCTCCCTGGGTGTTTTTGGCATTTGCTTTGTTCTCATGGGGGCTGAAAATGATTCCATGCCATTTCCCCTCCATGCTGAAGTACTGGATCTGGCACTCTTCTGGGGATTTCTTTGTACTATTTCTTAATTTTCTCCTTTTTTTCATTACTTCCACTTGTGGAACTCCTTTCTTTTTTATTATATTTATTTTTTTTCCCAATCATACAAGCTTAATAGGTACCCCAGTCCCCTCCCTCCCTCCACCCATCCCCAGTCTCCCTTGCGCCCTCCCCCTCTTTTCCCCTTCTTTTCACCTCTCCCTCCCTTTCTCCTAGTGCCTACCCTTCTCCCTCCCATTCCCTGGAGCATCCTTTAGTGTGCATGTCAGACTTCCGTCTGTGTCCTCCACTCTGGTGAGGTGTAAGGACTCAGTGGCATTGCCCACTTTCTTGGGCTCCCCTTTAGTATGGGAACACTATTATGACTGTTAGTTCTTTGCTTCTAAGGATCATAGTGACTGTGATCCATGCTAGACTTTGGGGGGTCATTGACATGTCAGTCATTGCACAGGTCATACAAAGTCAGATTATGGCTACTGCGGCCCTAACTTGTGTGAAGTATCTTGCGAATCATTGTTCCTCCTCATCTTTAAGCTCTTACAATCTTACTGCCCCCTCTTCTGCAAATTTCCCTGAGCTTTAGGATGGGGAGAGATTTGGCTGGTCTGGTTCCAGGTGATTAATGTAGGGTCTCTGATGTTCTGAATTATGGTTTATTGTTGTTGTGCTGCTATGAACATGGTTGTGCTTGCATTATTGAAGTGAATTTTTGCTTTATGGGGGATTATTCCCAGAAGTGGAATAGCAGGGTCATATGGGATTTCAATCTTTAACTTTTTAAAAAATCTCCAGACTGATCACCAGAGTAGTTGTATAAACCTGCATTCCCACCAGCAATGAAGGAGAGTTCCCTTCTTTCCACATCCTCTCAAGCATTTGGTATTGTTTGTATTGTGGATTTTTGCCATCCTGACCGGAATGAGATGATATCTCAGGGAAGTTTTGATTTGCATTTCCCTGATGGCTAAGGATGTGGGCATTTTTTAAAAGATATTTGTAAGACATTTCAATTTCGTTCCTGGAAAAGTTTCTTTTGACTTCTCAGGCCCATATTTTAATTGGGCCATTTATCTCCTTGGTTTTCTAAGTTCTTTGTGCACTTTGGATAATAGAGCTCTATCAGATATGTGGTTAGTGAAGATTTTCTCCCATTCTGTGGGTTGCCTTTTTGCTTGGTTTAAAATCTCTTTATCTAACAAAAGCTCTTTAATTTCATAAAATCCCATTTGTTGAGTGTTGGTTCTAGTGCCTGTGCTATTGGATTTCCGTTTAGGAACTGGTGACCTAGCCCAATCAGCTTGAGGGCATTCCCTACACTTTGAACTAGGGTTTTTATAGTCTCTGGCCTATTATTGAGGTCTTTGATCCATTTGGAATTAATTTTTGTACATGGTGACAAGTATGAGTCCAGTTTTAATCTTCTGCATGTGGACATCTAGTTTTGCCAGCACCATTTGTTGAAGATGCTGTTCTTTTTCCATTGAATTTTTTTGGCTCCTTTGTCAAAGATCAAATGGCTGTAGTGTTCCTTCCTTCGCAATTTGATGGAAGAGTTTAAGGACTAAAGGTGTTAGTTGTTCTTTAAATGTCTGGGAGAACTCTGTGGTGAATCCATATGATCCAGGACATTTTTTGGTGGGAAGATTTGAGATTACTTCATCAATTTCCTCATATGTTAAGATTATTTAAATAACTCAAAACTTCCTAATTTGATTTAGGTAAGTGGTGCTTACTTAGGAATTCATCCATTTCTTTTGTATTATCAAATTCACAGAGTATAAGTTTTTGAAATATGACCTTATAATTCTCTGAATTTCTTGGGTATCAGTTATGATAACTGAATTTTCATTTCTAATTTTGTTAATTTGGGTTTTCTCTCTCTTGTTTTTGGTTAATCTAGCTAGAGATGTATCAATCTTATTGATTTTTTTCTAAGAACCTGCTTTCTTTTCCAATTTAATTAATTTATTTTTTTCACTCATACAAACTTAATAGGTAGCCTGGTCCCCTCCCTCCCTCCACCCCTCCCCAGACCCCCTTGCTCCTTCCCTCCCTTTTCCCCTTCCTCCCCCCTCCTTCCCTTTCTGCCATTGCCCCCCTCCTCCCCCACATCCCTGGAGCATCCTTTAGTGTGCATGTCAAGCTTCCCTCTGGGTCCTCCACTCTAATGAGGTGTAAGGACTCAGTAGCATTGCCTAGGGTACTTTCTTGTGTTCCCCTTTAGTATAGGAACACTGTTGTGGCTGTTAATCCCTTTCTTCTAAGAATCCTAGTGCTTGTGATCCATGCTAGACTTTGGGGGGTTAATTGCACAGATCATGCAAAGACCTATTATGGTTACTTCGGTCCTAACTTATGTAGAGTATCTTGCATATTGTTGCTCCTCTCCATCTTTAAGTTTTTACAATCTTACCGCCCCTTCTTCCACAAATTTCCCTGAGCTTTAGGATGGGGAGAGATTAGGCTGGCCTGGTTCCAGGTGGTTAATGTAGGATCTCTGATGTTCTGAATTATGTTTTTTTTACAGTTTTGCTGTTCCTGCACTGCCTTGGCTCCATCCTGATGGGTATTGGTCTCCTCCTAGACAGAGATAAAAGGCTGTTAAAATAGAGTCTTACTTTTAAGAGTAGATTCATAGGTAGATGGAATAAGAGTAGGAGACCAAGGTGAGGGCAGGGGTCAGTCTCCCATTTGCAGGATGGTTACCATCTATCTGCCAGTCTCTATGCCCTCCCTGACTGGTGAGATGAAATCCCATCAGTTGCAAGTGACCAGGAAGGAAGGTGAAAGAGCTTAACCAGATGTCTCACTACTTACTTGCAGTACTTGATGGTGGCCTATTTTCTCTGCTGTAGCATGATCCCCTCTCTCCTTGTTTCTGGCGTGGCCCTCCTTCCCCTTCCCTCCTGTTTATAATCTTTGCAATTACTGTAGGTATTACAGAGATTTATCTTTGACTGTGTCACTAAGTGGGTTTGGTACTAGGATCCACGTATTAGGGAGTACATACGGCACTTGCTTTTCTGTGTCTGGGATACTTCACTCAATATAATTTTTTCTAATTCCATCAATTTCCTGGCCAATTTCAATAATTCATCATTTTTGATAGTATTCCATTGTATAAATGTACCACAGTTTCCTTATTCACTCGTCAACTGTTGGGCATTTGGGTTGATTCCACGACTTTGCTATTATAAACAATGCTGCTATGATCATGGTCGTGCTTGTGCCATTGAGGTGAATTTTTGCAGTATGAGGAATTATTCCCAGAAGTGGAATAGCAGGGTCATATGGAATTTCAATCTTTAACTTTTTTAAGAATCGCCAGGCTGTTTGCCAGAGTGGTTGTATAAGCCTGCATTCCCACCAGCAATGTAGGAGAGTTCCCTTCTCGACACATCCTCTCCAGTTTTTGGTGTTGTTTGTATTGTGGATTTTTGCTATCCTGACCCGGGTGAGACGATATCTCAGGGAGGTTTTGATTTGCATTTCCTTGATGGCTAAGTATGGGGAGCATTTTTAAAGATATTTGTTAGACATTTCAGTTTCGTCCCTGGTTAAGTTTCTTTTATGTTCCAAGGCCCATTTTTTTAATTGGGCTGTTTGTTTTCTTGGTGTTTAGTTTTCTAAGTTCTTTCTGAGCTCTATCAGATATGTGGTTAGTGAAGATTTTTTCCCATTCTGTGGGTTGCCTTTTTGCTCGGGTTACAATCTTTTTATCTGAATAGAAGCTCTTTAATTTCGTAAGATCCCATTTGTTGAGTATTGCTTGTAGTGACTGTTCTATTAGATTTCCATTTAGGAACTGTTGGCCTAATCCAATCAGCTGGAGGGAGTTTCCTATCCTTTCAACTAAGGTTTTTATAGTCTCTAGCCTTATATTGAGGTCCTTGATCCATTTGGAATTATTTTTTGTACATGGTGACAAGTACAGGTCCAGTTTTAATCTTCTGCATGTGGACATCCAGTTTTTCCAGCACCATTTTTTGAAGATGCTGTTCTTTTTCCATTGGATTTTTTTGGGCCCCTTTGTCAAAGATCAAATGGCTGTAGTTGTGTGGGCTTATATCTGGGTCTTCAACCTTTATCCATTGATCTATATGTCTATTTTGGAGCCAGTACCAGGCTGTTTTTACAACTATGGATTTGTAGTATAGCTTAAGGTTTGGTATGGTGATACCTCTAGCAGTATTTTTGTTACCCAGGATTGTTTTTGCTATCCTGGATTTTTTGTGCTTCCTGTGAATTTTGATTTTGTTTGGTCAATTTCTTCAAAGAATTGTTTTGGGATTTTGATTGGTATAGCATTGAATCTGTATATTGCCTTTGGTAGGATGGTCATTTTTATGATATTGATTCTGCCAATCCAGGAACATGGGAAGTCTTTCCACCTTCTGGTGTCTTCTGTAATTTCTCTCCTTAGGGATTTAAAGTTTTTGTTGAAAAGGTCTCTTACTTCCTTGGTTAGGTTTATAACAAGGTATTTCACTTTTTTAGGAGCTGTAGTCAATGGGATTGTTTCTCTCAGGGCTTTTTAACTTCTTTCATCCTGAGCATAGAGGAAGGCCACTGATTTTTGTACATTTATTTTGTATCCTGCTACCCTGCTGAACTTATGTATTGTTCCAGAAGTTTGCTGATGGAGTTTTTTGGATCACTTAGGTATAAGATCATGTCATCTGCAAATAGAGATAATGTGAGTTCTTCCTTGCTGATTTGAATCCCTTTTATCTCTCTCTCTTGTCTTATGGTTTCACCTAAGACTTCAAGTACAATATTGAATAGAAGTGGTGAGAGTGGACAGCCTTGTCTAGTTCCTGATTGAAGTGGGAATGCTTCCAATTGATCCCCATTGAGCATAATCCTTGCTGTAGGCTTGTTGTATACAGCTTTTATTATATTGATAAAGGTTCCTTCCATTCCTACTGTCTCTAGGGTTTTGATCATAAAAAGCTGTTGCATCTTGTCAAAAGCTTTTTCTGCATCTATCGAGAGTATCACGTGGTCTTGAATTTTGGACTGATTTATATGGTGAATTACATATATTGATTTGCATATGTTGAACCAACCTTGTGTGCCTAGGATAAAGTCTACTTTATCACTGTGAATGATCTTTTTTATATGTTTTTGAATCCTATTTCCAAAGACTTTGTTGAGAATCTTTGCATCTGTGTTCATCAAAGAGATTGGCCTATAGTTTTTTTTTAAGTGTATTTTATTAGGTTTTGGGATTAAGACGATTTTAGCTTCATAGAAGGAATTTGGTAGTGTTCCTTGTTATTTGATGGAACAGTTTAAGGAATATTGGTGTTATTTGTTCCTTAAATGTGTGGTAGAACTTGTGCTGAATCTGTCTGGTCCAGAACATTTTTTGGTGGGAAGATTCGAGATTGCTTCATTGATTTCCTCATATGTTATAGGACTATTTAAATAATTGTAAACTTCCTGATTCAATTCAAGTAAGTTGTGCTTACTTAGGAATTCATCCATTTTTTTGTATTACCAAATTTCACAGAGTATAAGTTTTTGAAATATGACATTATAATTCTCTGAATTTCTTGGGTATCAGTAGTGATAACTGCATTTTCATTTCTAATTTTGTTAATTTAGATATTCTCTCTCTTGTTTTTGGTTAATAGCTAGGGGTGTATCAATCTTATTGATTTTTTCAAATTACCAGCTTTTTGACTAGTTGATTCTCTGTATCATTTTCCTTATCTCAATTTCTGATATTTCTCCCCTGATTTTACTAATCTTCTCTCTTCTACTGCTTTTGGGATCGGATTGCTCTTGTGTCTCTAAAGCTTTAAGTTGCATTGTCAAGTTATTTATTTGTGATGTTTCTATTTTTTGTGGTTGTTGTAGGCATTTAGCTATGAACTTATGTCTTAGGAGAGCTTTCATTGTGTTCCAAAGATTTTGATAAGCTATATTTTTATTATCATTGGCTTCCAAGAAATCTTGAATTTCCTTTATAATTTCTTCCTGAATCCAATTCTCATTAAGCATCATAGGGTTTAGATTCCAGGAGTTAGTGTATTTTCTGTTGTTCGTTGTGTTGCGGATGTCAAGCTTTAGATCACAGTGGTCTGATAGGGTACAGGCTAGAATTTCACCTTTCCTGTATATGTAGAGATTCATTTTGTGGCCCAATATGTGGTCTGTTTTGGCAAAAGTTCCGTGTGCTACTGAGAAAAATGTGTATTCTTTGGCGTGTGGATGGAAAGTTCGATAGAGATCTGTAAGGTTCATTTCAGTAAGAGTTTGATTGATTTCCATTGTGTCTCTGTTAAGTTTTTGACCTGTTGATCTGTCCCATGTTGAGAGGGAAATATTGAAATCCCCAAGAATCATCGTTTTGGGATTGATTTTTTGCTTTAGACTCTGTAGCATTTGCTTAATCAATGTGCAGGAGCCCGTATTAGGTACTTATATGTTCAGTATTGTGAAGTCTTCCTAGTGAATTGTACCTGTGACTAAAATGTAGTGTCCTTCTGTATCTGTTATGATTTCTTTTGGTTTGACATCCACTTTGTCCAATAGCATAATAGCTACCCCTGCTTGTTTCCTGGTTCCATTAGGTTGCAGATTTTTAGACCAGCTTTTTATTTTTAGGATGTGCCTATCTTTTGTGGTGAGATGAGTTTCCTGAAGGCACAGATGGATGGGTTGTGATTTTTAATCCAAGTTTGTAATCTGTGTCTCTTGATTGGTGAGTTAATTCCATCGATATTTAATGTTATAATGGAGAAAATACTTTTAATTCCGGACACTTTTTATGTTTAGTGGCTTTCGTAAGTGTATTATTTGGCTTGTACGTTTTGGTGGTATTATACTTCCCTCCTGTCCTCCTGGATGTGCTTGTTCTTTTCTTCAAGCTTGAGTATCTTGTGTAGCATTTTTTGAAGGCATGGTTTGGTAGACATGTAAACCTTTAAGTCATCTTTATGCTGGAAAACTTTTCTTTCCCCCTTGATCATGACAGATAGTTTTGCTGGGTATATCAGCCGGAGTTGACATTTTTGCTCATTCAGTACTTGAAGTACGTCTCTCCAAGCTCTTCTTGCTTTTACTGTTTCCATTGAGAAGTCATTTGTTATTTTACTAGGTTTACCTTTAAAAGTGACTTTTTTTTCCCTTGAAGCTCTCAGCACCTTTTCTTTGTCTTGAATGTGGAGTGTTTTGACTATTATTTGCTGTGGCGAGTTTTTATTTTGGTCATATCTGGTGGGGTGAAGAATGCCTCTTGTATTTGGATGGGCCTCTCATTCTTTAGGTGACAGAAGTTTTCCTTAGTGATAATTTGAAAAATTTCCTCAGGTGTGGTATTTTGGAATTCTTGTTCTGGTATCTCATGAATGCACATGTTTCATTTCTTCAGGGCGTCCCATAACTCTTGAATATTTCTTTCAAGTATCTTTTTGGCTTTAACAACTTCTTTCATTGAGCTGGTTAATTCTTCCACTTTGTCTTCAAGATCTGAAATTCTAATTTCTGTTTCATTAGTTCTGATAATAAGACTCTCTGTTGAGTTCTGTGTTGAAGATAACTTGTCTTTTAGTTTAATTTTAAAATCTACTTGAGACTCAATGATGTGTTTATTTAACTCCTCCCAGGTTTCTCTTACATAACATTGATCATGGTAAAGTCAGGCTTTGAATATCTTTATCGTGGGTCCGGCTTTCTTGGCTATTTTCTGTGAATTTGTTCTGGTTGAAATCTATCATTATGGGGTTAATTGTTTTGGTGGGAGATTTGCTTTTTGGGTTTTAAATAACCAGCTTTTTGAATGATTGATTCTCTGTATTGTTTTCCTTATCTCAATTTCGGATATTTCCCCCCTGATTTTGCTAATCTCCTCTCTTCTACTGCTTTTAGGATTGGATTGCTCTTGTTTCTCTAAAGCTTTAACCTGTACAGTTATTTGTTGTGATGCTTCTATTTTTTTGATGTAGGTATTAAGGGCTATAAATTTACCTCTTAGGATGCTTTCATTGTGTCCCAGAGATTTTGATATTATCGTTTTCTTCTAGGAAATTTTGAATTTCCTTTATGATTTCTTCCTGAATCCAATTCTCAGTCAGTATCATAGTGTTTAGTTTCCAGGAGTTAGTGTATTTTCTGTTGTTTGTTGTGTTACGGATGTCAAGCTTTAGATCATAGTGGTCTGATAGGGTACAGGTTAGAATTTCACCTTTCCTGTATATGTGGAGATTCATTTTGAGGCCCAATATATGGTCTATTTTGAAGAAAGTTCCATGTGCTGCTGAGAAAAATGCATATTCTTTGGTGCATGGATGGAAAGTTTGATAGAGATCTATAAGGTCCATTTCAGTAAGAATTTCTATTGTGTCTCTGTTAAATTTTTGACCTGTTGATCTGTCTCATGTTGAGAGGGCAATATTGAAATCCCAGGAATTATCATTTTGGGCACACCACCAAGTGCTGGAGGGGATGTGGAGACAAGGGAACTCTCCTACATTGCTGGTGGGAATGCAGGCTTATACAACCACTCTGGCGAGCCATCTGGCAATTCTGAAAAAAGTTAAAGATTGAAATGCCATATGACCCTGCTATTCCACTATTGGGAATAATCCCCCATACAGCAAAAATTGACCTCAATAGCACAAGCACAACCATGTTCATAGCAGCATTGTTTGCAATAGCAAAGTCATGGAATCAACCCAAATGCCCAACAGTGGATAAAGAAAATGTGGTACATTTATACAATGGAATACTACTCAGCCATCAAAAATGATGAATTATTGAAATTGGCCAGGAAATGGATGGAATTGGAAAAATTATATTCTGTGAAGTATCTCAGACACAGAAAATTAAGCGCCGTATGTACTCCCTAATATGTGGATCCTAGTTCCAAACCCACTTAGTGACACATTCAAAGATAAATCTCTGTAATACCTACAGTAATTGCAAAGATTATAAGCATGGATGGAAGAGGAAGGAGGGCCCGCCAAAATCAAGGAGAGAGGGGATCATGTTACAGCAGAGAAAATAGGCCACCATCAAGGACTGCAAGTAAGTAATGAGACATCTATTTGGGCTCGCAGACTCTCCTTACTGGTCTCTTGCATCTGATGGGGTATGATCTCACCAGAAAGGGACAGTATAGAGTCTGGCAGATAGAAGGTAACCATCCTGCAAATGGGATATTGACTCCCCCCCCCCACAGCAGTCTCCTACTCTTATTCTATCTATCTTTGAATATACTCTTATAATACGACTATTTTAATAGCATTTTATCTTTGACCAGGGGGTGATATCCAATACCCATCAGGATGGAGCCAAGGGTGGTGCAGGAGCAGCAAAACTGAAAAACTGAAAAAAAAAATCAACAAACCATAATTTAGAAAATCAGAAACTCTACATCAACCATCTGGAACCAGGCCAGCCTAATCTCTCCCCATCCTAAAGCTGAGGGAAATTTGCAGAAGAGGGGGCAGTAAGAGCCTAAAGATGGGGAGGAGCAACAATATGCAAGATACTCCATGCAAGTTATGGCCGAAGTAATCATAATAGAACTTTGCATGACCTGCGCAATTATCAACATATTATTGAACCCCCAAAGTCTAGCATGGATCACAGGCACTAGGATCCTTGGCGGCAAGGGATTAACATCCACAATAGTGTTCCTATACTAAAGGGGAACACAAAAAAGAGCTCTAGGCAATGCCACTGAGTCCTTACACCTCATCAGAGAGGAGGACTCAGAGGCAAGTTTGACATGTACACTAAAGGATGCTACAGGAATGGAGAGGGGGGAGGGAGCACTGGAAGAAAGGGAGGAAGGGGGGGAAAGGAAAGGGAAAAGGGAGGAGTGAGCAAGGGGATCCAGGGAGGGGTGGAGAGAGGGAGGGGAATGGGGTACTTATCAACTTTGTATGAGTGGAAGAAATTTTAAAAAAAGAGGAAGAGGGATAGGCAAAAATATAGACATTACTAGCCACATGGATATTTCTGGTAAATTCTTTGTCTATCACCTTGTTATCTAATGGATCAAAATTCACTCTAATTCCCCTTCTTAAGAATGGCCAAGTTCATTTGATGCTATTCAGTTACAAGGCTTGGAAGAGTTCCCTTAAAATTCTGAATTGAGCATTCAATTCAGTACAACAACAACAACAACAAAAAGAATTATCATTTTCGGGTTGATTTCTTGCTTTAGACTCTGTAGCATTTGCTTAATGAATGTGGAGGAGCCCATATTTGGTGCATATATGTTCAGTATTGTGAAGTCTTCCTGGTGAATTGTACCTGTGACTAAAATGTAGTATCCTTCTGTGTATGTTATGATTTTTTTTTGTTTCAAGTTCACTTTGTCCAATAACATAATAAATACCCCTGCTTGTTTCCTGGTTCCATTAGCTTGCAAAATTTTTAGACCAGTCTTTTACTTTTAGAATGTGCCTATCTTTTTATTGAGATATGTTTCCTGAAGGCAGCAGTTGGATGGATTGTGATTTCTAATCTAAATTTGTGATCTGTGTCTTTTGATTGGTCAGTTAATTCCATTGACATTTAGTGTTATAATGGAGAAATTTCTTTTAATTCCTGACATTTTTGTGTTTAGTGGCTTTCATATGTGTATTATTTGGCTTGTAGGTTTTGGTAGTATTATACTTCCCTTCTGTCCTCCTGGATATGCTTGTTCTTTTCTTCAAGCTTGAGTATCTTGTCTAGCATTTTTTGAAGGCATGGTTTGGTGGACATGTATCCCCTCAAGTTGTCTTTGTGCTGGAAAATTTTTCTTTCCCCCTTGATCATGACAGATAGTTTTGCTGGGTATATCAGCCTGGGTTGACATTTTTGCTCATTCAATAATTGAAGTATGTCTCTCCAAGCTCCTCTTGCTTTTACTATTTCCATTGAAAAATCATTTGTTATTTTAATAGGTTTACCCTTAAAAGTGACTTGTTTTTTTTTTCTCTTGAAGCTTTTAGTACATTTTCTTTGTCTTGTATGTGGAGTATTTTGACTATTATGTGCCGTGGCGAGTTTCTATTTTGATCATATCTGTTTGGGGTGCAGAATGCCTCTTGTATTTGGATGGGCCTCTCATTCTTTAGGTGACAGAAGTTTTCCTTAGTGATAATTTGAAAAATTTCCTCAGGTGTGGTATTTTGGGATTCTTGCTCTGGTATTCCATGAATGCACATGTTAGGCTTCTTCAGGGTGTCCCATAACTCTTGAATATTCCTCTCAAGTTCTTTTTGGCTTTAACAACCTCTTCCATTGAATTGATTAGTTCTTATACATTGTCTGCAAGATCTGATATTCTATTTTCTGTTCATTAGTTCTGCTGATAAAACTCTCTCTTGAGTTCTGGGATGGAGATAACTTGTCTTTTAGTTCAATTTTTAAACTCTGCTTGAGACTTTTTTAACTGCTCTATGCCTATTTTTGTTTCTTCAACGTTTTTCTCATCTCCTCCAAGTGTGCGTCATGTTCTTGTTCAAAGTGGTTGATGTGGTTATTTAACTCCTCCCAGATATCCTCTTTCATAGTATTACTCATGGTAAAGATCAGACTTGGAGTATCTTTATCTTGGGTCTGGCTTTCTTGGCTATTTTCTGTGAGTTTGTTCTGGTTGGAATCTATCATTATGGGGTTAAGTCTTTTGATAGGAGATTTGTTGTCTTGGTTTTTGCTTCTCATGGATTTGCACTGTGACCTGGGCATTGTTGTTTTATCTCTTAAGACTTTCTTTCAGTTTCTGTGTGTGTTTTTGACTGAACTGAATTAGATAGTATTACTACTCTTGAGCAGTTATGAGTAGTGTTTGCCTTGGAGTTGGGTATGCTTGTCTTATATTGGTGTTATTTCCTAGATGAGGCTATTATACTGTTAGTATATCAAATAAGTCAGGTTTAGTAGATAGGGAGTGAAGATTAGTATGGTAGTGCACTTTTTTAGTTTAGTACCTTGGTGATATGTGAGGGTGAATGGTATAGTCTCTGAAGTGTTTTGGGGTGGCTACATGGAAAAATTAAATTACAGTGACTAAAATTTGAATGGAACAAGATGGTAAAAAAGGTTTACTTATCTTTGATCTGGATGTGAAGAATCTCTCCCATATGATAAGATGATTTTATAGGAATTAAGATGTATGGCATTTGTCTGCTAGAGCTTTCTGTTGAATTCTAAGGAGCAGGGGGTCTGCTGGTCTGCATCCTGGGCAAAAAATGGAACTCCTTTCTTTTGGCCAATTTTCTTTTTTCACTCTTACCCTTCCCATTTCTATTGTTTTTCTACATTCTAAAATATTTCATTTTTTTAATCATCTACCTCTTCTATTAAAAAATCACATTTTCTTAATTTTAAAATATTTTGTTGTTCAGTTTTCATGAACATTTCTTCTTATATACATATTACTTTCTCTTACTACTCGCATTCTAATTTTCTGGATTTTCCCCCCTGCTTCTTCAATTGTTTATGTATAAGAGTGTGCAAAATACTCTTTTTTTACATAAACAGGTTTAATGTAGTAAGGCGGAATGCAAAAATTTTAGGACCATTAACAACGTATTCTTCAACTTTAAAAAATCACTTTAAACAAATAAAATCAAAACAGGACACTGACCAGAATTATTAGTACCATCATAATCACATTAAATAGAAAAGCTTCCATTATCATTTTAAGAACGTGACAAAGGCAGTACCCACACTTTTACATATTCCACTCAATTTTGTAATATTTGTTTTATAAAATATGGCTTAGAAGTAAAGCTTCAGATGTTCCTAAGAAAAACATGGGGTAAAATCACGTACACTTAGAGTTACTAATTAACTGTTTAAAAATGCTTTAGGTGCCCTATTATATTTGTACTTGGGTAAATTTGTTCTTGGGTCTAATTATATTTGACAGATGAGACAGAGATAGCATCTTATCCACATAGAACTATACAAACACTTAGTAAAGCATATAAATTGTTCACTGTGCACCATGTAACAGTTTGTAAGTTAATTCTCATCTCTTTTTAAAATGCTGCCCAGATTCTTTACCAGTATTAGATGTGAATATATATATATATATATAATATACATATATTCAGTTATAGTGACCATCCAAATTTCTTGTATGCAAGAACTGATACATCTCTAAGTATATTTAGATGTTTCTTTAATTTTATGAATATGGTAATAAACAACCTTATTCAATATATACTTTTTAAAAAAATTAAAAGCACAAATAGACATTATTCTTCATTACTCATACCCTTGATTATCAAGAAATGAAATCAAACTTTAGAAAAATGTAATGCAAGAAAAGACAAGATATTCTTTAGACTTTTTTTCTCCCTTCTGTTTTTACCACTATTTTAGTTTTAACATCTGGTCATTCTTGGGTCTTGATTCATATTTATGAATAAAACAATGAAAAATGGATGGTGAGCAGGTGGGGCTTGTGAACATCATTTACTATATGAGGACCTAGCTATCCACTGGAAAGTCAAAACTGTAAGTATCTCTTGATTTTTCTCTGGGATTTATCAGTCCTGAGAAGAGAGGGAAGTAAATAGTTGCACATACGCAATTTGGGAAGGGGCCCTATGGGCTTAGCTGGTTCTCCTTTAGAGCCGCAGCATGTTCACTTTCAGATTTAATGCTAGATACTCCAGAGACTCTGTATCAACATTTTGACTGCTCATAAATACTCCTTGCTGCTGCCGCTGCCTTTACCGCTCACTTTTACACTCTTCCAATTTTGTTGCAGTTGACGTCTTTCCATTCTCTGATATTTTTAACTGATATTTCAGTAAAGTTAGCAGAGATTGATAGATGTTATGTGTTCTTAGCTTTTTAACATTAGACATTATCCCATGACTTTCAAAAATGGACTATTAAACATAAACTTCAAAATTATGCAATTAACTTAGGACCAGTAAGTACATTTGTATGGTGCTTTATTCAGGGTTGTGGATATAGCACTTTTATGTAGGTCATGTGATGTTAGTTTAATTAAATAGAGAGTTCTATTTTATTCTCAATGATGGGAAAGTGAGCTCATATAGAAATGATTATTTTTCTTTCCTTCCCCTCTCCAGCACTCTAGCATTAAGTCATGAAATCATTACAGATTTTATTTTGTTCCCCAGTATAACTTGAACTTCAGACATAACTGTGTTCTTTTTATAGGAAAAATGCAGGTGATTGAGAAGCAGATAATTACAATGTATTTTTTCTAGAAGAGAAGACTTTGTAGTCAGTCCACAAATAATTTTATACGAGGAAACTTAAGTTGTTTTACTTCCATAATTTTGTCATTGCACTTACATTGAGATAAAGAGCATATATCAATATATTATACTGAGATATGATGCATAGTGTACCTACTTAGGTACAGAATGATACACAAGGAGAATAAGAGCATAGAATAAAATAAAGATTATTTTTGTTTAGTTTCTAGACCACTTTATTAAGCACAATCTTCCATAAGCAAAGAAAATATCAGTGACCTGAGTAGAAAATAATTTTTCATAATGCAGGTGAGAAACACATCTCTCACCAAATGTTTTCTCTTTCCTTTTCTCTTTTTAGACCACAGGTGCACAGACCACAGTGTGAATTGCCCTTCCTCAGCCTATTTATGAAATCAAATTAGAGATCCTCAAGGACCCTGAATTTCATAATTCTAACCTTTGATCACTTATTAGGAAACAGCTAAATAAATTTTATAATTTATATAATTTATTGTGATTCCTTTAACTTTCCAATAAACTCTTATCACTGGATAAATCAGAAATTTTTACAGCCCATGAAACCATGCTAAGGGGCAACCTTCCTTCCCAGATTAATTGCACTCTAACCACTGAGGATAACTAGGTACACCCCAGTATGACAAATTCTGGACCTGTCACTTGTGAGCCGGCTGATGGTATTTGAGTATGTGGATTTACAAGTCCTTGCAACATAAACTGAAAGCTCTGCAACTTAATTGCTTCCCTCCTCTACTTACCTACAGGGTGCTACACAAGATTTCTGCCTTAGATCTTAGAAAACTTAAATTTAAATGCAACACTCCAAGGCATGTGTCAGATGACATTTTGAAGTCACTGGTAGACTCTCTTCTGTCTGTTTCTTTAGATTATCTTTGTGTTATAGACTTCAAATGTCTCATATTGTACTCTGTTTCAATTTTGAGACAAGTCATCAGATATGACTGTAAAATGATATGAATGTCCTTGATGTTCTTATGCAAGATGCTTTTAAACTGTTGCACTCCTGGGTAGTTCTTGGTGCTGTCTTGGATAGTTTTTTATTACATGAATGGTGTGGCATGCTAATTCACTTTCATTTGTTTCCTATGGTTTGGTGCTAATATTTGGAGGTCTGATTTTTGAAGTTGTAGAGTAAATTTCAAGCAAAAATAAAGCATCAAGCTACATAATTTTTCAAGAGAAATCTATAAAGTATTCAATTTGACTTAGAACTATAATTAAGAGCTCATTTACAAGCTAGAGAGATGGCTTAGGAGTTAAAGCACTTGTAAAATGAGGAGTAGGTGTGGCAGCACATTTGTAATTCCATTCTCTGAAGACAGAGACTGAGAATCCCTAGAGCAAGCTGGCTAGGGAGACTAGCTATATTAGCGAATTCTGGGTTTGAGTGAGAGACCCAGCCTCAAGGAAAAAGGATGAAAAAGTGATTGAGAATGATCCATAATGTCAACTTGAGCCTCCACAAACATGAATACACATGTGAATTGTACCTACACATATGTATACACCTTATATGTAAGCATGCATACACACTTGCACACATACCACACACACATGGAAATGGAAAAAAAAGATTTACTTATATTTCTTCTGAGCTCATGTGTAATTCATTCAACAAGCATTTATTGAGTATTCATCATGTGCCAAATATGTATTGGTCTCTCAGAATAGAGACATAAAAATGGATCTTGTCTTTGAAAGATGCTATGGTCTACTGGGAAAAACAAATAAATACATAGTCTTTACTATTCATTTGTGTGACTCTTCAACAGTACACTGAAGTGTAATAATTACTATTGTAAAATGTTTGAAAATATGATTTTGAAGGTACAATTTAAGCAGGAACTTTTTTTTAGCAATTTAAAATGTTTAGTTTTTATAGATGATAGTTTCTTGAAGAATTGAGCCAATTTACTCTTATCATCAATATGTATGAATTCTAGGTAAGTCATATTCTTGCCAACACTTGTTATTTAAGTCTTCACAATTTTAGCCATTTCAGTAGATCTGTCATTTCAGTTTTCGTGTTCCTGATGTATAGCTGCTTTGAAGTAAGCAAGCAGGAAAGGCTGGAGAGAAGGAGCACTACAGAGGGACCAACATGTACACAAAGACACAATAGCAAGAGATAATGATATTCATGAAATGGGCAGGAGGTAGGACAAAAGAGAACACAAGAGATATATTAAAGTAATGCAAAGTGCACAACAAACTAAAAAGAGTGAACTGCTATAAAACCTCTAGAAAGAAAACCATCCAATGGATATTTAAACAAGAAGAATCGGACCAAAAGATCCTTCTGATAACAGCATGGAAGAGAAATAGAAGGAGGCAACGAGGGCAGAAGTAACAGAAATGAAGATGAATTGGGGCCTGAATAGAGTTAATGAAACCAAGAATGCACAGAGAAGATATTCCTAGGGGGCTTTAGACCATAGACTCTAAATTGGCTGCATAAGGAAAGTGAAGAGGAGTAAGGAAAGAGCTATTGGTGATTTTGGTTACCTAACTAGAAGTGTATTTACCAACTTGGTGGACATGTTACAATGGAAGTAGTAGACTATCCAGTTGGACAGGTATATTTCTTCACATACCTCATATGCTTACCTATGAAATCAAGGCATGATGTCCTAGAGGTCTGATACACCCTTGTCTTAAAAAAGAGGAATTTTTTTTTCCTTCTCCAAAGTCCTTAAGAACACAAGGGAAAAAAGAAGCTGCAGGAAGTGAAAAATGTGATGGTTATTGAGCAGGGAATGTGTTCTCTGAGGAACATTTTCTCAAATCTTAAAGGGTAAGAGTTTCTATGAAAGAATTATCCCTGTCTTCCAGGGCTTTGTCTTCAAGTTGGCATGACCATTAGATCAATGAACATTGTGTAGCAAAAAGCAAAAATAAAGATGAAGGCTACATACTGCTCATCATGTGCAATGTAGCTAAATATATTACACTTTATGTGTAGTATAGTTAAAGCCATGATATAAAGGTTGGTTTAAACTAGAATAGATTGTGGATGAGACAGAAAAAGGACCAATGTAATTGTAATCCTCAGTGTTTCTGGGTCAACAGGGAGCTGGAGAAGTCCAAAAGGGACATGCAGAGTAACAAGTGGAGACCCGGGAAGGAGTAATGTCAATAAGAATCAAGGAAGAACGAATTTCACGAAGAAGCAAAATGTTAAATAAGACAAGGAATTTAACACATTAGGAAATCACCATGGATGTTGCAGGAGTTTTGTCACAAGTCTTTCTAATAAATGAGCAATGAAGAAGGACAGAGAATGCTTTATATTCTGTTTTCCAAGGTTGTCAATGAAGTGCAAAAAACAGATGACTTCTAAGGGACATTGCAAATTTTGGGGGACAGAATGTGTCTTTAACCTGATAGAAGATATAACCTGATAGAAGATATAGCCTGGAAACTTGTTGCTGAGAAGAATCCAATGATAAAAAAGAAAAATGGAGAGATTGAAAAAATAAGAAATAAATGATGGAAGTATTTGGAAGGAAAATCAGAGAGACATCTAAGGAAAATTATCTGCTATGCCAACTGATTTTTAATATATTTTATTTATTTATTTACTCTGTGTGTGTGTGTGTGTGTGTGTGTGAGTGAGAGAGAGAGAGAGAGAGAGAGAGAGAGAGAGAGAGAGACAGACAGACAGACAGACAGAGCATACTGTGTGTTCCTGTAGAGGACTAAGGGTGACTTTTGGAGCCATCAAACTGATTAAAAAAAAACCTCAAGAAGCATAAGGACAGAAAATAAACTGTGTTTGGCAATTGGGACATCAGTAAGGTTTTTGTTTTTGTTTTTGACATTCGATTGAATTTTGGTGACAAATGCAAGAATTTAAGAGTCAATGGACTGGAAGAGATGTTGTTAAACATTTCAGTTGTTGAAGATTTAGCCCAAAAAGCAAAAGGACCTGAGCTCAGATTCCCAAATCTCACATGAAAATGCAGGACAAACATGGTAAGGCCTGTAATCAGAGAGCTGGAAGGCAAAGCCTGGGAATCCTCAGAGCAAGCAATAAAGTTGAAGAGCAATCCAAGATGATTCCCAGGGTCATTCTTGGACCTTCACAGACACACACACTTAAATACCCTTTTGTACACACACATAAACCTACACACACACACACACACGCACACACACACACACACACACAAAATGAGAGCAAAAAGGAAAAAGAATTCAAGAGCCAAGAATCAAAGAAAGTGGGGAAATAAAACCCAAAGTTTTTAAAGTGAATTTCTTAAACCTATCATCTGTACTAGATTCATGGTGTGCTGTAACAAGCAGTCCACTTGTGGTCTTGGCCTCCTGGTCAGACAGCAGTAAGCAGTAAGCCAAGGGAAGTGAACTTCATGGGTGCAACTATCAGTCAAGGTGTGATACCCAAAGTAATACATAGTCTGCTTTTTTTTTGATAACCCTCTAAATTATAAAATATTTATAACTCAATCTCATACATAGTGACATGATTGTAGAAGATCTTCCTTTAGTTCTGGACTTATAAAAACACTCCTCTCATTGTAGACGAAATTATCGCTATAGTAATTAGCCAACAATTAGAGACATCTGTTAGACTGTTTTTCAGGGATTATATCTGTCCTTTCCTATATTTTTCATTTTGAGCCATGAATAGAATACAAAAGCAAAGGACTATGATGGATGCTACAATCTAAATTCTCTTTCTCTTCTTCCTCTTTTTCATCCTCTTCTTTTTTCAGTACTCATTTACTAAAACCAAATTCTTTAATTTACATTATAATTATCTCACAGTAATTAAGTAGTCAGTCAGTCTAATTTTTTAAACAAATACATGAGCAATTATTAATGAAAATTAACTTGATTTTGTACTTTTCTCTTTTTTAGATGTAATTTATAGATGTAACTCAAGTCAACTTACTCATTCTGCAAACATAGGAACTTACAATCACATACTCAACTCTAATCAGGACTTTTGAAAGTCAAGTGTAACCATGGGCTGTGGCTTTTATTAGTCACAGCCTCCGGAAGTGTTGATTCAGTTGAGCAGGAAGTGATACCATTCATTCTGACTTAGTCATCAGTCACGGTGGAGGAAAGGTGAAGAAGTAGGTAGAATTGAAAAAATGATAAATAAATATTTAAAATGATTGCTTTAAAATATTTATACCTTTTTAATAGTCAGACAAGTGACCCTTGCTTTCCTTAAGCTGTAATGGGTTCAGCAACCTTGTGAACTATGTTTATGACATTCTGTCAATGACATCTGAGCAGAGCAAGAACAGGGAGAAATTTACTGTGGCTGCCTGTCCATCTATCTGGAGATGCCATAACTTGGTGAATACTTTAAATCATTCTCACTTTTTAAGCCCCATAAAAACAAAATGTAAACTTATCTCACAAAAAATTAGGTCTTAAGATTCTTTGGGGGGAATAAATAGTCTTCCTAAGCCTTCTCAAGAAAAGAGGATAAAGAGGAGAAGGAGAAGGGGATGAAGGCGTAAAAGAAAGGGGAAGAGCATCCTGAGTAAGAAGAGGAAAAGAAAGGGCAAGTATGAAAATGTTATAATAAAACCCATTATTGCATATAATAATGTGAATAAAACATTTTTATGAAAGAAAAGGTCTTTGTGCTCATTTTCTAAATTCTTTCTCTTCCTCATCTCATCCACTCTACAGCCTAAAACAGTACTGATGTTGACATTTATACTACTTGAAGCATTAGAAATATTCAACACCTATTAAAAAGTTCACCAGTATTGTCGTTAGAGTTTGCTTCCAAACCCAACACCTTCTCTGTTTTGGATGCTTTATCAGAATGTGTTAAACAATGTTGACTGTGAAAGAATCGGGGAACACATATTTCTTTCTTAAATGACCCTTCAAAAATGATTGAACAAAACATCAAAGGATTGAAATTGTCCATTCACGTTGCTCTAAATAGCAACCAAGTTTTCTGTACTTTGGCTAGTTGTGATTTTCTGTAATAAACACTTTCCATTGCAAAAGAAGCTTCTACATTGAGTACTGAGTCTTTCTCTCATCTGTGATATAATTACAAATCTTTAAAGGCAATTTGATATAGTATCTTTGTAGCTAAATCTTAATAGCCTGTAAACCCCCCACCCAGGCCATAAGTTCTTGTCCTAATTTACAATATCAGGAATGTGATCTCTAATGAAAAGTGGGCCTTAAATTTAATCAGAAAACTATTGTTTGTCTCCTTGACATTCAGGCCACCATTCAATTTCAGCTTTTTAAAAAAATCTGTGTCCCATGGTACACATGTTTTGCATATTCAGCAACAGAGTCTTACTGCCAGTTTTTGGAGGAAACCAAGAGAAATGGCAAAAGTCTATCCTGTTTTGGGGGCCTTTGAGGTCTCTCTGACCAACAGTTTACTAAAATGTATCACATACCTGGTACTTGAAATTTTAGTTGCCTTTAGGTTCTGGTTGGAGCATTATGGGGTATTTTCCATTTTGCTCTGTCTTCCTCTCTCTCTGTGTTCCTCTATGTAGGATATGTCTGTTCTCTCTCTTTATAAAAAACCAAAACCCTTCAAAAATGATTGAACAAAACATCAAAGGATTGAAATTGTCCATTCACGTTGCTCTAAATAGCAACCAAGTTTTCTGTACTTTGGCTAGTTGTGATTTTCTGTAATAAACACTTTCCATTGCAAAAGAAGCATTTTTGATATGCTAAAATAATTTAGGATGTTTCTGTCTGGTTGTATCTTACAACCTTAGTGTTACTTGTAATTCCTTCAGTCCTTCCTATTCTTATCCTATCCTTAAGCATTTCCCTCATTATTACCTTTCCACCTATGGTTTTTTATGTCTCCTCCTTTAAGATCTTCACTGTGGACTGCACAGCCCTAAATAGGATAGCTAAACTACCTTCCCACCCCAAAGCTCAGGGAACAAAGGGAAATAGAGAGCAATAAGATTGTAAGGGTCAAAAGAGGGTAGGGATGTAACCAGATATTATTTTCTGTGCCTGACCGGGCTGTCGTATACATGAATTCACTGCAGCTATTTCCAAAAGATCTGCATGGAATTTGTCCTATCAACATTTCTCTGTGGAAGAGTAAAGATCTCAAGAGGTCCCACACTTCCCCAAGACACTGACGAGAATTAATGATGATGGGGATGGTAAGGGAAGATGCTTTCCTCAATGATGTATACTAACTGATATATGATTCCTGCTCCAGGAAATACTCAAGTACATGCCATCAAAGGCAAACCAGATGAATCCCAGTGGTCTACATATGATAAAGGACTAGTAAGTAGAAGGGAAACAGGCAGGGAAGAAGAAAGTTTATAGTAGGAAAAGGAAGGGGGAAGGTATTGTGGATTAAGATGTGAAAATATAAATTTCCTATATTCATTTATGAAACTCTAAAAGAATAAAAGCAACAATCAGGCCAGTGAGTGTTCATGATCTACGTCTTCCCCTAGGCTGCTCTTCCTTTAGATTTATCCCACTTGTGCTTAAGAGTTTTTAGTGTTTGTAATAGTTGTATAGCATTTACCAGTTGAGCATCCCTAATCTAAAATTCTGAAGCCTTATATTCAAAACTTTCTGAGTGTTGACAGAATAATCAAAAGTTCCGGATTCTAGATTTCAGATTTTTTTTTGGATTAATGATGCTCAGGCTGCATTTGCAATTGTTTGATCTACTCAGCAGAGCATGAAAAATGTTAATGTGACTTGTTTGGCAAAATGAAACAAAACAAAACAAAAAACCAAGTTTGTGCAAGCATTCACTATGTGAGAACAACTTCCTGGCTGAAAGGAAGTGAAAGTTCCATCCATTGTAAGATGTATCATAAGTTCAGACATGAAAAGATGTAAAAATGAATAATTATTTTCAACGTGTAATTTTAAATGTGACGAGAACAAGAAAGATGTGCAAAAGGAGAACAGAAAGATTATTCTAGCAATCCAGAATACTCAGGCACTAACCATAGGGAAGGATCAAGGGATTAGATGCAATACATATTTGGAAATTGGCATCAGTAAGTGCTGGCCCTGATGGAAAGTGGGAATGAGGATGGAAAAAGAGCAGAAGATAATACCAAAGTTCCCAAGTCATATGACTGACAAATTAACAAAGTAATGTACATTTTCAAATAAATTGAATTTGAGATCTCATATGATATGCAGATAGAGTTGTGTAGTACAAATGTTGATATGTAAATCTAAGCCTTAAAAAGGTCTAGATTTATATATGCCTAGTCTGATAATGTGAAATTAAAAGGCATCAGTGTATGGTACTGGATGATTTTGCCCATTGACAATCCATTGACTTTTTCTTTTTTAAAAAAGAAAAAAAAATCCAGCAAAGCAATGATGTATTTGTCAGTACTTATTTGCATCGGTAATTTTTGTATCTATCTTAAGAAAGAAAAGATTATAAAACAATGTTAGGCTGGAGAGGTTGTGTAGGGGTTAAGTTTCTGTCTCACAAGCAGAAGGTCCTGAGTTCAGATCCCAGATTCCATGTAAAAATGCCAGGAGAAAATGGCACTGGCCTGTACTTCTGATCCTGGAAGGTGGAGCCTGGGAAACTCCAGAGTAAAGCAGAGGAGGTAGCACAATCCAGGATAGTTTTCAAAGTTACCCCTAGGTCTTCTCAGGCACACATAGTGCCCTCTGATACACTCAGATGCACACACATACAGAGACATACATGCAATAAAAATGTTGCATAGTATGCATTATTATGGCTTTAACAAAACAAGTTATAACATGTGTTAACAAATGTTGGTACTATAAATGTGAATGAAGAGGAAACTTCATAATCCAGTAGTGGAAATGTAAAATAGCACAATTATTTTGGAAAAGTGGAAATGTAAAATAGCACAATTATTTTGGAAAACAATATGGCATTTTCTCAAATGATTAAATATAGAATTATCATGTGACTCAGTGACTATTTCTGGGTATATAACTGAAAGAATAAAGTATTCCCTATATAAGTCTTGTATTATATATTTATAGTAGTATTACTCATAATAGTCAGAAGGTGGACATAATTGAAATGCACACCTCCTATTGAACAGAAAAGAAACCGTTGTTTACTCCTATATTGCAGTCTATCCAACCAGAAAAAGGAGTGAAAAACTGACATACCACAGTGTAGATGAACTAGATGAGCCTTAAAAACACAAAAATCAATAAAATATAAATTTAAATTAAAAAATACAAATCTTAAAAAAACATTATGCTAAGTAAGAAAACCAGTCACAGAAGACCACAGTTTACAGGATTCCATTATACAAATAAGAAAATATATAGAAATAAGGTAGATTAGTGCTTTTTTTCCAGTTTGGAATAACAGAGGGACCATAGGGTGATAACTAAGGATTCTCTTTTGTGGTGATAGAAATATTCTGTCATGGATTGTGATAATGATCCCAGAACTCTGAATATCTGTAAACTCATTGAATAGTGCTCTTTAAATTGTTTACTTGCATAGCATTTGAATTATAGCTCAAAAAGATATTTTTATCATATATAGTAATTACACAAAGTAATGTGTTTTAGTATGACCTTTTCATAACACAGATAATGTTCTTTGATAATATTCACCCCTCTATTATACTTTTTCTTTTTCTGATATGCATGTGGGGGAGGATGCAGGCATGCTCACATGTGTATGGGCACACATGTTCAGCTGCATGGATACATATGTGTAAGTGTATGTGGAGGTCTGAAGTTGACAATCAGAAGTCTTCTTTGATTGGTACCTTATGTTTATTATTAAGTAGGATCTCTCAGTTGAACCCAGAGCTTGCCAATCAGCTAGTCTAGCTAACCAGCCTGACCTGGGGAGTCACTATTTTTGCTTTCTTTTTTTTTTTTTTTTTGGATTTTTTTTTTTATTTCAGCTCATACAAACTTATTAGGTACACCAGTTCCCTCCCTCCCTCCTCCTCCCCCCGTACCCCCTGCTCCCCCACCCCACCCCTCTCCCTCCCCATCCCCCAGTGCCTCCCACCCCAATTCCCAGAGAGTCCTTTCTTGTGCATGTCTGATTTTCCTCTGGGCCCTCCTCTCCGATGATGTACAAGGACCCAGTGGCCTTTCCCGAACCCTTTCCCGTGTTCCCCTTAGGTATAGGAACACTGCTGTGGCTGCCAATCCTTTGCCTCCAAGGATCTTGGTGCCTTTAGCAGATGCTAGACTTTGTGAGGTCAACAGTGTGTTGGACAATGCGCAGGGCATGCAAAGTCCAATTATGATTGCTTCAGCCCTAACTAGTATAGAGTATCGTACATATCATTGCTCCTCCCATCCTTATGCTCTTACACTCTTACCGCCCCCTCTTCCGCAAATTTCCCTGAGCTTCAAGATGGGGAGAGACTAAGCTGGCCTAGTTCTAGGTGGTTGATATAGAGTCTCTGAAGTTCTGGATTGTGGTTTGTTGATTTTCTTTTGCAGTTTTGGAGTGCCCTTCACTCCATCCTGGTATTTTTGCTTTCTGAGTGCTGAGATTTAGGCAGTCTTCACATCTGCTTAGCTTTCATGTGGATTCTTAGGATTCAAACTCCAGCCTCATACTTGCCACACAAACACAACCACTGAGTAATCTCCCATGTCTTCTATTATGCTTTCTTATTGCCTTTCCCCTCTTCTTTTTTTCCCCTTTCACCGCCCTAATAGCCCTTCTCCCCTTACCTTCATGTTCTTTTTTTCCCCCTCCTTTCAAATTCCACATTTGAGAGAAAGTATGTAATATTTGGCTTTTTTGTAATTTAACATGATGATCTCTGGTTGTATTTACTTTCCTGCAAATGAGATATCTCATTCTTCTTTATGGATAAGTAGAACTTCATTGTATATTTATGCAACATTTGTGCCCTGGTTACTCTTCTCTGTTATTGTGAGGCACCAGTCAAAGTCAAGCAACTTAAGGAAGAAAAGGAGATTTATTGAGCTTACATTTCCAGAGGGAATATTTAGTCCTCTATAGTAGAAAAGGCATGGCTGGATGTGAGAATCTGGAGGTGGCCTAAGTCATCTTCGTCAAGGAGGCTGAGGGTTGCAAAACTGCCCACTGCAAACTGTAAGAGCAGATTTCTTCTAGAAGTAAAGTGGGACTACTCTACCTCAAGGCCCACCCCCTGTGACTGTCTTCCTCCAGCAAGGTTCCTCCTCTTAAAGGTGTCATGACCTTCCCAAATAACTAAAGAATGAGTCTGTGGGGGACAACTCACATTTCAAACCATGACAATGTGCTTCATCCATTTGTCTTGTTTGCTTTCTCATTGATGTGATAGATTATCTGACAAACAGTTCCACTGTTCAGGATCACAAGGAAGGCGTGGTATCATGAGCAGCTTACGGCTGTGGCATTGATTGATATAATCAACCATTTGAGCTGATTACATTGACAATCAGGAAAGGGATAGCTCCAGCTAAAATTAGGGTGTGCTAAAACCCTCAGGGCCACCCTTCCAATGAACTACCTAGGTTCCACCTAAATGTTCCACAATCATGCAAAGACATACCCCCAGTTGGGGACCAAGTTTTCAAGCACCGTTTACCTACTGATGGATACCTAGGCTGATTTAAAAACTTGGCTACTGTGAATACCCTCAACAAACACGGGAATGCAGATTTTTCTGCTATACACTGACTTAGATTCCTTTGGGAATATGCCCAAGAGTGGCACAGCTCGATAACATTATAATTCTAGGTTTAAGTTTGTTTAGAATTTTCCATAGTGGTTCCCATATTCACTGAATTTATCAACAGAGTATAACAGTGCCTTACACCACAACTTTGCCAGCATTCATTATTTTCTTTTCTAGATGACTGGGGTAAAATGGAATCTCAATATTTTTATTTGCATTTCTCTAATGGCTAAAGATGTTTCATGTGTTCACAGTTCTTATAAATGATGGCCTTCTGAAATTGAGTAAAATAAGTGGAAGAGTATGAGAGTATAAATAATCTCAGTGTTTGAAGTAAAAAAGTTGAGGAAATCCTCAACTGACATTATCTACTCACTCAATGAAAGAGAAGGCATGGCTATCTCCTAGGAAGATGTTTATAATCAGATGACTAAGCACAGCAGAGATGGTTCCTCCCCAAGTGATGACAGATTCCAAGGTGTGTCATACATGGGTGTCTAAGGTGGAGTAGAGGGAGAGGCACCTAATACCTAGGAAATCACAAACTTAATGCTTATCAAAAGTATGTGCTACAATGAAGAAAAGACTTCCTTTACTGACACTATCCTGGTATCATGTAGGCATCAACAACACTTTTTAAATTGTCTCTGTATTTGTTCTGAGAACATTTTCTTTTCATCCTACTAAATTTGGGGTTGGGTTTATTAATGTGAAGTGAGGCTATACATTAGTCAGCTCTTATCTTTGAAGAAGGAGTAGGGAAACAAAGAGCTGTTCAAAGTGTACTATAATTGCACTAAGATAAATAAACTACTTAGGACAATGAGCTTCCAGAAATTTAGAAGCAAAACAATGGATATACAAAACAACACTAAGTCCCTTTTCCTATTGATTCGAGAAACCCACCTAAGACCCTCTCCTTTTACAGTCACAAGATGGATCAAATAGCACTTGTATTTTTAGGATTGTTAAGAATTTTTCATATGCACACAACTTTATCAACAGTGCCTACAAGTATCTACCCCCTCCCCCCTTTTTAACCATCATTTGTTCTTTTATTTCCTAAATGAATGGGGTATATGTAATCCATATTTAAAAAGCATCGCAGTCTTTCTTCTGTTAATGATTTCTATGTTTATTCCACTTGTTAGAAAAGATACTTGGTATTTTTTTAATACTTGTTTTGTAACCTGGTATGTGATCTATGGGGAATGAAGTCTGAGACTTCCTTTTTTTATTAGTCAGCAACATCACCATTGCATGATGCTATTCTTTTTTTTTTCAGTCTTAGAAAACATTTTACTCTCCAAAGATGACATTAATAATACCTAAAGTTATTGGCTCTAATAATTTTCCAGAAAATACCCACTCGAAATTGAATTCTTTCCTGTTGCCTTCTGCTTCTAATATATATTATGAGTCTCTGTGTTCACATTTTATCTCTATCTACATATTACAATTGTCCTATTCATAAAAGAAAAATATACATTAATTTTCTATGGTGCTGCATTGTCATCAACTGTCAAAATGCATCACTACCATACTATCACTCTTAATTTCTCCAAAAGATAACATTCATCTTTAGTCTGAATTTTGTAAGCTTCAGGTAATTTCTTGTAAAAAAAAAGATGTAAGTATGGTATTGTGCTTTGAACAGCAGCATCCTTCTCACACTGAGAGAGTGAAAGTAATATATGCATATACATATATTACACCAAGTTCCAAATTGAATTTATTTCTTATAATTCTTTTTATCATTTTAAATTACTTTTCCCACTCTCTTGGTGTCTTCTTTCTCCTACCCTCCAAGTTATACTCCTATGTGATTGTAATGGATATTAGAGATCTCCCCTTTGGTATGGCATGAGGCTATTCTTCAGCAGCAGCATTTTACATAACCTTAATTGACTATTCTGAATTATTGGACATTTTGTTGTTTCTCAGTTTTTTTGTAGAGAGAGAGAGAAACCACAGCGTATAGCACACCTTCTCCTATTTCCACTATGTAGACTTCTGGGACTTGAATTCAGGTCACAAGATTTGCAAATAGACATCTTGTTTGCTGAACTATCTCCTCTTTAATTCTCTAAATATTTTATTTATTAATTTATTTATGAGGAGGGGGTTTCAAAAACAATTTTCAGAAGTTAGTTCTCTCCTTTTACCATGTGGACTCCCTCAGGTCACCAGATTTGTACACAAATTTACCTGCTGAGACATTTCATGAACCCCCAATTTTTTAGTTGTTGATTCATAAATACTCTTCAAGAATATTGAATATAATAACTTTTTATTTGCTGTGTATTGTAAATGCATTTTCGATTTAGCATTTGATTTTCTCATACTGTTTGTCGATGTTTTCTACTAATTAGAAAGCTTTTCATTTAATAATCACCAAATCAACAGACATAGCAGTTTGCAGCTATAATTCCAGCACTTGGGAAGCTAAGGCAAGAGGGTTGCCATAAGCTTGAGGCCAGTCTGTGTTACATCGTAAGTTCCATGACAGCCTGGCCAATAGTGACAATTCTTGTCTCAATAAGATAATTAATTAATTATCATAAAACTCACTCAAAATTTTCCAAGAAAATTTCTATTAATCTTAGAAATATTTTTATCACACAAATTCTATTTTTATATTTCTATGTTTTTATGGTTCACTTTTCCATTATTAACCCATGGAGAATTTGTCTAGTATGCTTTAAGTGAAAAAACATTTCTTAAAAGGCAAGCCAATTGTCACACATTATTTACTGAAAGGTTTTCCTATATCCATTGTTTTAAAGTGCTTTTTATCATATTCTAACTTCTTGGAGAAAAATGAAATCTGTAACTTATGTATAACACTATTTATCAATAGCAACCATTTGTTTATTTTGTACCTGTAATATTGTTATATTTTTGTTCCTATAGTACCCTTTTCATTGTTCATCGAAAGGGTATTCAGTCTTTCTTGAATTTAGCCAAAGTTTTGAATTCTGTATTCCAGACTTATCGTTCCTTCCTAAATTGTAGCATCCAGAAAGCTGAAAACTACATTTCCCAGATTCCCTAGCAGATGTGTCCTTTGTTCCCTTTGCTTTTTGAGTCTCTCATGTGGCTCAGGCTGGTCTCAAACTTGTTATGAAGCCAAGAATACCTTGGACAGGTTATCCTTGTCTCTGCCATCCTCTTACTTCTACCTCCCAGGTCCTCGCCTAGCAAATAGGTATGGTTTTAAAGGCGACTTAGATTTGGCCCTTGGTTTATGGATATTAGGTTTTGCTGGCAGAAAAAAGGCAAAGCAGGGTTGATGTAGCTTGTGCTAACAGGCACAGCTGTAACTGATTTTACTCTGCAGCGGAATTAACAGAGGTCTCAGTGCTAGTCATTAATTTTGTGGTTGTCATGAGACTAGCACAGGGCATCATTTTACTGGTGTAGATTGTAGCAAAGGCTGAGGGTAGAAACATGCAGCAGTGATGAAAATTTCCTGTTCGTGGTGACACTTTCACCAGGATTATCCTCTGTAGTGGTGGTTTTCTGATACACCAGATACAGTGTGGTTTTCAAAGTCATCTGTGAAAATATCATGCAGCATCTGGTCCTCAGCACACTCTAAACACTTCCATAAGACATTTAATTCCCTGTAATAGTCTTCTAAAGTGGGTGAATTTTATTCTCTGTAACGGAACTTAATGGCAATAGTACAATTAGCAGTGTGGTTTATGATACAGGACTGGTTGTATTTGCCAAACTCCAAATAACAGTAGTTTTTGAAAAGTTAGAACTCTAGTTCTAAGTAAATAAATAAGTAAACTGGGTGTGGTGACACATATCTTCATACAGGCTCTCAGGAGATTGAGCAAAGAGAATCAAGTGATCTGGGTGACATAGTGAACCATCGTCTTGAAAAAAGTTTGAGATAGTCTAAAAGTGTTTTACCTTATTTCATTAAGTTTAGGTCCTTTGTACTGTTTTACTGATTCATTCCTAATTGGTCTCCTTGTGTCTGTGGCCTAAGAGCATTTAGTACTATGTTGGAATTCAATACAGAAAGAAGACTAAGGAGACAGAAAAATCCTATTTTGAAGGCACAACTCAAAAGTTGTACCTTATTAATGGTCTTATGCTATGGGCCAGAAATGACTCACATGTTCAATGCTTGGTTACTTGGAAGGCTGACTCATGTTTGACTAGCTCTTACTTCTTGATACCCAGAAAATCATCTTACTGTGATTACAAAACTCAAAGAACATCCATCCTGAACTATAAAGGGGAAACATTCTTAAGTGTGTCATGACCCTTACTCTTCAGTCCCTAAATGTGATGGAGATCGCCACTTTCATTTTTACTTTCATCCTGGAGTTATTTCATCCCTTGCCACTTCAAATGCACTCAGTGGGGGTCAGCACATTTTCAGGTCAAGACAGACTCAAACTACTACCGAAGATCTACATTTAATGAATATTTTAACAAGTAGTAATGGTTTGGAAGCCAGAGATCTACCTCGGGCTCTGATGTAGATGAAGCAGCAGTTTGCTACCCTCATCCCAGTCAGTATCCTGTCAACACCCCCTCCCCTGACTTCCAGAAAAGGGGCCTTCAAGGGAGCACTGTTTTCTATGCAGTTCATCTGTTGAGAGTCCCATCGTATGGTGGCAATAGCAGTATAAGAAAATGAAGTGTCATTGGCATGTGCTCTGCTCAATTCCAACTCTACTCTGTGGTTACTTTGAACTCCTCCTTGTAATTTTAGCAACCTACATGGGTTCATGTTTTTCCATGGTTTCCTTAATTATTCTCTCACCCTTTATTGTATAGCTCTTCTCTCTTTTTCTCTTTACTGTAGGGAGCTACAAATATTAACAAAGATTCAGAGTTGGTTCACCTACAAACACATTTTTATTGACTGTCATTTATATTTTAAGAAAATTCAAATTTGAATAGCTTTAAATAGTGTGTGCTTTAAGACTGCCACATTCACCATCATTCTTTGTAGTGTTGCATCCAGCCCAACCTGACTGATTAATTTATATGTTATATCTCTGACCTCTATGGACATTTATGTTTGTGGATCAACCTATGATTCCTTTTCTTCCAACTCTGAAAGATTTTCAGAATTAAAGAATTTATATAATCCCCAATTGTCATAAGTATCGCTGTGTTTTCACTGACCAATTCCTTCTTTTTTCCCTAGATGTTTTAACGGAATTTTCTACATTAGTTACTTTCTTTTTGATGAAATTCTCATGTGACATCATATCTAGCCTGATATTTTTGTATTACACCATGTACTGGGAATGTGAACCTGACAAACTTCTATTACTAGGTGTGAATTTAAAAATACTTTATAAACTAATCACTCCTGGTTTCGGACTCACTTCCATACATTGTCAATTTATGAGACTCACAGTTATAGCATTTTATTCACTATGCTTTGTCAGATTGTTCTTTATTCTTCTGGAAATGAGTTTCCTTCTCATTCCTTCAAAACTCATATCTACCTTTGAATATATACTCTTAAAACAAGACTCTAGTTTAACAGCTTTTTATCTCTGCCAGGGGGTGACATCCAATACCCATCAGGATGGAGTGAAGGGCATTGGAGGAGCAGCAAAACTGGAAAAAAAAATCAACAAACCATAATCCAGAGCTTCAGAGACTCTATATCAACCAACTGAAACTAGGCCAGCCTAATCTCTCCCCATCCAGAAGCTCAGAGGAATTTGCAGACGAGGGGGCGGTAAGATTGTAAGAGCACAAGGATGGGAGGAGCAATGATTTGCAAGATACTCCTCACAAGTTAGGGCCGAAGTAATCATAATTGGACTTTACATGCTCTGCGCAATGTCCAACACACTATTGACCCCACAAAGTCTAGCATTTGCTAAAGCCACTAGGATCCTTGGAGGCAAGGGATTGACAGCCACAGTAGTGTTCCTATGCTTAAGGGGAACACAGGAAAAGGTTCTGGGAAATGTCACTGGGTCCTTGCACCTCATCGGAGAGGAGGACCCAGAGGAGAGTTTGGCATGCACATTAAAGGATGCTCCGGGGATGGGAGGGGGAGGCACTGGGGGATGGGGAGGGAGGGAGGAGGGGAGGAGGGCACAGGGCAATGGGAGATTGGAGAGAGGGAGGGGACCCGTGTACCTGTTAAGTTTGTATGAGTGGAAATAAAAAAAATTAGATTTAATAAATACATAAATCAATATTAAAAAAGAAACAGACTTAAACTTACCATATTATAAGCTTACATAAAATGCAGTATAAAGGACATGTGAATGGAAGATCCCTATGCAAGAATACGTGGAGAAAAGGAGAAAGCAATAACAAAGCTGCTTTAAAATGCTTGTCCCATACCAACATGCCCCCATAAACTATCAAGGAACTCAAGAGAGATGGGAGCATATAGTAGAAATTTTGGGGACTAAAGTTGGATGAATAAAGAGAAATTCCCCTATTAGCCAGGGGAGGCCATAGAGAGGCAACTTAGTATGCCATAGAGGCCTAAACCTCCACAAGAGTAGACAAGCCAGAGGGAATCCTGGGTCCATAGAAGCAGACAGGCAGGAGGGTAGGAGTGAGTGGGATGGATTGATGAAGGGAAGAGAGGTTAATGGGAGGGAGGGAGGAGGGAGGGAAGCAGGAGTAAGTACTATATGCTTGTAAACCTAGAAAAATAAAATAATGAAAACTTAAAAAAGATGCTTGTTCTCTTTCAAACAAAAATGCTTGTCCCAGATTCACAGACACTTAAACAAACCTGCCAGTATTAGGTGTGGGTTACTTCCTAATAAGCTGTTGGTAAGGGAGGTCTGAAAGGTCCCCAAAACCATTGCTCTTGGTTTATCACCAGAACCTGATGATAAGACCCTGTTGCTGAAGACACCACACACGTGGATCACAGGACATGAGAAACAAGCTGGAACTGATCTAGAAGTATCCTACCCACTGACCAGTACTAGAAGATGCTATGTAAGCTGTTGTGGGTGAAAAGAATTACCTACTGTGAATTCTGTGAATTGTAGTAACAATGACTCTGGCAAGATATACTCATTGGTACAATAATGGCATGAATGCTATGGATGTAAACAAGTGCTTTCTGATTGGATTTAAGGTCTACTCTTTAGTAGGGAACTGATGATGGTTTTATAAACTAGGCTAAAATTATGTATGTACAGACTACTTGGCCATAAACAGGACTTTTAAATCAAGTCCAACTCCAAGGCTGAGAGTATATGGGGCAGTAAGAGCATGAGAGCTGGGAAGGGCACATTCAGACAGTATCTTCCAGACATGGCAATGTCTACATCAAAAGACCTGAACAAGACCTGGCCTACCAAACATGGAAAAGGAAAAATCTAAAGAGGCACCACACCTCCCTGAGATACTATTAGAGTTAGAGTTAGTACTGGATGGAGGTGAGAGAGAGAAGCTACGTTCATGCTCCAGCATTGAACTAAGTTTCATGACAAGACATGAAATTTAGAAGGGAGATTGGTAAGGACAGGAAGGTTTATGGTGGAGAAAATGAGAAGGGATTAGATGGGTAAAAAGGTATGAGAATAACATCAAAAATGCATTCATTGCATTCATGTGTGAAATTTTTAAAGAATAAAAATGAATGAAATAAACACACACACACACACACACACACACACACACACACACACACAGAATCTGTGGATGGGGAGGCCATAGGCCTTATGGGAGAATAGGCTACTATTGTTTTGCTATATGGGAATATCAAAGGACTACCTTCTAAATGTTTACTATACCATTACACCCATAGATTAGTGCAGTTCTCAGCCCTTGACCAAGAAGTTTCTTTTTGTAATGTAAAACATTTAATACAGAGAAACACAACTGGTGAAAGTATGCAAAATAAGTGACTGCAAAATGCTTGGCTCTAAACTATCCCCCCATGCCAAGATTCAGGGAATATAGAGGAAAGGGCCATAGTAAGAATGTAAGAGCCAGAAAGTGGAGATAGTAAGAATGTAAGAGCCAGAAGGTGGAGATAGTAAGAATGTAAGAGCCCGAAGGTGGAGATAGTAAGAATGTAAGAGCCCGAAGGTGGAGATAGTAAGAATGTAAGAGCCTGAAGGTGGAGTGTGGTTCCAAATAGTTTTTTCAGGACAGAATACGGCTATTGTACCCATGGCCACAATGCTGTTTTTACTCTTACAAGACCAGCTCAAAATTTGGTTTCACATTTCCTCATGAAAGTGGAATACCTCAAGAGGCATACCCTTCCCTGAGGCTCTATTGAGGGTAATGTTGGCTATGGAAAGGGGAGCTACTTTCCTTAGTAATATAACCACTGATTATCCAATCCATGCTCTACCAAGTGTCCGGGCACATACAGGTAACACATACAGGTAATCTTGATGAGATTAAGTGGGCCACATACACAGAAAGACATGAAAGAAGGAGGGAGACTGATTGGAAGGAAGGTTGTCAGTGAGAGAAGGAGGGGCTTGTCTTGGCTCCTATAAAGTAGGACAAAATGGCATAAATTCATTATATTCATGTGTGAAAGTGCCAAGGATTTTTTTTCTAGTTTGACACACGTTATGAGTGGTTGTTCCTGACCCCCTTCCTTAGCCCTCACTTTCTCTCACCTTCCTCTTCCACCCTCCCCTCTCTTCATCAATCCATCTCTCTCCCTTCTACTCTCATATCTGTCTGCTTGTGTGGGCCCCAGGATTCCCTCTAGTTGTCTGCTGTAGTAGGGGCTCTAGTTGGGTAGACCCACTGGTAAATGCATTCTCCTTCACCTGTCTAGCCCTAGCCCCTAAGGTTCCCACTGCATGTAATTATTTCTCCTGAGTTACTCACTAGTCTGTGATAGAATGCTGATACACCAGCCATTGCGCAAGTCTGGCGAGGATAAGTCTCAATGCATTGAGTTCCTGGATGCAACAGCCCTATCTCAAATGGAATATCTTGGCCCAGATATGGACATTCCCACCTTTAGGCTCCTAAAATCTTAGCATCCTCTCTTCTACAAGGTTCTCCGAGCCTTAGGATGGAGAGAGATTTGGTAGGCCTGATTCTGGCCAACTGTTCCAGGGCTTCTGGTACTCTGCACTCTGGCTGGCTGTTGGTGTCTGTTTCACTGTTCTTCCATTGCACTAGGCTGTGTCTTGTCTGTGTGTTGATATTTCTTCTTATCTGAACAGAAAGTGAGAGATGTTTAAATGGAGGTTTACTATCTGGTTAGTTTATGCTTGAAGCATCAGATCCTGTCTATTGTGAGTATTCTCCCTGTCCACTCTTGTTTAGACTAAGTTACATTGTTATGTTCTGTTCTCTATCACGCATGGTGGTAGAGGCTAATAAACAGGTAGTGGATTACTTGGATGTTAACACTACTTACTACTGTGTCTTATTCTTGTTCTTCCCTCCCCTTTAAGATTTTGCTTACATAAAAGCCTTTTTTAAAAACTGTTTACTCCTGTTCTTTTGTTTCTGCTCTTTTAAGATCTTCTTCCACTCCTGTCCCCATTTGTGTTCCTTTGTATTTGTGGGTGTCATAAGAGTTTCTGAATATTTCAAGCTAGGGTCCATTTATAAGAGAAACATACAGCGTGTGTCTTTCTGCGTCTAGGGATATTTCACTCAGTATGATTTCTTTCATTTCTATCCTCTTACTGGTAAATTTCATTAGTTCATCTTTCCTGACAGCTGAATAGTATTCCATTGTATATATGTACCACATTTTCATTAACCACTTAATCAACTGTTGGAAATCTAGGTCATTTCCATTTCTTTGCTATTGTGAAAAGAGATGCTATGAAGATAGTTCTACACATGACTCTGTTGCAGGATGCAGAATTCTTTGGAAATACGCCCAAGAGTGGTATAGCTGGTCACAATGGAATTTTAATTTTTAACTTTTTAAGGAACCTCCAAAATGATCTCCAAAGGGATTGTATGAGTATACAACCCACCAGCAATGTATGAGGGTTCCCTTCTTCCTGCATCCATGTGAGCATTTGGTGTTGTTTGTGTTTTGTGTTTTAGCCGTTCTGACTGTAGTGAGATGATATCTTAAGGTGGTTTTAATTTGAATTTTCCTAATGACCAGGGAGGCAAAATGCTTTTTAGAATGTTTTTAGACATTTTAGAATGTTTGTTAGACATTTGAATTTTTATCTTGTGAGAAGTTCCCTTTCCGTTCTATAGCCCATTTTTAATGGTATTTAATTTTTCAATTTTTAAAAAAATTAAAAATTTTTCAATTAATTTTTCTTTGTATACTCTGGATATTAGTCCTCTAGTGGATGTGTGGTTAGTAAAGATGCTCTCTCATTTTGTGGATGGACTTTTTGTTCAATTAACAATCTCTTTTGCTGTGGAAAAGCTTTGTAATATCATATAGTCCCATTTGTTTAATATTAGACTTATTCTCTGAGGAAATGCTGGCCAAGGCCAATCAATTCAAGATATTCTTATTTTTTTCTCCTAGGATTTTTATAGTCTCAAAGTCTTGAGGTCTTTGGAGCTAATTTTTGTACAAGGAGACAAATAAGGGTCCAATTTCATTCTTCTGCATGTAGATATCCAATTTTAACAGCACCAGTTGTTGAAGATACTGTCCTTTAACAAAAATTTTTTAAATTTTTTAAACTTTTAATTTTTAAAATTTTTTAAATTTTTAAAAATTTTAATTTTTTAATTTCTAATTTTTAAAAATTTTAATTTTAATTGTTTAAAAATTTAATTGGGTCTTCAATTTTAATCTATTATTCTATATATCTTTTTGGAGCTAGTACCATGCTGGTTTTATTACTATGGTTTTATAGTATAATTTAAGGTCTGGTATGATCATATCTCCTATGAAGATAATTACTCAGGATTGCTTTTGCTATCCTGGGTCTTTTATATTTCCACATGAAATTTGAGATTATTTTGCCAATTTCTGTGAAGAAAAACTGGGTTGGAATTTTGATTGATATTACATTGAATCTGAATATTGTTTTTGGTCCTTTTAACAATGTTACTTCTGTTGATGGAAGATCTTTCCATCTTCCGGTGTCCTCTGTAATATCTTTTAAAAAGGGTTTTAAAGTTTTTGTTGTATAGATATTTCACATCTGCATTTAGGTTTATTTAAAAGTATTTCATTTTTTAAAGCAATGGTATTATTTTTCTCAGGGCTTTCTTGCTTTGTTTATTCTTGGTGTATTGAATAGTCACTGATTTTGGTATCCTGCCACTCTACTGAGCTTATTTATTAGTTTCAGGAGTTTTCTGGCAGAACATTTAGGGTTCTTGATATATAGGATCATGTCATCTGTGAATAGGAATAACTTGATTTCTTCTTATTCAAGTTGTATCTATTTTATCTCCTCTTGGCTTATAGTTCAACGTAAATGTTGAAAAGCAGTGGTGAGAGTGAGCAGCCTTATCTAGCTCCTGATCTGAGAGAGGATGATTTTTGCCATCTTGTTGTACATGGCCTTTATTAAGTCGATAAATGTTCCTTTCAATTGTATTTCTTTCAGGGTCTTTGTCATATAAAGGGGTGCTAGGTTTTGTAAAAAAGATTTTCAGCATCAATTGAGAGATCATGTGACTTTGTCTTTTCATTTGTTTATATGGTGAATTATATTTATAGAATTACATATGTCAAACCAATCTTGTGTTTCTGGAATAAACCCAATCTGGTCATAGTGGTTGATCTTTTTGATATGTTTTTGCATCCAGTTTGCTAGACTTTTGCGGAGAATCTTTGAGTCTATATTCATCAATGAAACTGGCCTATAATTTTCTTTTTTGTTATTTCTTTTTTATTTTTGGTTTTGGGATTGGTATAATGTTGGTTTCATAGAGTTTGGAAGTGTTCCTTCCTTTTCTGTTATGTGGAATAACTTAAGGAATGTTGGTGTTAATTTGTTCTTTAAATATCTGGTAGAATTCTGCACTGAATCCATCTGGTCCTGGACTTTCCATGGTAAGGTGATTCATTATTACCGCTTCAAAGTGCTTCTTATAGGACTATTTAAATAATTCAATCATTTTGTTTTAACTTTGGTGTAGTGTATGTGTTTAGAATTTCATCCATTTCTTTGTGGTTGTCAAATTTGGTTGTGTGTAAATTTTTCAAGTATGACCTTATGATTCTCTGAATTTCCTTCACATCCATTGATAGCTCCATTTTCATCTCTAATTTTATTAATTTGGGTTTTCTCTGTTTTGTTTTTGGTTAATTTTTTATTATTTATTCAATTGTGAGTATGTGCGTGTGTGCACATGTGTGTATGTATGTGTGTATGTGCAGAACCACGGGCGAATTCAGGAACCACCATGGACCGCCCCCACCTCCTCCTTGTTTACTCTGCCCCGGGATTCACAGGCTCCGTCCTACCAGGGCCAGAAATGCAGGCTGCCCCCGCTTCCGCCTGGCGTCTATACGTGGGGTCTAGGATCCGAACTCAGGACCTTCCGCCTGCAAGGCAGAGGCTTAACCCCTGAGCCACCTCTCCAGCCCCTGTTTTTGTTTAATTTGATTAAGGGTTTCTCAATCTTATTGAAGTTTTCAAAGAACCAGCTTTTTGTTTGATTGACACTCTGTATTGTTTTCTTTGTCTCAGTTTTACCTCTGATCCTACTAATCTCTGCACATCTACTTCTTTTGGGGGTAAATTTGCTCTTGTTTCTCTAAAGTTTTAAATTGAATTGTTTGGTTGTTCACTTGTGATGTTTCCATTTTTTTGATGTAGGCATTGAGTGGTATGAATTTTCTTCTTAGAACTACCTCCATCATATCCCAAAGATTTTGATATGATGTGTTTTCATTATTATTGAGTTCTAGGAACTTCTGAATTTCCCTTTTTACCGCTGTCCAGAGCCATTCCTCATTCAGTAGCATATTGTTAAGCCTCTGAGACTTTGTGTACTGTTGTTTGCCTTGTTATGTATGGATGTCCATCATTATTTCCTGGTGGTCAGATAGAGTACAGGGCTGATTCAGATTTTCTTGAAATTTTGGTGGCTTTGTTTGTGGTATAGTATGTGGTCTATTTTGGAGAAAGTTCATGAGTTTCTGAAAAGAATGTGTAATCCTTGGTGTTAGATGGAATGTTCAATAGATGGCTGTGTCCATATGGTTTGTGGTTTGGTTTAGTTCCAGTGTCTTTCTGTTCAGTTTTTGGCATGTCGACCTGTGAAAGTATGGTGTTGAAATCCCCTACTATTTTTGTGTTTGGACTGATTTTTTTTTATACATTATAGTGTTTGTTTAACTAATGTAGGTGAACCTATGTTTGGAGCATATATGTTTAGAATTGTGAATTCTCTTTTGATGGATATGTTGTATCTCCTATGATTTGTTTTGGTTTGAAGTCTATTTTGTCAGATATTAGAATGGCTACTCTTCCTTGCTTTCTAGTTGCATTTGTTTGGAGTGTCTTTAACCATCCTTTGATCTTGAGATTGTACCTCTCTTTCAATATGAGCTGTGTTTCTTGGAGGCAGCATATTGATGGATTGTGACTTTTAATACATGCTATTAGTCTGTGTTCCTTGATTGGGGTATTGATCCTATTGATGTTTAAAGTTATAATTGAATTTTTTGGTTCATTGCTATAGTTTTTTGAGTTTATTGAAGATTTTGTTTTGTTTTCTTTCGATAGTTCTCTGCCTGGTCGTTGTATTGGCATTTTTTAGTCTTTTATCCTTTTGAGTATGTTTATCCATTTCATCTGGCTTGATAATTTTTTTCTAGTATCTTCTGCAGGCCTGGTTTGGTAGATAAGCAGGACTTTTATTTGTTTTTGTCAGAAAATATTTTTTTTACCTTTAAGCATAACTGATAGTTTGGCCAGGTTGATGATAGTGATATCTTGGGCTTGAAGAGTGCCTTTCCAAGTTCTTCTGGCCTTTATTGTTTCTATTGAAAAGCCAGCTGTTATCTAGTAGGCTTGCCTTTATATGTGACTTGTTTTTTCTCTCTTGTAGCTCTCAGAGTATTCTTTTTGTCCTGTATCTGAGATTCTGTTAACATTAATTGCCTTGTTGTTCTGGGATTCCAAGAGTGTGTAGGTTTGGCATCTTCATGGTATTCCATAGTTCTTGAATATCCCTTCCGTGTTTTTTTAAGTCTTCTCAGCTTTAATTGAACAGATCTGTTCTGTCAGCTTATCTTCCAGATCTGATATTCTTATGTCTGATTCATTCTGTGTGTGAAACTCTCTATTGGGTTTTCAATTTTAAATAGCTTAGCTGTGAATTCCAGCTGAATTTTGGTCTGGAGTTTTTTTTTTCCTGTTCTAACTATACTTGTTCTTGTTTCCTCTACTTCCTTTTTCATCTCAGATAACTTTTTATTATTTTTCTGTTCATATAAGGTCATATGCTTACTTCCTCTCTGCATTCTTCACATTCTTTTTTTCATTTTTCATGTTATCAATAACATTTCTTTGGATGACATTATCCTGAGTGTTGCTTTCCTGACTGGTAATGATGAGGCTGTTCTATTTGGAATCTATTGTAGGTGGGTTGGTGTTTTTTGCAGGAGACATGTTATTCAGGTAATTAGTGCATTTCTGGGTTTTATGGTGTGACTTGTGCATCTCTGTTAAATCGATGACTGTTTTATTTGGTAGTTGCTTTTGGTTCTCCTGAGTCAGATGAGGTTGTCTGACTTTGGGTGCTGTTGGGAAGGATTCTCTGAATTGGAATGGGATTTTCTAGTTGCATGAAATGACAATCCCCTGGTGTTAGGGTCTGTACTTGGGGGATTTGGGGTGGGTGGGCAGTCCCTCTTGCAGCTCTTACCAGACATAGGGGTCAGGGGTCAGTTCCAGAGGCCTGAGGCATATGGATGTCCATCCCCTGGGTCCAGGCAACCTTTCTTGGTGCAGGGTCCAGTCACAAGAGCCCAGACATGTGTGTGATCTGTCCATAGGTCCATGCAGCAGCTGCTCCATTCAGTTCTTGTTGATGATAGACATCACTCTCTGTCCTACTATACTGCCTCAATATGTTACATAATATTAAATGATGATATCATATACCAGAAAAGGTAACAGTAAAATTGTTTATTGAAAATTACCCAAATCCACTTACATTACATATCACTCTAAAGTGAAGAGCAAGTGCTTTTGAGCTTGAAATCTTACCCTCTCAAAAACCCTTTTATGTGACCCAAAGTGTGGTGTATCAACTTGCTATCATCTGAGACAGCATCAAGAGTGTAGACTGTCCAGTATCCAAACCCTACTTAATCTGAACTTTATGTTGAAGGACCCCCAGGTGATTTGTATGCACACCACTTCCGGAAACACTATTTAAAACCACATTTTTCAGAGAGAAGTCCTTGTTCCCAGCATAAAGATGTAGCTTTTGTACTTGGTGAGTTTGACTACAATTGTCTGAAACATTACAGCTAGAAAAAAATTATCATTTCCAACTTTCAGTTTGGTAGTTTCCAGACTTCGGAATTCTGTGGGTCAACATTGGATGATGAACTTGTCCAACCACTCTTTCCATAGATCCATTGCAAACCACCCAACAGTTTAGACAAACTTCTACTGGTAGACCATTTGTGAGCTCAGATCTGATTCTCTCAGATTCTCTGTCCAGTCATCAGAGTTTTCTTTCTCTTTGCATCTCTGACTTTCTTCCCATGGATCCTGTGCACTACGTGCTAGGGATATGGAAAGAAGCAATTTTAACGTTCTTTAAAATGTAGTCATTAACACAAAATGGAAGCCAGTAAAGTGAAACATTGCAGAAGGCTTCACATTTCTTCTTCCACCATGACTTCTTTCTACAGAGCAGCAGAATTTCACTGAATACATTTCTCTTCTTTCTATAGCAGCATACTTTAGCATAAGCCAAGTGTAGCTCCCAGGTCTTGCTGAAAGTGCACATCTACACTCCGGTGGCTGCAACAGATCCAGATGGCATGTGTCCTGCTTAGACACTTGTTACTCAGCAGGAAGACCTTGGTGGCATTGGCAAGAAGTAACAATTAGCCATTTAAATGGGAGATCCAGATAACTTGGCTTATGAAAAAGCAGCATTTTATTTCCTCAAATTATTTAAAGCAATCATATGGAATTTTAGAGTGATGTGGTTTTTAAGTTTTAAGAGGCTGGGTTAGGTCTGAGTTCTGGAGTGGTGAAACTTCACCTAGACCAGGCAAATCATTCTTGCATTTGCAAAGTCTCTCCCATTAGACACCAGAAACTAAACCAGTTCTTGTCTAACAATCTCCATTTCATACTCATTGCAGCAAACTTTAACTTTTTTTTTCAGATAATGCTCTTTAATGAATGTTAATGAATGTTTTCAACTTCAAATTTTCTCCTCTTTATCAGGGCTGGGAGTAGGCTTCAGGTGTCTCCCTCAAACATAGCTTACACCAATCACCCCTAATACTGACATAGGCTTTCCTCCCCTCCATTTGATCCTACTTCTTTCTCTTTTTTTCCCCACATCTTATTTTTTTCCTAATCATACAAGCTCCATAGGTACCCCTCCGTTCTCTCCCTCCCTTCTCCCCTCCCCAGTCCCCCCTTGCACTCTCTCCCCCTTTCTCCCTTCTTTTCACCCCTCTCCCTCCCTCCTCTTTTCCCAATGCCTCTCCCTTCTCCTTCCCATTCCCTGGAGCATCCTTTTTGTGTGAACACCAAACCTCCCTCTAAGTCCTCCACTCTAGTGAGGTGTAAGGACTCAGTGGCATAGCCAAGAGCCCTTTCTTGGGCTTCCCATTATTATGGGAACTCTATTATAACTGTTAATCCCTTGCCTCTAAGGATCCTACTGCCTGGAGCCTTCTCCCCTGTGATCCATGCTAGACTCTGGGGGGTGTTGACATGTCAGCCATTGTTCCGGTCAGGCAAAATCCAGTTCTGGCTGCTGCAGTCCTAACTTGTGTGGAGTATCTTGCCTATCATTGGTCCTCCCCATCTTTAGGCTTTTACAATCTTGCCATCCCCTAGGATGAGGAGAGATTTGGCTGGTCTGGTTCCTTTGGTGTTCTGAATTATGGTTTGTTGTTGTTTTCAGTTTTGCTTTTCCTGCCCCATCCTTGGCTGCATCCTCACTGGTATCAAGGTCACCTCCTAATCAAAGATAAAAGACTGCTTAAATGAAGATCTTAATATAAGAAGAGCCACAAAGGTATGGAAGAGTAGGAATAGGACACAGCAGTGGGGGGGGGGTTAGTGTCTCATTTGTGGGATGGTTACCATCTACCTGTCTGTTCCTATACCCTCCCTGATTGGTGAGATCACACCTTTTCAGTCGGAAGTGACTAGGAAGGGAAGTGAGAGTGAGCTTTACCAGATGTCTTGCTACTTACATGCAATACCTGATGGTGACCTATTTTCTCTACTGAAGCGTGATCCCCTATTTCTTTTTTTTAGGGGGCCCTCCTTCTTCTTCCCTCCTGTTTGTAATCCTTTGTGATTATTGTGGGTATTACAGAGATTTACATTTGAACATGTCATTAAGTGGGTTTGGTACCTCCACCTATTAGAGAGTACATACAGCACTTAATTTTCTACTTCATTCAATATAACTTTTTCTAATTCCATCATTAATTCATTTTTTAATGGCTGAGTAGGATTCCATTGTACCACATTTTCATTATCCATTCATCAATTGTTAGGCATTTGCTCATGTCTCTGTAGTGAATTTCTGCATTATGGGGGATTATTTCCTTAAGTGGTATAGCAGGGCCATATGGCATTTCAATCTTTAACTTTTTTAGAAATCACCATACTGATTGCCAGAGTAGTTGCATAAGCCTGCATTCCCACCAGCAATGTATGAGAGTGAGGTGTAACTTTTGTAAGCCTGGTGGTCTTCTTGCCATGCTTGAGGCACAGTCTTACATGGGATAACTTTAGCTTGATAGATATTGTTAGAGAAGGCCAAGTGAACAGAGACCTTTATTCAGTCTCCCAAGGTAGTAGAGAACACACACACACACACACACACACACACACACACACTACGCACGTGTACATGCATGGGCATGTACACATTTAAAACTAAAGAGATCAGTCATCACCGTGCTGTGTTGGGATCTAAGTTTTCTTTGATTTTTCTATTTTTTTTTATCCTATCAAAGGAATATATTTTCCATTGAGTTTGTTCTCATTTTTAAAACAACAGAGGCTTTTGCCTCATAACTAATAACCAGAATTGTTTGCAAGCAAATAAATACATATGAAAGACCAATTTTAAGATGATGGAATACAGAAAGTAAATGTACTGCATCACCATGGAAAATGATATATCTATTGGGAAGTACATGACATTCTCAATTATTATTTCTAATATAGAACTGGTTTCTCAGAGCTCCCAAATGTAGTTTCAATTCTAGATAAATAATAAAACCAGACAAATAATAAAAGCTTGAGAGGTTCAAATAGTACATCAATATTAAGGCCATAAATTTATATTTGATAACAAAGTTCTCTAAGCATATAAATTCAACTATGTTACTGAGGACAGAAAGGTTACAAAATACTATTCAGCTATGAACCTGGTGATCTTGCTGGAATGAGGACCCACATAGTAGTGACAGAAGTGATCAGTTTTTCAGACCATCAAGAAATCCTAATGTTCTTTAATTTTCAAGGCTAATAAAATGTTGTGAAAGATCAAAATATTTCTCTCTTTTGCTAAGTTATACAAGTTCAATGGTTCCCCTTTCTTCTCCCTTCCTTCTTCCCCCTTGTTACTCTTTCTACTTTCCCCCATTCTACTCTTTCCCCCTTTCCAGTCTCCCCCCATCCCTCTTTCTTCCATTCTCCTATCTTTTGTGATTCCTGCCTTCTCTCTCCCATCCTCTAGAACATCTGTTTATGTGGGTAGTCAATTTCCCTCTGAGTCAGCTACACTAGTGAGGGTTCAGGACTCAGTGGTATAGCTTGGGGTCCCTTCTTGGTTGCCCGCTAGTATGAGAACTCTATAACGTCTGTTTAACCCCTTGACTTTAAGGATCCTACTACCTGAAGCTTTCTTCGTGGTCCGTGGTAGATTTTGGGGGTTGTTGATATGTCAGCCATTGTGCAGGTCAGGCAAAGTCCAATCACATTGTGAGCTATATCCTGGCTGCTGCAGCCCAAACTTGTGTGAAGTATCTTGCATATCCTTGATCTCCCGTCTTTAGACTCTTACAATCTAGCTGACCCCCTTTCCACAAGGTTCCCTGAGCTTTAGGATGGGGGTGAGATTTGGCTGGTTTTGTTTTACTTTGGGTGAGCACCAAAGACTCTACACCCAGTGTTTCTTTTTAAATGTTTTTTGAGAGAACGAGAAAGAGCAAGAGAGCCCAAACAGGCGCATACCACTGAGAACACACGTAGAGTTCAGAGGACAATTTTCAGAAGTCACTTCTCTCCTTCCACTACATGGGCTCCAGGAATTGAACTAAAGTTTCAAGGTCTGCATGCAGTGCCGTTACATGCTGAGCCATCTAAACAGCCCCCCAAAGCATTTCTATGGATTTGAAATTACTAAGGGCACAGTCTTAGATCAAAGAAGAAGATCCTCTCACTTAAAGCATGGAGGAAAATCCATGTTACTTCACTAAATACCAGTCCTATAGCTTGAATTGTTTGTTTTTTGGGATTTTTTTTCTTGGTTTTCATGATATTTTACTTAAAGCAAAGCAGTAAAACATTATACTATGACAAAAACCGGTAGACTAAATAAATATAATGCCAAGTGGGTGATGACATCATTGTGCACAAAATAAAGGAAGTAATAATTAGAAAATAAATACCCAATAATAATAAATATCACAGAGGTGATTGCGTTACAATTCCAGGTAATATGCTTGTAATTTTAAATAAAGACTCTGAACTGACCCCGGTATACCTCTTATTTATATAAAACTTTATCTTCTACAAAGAATTCCATCTCCTACTTTATGGTAGATTTATCTGAATATTAAGTAGCCTCTGTCACAGTGAAAGAAATCATGTATTGTTATTTCAAGAGATACAAGTAAAAATGTCCTGAACCTATATTAAACCTTATCTCAATCTTTGTCCCCTTGGAAAAGATTGAAGCATGATATTCTTATGCTGTGAAAAATTCACCTATTCAGGACCTCCAAATGTCCTTTAGAAGTGGAGATGTTAAAAGGGTAAAGCGCTTGTTTTAGTTTCCTTTCTTGTTGCTGTGATAAATATACCTGTCCAAAAGCAATTTTAGGGGAGACAAAAGGTTCAACTGACTCACAATTTCAGGTTATAGTCATCATTGTGGGGAAGTCACAGGAGCAGAAGTTTGAAACATCTAGTAACATCATACAACAAGAGCAGAGAACAATAAATCAACGCACACATGTTGCTCAGCTAGGTCTCTCCATCCTCATACAATTCTGCCCACAATGCGTTGGGTGTTCCCATATCAATTATACTGAATCTCTCTCAGGTGGTCTCAGCTGCCTCCTAGGTCTCAGGTGGACTATCAACAGCAACAATTTCAGTACCCTTCCTCCTATTTGCTATTGTCCATAATCTAAGATAGGAGTAATGTTAAATCGTTAAAGAGTAAAGAAATTTGCTTTTGACCTGTGACAACTACTTTTTCAGTTGCTTTATTCCTTCGCAGTGTACACATCCTTTGTTTACATGCCTGGCTCTGCTTTGCCACAGACTCTTAGTTACCCTGCTTTTCTGGAATACTTCACTTTTTACCCTACATATTTCTAAAAATTGTGACTAAAATGTGGATTGTGTAGGATATTATTATATCATAACATTTTTTTATCAAAAAGTAAGTTTAGAGCACAATTCTCTGATTTTATCTTTTGTTTAGTCTTTATGTAACTAGATCAATTGAAAAACCATATTAATAGCCAGGCATGGTAGCTCACATCAGTAATCTTAGCATATAGGAAGCAGAAGCAGGAGGATTTCTGTCAGTTTGAGGATAGCCTGATCTTCAAACCAAGTTCTAGTCTAGTCAGAGCTCCATAGCAAGACCCTGTCTCAGAAAACCAACCAATAAAAAGCCACATTAGTATATTTTTTATTAAAAATTCATCAAGAAGATGAAATAGAGTGCTAGTCAGTAAAAAGTTTGTCTACCAAGCATTAAGAACTGAGTTTAGATCCCTAGAACCTGGGCACAGTTGTGTGAGCTTATAATCTCACCTATAGCAAGGTGGGAGGTAGAGATAGTAGACCCATGGAAGCTCACTGCCAGCTGGTTTTCCCTACCTGGCAAAGTGCCAGGCTGAGAAAACTCTGTCTCAAATAAAAGGAAGTACCTGAATACCTATACCTGAGATTGTCTTCTGATCTCCACACATGTGATGTGCATATACCCACACTCGTGCATGTACACACACATACAGAGAGAGATTAAATAAATTAGATGTTGTATTAATGTTTATTTTTTCATTACTGTAAATAAATAACTGAGGAAGGCTACTTTAGAAGGAAAAGAGTTCAGTGGTTCAAATTCCATTCAGCACTACACAGGCTCTTACAAGCTCCTCTACCCTCCAGTTGCATCACAGCATGCAGGATCATGAGTGTATATGTGTTGCTATTCCTCTATTTAGAGCATTACCAGGATTCAGTCAGATTCTACTCTAATGGCCTTATTCATTTCCCAAAGGTCCTTAAAAACTATAATGGGATTAAGTTTCTACTTTCTTAGTTACACATTGGGGATTAGTTGCATGAGTTCTTGGAGGAAAACCACATTCGAGCTAGAGCAGAAGCCCAGAGAGAAGTGGAGATAGGAAATAGGAGTTGAAAAGATCTAGATAGCGTTTAGTGCGCTGTCCTTGCTGGCAGGGAATGGGGAGGGGCTTGCTGAAGTCCAGCTATTCCTTCTCCATTGGCTTCTCAAAGATCTCTAGATACCCTTCTCCTGTCTTCTTCCTCTTCAAACAAAACCAAGGTATTTGCAAGCAAAAATCTCCAATACATGCACCTCTAACTATAAGGCAGGACTCAAGGGCAAACAACTTGTGTAATGTTATAATTAAAATATTCTTCTCTAAATACACTTTAAAAATCAGTCCTCAGTTTTTAAATACCTAATATCACTACAAATCCTGGTATTTGATAATGGATCATTAAAACCAGTATAGAGCAAAGATTTTGGCAATTTCTTTTTCAAAGAGCTAGACCATAAGTGTTTTGGCTTTTTGTGTCATACAGCCTTTGTTCACTGTTTAGGTCTGCTAATGTCACAAGAATCAGACTAAACATGTGGATAAATTTGGCTTTATTCCAACAAAAATTTCTTCTAAAACAGAGAGGAGGTTGGATTTGTAGGTGTTGACCTTACTCGACAGCTAGAGGCAATGCATGCAGTTGAATGAATTGTGCAGAACAGTAAGTGAACCGGATGAGGGAGAACTGAAATCAAGCTTCATTGGCCTTACCATACTCTTCTCTTCAATGTGACAATCCACTAACCTCCCAAAAGAGGAAGTTTCTGGAGTCTATCTACTTAGGGGAAGGGTGCATTTTTCTAATTATTCATTGGTCACAGCTACTTGGTGGTTTGTTTATAACATCAGAGATCATGCTAAGATGAATATATTTGCATGCTATCAACAGTGTTCTCCACAGACCCTCTTTTCTTCCAGGCAAAAACTCCTAAGTCATGGGCACATTTTTTTTCCTATGACCTAAATACTGAACCATTTCATCTTCCTAGTTATTCCCTTGTAGGTAGACTCCAGTATCCCAGTGTCTCAGAACTATAAACAATGTCTGGGAACCATTCATAATGCTCCAGAAAAGGTCTAAAGACTGCTGAGCATAGCAATTTATTAATATAACTCTAAAATCATGCTGCTTTTGGAGAAACAAATGTCTTCCATGAACTCATTAATCTAACTACTAACTGAAGTCCTTAGGTTCTTTAAACATCTGCTACTATTAGAATACAGTTCTTTTATGGCATGCTTCTTGAGGTTTTGGAGACCAGATTTCAATTTTTTACTTGTTTTTTCACTATTATAATTTCAGAATTGGTTCATTGTTTTAGTGGGTTAGAAGAAGATATTAAGATATTAAGACTACATATCAAATTACACAAATCATCTGTCATCTTATGCAAATCAAGGTTAAAATGATGAAAACAGTAAAAGCCAGAGGACGGTGAGAGATCATAAAAGATAAGCCAAATAATAATGACAAGAAATAGAAAATAAAGTGTTTACTTTCACCAGTGATGAATTAAATGCAAGATAAAAGAATAATCATTAATAATAGACATATATAATACGTTTAAAACACCCACTATTGAAAGGTTAGGATAAAACATATATACTCAAATATTGACAAAATTATCATAACTTGCTTAGGAATTTGTCAAGTAATATGTATTTAGAATTTATACATTTATTTTAACTTCTTGACCTGGGAAACTTACACGATGAAATAATTTTCAATCCATAGAATCATAAATAATATATTCTAATATCAAAATAGAAAAGTAAAGATTATATCAAATGCAAAGTAATACATATGCACTAAGTAAAAAAAACTATGCAATAACATAAAACTAGTCAGAACTAAGAAAATGAAAACATGAATTCAAATATTGATATTATTGAGTTTTTTGTTTAAAGTTTTACCAACATTACTGTAATATTGTACACAATTCTACAGTTTTATAGATTCCACAAAATTCAGTAAGCTTGGATTTATGAAAAAAACCAGGAATAGAAGATAAAGCTACCATTTTCCATCCCTCCACATTGTCTCCTTTCCTCTGAATAGGCAATTGAGTAGATCCAGTTCCAGCACATTGGACTTTCGGTTCATGTTTTAAATAGTAGTTCAAAGACCAAATGGTGCCACTCCTTTTGACCTTTATCTGCTTCCAATATTCTTCTTTGTTTCCTTAAACCTCTTCTCTTCTAGCTCAAACTCCATGGCAGCCAGTATATACTCAATTCAAGAACTGTGCAGACAAATGTGGAAGTTCCAATACTCAGCTTTCTCAGTAGAGCAAATTGAATTTCATCCCTGACTGTATCCATATAATTTGTTGGCACATCTGTTGCCAGGAGCACACCATTTTCCAGACAAGCAGAGTGCTCAAGTTTATGGGCCTCTGCTTCTGGCACATATAAGCATTTGGGGGTCAGCAGCATAACATTCTGGACTTTGAAGAACCCAGAGAGGGAGAGACCAACTCCCATGTGCACCATGACACGTGCATGCCAGCAGTTGTGTAGTCACATACATGTCACATACACATGCACTAATAGTAATGAGTAATTTAGAAATTGCTTCTTTTTGGAAGAACCCAGCAAGTTCTTCAAATGCTATTTGCAAACATTGAGACATAAGCTGGACTACGCATAAGCAGACAGTGTAATCTGAAGTTTTCTTGTCTTTCTCATGATAGACGTTGTTCCTTGTGGACATCTTCATTGTGTCCTCAGTCACTGCGAGTATAATGCACTTGGGCTTGCTTGCTTACGGACCCACTAGAGGCTAAGTTTGAGAGCTTTGTCCATTTTCATTGTGTATTTCTTACAAAGCTCCAGAGCAGAAGTTTGAGGTGCCTGTAATACTGTGAAATAAAAAGATAGCATATCTGTTTCTCCCTTCCTCTCCCTCTCCCCCTCTTCCTCCTTCTCCCTCTCCCGGTTGTTCTGGGAGTCACTGAGGATCTGCTACAGCTGTGCGAACTTAACTACATGGCCCACTTCAATCGACCAGTCAGCGTTGCCCACCGCCAAGCACCGGAGTAGATGAAGGTTGCTCAGGGCGCTCCTCCATCAGCTGCCTTAATTCCCAACCAGCTGAGAAACATTGGTTCATAGAGTTTTGCCACCTGTGTCTTTTAAAAATATTTCTTGGGCTAGCAGAATGGATCAGTGGATCGAAGTGCTTAAGGTGCCAATGTGACCTGAGTTCAAACCCTAGAACCCACAAAACGCTGGTGGCTGGTGGCTGTAATCTCAGTTTTCCTACAAGCTAGATGAAAGGTAAAGATGGAATCATCTGGAAGCTCACTGGTCAATTAGCCTGGGGTATGCAGAATGGCAGGAACAACAAGGTACACTGTCTCGGCAAGGTGCAGCGAGAGATCGACTCCCAAAAGTTGTCCTTTACTCTCCACATGTGTGCTAGGGCATGTCATGCCAGCTTACATATACATCATATACACAAGCAAAAATACTACTACTGATAATAAATTTAAAAATAATTTCTGTGCTTTTTGTTCACAGAATTGAATAACAAAATGGTGACTCAATAGACCGTTTATTCATGTCAGGACAAAACTTGTAAAAAAAGATGGGAACGCAAAGGGTGAAGCTTTAAAGAGAGCCAAAGAAGACTCTATCATCAGCATTAAACAGCATATCTGTTTCTCCCTCCCCCCTCCCTCTCCCCCTCTTCCTCCTTCTCCCTCTCCCGGTTGTTCTGGGAGTCACTGAGGATCTGCTACAGCTGTGCGAACTTAACTACATGGCCCACTTCAATCGACCAGTCAGCGTTGCCCACCGCCAAGCACCGGAGTAGATGAAGGTTGCTCAGGGCGCTCCTCCATCAGCTGCCTTAATTCCCAACCAGCTGAGAAACATTGGTTCATAGAGTTTTGTTTGTTTCAAAATAATTGGAGCTCACTACTTATTCTAAGCAGCCAGGGAATAATATGTACTGGACTTTCAGTAACTTGTTGGAGTGATTCAATGAAAACATAAGAACTTATCATTTCCTTTTTGTTTAAAAAACCTCCTTTAACTAGTGTCTAGAGTCTGTTAGCCTGAAACAAATTCCATTTTCTTTCATATGAAACTGTCTTAATTTCTCTTTCCTTTTTAAATACTACAAAAATCAAGTGTCTTTTTTCAACAAGTTGATTTTATGCATTTTGTTTCTGATTTTCTAAAGTTTTACTGTGAGTGTTTTGATATGGACTTCTTTTGGTTTATTTTATTTGGGTTTGTTCTTGAATCTGTACAATTATGTTTTTTGTAAATCCGAAACAATTTCAGCTATTATTTCTATCAGTACTTTTTTCTATCTAATCTTCTTTTTCTTTTCCTTCCAGACTTCTGATGAGACAAATATTAGCTCTTAGAGATCTATAATCCCTGAGATGTTGCTCGTTATTTTTTGCTCTACTTTTAAAATTGATATGCATATTGCTTTATCTTTCTTCTTTCTCCCCTACATTCCAATATTAAATCCTTTATCTGAACTTTTCATGTCAGTGGTTGTATTTTGCTGCTTCTTTATATCTTCTGTTCATTTAGTGAGGTTTTCAGTTTCTTTGCTGCAGTTTTCTATTTTTTCCTACTTGTTTTAATGTGAACAAAAATTGTTTGCTGATGCTAGAATTATATAATAATCGTAACTAGCCACAATCTGCTTTTCTGGACTGACCCTTTTCTACTTCCATGAGACTTTTTTTATGTTTGCCATGTTGGCGTTTTCTGTTGTTAATTTCTCTGGCTCCCAGTCTCAGATATGCATGGGAAAGAATAAGTGAAGAATCCAGGAACCTCCCCACCATACCCTTCTTTAGGTTCTAGTAACCTAAAGTCTGTCTTCTTTCCATTTTTCAGTCTTCTTGTGTTTATTTTATATAGGATACCTAGGGGTTTTTAGTTGGAATTTTTCAGGAACAATCAGGAAAACATATGTATTCTACATTTCTACCATCAGAAGTACTATCTTTTTGGTTGATAGAGTCTTTATATAGTTTTCGAGTATATCAGAGCTTTCACAGAGCTTTTGTAGAAAAATCTCAATTACTTTAAAACAAGTCTAATAAAAAGGCTGAATTCAGTTTTCTTTTGCCATGGCTATCTACTATTATTTAAAAATAAAAAATAACATTAGCTCGTTTGATTAAATTTAACCTTAATTATGTTGCATTTAATTCTTTTTTTAATTTTTTTTCCACTCCTCAGGGACATTTGCGGAAGAGGGGGCAGTAAGAGTGTAAGAGCAAAAGGATGGGAGGAGCAATGATTTGCAAGATACTCCACACAAGTTAGGGCCGAAGCAATCATAATTGGACTTTGCATGCCCTGCGCAATGTCCAACACACTATTGACCTCACAAAGTCTAGCATCTGCTAAAGGCACCAAGATCCTTGGAGGCAAGGGATTGGCAGCCACAGTAGTGTTCCTATGCTTAAGGGAAACACGGGAAAGGGTTCAGGGAAATGCCACTGGGTCCTTGTACGTCATCGGAGAGGAGGGCCCAGAGGACAGTCAGGCATGCACAAGAAAGGACTCTCTGGGAATTGGGGCGGGAGGCATTGGGGGAGGGGGAGGGAGGGAAAGGGGAGGGGGAGCAGGGGGTTCGGGGGGAAGGAGGAAGGAAGGAGGGAACTGGTGTACCTATTAAGTTTGTATGAGCTGAAAGAATAATAAAAAATGTATAAAAAGTAAAAAAAATTTTTCCACTCATACAAACTTGATAGGTACCCCATTCCCCTCCCTCCTCCACTCCTCCCTGGATCCCCTTGCTCCTTCCCCCCTTTTCCCCTTCCTTTTCCCCCTCTCTCCCTTTCTTCCTTTCTCCCAGTGGGCCCCCCCATTCCTGGAGCATCCTTTAGTGTGCATGTCAAACTTCCCTCTGAGTCCTCCTCTCTGATGAGGTGTGAGGACTCAGTAGCATTGCCTAGAGCTCTTTCTTGGGTTCCCCTTAAGTACAGGAACACTATTGCAGCTGTTAATCCGCATCTAAGGATCCTAGTACCTGTGATCCATGCTACACTTTGGGGGGGGGCAATGATATATTGGTCATTGCACAGGTCATGCAAAGTCCTATTATAATTACTTAGGCCCTAACTTGTGTGGAGTATCTTGCATATCGTTGCTCCTCCCCATCTTTAGGTCTTTACAATCTTACTGCCCCCTCTTCTGCTTTGGGATGGGGAGAGATTAGGCTGGCCTGATTCCTGGTGATTAATGTAGGGTCTTTGATGTTCTGAATTACGGTTTGTTGTTGTTGTTTTTCTTCCAGGCTTGCTGTTCCTGCACCGCCCTTGGCTCCATCCTGATGAGTATTGGATGTCACCTCCTAGACAGAGATAAAAGGCTATTAAAATAGAGTCTTATTATAAGAGTAGATTCAAAGGTAGATGGAATAAGAGTAGGAGACCAAGGTGTGTGTGTGGGGAGGGTCAGTCTCCCATTTGCAGGATGGTTACCTTCTATCTTCCAGACTCTATGCCCTCCCTGTCTGGTGAGATGAAACCCCATCAGTTGCAAGTGACCAGGAAGGAAGGTCTGTGAGCTTAACCAGATGTCTCATTACTTACTTGCAGTACATGATGGTGGCCTATTTTCTCTGCTGTAGCATGATTCCTTCTCTCCTTGTTTCTGGCGGGGCCCTCTTTCCCCTTCCCTCCTGTTTATAATCTTTGCAATTACTGTAGGTATTACAGACATTTATCTTTGAGTGTGTCACTAAGTGGGTTTGGTACTAGGATCCACCTATTAGGGAGTATATATGGCACTTAATTTTCTGTGTCTGGGATACTTCACTCAATATATATTTTTTCTAATTCCATCCATTTCCCAGCAAATTTCATTAATTCATCTTTTTTGATGTCTGAGTAGTATTCCATTGTATAAATGTACCACGTTTTCCTTATTCACTCATCAATTGTTGGGCATTTGGGTTGAGTCCATGACTTTGTTATTGTAAACAGTGCTACTATGAACATGGTCATGCTTGTGCCATTGAGGTGAATTTTTGCTGTATGGGGGATTATTCCCAGAAGTGGAATAGCAGGGTCATATGGCATTTCGATCTTTACCTTTTTTTAGGAATTGCCAGATGGCTCGCCAGAATGGTTGTATAAGCCTGCATTTCCACCAGCAATGTAGGAGAGTCCCCTTCTCACCATATCCTCTCCAGCATTTGGTATTGTTTGTATTGTGAATTTTTGCCATCTTGACCAGGTGAGATGGTATCTCAGGGAGGTTTTGATTTGCATTTCCCTGATGGCTAAGGATGTTGCATTTAATTCTTGGCCAACAGTTAGTTACTTGCATTTTTGTTCATCTTTCACTGTCCAGTCCTGAGACTTTGGACAAAATTTTGGTCTTAATAGTTTCATCTAAATGAAAAGTGTTTGACTTGTTAGATAATCTCTAAGTCTCCTTATCAAGTCTATTATGTTTTTTCAAAATTACTGGATTTTCTATAATATAGTGTTTGAAATATGTTGGCTAACAAAAAAATACTCAAACTAATTAAGACAAATGCTGATATTTGCAGTTCATTAGATCTTTACTATGTTCCAGACTGTGTAGTATATGTCTTAAGTAAATTCTAATCACCAGAGCAATTCATTGAAGTAGAGGGCACATCTCATTTTGTAGATGAGAAAACAAATGCAAAAAAATTATATGAGGACATTTTAATATTTTATAAGAAAGAGAGAAAGAGAATGAATACAGGCACATATGTGCAAACGAGGTCAAAAGACAACTTTTGGAAGACTTTTTTCCTTACATCATTTGGCTCCAGGGATTAAATCCAAATCACCAGGTTTGTGTGTATATACCTTTTCCCACTGAGCCATTTCACTGGCTTAGAATACTTTACTGTAAAGATGTATTTGATTCCAGAGTTTATAATCACTTTCATGTGTAATTTATATTATTTTTGGCCACCACTTAAGCAGAAAATGATTTTAAGTAAATGAGACAGTGGAATGATAAGGCTAGCTGGGAAATGCATGTTTTTTCAATTTCTCCAATCATTTTATTTTGCTTAGATTAATTTTAATTGCACTATATATGCAGAGAGAAAATTGATGCATACAAATACAGTTTGCTTATTCTTATTGCTTGTCATGTGTTTATCAAATATGAGAAGAATTATCCTCAAGTTGTAAAGGATAAATTAAGGGTGATAAACTATTATTCCTAAGTTACAAAAAATTAACTTGCCAATTTTCCATAAATCTTACAGCATCTAGGGAAACAAGAGAGTTATATTACTCATATATGTAGATTTTACTCATTTAAGAAAAATGGATAAGAAACCGTTTGTACAAAGACTATTTAAGCTAATCAAAAGATAAAGAATAGGAGCCTGTGTGTGCATGTGTGTGTGTGAGAGAGAGAAAGAGAGAGAACAAATATACAGAAACTAAAAAGTGCAAATTGCAGTGGTTTGATATGACTAGTTCCTAAAATTATTTTATAGGAAATAGTTTTAGCTAAAGTTAACACACTGTCCTATAAAATAAACTCTTTACTGCTTAATAATTTATTAAGATCTTACATTTTCTTAGAATATATGCTAAAAAAAGATCTAGTCTCTTAATTGAAACCAATTCTACAAGTTTGTGTAACTTCCTGGAACATATTTAGGTGGCAAAAGAATTAACCCATATTAAGTATAAGGGTGAGACTAGCGATATATGAAACCAGAAGTACATTTATCCCAAATTATGCTTATCTTTCATTATGAAGCTAGTTTTCCACTGGCTTACTTTGTGAGATTTTCTGTGTCAATCTAAGTCATTCACATTTCTCATTACTATGTATTCTCAGAATTACCAAGAGAAGTAGCTGTGAGATAGAGTTGTTGCAGAGTAATTTCTTTACAAGGAGTTAGCAAGCTGGTAATTGGCTCTTTGCACGTGTTCCAAGAGCAGAGTGTGCATTTCTAGGAAAATAATCTTCTCTTCAGAAAACCGTGATTTTGGTAAATAGAGAATTGATTCATGGTCACAAGTTTTATTATCATCATAAATTCATTATATGGAGAGTGTGCTCCAGTGTAGAAAAGTCATTTTCGAATTATATTTTAGATTTATTGAAACTGCAAAATGTTATCTAATTCAAACAAAGTATCATCTATGTCCAACATAAGATAAATTAAAACTTTTCCATTGTGGGTGGCGTAGGAATAGGGGTGCAACTCTTGCTTACCCACTAATGCATAAAGCATCTTCTCTTTAGTTATGACAGTACCACCAGCGAAATGTAAAGATTACTAAATTAGGAATCCAAAGACTAGAGTCTGGATTCTGCTATCAGCCAGATCTATGAATGAATCTGTGGGCCTTAATTTCATCATCTGTGAAAAAAGGAGATGGAATTAGGTATCTTTCAGCTAGAATATTCAAAGGAACCATCACAGTATGTAAATCACAAAAATCTGTACCATACCTATTGTCTACTGTGAAATAAGATGCTTACTTAAAAATGAGATCTTCATGTTTACCTCAAAGTTCTAAGTATCAGATTTCTTTTTATAACCTTAAACACATTTTATTTTTTTTTAATTTTCATGGACTAGGGATATACTTTGGGGAAAAAGTGCTTGCTTAGGATGTGTAAAGTCCTGGGGTTTGATCCCCAGAATAAGGTAAAATTAAAAAAGACCAAAAGGACTTAGGAGAAAATTGCAGTATAATTATAAAATATAAAATTATCCCGTTCTAAGTAATTTCAGTATTTCTTTCTATCTCACTCTGCTTTAAACAGGCAGTGGCATTTCATGGATTTATTTGGCATTCAGAGCCTATTATATGAACAGGCACGGAGTTCAGTATGGAAGACAGGAATTTGAACAGACAGGAAGACAGGAAAAAATGACAAGAGAGTGTCCACTCATCTCTCAGACACAAAGACAACGAGTTCTTAAGGATACGTTCTTCTCAAGGGTCTTACTGATCACGAGATGCCACAGTCTTTGTGAAAGGTATGGATGGTGCCACAATGGGACATTACAAAACCAAAGGCAATGTAAAGTAGCACGCTGATGTAATTCATATCTGAAAGTGTTTCAGGAAGCAGGGTGATTTTATTGCTCCTTCTCAACTTAACAGAGTATTTTATTTTTCAAGGTAAGAAAGTCATTGCTTTCCCCATGATCAATCTCTCTTAAATGCCCAAAGAAGGGGTTCCACTATCCAGAGAGAAGCTGTCATAGCTTGTCATGCTGCTTGAACGTCGACTGTTTTCTTGAGCCGGATCAGAGGTTGTCAAGAGAGGCAAAGGGTCTGAAGATGCCCAAAGCAGCCGGTGAGGATTTAGAGGGGTTTCCTGAAAGCCCCATCCTCCTCCAGTCTTAGCTGCGGTACCATCCAGCCTGGGCTATGCCCCTTTGTTACTCGGAATGGTAAAGGTCTCCCAGCTCAACCCACAGCAGCGCGCCCACTTCACTCCCCAAGACGGAGCTGACCTCCACTTGCCTATCTAGACATGACAACCCTCAAGGATCCACCCAACTGTTGACTCTTCACCACCACCCACCCCAGCACCATCTTCCAGGAACTGGCCTCCCCCACCCCACCTCCGGGCCCCGCCCCTTTTTGAAAGCACCCAATGGGTGGAGCCGGGCCCGCGGTGGGCGGGGACCGGAGGCGGGCCCGCGGAAAGAAAGGCAGAGGGCGAAAGGAGGCGAGGGAGCAGAAGAAAGAGCGGCCGGGGGAGGGGGCGCGACGCCGGCCAATGACAAAGCCCCGGGGTGGGCGCCGGCCGCCATCTTGGCCGGGCGGCAGGATCTCCAGCGCGTCCTCCGCCCTGAGGGGGAGGGGCGGCGGCGCCGGCGAGAAAAGTAGCGAGTCGCCGGGCGCGGGCGCCAGCAGCGGCCGCCGCGGAGCCGGGCGCGGGCGGGGACAGCGGCGGGCCCCGGCGAGCGCGGGCGGCCCCGAGCGGCCTGCGATGCGGCGCGGCGTGAAGAGGCGGCGGCGCCGGCCCCGGGCCGCCTGGGGCGGCGGCTACAGGGCGGGAGGAGGGGCCGGGCTGGAGGCGCGCGAGGACAAGGTGGTGTACTCGCGCTCGCAAGTGTCGCTGGCCGACAGCACCGAGGCGCTGGGCGACGCCTTCAAGCTGTTCATGCCCAGCAGCACGGAGTTCATGAGCTCGGACGCGGAGCTCTGGAGCTTCCTCTGCAGCCTCAAGCACCAGTTCTCCCCGCACATCTTGCGCAGCAAGGACGTCTACGGCTACTCCTCGTGCCGGGCCCTGGTGCCCGACCCCCCGGGCCCGCCGGCCGCCCGCGGCCCCGCGCGCCGCCCCGCCACGCGCGCGCCGGCCGGGAGGAGGCGCCGCCGAGCCCCGGCGGCCGCGGCGGGCCGGCGCCGGGGGGCGCCCCGGCCGCCGCCGTCCAGCGCCGCCGCCGCCCCGGAGGAGCCGTGCGCGGCCAAGCCCGACGCGCCCGCGCCCAGCTTCGGGGGCCGCACCCTGGAGGAGATCTGGAGGGCCGCCACCCCGACGCTGACCAGCTTCCCGACCATCCACGTCGGCGCCGACGTGTGGGGCGAGCGCAGCCTGGCGGCGGCGCGGCACCGAGCGCGCCAAGTGCTGCGCGTGGACCTGGACCCGGTGGTGAGGCTCCGCCGCTTCCCGGTGCCGCGGGCGTGACGCGGCGGCGACCCCCGCCGGCGACCCCGGTCGCCCCCGACGGCGCCCGCCGCGGCCGGGAACGGACCAGTGTCAGTCGAGTGTTTACAGAACCGGCCCCCGCCTGGTGCACTTTACGCGCGAAGATGTCCCGGGATGCTGTGCCGTACCCCGCGGGCCCGGGCTGCCGCCGGCCGGCCGGCCGCGACTCCTGGACAGGTGCCCCCTGCTGCCGCCGCGACCACGCGAGACCGCGGCGACGGCGGACGCCCCCTCGCTCTCCGACTCCAGGTGGACACGTCTCCGGGACTCGAGGGACAGATGCGTTTTCTCTTTTGGACTCTACCTCACTGGTCTGGAAGTCCTCCGAAGTCTTGTTTTTCTTCCAAAGGAATTTGTTTTCGTTTTTCTGTTAGAAAGCCAGAATGTTACCTGCTCTTTCTTTCCCGCCCTCCTGTTTTGTTTCCTGACTGCCAGCCCCTCTCTTTGGACGACGGAAGATCAAATACTGATGTGCGCTCAGGGTGTTCTGAAGCCCACTCTTTTCCTAGTTTTTACCGGATTCCAAAGCTTTGACCAAGGTTATTTTTTAAGAGGTTCAAGCTTGTGACTGTTAGAAGTGCAACGATTTGTATGGCTTTGAACTTCAGGAGCTCAGTGACCACAAAGATAAAAAAGTACAACTGTTGAAAAGATGTAAAGGTGTTTATATAAAGGTTTTATATTGAAATTTAATATTTATATTTACTGAGTTCCTAAAGAAAGTGATGGAATACTCTTTAGAAATTTTGTTTAGAAGTTAACTTGTTGAATCTTTTCAATTGAATAAAATTCAAGTGTATTGAACTACATGGCTTGTGATGAAAAAGTGAATATATTGTGGCTATTGGAAGGACTGGAATCCAATTTCAGGTGATTTGGCTTCGTGTCCTGCCTGGTATAACATACAAATCCAGGAATATTCATGGGAAGAGAATGTAAATGGAAGTAGCCTAAAGAAGCTCAATGTGTGTAAACCTTATAAATAAGGTGGTAAACAGTACCCATTAGAATTCCCCAAACTGTGAAAGATGTATAGAGAGGGACATGGGCAATTTCTTGGTATCAAATTTCTGGTTGAAATTGTTTTGGGTAAAGTAGATCTCTTTCTTTGCTTATGTTACTGGATAACAAGAAATGCCCAGATATTCATTGCATTTATGAGAGTCATAACCATTCGTTGACTTTTCTGTCCTGTGAGGTTTTTAATTCTTCTTTCATTCATAATTGTGTTTGCAGTCTTTGTTTGACAGCTAAAGGCCACAGGAATCGAATAGGAGAGCCACCCAGAGTATTGACCCCTCTTTTCCACGTTTCTAATAGTGTATATACTATATGGCCCAGTATGGAATCCTTGATTATCCAAGTGCCTTTGGTCGTTGGTGGCAGCAAGACTTAACGACTTTTAGCCAGTGGTGCCACAGCCAGCTTTTTTTCCTGCAATATCTAAAGGGTCCAGTAGTGTTTTATACCACTATTATTTCAAATTCAAGTATTCTGCCATGGGACAATCCATACTGGGCTGTCACTTGACAGTTAAACCCTCAGTGGTAAGGTTTATCTCTGCTTGGCAGCTTCGTAGAATCACGAGAGTTGCAGTTTTGGCTCTTGTGTTCCTAGAATTCAAATGGCATAACTTTCTAAAATGGTTTCTTTAGGTTAAGTTCATCATAGAGTGTCATGACTCTAATTTCAGTGTTCTTTTGTAAAAAAAAAATTATATATATATATGCACACACACATGACTTTATGCCAGTTTCCCAATAAGCTGAATAGTCTTCTATTCATTATGATAATGCATTATTAAAAACACTTATGTAAGTAAATAAAAAGTGAATTACAAGAAAGAATGTTAAATTACAGTTGTGTCATGGGAAGCAGAGACATTCTTTTGGTTACTAGCTTCCATTGCCAAATGTATTTCAGAAATGTAGGATTTTCTTCCCCAAAATATATTGCTAACTTTTAACAGTTAGCACTTGATGAAAATGTATTTGTACCACTTCACTTGTAAATAGTTTTATAATTAAAAAATAAATTCAATGGCCATATTAGAATGTAATATCAGTATGTAGCTTATCTAAATAGCTCCCTAGAAAATTTCGAGATTAGACTTTGCTGAGAGGATGATTTTTCTCAGTGCACAATGGAAACATATCCAGTGTGACACAGTGCATTTATTTTAATTTCGGTTCTTGACATTTGTCTCTCTTAGGCCTTGTTGCTGTAGTGCAGTTGATCTTACATAAATGCTTCTTTGGATTATTTGATCTGACTGGCTATAGTCTCGATCAGGTTGCTCATCCTGACTTCAGCATGGTTCAACTAGACTGTGAAAAACAGTAGCATTTGTGATATGTGAAGACATGAGAAATTTTTATTTTTTCCCAAATTTTCTTTAGCAAAACCTACATTACAGCCTCTAAAATGTGAACATGCATCTAATACAGCTCGTGAGTATATTAAGAAAGTGAAAGTAGTTCGTGGGTACCTTTGGGCAGGCTGTGAAAAGAAACTTGGCATCGTGGCCTTTACGTAGAGGCACCTATTTCCTATCCTCTGGAGAGAGTCTGTAGCTGAGTTTGTGTATATTTTTTTTTTAAAGAAATCCCATGAGTTTTATTCTCTTGCCTTCTTTTATATCTCACACTGCACAAGTAGAGAAGGCAGGTAGGAGGAAGCATAATACCTGGTTTTGTTCAGTTTTTGACTTTTGAGTGCCTACATGTGGTGGCCGGCACCTCAGATACCCTATTTTGAAGTCACTTTTATCCTCTTTGTCAACCAGCAACTTTTTTTTTTTAAACTTTCCTACGCGAATAATGTGACAGCTGAGGGCAAACTTCATTGTGGATAGTGCAAAATGTTGCTGTTGTGGTGCGTATTTATTCTGTTTGAGTACTCTGTGGAACAAGTGTAACTCGAGCTGGTGGCTGGTTCATACCTGTCCTTTTTCCATGTATACATGATAGTACTATTTTTCAGAAAACTTCAATGGAAAAAACTTTAAACATATTTGAATATAAAAACTCATTTTTTGAACTCAAATGTTTTTTGTTTTAATGATTGCTGCAGCATTCTTTAAGTTGATGATTTTTAATGGACACATATTCCTAACACTTTATCAGTGTGTTAAAATTTTTTTTTGGTAAACTGTTATGTCTTAAGTGCATTAGAAAGCAATTGTTTGTAATGGAACTGAAGTGATTCCCTGGACAGTTTAATGTGCATATGGATGAGATTTACAGTTTGGTTGTATTTTGCTTTTTAACTTATTAACTGTAAATAAATCTTAGAGCATACAGTGTCTGGATTTTCTAATGATACTGAAGTTGAGATGAAATTTTACATTTGCATGTGAATCAGAAAACAACCAAGTTTAAAATGTGAAGAACTTTGACTTCTTGTGAAGTTCAATTGGAATCTGAAGGTTTGTGTCCTGTGCTGTTTGCGAGTTGGTGTGCCATCGGGACTCGTTAGCAAATACCTAGGATGGCGTTTCAAGCCCAAGCCATTCCCTACAACTGACCCCTTTAAAGAATTTAGGATTCTGAATCCTGATCCCCAAAGTCCCACTGGGGAGATGATGAAGATCTAAAGCTCTCATTCTTCCCGTTGTGAAAGTATTCCTTAAGAGAGACAGTAGTAAAGCCTTCCACAAAACAAGTTCAGGACCAGAATCTTTGTTGGGTCTAGAAGGTAGAGGTGAAGTGTTGGAACTAATCAGCACTCTGTGGGTCAAATAGCCTTGTACTCAGCAGGAGAAAGTAGCAGAGGGCACAGCCCGGAAGGGGATTATCATGCCTGGCTTCTATCCTGCCAGCCTTGGAACTCTGGGTAAACTTTTACCTCAGCTTCCTCCACTACCAAATATAGTCATTAAGTTAATATGATACTGTAAGGGTTGAAAGGATGTCAATGCTATAGACAAGAAGTGCTAAATAAGTACTATAATTAGAAGTGGGGCGACTGAGAAATGTAGTATTCCAAGAGCCCCCATGTGTATTGAGCTATCCAGCTTTTTTAGCATCATACCCAAGGGCAGATTATGGTCAGGAGTAATGAAAGACAGTTTCTAAGAGAGTAATTCATGGCTGAAGTAAGATGAAAATATAAATTATGCTTTTAAGTTTGCAGGAGGTTGGATTTGTTACTTTTTGGAGGGCTGCAATAGACCCAATTCATTTATTTATTCATTTATTATTTAACTTCCATGTATGAACACAATGAATCCACATGTTTTCACCCCTATGCAAAAGATTTCAAATATCTCATTATGTATTTTAAAGTATGTAAGAATTTAAGAACACAGGACATTAAAGTTATTGATCCAATAACTCATAAAGGTCTTAAACTTGCCATGTAGCCAAGGCTAGTCTTGAACTCCTGATCCTCCTTTCTCTGCATCCCAAGGACCATGATTACAGGCATGTGTCACAACCCCTGATTCAAATACATATATTTAAATTTTTAAAGAGTTTAGGGGAGAGAAAGATTTAAAAATCTCACAAATTCAAGAAGTTCAGAAGTAAAGTACATGCATGAAAGTACATATGTTTTGTAAGTATGAAGTCTAATGAATTTGATAACTTTGGTGAACCCATATTCAGGAAAACATTATTAGTACCCCAACCTCCTACTGCTCCTGTTAGTTTCTTGGGCCCTGCCCAAGATATCCATTATCCTGCAGAACATATAACTTGGCTATTTCTATGGATCTTACAGAAAGGGAATTATGCATCATGGGTCTAGCTGCTTTTGCCAGGATGGTGACTTACATTTGTATTGTTGCATGCAGTTGTAGGTCACATGGGATTCCATTGTGTGAATATTCCAAAAGAAATGATGGGCATACTGGTAGATTCCAGATTAGGACAATATGAAGAAAACTCAATGACCTAGAGCATGTCTTTTATTAAGATATATGCATGTGTTCTTTGTAGAAATATGTATCTAAGAGTCATTTCTCCAAGTCACAACAAATGATCACCTTTGATAGATTACTGCCACACTCTTCTCCAAAATGGTTATTCTAAATTTATAAGACCTTGATAAGGTTTGTCTTTAAAAGATTTTCATTATGTGTCATTGTTTGACTTTGCTCTTCGAAGATAAAGAGATTTCATTCCTTCTGCTTTGAACATGAGAAGGCATCCCCATCCCTACATTTTCTTACCATTTTAAAGCTAGGCTTTAAACACACACACACACGCACACGCACACACATACACACACACCTTTCATGTATTGGTTATTTTTCTCTCCATCCTTTCCTTGCACAAACCCAACCCTGAGATTAGGAATAATGTTAACCACTGTTAAGCCAAGGCCAAAGAACTTAAATTGTCATCAAATCAAGCATTTGAGAAAGACAAGTTCAGAGTGTTCCTTTTCTATCCCAAGGGCAGGATTACAAGGAAGCCATATGTAATAGAACGGGGATTTTGCCTCAGGAGGGAACTGACCCAACATAACCTCATGAAAGCAAAGACATTACAGGTCAGGAAAGGATGGCAATGCTGTGGGGCTTTTTATGTCCAGGTTCTTGTGTTCAGGACTTGAAGATTGAAACTGGAACACACATAGAGGATTAAGGCAGTTTTTTTTCAGAGGAGAGAAAGAACTGAACTCATCAACATGAATTTCCTAAGTGGCAAGAGAGCTGAGAAGAACTCACAGACATGGAATCTGTGAGAGGCAAGTAAATTGGAACTCACAGACATGGAGTCCATAAGGGGCAAGGAAGCCAAAGAAGGTTGGCAGGATGAGGGGTATTTATAGGGTTAGGCAGGCCCAGGAAAGGGTTAGGCTTTCCTTATTGGTTAGCTCTAGTTTCTGCAAACTTGATTGGAACTTTTGGTCTCCTATATCTCATTGGTCTGTTCATATGGGGGCCCAGCCCAGACATCCTTGTGCCTGACTTCATGGTCCAGCAGTGTCTTTTGAGAAACTTTAACTTATCTGTTAATGAAGAACTCATCTCCATATCCTTTCATAAATGAGGATAGGGGGAAGTTGGTGACCTTATCTCTATTGAGGATTAGAACCAATTCCTCCAGATTAGTAGAGTGTGTTCTTTCAGGATAATCCCAGGAGATGACTTTCAAAGACTTTCCCAGCAAGGCCTTGTTCTGAAACTACCTTTAATGAAACACAAGATGTCTAGATTGACCGGGAAACAACTGAGGACAGAGTTCTGTCTTGGGAAAGGATGGCTCACCAGGGTTTAGCTCACAATTGAGGGGTTAATAAAAATATGCTCAAGAGAGGTATCCTTACAGAACCCTAAAAGTGAGTTGTTCCTCTTATTGAGTAGGAGATCCTCGAGGGATATTATATTCGCCTTTGCATGTCCACAGGATGCCACATCAAGCTCTGTTAAGCTCCAGTTGTTTCTGTAACTCCTCTTTCCTTGGGTGGTTTCTTTGCTGCAGGACTCATCTCTCTTACCTATGCATGGCTACAACAGGGCTGGCCATGTGCTTTGTGTGTAGTGATGTGGAACAAATGAATTATGTGCATGGAGTTCAAAGAAACCTGATATACACACTTCCAAATTTTGCAAAAGTAGCAGTGTTGTTTCGAGTTCTTATATGACAGAGCAGTTGTAATGATGTATGCATGTATGCATGCATGTATGCATGTATGTGTGTGTGTGTGTGTGTGTGTGTGTGTATGTATGTTAAACAAAATTTATCAACTCAACATTCGATGGGCTAGCATTTTGTAATTAAGTAAAACATCTGAAGACTTTAATGTCTTATGATGATACTTGCAGCCCAACAGCACTTCACTGTCTCCAAGACCTGGGGTTGAGTTGGGCAACCACAGGAGCCAAGTTGCATGGCTTCAAAGTCCCTTCCTCTCTTTCTATCAGCAGACCTTTAGATAAACTATTCCCCCCTCTGTTCCCCAGTTTACTCAGCTGTCAAAACAGGCATACTCTAGCACCTACCTCATAGACTGCTTATGAGAATCAAATGAAGTAACACACACAAAACACTTAAGAGTAAAGCCTGGGACCTGGTTAGCCTCAGTCAATAAATATTAACTTTTATTAGTAGTAATGTAAGAAACTTTCCACAGTTTGTTTGCTTACTTGAAATTTTTATACTGGCAGGTGTCGAAAGCAAAGAACAACAGCTGCAATTCATAAAATATCAGTGAGACTCAAACTGTTGTTGGGGAATGAGGTTAAAATCACTAGAGGTGTTGTGTGCAAAAGGATGCGATGGCTTATTAGGAACACAATGATTACTAGGACTGCACCACAGAAAATAGCAGCCCTCCCCCCAAAAAAACCCAGAAACCCATAGCATCACAGAGGAAACTAACAAACCTTGATTTGAATCCTACCATTTACCACTTTTACAGTCACATGCTTATGCCTTTCTTATCTCCCTCCTTCCGTTCCTCCCTCCCTCCCTCCTTCTTTCCTTCCCTTCTTTCTTCATTCCTTCTTTCCTTCATTTCTCTTCTTTTTTCTTTCTTTCCTTCTCTCTCTCTCTCCCCCCTTCTTTCCTTTCGTTTTTTTTTTCTGAGTCTCACGTATCCCAGGTTGGATTCAGGTTTGTTAAGTAGACAGAGGATCTCGAGCTCATCATCCTCCCGCCTCCAGCTCTTGAGTGTCAGGATTGCAAGAATAGGCTACAATGCCAAATTTGCTTCATTTTCTTTTTTCTTTCTTTGGGGTGCATGAGCGAATGAGTGATCAAGCAAATGTGTGCACCTGTATGTGTGTGTGTTTGTTGTGTATGTTTAAGAGGGCACTTGAATGTATGTGTGTAGGCCAGTGGTTGACATAAGGAATCAGCCTGGGCTATTCTGCCTCCTTGTTGCTTTGCTTTGGGAGTAGCCTATGTTTTTCAGAGCTGGAATTTGCAGGTCTCTGCGTATCTGCCAAGCATTTTTCCATGGGTTGTGGGGATCTGAATTCAGGTCCTTTTCCTTAGAAGGCAAAGATTTTAGGCCCTGAGCCATCTCTTCAGCCTTTGGATTTTCTTTTTTAAATTTTGTATTATTTTATATATGGTGTGTGTACATGCATACTTGCATGTATGCAAACCAGTTAAATACAAGTGCCAATTTGACATTTGAGGGCTGAACCTTTAGGCACACTTGTGAAGAATTGCTTAGTTAAAGAAAGCCCTGAGTAAATCTGTGAGAGATTGTTCAATTGATATGGGAAGACCTAACCCATAGTGACGAAACCATTCCCTGGGCAGATGGACAAGACTGAGAGAACTGGTTCAGTACTTTGGCATAAGGCAAAGAGGTATGTTGGAAAGCAAGGACATCTATCTTTTAAGCAATTCCTGTGGATGTATGGCCAGTTCCCTTGGCTCCCAATATTGATGTGAACTCTCCTGTCACATGGATGAAACATTATCAAAGATCATAAGAACAACCCCCTTGTTCTCCTAAGTAGCTTGGATCTTGTAGGAATGTCAACATGAAGAGCAACTGCAACATGGCACATGTGTGTAGAAGTCAGAGGACAACTTTTGGGAGTTGGTTTTCTCCTTCTACCCTGAGGGTTCTGAAAATGGAACTCAAATCTCCAGGTTTGCATAGCAGGCAACTTTACCTGCTGAGTGATCTGACTGGCCCCTTGTTTCACTTTTAAGCAAAGATCTACCATGTGCCAGACATGGGGGATAAAGCAGCAGAAAGTTTCTATATATTATAAAGTCCCCAACATAATTTCTGAAAACAGATCTGTATATCCAACATTTACTTTCAGCAGGCTGCAGTTGCAGTGAAAAATTAGTGTAGGATGAGATAGCCACTTGAGTGTCTACCATATGTCAAGCAAAACCAAAACTCAACAATCTTGCCAGCTAGGTACTGTTGCCCATATTTAATACACGAGGTTAGGAATTGTGCCAGATACCACTTAGGTATGTAGAGCTAGGACTCGAAGCCACATCTGACTTATTTTCCTCCCTCCATGAATGTTTATGGACATTTTTAGAGGAAGTAAAATTTTCCTGGAGAAGCCTTTGGGGCTATGAAATCCATGGTGGAAGAAAAAAATCAATTTAAGACCTTTGCTTTGTCCCCTTTAGGCATCTCATGGTGAGCAGCTCAGGTCCACATCTGGGAACTGACCAGATCTCGGCATGAATGGGCATAAGTACAGATTCTTTTGTTCTTGCGACTAGATCATTTACTGTGGTGGGAGCACTTCTGGCTTACGGTCTTTGAAACTCTTCACATTTGTCACAAGCAGGTGAAACACATGAACAAATATAAAATTTGTCTCCAATACCTTCTAGGCCAGCAAAAAAGCAGAGTTCATAAATCCGAACATGAGCAGTCTTACATAGGGGAATTATAAGGAAAACGGTGCCCTCTGGTATTGCTCGTTCTGTAGTCTGTGTTGGAGGACCCCACTGAAGACACCTCTACTAATTATAATCTTGTAGACTGCTATGGGACAGAGTGGACATGTTCCTGAATATATTCTAATTCTTTTCTTCCTAAATATTTCCATATAGTTTTATTCCCTAAATTTTCCTTAAACAAATAAGTTGAAAAATAATGAACATAGCCCTAAATGGATGCTGACATAAGGGGACATCATGTGGGGAGTCATGGGTAGCAAACTAGGTGTTAGGGTTACGCTAGTTAAATACATAGGTGACAACATGACAATGGAAGGCTGAGCTTTGGGCACATTTGTGAAGAGTTAGTAGTTAAAACAAACCCTGCACAAGCCTGCAGGAGGCTGTGTGATTTATAGGGAGAAACGCAGCCTATAGTGGTAAGACAGGTGGGTAAGATGGCTGATCCAGTAAGTTGATGTTCTTTGGCATAGTTTGGTAGTCTTGCTGTCTGGCAAGTGAAGTATGCTCCTCCCTCAGCAGTCTTGCAGATATGGTGTGACCAGTTCCCTCTGCTCCTGATATTGGAAAGAGCTCTTCTGCCAAGCTGGAATAAGAACTGTAATTGAGAATCACAGGAAAGAATAAAACTCCTTGTTCCCCTAAGCTCTTTGGTGATGAATGTATTGGCAACATGCAGGCAAACTACAACAGGGGAACTTCTAGAGTTGTCCAGTAGAAGTTCTCATTTTAGCACAGATGGGAAGTTAGTCCTGTGTTCCTTTATATCAGAACAGCATAGGATATGTCCATAGAAGAGATGCCAGAGAGTCTGCTTGCTGCTCTTTCGCTCTCTGCCATGTGAGGTCAGAGCGAGAAGGTGGTCATTTGCTAGCCAGGAAGAGCCCTCATGGTACCCCAATAGGGCACTCTGATCTTGGTCTGCTAGACCCCAAAGCTATAAGGAATGAATTTCTGTTGTTTATGATACCCAGTTGTGGTATTTTTTAATGCCACCAAACAGATTAAATTATCTTCCATTGAGGGACAAAGTGAGGAGGGAACAGGGAGGTCTAGGGAGGGGTGGAGGGAGGGAGGGGACAGGGGTTCCTATTATGTTTGTATGAGCAGAAAAAAAATTATCTTCCATTGTAAAATGTATCCTAGATGTCAAGGCCCTGCTTCTATATACTTACAAATTATTGGGTGATTTCTTTTTCTTTTTTTTATTATTTATCAATTGTGCATGTGCGTGTGTATGTGTGTGTGTGTGTGTGTATGTGTGTGTGTGTGTGTGTGTGTGTGTGTGTGTGTGTGTGTGTGTGTAGAACCACTGGCGAATTCAGGAACCACCATGGACGCCTCCATCCCTCTGCCTGGGTATTCACAGGCTCTGCCCTACCAAGACCAGAAACACAGGCTGCCCCCACTTCTGCCCGGCATCTATAACGTGGGGTCTAGGATCCGAACTAAGGACCTTCCACCTGCAAGGCAGAGGCTTAACCCCCGAACCACCTCTCCAGCCCTGATTTCTTTTTCTTTACACTCACTCTAAGATCTTCATTTGCTTTTCCATTGTCATTTTCTGGGTGATTGCATTCTTCTTTTCTCTAATTGTATGTAGAGTGGAATCCAAGGCCTTGTCAGATTGGAAATCGTACATACCCCCCCCACACACCTTAAGTTGAACATTTAAAGCAAAGAACAAAAATGAGAAACTCCTGAAAATATTATCTCTTAAGTATGCAAGGATTTTCACTAAAGTAGGTGGTCAAGGAACCAATTAGCTAGGTAGCTGCCTAGACCTAGGGGCAAATGCAGAGTGATTTGTAGAGTCTCTGAGTTGGACTTGATGGTAGGCAGAGAACCTCACTGTGTGCTCTCACGATCCATAGCAAGAGGCGCTTCTGCCAGGGGGTGGCTGACATAGCCTCCAAACGCACCATATTGACTCCTTTGATGTTTGGTGACTCTTTATTACAATGAAAGTTCTGCCTTCTTAGACCTTGAAAGATGTGGCTGGCTCTTGCTTGGCAACTTCTGAAAGCAAGTCAATTTAGGCAACTCCTTTCAGCCTCAGGTATCCTTCCAGGTTGCTCAGCCCAGAGGCAATTAGCATGGAAAGAGACTCCATCTCTGTGTGGGGTTTTCTCTATTGGTCCAATTGCCTGGGAAAGCTTATCCTTTCTTATACTACCACAGTTGGTAGTGCTTTCTTGTGGCAATCAGACATAAGGTAAGTTTCTCAGACATTTGTTGCTGGGTGGAAAGGAGAAAGTGAGAGAACAGGAGACCAGAAGGAAAAGGGATACTAGATGTTGGAAGACAACAGTGTACTAAGGGACACACTATCTGCTTCTGCTTGCTTCGGGACACCTTTATTAAACATGTCTGGGCAGCCTAGTCTTGAGATAAGGTACTTATCTCACTATAGCAAAACTACTGTGCATGATAGGAGCATACATATAGCCCTGGAAGGATGGGCCCTTGACTTTCTACCAAACTTGAAGTTGACTGGTGTGCTTGCTGAGCTTTAGTTTCCTTGTTGGAGTCCACTAATAGTCTAGAGAAATGTGTGTGGGGAATCACAATGAAAGGATGTGGTATTTTTTTTTGATTACCTTTTTGAAAATATGGTACTTTTTCTAAAAGACAAGTATTAAATAAGATAATAATAGTAAATAGCAAAATTAACTATTGAAGTTGATGTTAGTAAGTATTTGTTTAAAAAAAATGAAGCCCCAAGCTTCCATTGTTGGAGTTGATTTTTGTATTGTCCTCTGTATCCTGGAAGGTATAACGGAATATTAAGGGTAGCATGGAATAGAAATTTCTTTGGTATGATCGTGATGCATTCCACGGATTGAGCATTCTGGCGGGAGAAACCTGACATGCACAGTCAGATGTATTACTCCTGCCAAGGTAAAGCAGAGAGCGAGGCAGGATGGGGTGAGTCTGGAGTGTGAGGCTTGGAACCTGAGCTCCCTCTCTCTCTCACAGCTGCCAACCGACTGTGGAGTTCGGGCAAACCAGGAGCTGTCTATTCTGAAATTGTATGGTGGGGGTTAAAGTTCTTCATGAATCCGTGCAATCAAAATTAATGCTTACATGAATAATGCAGGAAAGAGTTTCAGGTGGAGCTATTCAGACATATACTGTTCATCGTTCAAGTGAGTGATAGAAAATCATCAGAACTCTGTCAGTCACATGACCCACATTCAAACATTGTATTTACTATCTGTGAAGATGTTTTGAAACAGAATTTTATTTTTCCCAAGATTAAATTTTTTTTTAATTTCAGTTACTTTCTAGCTTAAATGTTAGGTAAATTAAGTGTCTTAGTCTTGGTAGAATCAGTGGTGTGATTTGGAACATTATTAGAAAATAAATGAATAAGACTGCTCTGTTTCAATTGCAAAAGAGAAGCTTCTAGTAGTATAAAGTATGTATTTAATATAGAGACCAGTTGAAAGAATATTATGAGGTTAGGATTCTATTGTAATATATCATTTATAACATTGAAATATTTTTAATGAAAATTCCAGTATTCTTACTTGTCCTGGACACTGATGGTGAAATGAAAGGGGGCATATTAGTTGGAATTAATGATCACTCATAAAAATAGAAGTATAAATATGGTTCTGATGAATTGTTTTCATAATTATCCTTCATTATGCAAAATAATGTGAAATAAATGGAAAGCTAATCTCTGCTCGTGAGGAAAAATGTTATTCAAGAAAACTTTGATTATGGAGCCCCCTGGAACTTTCACAGAAGACTCTTTCTGAGATTTACCATTTTCCCACTAACCCAGACCTTCCTTTGATGTCTTAGCCTGGTATCCAGACCCGTGAGCTGGGATGCTGTCTTTGTCACATGCTTTCAATGAGTCTGTTTTAGTATTATTGTTTCATATCAAAGAAATAGCATTAAAATCTCTGCTACAGAGTCACTCTTCTGATGATACGCATGCTTCCTTTTTTTCTCCCACATTTAGTTTTTTTCCTCAATCATACAAAGTCAATAGGTACCTCATCTTCTCCCTTCCTCCTCCCTTAACTTCATCATTCCTCATCGCACTCTCCCCCTTTCCCTCCTTCCTTTCATCCCCTTCCTTCCCTCTCCCTCTCCCAGAGTGTCCCTCTTCCTCCCTCCCATCCCCTGGAGCATCCTTTTGTGTGAATACCAAACCTCCCTCTGAGTCCTCCACCCTAGCTAGGGTTCCAGACTCAAGGACATAGCCCGGGGCCCCTTCTTGGGCTCCCTGTTACCATGGGAACTCTATCATGACTGTTGAATCCTTTGCCTCTAAGAATCCTACTGGCTGAAAACTTATTCCCTGTGATCCGACTTTGGGGTGTTGTTGACATAACATGTTATTCTTTTAACATACATTTTTCCTACTGCATCTTAAGTCAGTCAATGTGCAGGTCAGGCAAAGTCCAATTCTGGCTGCTGCAGCCCTGACTTGTGTGGAGTATCTTGCACAGCATTGGTCCTCCCCATTTCTTAGACTCTTACAATCTTGCCACCCCTTCTTCTGCAAGGTTCCCTGAGCTTTAGGATGGGGAGAGATTTGGCTGATCTGGTTCCAGATGACTAATACAGGGTCTTTGGTATTCTGAATTATGGTTTGTTGTTGATTTCAGTTTTGCTCTTCCTCCACTGCCCTTGGCTGCATCCTGATTGGTTGTTGAGGTCATCTCTTAACCAAAGATAAAAGACTGTTTAAATGAAGATCTTAATATAAGAGGAGACACAAAGGTAGATGGAAGAATAGGAGTAGGACACAGCTGTGTATAGAGGGCAGGGTCAGTGTCCCATTTGGTTACTGTCTATCTGCCAGTCCCTATACCCTCCCTGATTGGTGAGATCACACCTCTTCAGTCACAAGTGACCAGAAAGGGAAGTGAGAGTGAGCTTTACCAGATGTCTTGCTACTTACGTGCAATACGTGATTATGGTCTATTTTCTCTACTGAAGCGTGATCCCCTATCTCCTTTCTTTTGAGGTCTTCCTTCCCCTTTCCTCCTGTTTGTAATCCTTTGTGATTACAGTGGGTATTACAGAGATTTACCTTTGAATATGTCAGTAAGTGGATTTGGGACTAGGATCCACTTATTAGGGATTACATATAGTATCTAATCTTTTTTTTGATTCCAGTGTATAAATGTGGTAGTATTCCAGTGTATAAATGTACCATATTTTCATTATCCATTCATCAACTGTTGGACATTTGGGTTGATTCCATGACTTCGCTATTGTAAATAGTGCTGCAATGAACATGGCTGTGCTCGTGTCACTGTAGCAAATTGCTGCATTATGAGGGATTATTCCGAGTAGTGGTATATCAGGGTCATATGGCATTTCAATCCTTAACTTTTTTAGAAATCACCATATTGATCACCAGCGTAATTATATAAGCCTGCATTCCCACCAGCAATGTAGGAGAGTTCCCTTCTCTCCACATCCTTTCCAGCATTTAGTGTTTGTATTGCAGATTTTTGCCATCCTGAGAAGGGGAGATGATATCTCAGGATAGTTTTGATTTTCATTTCCCTGATGGGTGGGGATGTGAAGAATTTTTAGAAATAATTTTTAGACATTTTTATTTCATCCCTTGGAAAAGTTGCTTTTGAGTTCCCAGGCCCATTTTCTAACTGGGCTATTTATTTCCTAGATGTTTAGTTTTTTAAATTCTTTGTGCACTTTGGATTATAAAGCTGCATCAGATATATAGTTAGTGAAGATTTTCTCCCATTCTGTGGGTTGCCATTGTGCTGGAGTTACAATCTCTTTATCTGAACAGAAGCTCTTTAATTTCACAAGATCCCATCTGTTGAGTGTTGGTTCTAGTGCCTGTGCTGTTAGATTTCTGTTTAGGAACTGTTGGCCCAGCCCAATCAGCTCAAGAGCATTCCCTATCCTTTCAGCTAGGGTTTTTATAGTCTTTGGCCTAATAACAAGGTCCTTGATCCATTTGGAATTAATTTTTGTACCTAGTGACAAGTATGGGTTCTAGTTTTAATCTTCTGCATGTGGATATCCAGTTTTGCCAGCACCATTTGTTGAAGTTGTTTTTTCTCTTTCTATTGGGTTTTGTGGGCCTCCTTGTCAAAGACCAAATGACTTATATCTGGGTCTTCAATACTTTTCCACTGATCTACATTGCATGTCTATTTTGGAGCCTGTACCAGGCTGTTTTTATTACTGTGGATTTGTAGGATAGATTAGGGTTTGGTATGGTGATACCTCCAGCAGTGTTTTGTTACTCAGGATTGTTTTTGCTATCCTGGGCCTTTTGTGCTTCCATATGAATTTTGAGATTGTTTGGTCACTTTCTTTAAAGAATGCTTTGGGATTTTGATGGGTATAGTGTTGAATCTGTATATTGCTTTTCGTAGGATGTTCATTTTTATGATGTTGATTCTGTGGATCCAGGAGCATGGGAGTTCTTTCCACTTTCTGATGTCTTCTCTAATTTCTTTCTTTAGGGTCTTAAAGTTTTCATTATAAAGGTCTCTCTCACTTCTTTGGTTAGATTTATACCAAGGTATTTCATTTTTTTAGGGCTATAGTAAATGGGATTGCTTCTTTTAGGATTTTTTCACATTTTTCATCTTTGGTATGTAGGAAAGGCACTGATTTTTGTACATTTATTTTGTAACCTGCAACATGCTTCCTTTTTGGGGGAGGCAAATTAACAAAAAATATCCAGAACCTCACAGTACTGTTCATCTACTTGGCTCAGTAACTTCACACCTTGAATTTTTTCCCAATAATTTATTTTTTTTCCACTCATACAAACTTAATAGGCACCCCATCCCCTCCCTCCCTCCTTCCACCCCTCCCCAGATCCCCCCACTTCTTCCCCCATTCTCTTCCTCCCCTCTCTCTCCCTCCCTCTCTTCTAGTGCTCCCTCCCCCTCATCCCTGGAGCATGCTTTAATGTGTATGTCAAACTTTCCTCTGGGTCCTCCTCTTTGATGAAGTGTAAGGACTCAGTGGCATTTCCTAGAACTCTTTTTTGTGTTCTCCTTAAGTATAGGAACACTATTGTGACTGTTATTCCCTTACTTCTCAGGATCCTAGTGCCTTTTATCCATGCTAGACTTTTAGGGGTCAATGATATGTTGGTCATTGTGCAGGTCTTGCAAAGTCTTATTATGATTGCTTCTGCCCTAACTTGTGTGGAGTATCTTGCATATCGTTGCTCCTCCCCATCTTTGGGCTCTTACAATCTTACCACCCCCTCTTCCACAAATTTCCCTGAGCTTCAGGATAGGGAGATATTAGGCTGGCCTGGTTCCATGTGGTTCATATAGAGTCTCTGATGTTCTGAATTATGTTTTTTTTTTTTTCAGTTTTGCTGCTCCTGCAATGCCCTTGGCTTCATCCTGATGGCCAGAGATAAAAAGCTGTTAAAATAGAGTCTTATTATAAGAGTAGATTCAAAGGTAGATGGAATAAGAGTAGGAGACTGTGGTGAGGGAGGGGTCAGTCTCCCATTTGCAAAATGGTTACCTTCTATCTGCCAGACTGTATGCCTTCCCTTTCTGGTGAGATCATATCCATCAGTTGCAAGTGACCAGGAAGGAAAGTGTCTGTGAGCTTAACCAGATGACTCATTCCTTACTTTCAGTCCTTGATGGTAGCCTATTATCTCTGCTGTAGCATGATCCCCTCTCTCCTTGTTTCTGGCGGGACCCTCCTTCCCCTTCCCTCAGTTTATAATCCTTGAAATTACTGTAGGTATTACAGAGATTTATCTTTAGGTGTGTCATTAAGTGGGTTTGGTACTAGGGAATTCCACCTGTTAGGGAATACATACGGCCATTAATTTTTTCTGTGTCTGGGATACTTCACTCAATATAATTGTTTCTAATTCCATCCATTTCCTGGCAAATTGCATTAATTCATCATTTTTGATGGCTGAGTAGTATTCCATTGTATAAATGTACCACATTTTCCTTATCCACTCATCAACTGTTGGACATTTGGGTTGATTCCATGACTTTGTTATTGTAAATAGTGCTGCTATGAACATGGTCGTGCTTGTGCTATCGAATTTTCGCTGTATGAGGGATTATTCCCAATAGTGGAATAGCAAGATCATATGGCATTTCAATCTTTAACTTCTTTAAGAATTGCCAGACAGCTCGCCAAAGTGGTTGTATGAGCCTGCATTTCTACCAGCAATGTAGGAGAGTTCCCTTCTCTCCACATCCTCTCCAGCATTTGGTATTGTTTGTATTGTGGATTTTTGCCATCCTGACCAGGGTGAGATGATATCTCAGGGAAGTTTTGATTTGCATTTCCCTGATGGCTAAGGATGTGGACCATTTTTTAAGATATTTGTTAGACATTTTAATTTTGTCCTTGGTAAAGTTCCTTTTGAGTTCCAAGGCCCATTCTTTAATTGGGCTGTTTGTTTCCTTGGTGTTTAGTTTTCTAAGTTCTTTGTGGATTCTGGATAATAGAGCTCTATCAAATATGTGGTTAGTGAAGATTTTCTCCCTTTCTGTGGGTTGCCTTTGTGCTCCAGTTGCAATCTCTTTATCTGAACAGAAGCTCTTTAATTTCATAAGATCCCATCTGTTGAGTGTTGATTGTAGTGACTGCACTATTGGATTTCCAATTAGGAACTGTTGACCTAGTCCAATCAGCTCAAGGGAGTTCCCTACCCTTTCAACTAAGGTTTTTATAGTCTCTGGCCTTATATTGAGGTCCTTGATCCATTTGGAATTAAGTCCTGACATGGTGACAAATAAGGATCCAGTTTTAATCTTCTGCATGTTTACACCTTGAATTTTGTTCTAATGTGATAAAGGAGACTACAGACTAAATTGATACACACACATGTTCACCAAAGGATATATGTGAGAAAATAAAAGAGGCAATGTCCAATAATAGCTCGATATTGAAATGAGTTACAATATTCTCTTATGGTGAAATGTTATGTCATCATGAAAACATAATTCTGTGGCTTATTTAGTGCTCTGTTGGTAAACAACCAAGAGAACTGATATGCAAAATAGTATACAAGAAATCTTAATTTTTATTTTTAAAATATATTTCACCAAAGTATAATTTATATGTAATTTAGAAGATTCCTACTTCTTAGACATACACTTTGGTTAGTTTGAACACATGTATATAGTCATGTGACCATCAACACAATCGGGATGGAGAGTCTCCTCTACCACCCTACAGAGAGTGTCTTCAAATTCCTTTGCAGTCTATGTTTTCCTTGTACTTCTGGTCTCTGACTCTACAGTCCATTTGGGTGCCTAGTACAAAATGCCTTAAGTCACAGAAGTCATCTGTCACAGTTCTGGAGGGTGGAATGTCAAGATAATGGTGAAGCAGCTTTGTTGTCTAGCAGGGACCATTCTTTTTATTTAATATTTTTTCTTCTCCATTTTTAGCGTATTGGGGTGCAATAGATATGTGTATTCAAATGTGTAATGCAGCGGTCTGAGACTGATATCAGGAATCATCCTTGATTGCTTTCCTACCTTATTCTTTTGAGACATAGTCTCTAATCAAACCCAACATTCACCAATATGGCTAGTTTTTAGGCAGCTTGCTTTGGGGATTTCCTATCTGTACTTTCCGAGGCTAGAATTACAAATAGGTCACCATACCCACTGGCATTTCATGTGAGATCTGGGGTTCTGAATTCTGATCCTTATGCTTGTGTGGCAAGCACTTCACTACTGAGCCATCTTCTCAGCCCTTCTCTCCTCAGAGAGGACTTCTCCTTGTGTCCTTATATGATGGAAGCACTGACAGGCTATCCGGATGTCTTTATGAGAGCATCCATCCTGTTCATGAGAGTGGGGTCTCCTAAAGACCCCACCTTCTAATAATATCACAGTAGGGATTAGATTTCAACATTCATTGTAGGAGAGGCACAAACATTCAGACTACAGCACTTGGAAATGCAAGTATTGTATTTTCCAGAATATTGGATAATTGAACCATATAGTATTCTCTGCCTTCTTCATCTGGCTTCTTTTATTTTGAAGTTTAGTGATACTCTTTGTATTGGGTACCACATTGCTTTTTCCTCCTGTCTTTATTGAACAGCATTACATGGTGTAGATATATCACCTTCTGTTCATTACCATTCAATGTACATTTGTGTTATTTACAGTTTCTTATAATGGTGAACATTTAGGTTACAGAACGTAAAGTCTCCTCTTCTTTGGAGTAAACCACACCTATGCTAGCTTGCATAGGAAATATACATTTAAGAGACATCCAAAATCTTCCTCAAAGCATCTGTCCCTACTAGCATTTGCATTTCTGCCAGCAGTTGCTTTGCATGTCTCAGTATATGATATTATCTGTTTTTAAATATTATCATTCTCATAGGTGTGCAATGGTATCTCATTTTCCTAGTGAAAAATGAGAAGAATATTTTTCACATACCTATAATCCATTCTCTAGTGAAATATGCATTTGAGCTCTTTTATCAGAATTTTTCTTTTTTAGTACTGATTTTTGGGAGTGACCTATATCTGTTACACAGATTTCTTTGTTAGATATATGATCTGCAAATATTTTCTCCCAGGTTATAATTTGTCTTTTTCATGTTCATAATAGTACCTTTCAAAGATCAAGGTTTTTAAAATTAATTTTAGGCTAGCATAATGTATTTTATCACACTATCTTCATACATGTATACCTTATTCTTATACCTGTTCTCATTTATTCACCTCTGTCATAGACCATGCATTACTTTTTCTGTCTCTATTTCTCACTTCCTTTAACTTCTCTTCCTCTCCTAACATGTTATCCTTTTTAGATACACACACACACACACACACACACACACACACACACACGCACGCACGCACCAACCATACACACGCTTTTAAGTTTAGGTTCCTCTTTCATAAGAGAAAATGTAGCACTCATCTTTTAAGAGTCTGTTTTATTTCACTTATCATAATACTTTCCATTATCCTGCAGATGTCATGAGTTCATTTTCCTTTGTGGCTGAGAAAAATTCCATTGTATAATCGTGCCACATTTTTTTAACCATTCATCTGATGATGGATGTCTAGGCTAGTTGCATTTCCTGGCTATTGCAAATAGTGTGGTGATAAACATGGATGAACAGGTATTTCTGTGTTATGCTGACTTAGACTCCTTTAGCACAAGTCGTGTAGTAGATCTAGTTTCAGTTTTTCTGAGGAATCTCCATATTGCCACAGTGACTACACAAGTTTACTTCCCCGCCAACAGTGTTTCTCTTTGATCACATGCTTGCCAGTGTTTGTTGTGGTTTGTTTTCATGATGACAGCCATTCTGACTCTGGTGAAGTAGAATCTCAAAGTAATTTTAATTTGTTTTACCCTGATAGTTAAGAATGCCAAACATTTTAAAAATATTCTTTTGATCCTTTGCATTTTTTCTTTTGAGCATTGTCTAGTCTATTACCCCACTTTTTGATGGGATGATTTGCATTTTTAAAAATAATTTTGTGGATTTTGCTGCATTTTTAATGTTCTTTATGCATCCTGATAGGAATCCTATGTCTGATTTTTTTTATTCAATTGCACGTGTGTGTGTGTGTGTGTGTGTGTGTGTGTGTGTGTGTGTGTGTGTGTGTAGAACCACTGGTGAATTCGGTAACCATCATGGACTGCCTCCACCTCCTCCTTGTTTACTCTGCCCCGGGATTCACAGGCTCCCGCCCTACTAGGGCCAGAAACGCAGGCCTCCCCCCTTCTGCCAGGCATCTATATGTGGGATCTAAGATCCAAACTCAGGACCTTCCGCCTGCAAGGCAGAAGCTTAACCCCTGAGCCACCTCTCCAGCCCTTGTCTGATTTGTATTAGCAAACACTTTTTCCCACTGTAGGCTGTGTCTTTGCACTGGTGATTGTCTGTTTTTCCATGCAGAAGCCTTCTAATTGTATGCAGTGCCACTTGTCAATTACTGTCATTTCCTATTCTATTGGAGCCCTTTTCAGAGAATAATTTTCTGTGTCTATATTTTGAAGTGTTTCCCTCTGGAAATTTCAGGTTTTAGCGCTGTCAGCCAATTTTGAATTAATTTTGTATAGAGTGAGCAATATGGATTTGTTTTCATGTTTCTATATGTGGAAATTCATTTTTTCAGCATCATTTGTTAGAGCATCTTTTCTCTAATATGTTTTGACATCTTTGTCAAAAACCAGGTTGGCTGTATCTGTGTGAGTCCTCTATTATACTCTATTGGTCTATATGTTTGTTTTTGTGCTAGAACCATGCTATTTTTGTTACTATGGCCCTGTAATATAATTTAAATTGATATTGTGTTATCTCCAGAATTGCCCTTTTTGCTACAGATTGTTTTGGCTGCTTAGGATTTTTTGTGCTTTCAAATGAATTTCTAGTTCTATGAAGAATGAAAAATCAACGTATCAAATTTTAATTTGCATATTTACATATACTTTCTAATTTATATTTATGAAAGGAAAATTATATTTTGAAAGGAAAATAGCATAAAATGTTCTCATACAGCACAACTTTCTCTATTATTATTAGCATTATTATGGTACATTGGTCACGGCTAATGAATATGATGTATGCTTTTAGTGACTATACCAAAGTTTTCTGTAGTAAATTTATAACTTTTGCTTTTATTTTTAATTGTTGACATATTTAACTTGATTTTTTACATGAATTAAGATGTTAACTTTCTTCCCTCCCCTCCCTTCCCTTCCTCTCCCTTCTCTTCTCCTCTTCTCTTCCTATGTTGATATCCAGCAGTAGTTCCAACACTAGTTTCTAAATAGAAAAATAAAAACTATCGAGGAAGATCTTTCAATGACTCTTTTATCTTCCATAGTATTAAAATTAACACATCAACATAAGTTTTCAGAAGACAGACTGTGGAGGAGATTATTAATGAAAATAAATGCAGGAAAGACTGAGTGAGAGAAACTGATTTCTGGAAGAGCAATCAGCAGACCATATTGTTGGAAGGGTGACCGTTAGTCTGCTATTCTTTGACCGTTTCTGAACTGCCTTGCTGTGTGGGGATTGGCTTTAATGATTCCCCACTTTTTATATGCATATGTCAAATAGTTGAAATCATGTTCTTTTTTTCCTCCCACATTCTATTTTTTTCCCAGTCATACAAGCTCAATAAGTACCCCATCCTCACCCTCCCTCCACGCCTCCCCAGTCCCCCTTGCACTCTCTCACCCTTTTCCCCATCCTTGCACCCCTCTCCCTCCCTCCGCTTCTCTCAGTGCCTCTCCCATCCTCCCCTCCCATACCCTTTTGTGTGAACCTCCCTCTGAGTCCTCCACCCTAGTGAGGTGTAAGGACTCAGTGGCATAGCCCGGATCCCTTTATTGGGCTTCCCATTAGTATGGGAACCCTATTATGACTGTTAATCCCTTGCCTCTAAAGATCCTACTGCCTGGAGCCTTCTCCCCTGTGATCCATGCTAGACTTTGGGGGTGTTGACACGTCAGCCATTGTTCAGGCTGACATGTCCTGAACAAATCCAATTCTGGCTGCTTGCAGCCCTAACTTGTGTGGAGTTGGCTGCAGGCTCAACTTTACTCAGGAAGTGTTTGGGCTTATGTAGGGTCGGAGGTCCAATCAGGTGTGGCCGCCCCTCTGCTTGGGGGAGGGGAGAGCAGCCACCAATCATTAGCTGTTTACTGGGTGTCCAGGTTAGATAGCTGCTTCCCATTGATTGTTCATCCCTCCTTCCCATTGGTTGTTCATCCCTTCCCCCATTGGTTGTCCATCCCTCTGCCTGTATGGTTTCTTGTTCAGGCTTGTCTGCAGTCAGACCTCCTGGATTCTGGAGCGCCGGCTAGGACCTCCCTGAATTGATAGTGCCACAATGTGTTTGCCTCATTCTGGGCCCCAATGGAATGTAGCCATGACAAAAAGCTTTCTAGAACCATGAGGCACAGTTACAGCCATGTGTCGTGTCGAGGAGTGACAATTCTTCCATTTACAGACCATCACCTTGTGGGCTGTGTGGCCTTGTCAGGCTACAGAGTCTCTTTAAGCTTCAGTTCCTTCTGAAACAGGTGAAGCTTCTATCAAGTGATATTCCTGGACCATATTAAACTCTCGGTAACTGTTGTTGACTCTTCTCCTTACACCCTGATAGCCCAGTACCACTGTGGGGACCTGGAAGCCTTGGATTTGGTCTGAATTCCCAGGCAAATGGTTCACTCTGCAGCAAGGGCTTTCTATTTCACTGATCCCAGAGCCTCCCCATCTGTTCAGTGGTCTCTGTCTCCCTGAGTGGTTTACTGCCTCCTTTTTTAAGACCCGTAATTGATTTTGGTGAGAGGCTGATCAACACCACCTGAGCATCAGCTATTAGCAATAAATGAGTCTCCTCTCAGTAACTATGGCATGCTAACGATTTCCAAATAAAAGCAGTGTTCTGCCTCAGCTCTGAGTAGCTGAACATTATAGCAGTGCTTATTTTACAATTGCTTCTGTTTTATTTTGAAATCACTCACCTCAGGGTCATTTAGTCAGTCCACAAGCACCTGCAATAACATTGGGATAACATTCATTTGTTTATATTTCTTTCAATTTTTAGCACCAGTGCATTTTTTAGCATCCCGTTGGGAAGTTCTATTTCTACCATTTTCTGGTTCATGTTCCTAAAGTCAGTCTCTCTCTCTCTCTCTCTCTCTCTCTCTCTCTGTAACATGTATGTGTGTGTGTGCATGCGTGTGCACATGCCATATTGTGTATTTTGTGGAAGTAGGAAATAACCTTGGGTGGTTGTTCCTTGTCTTTCTACCGTATCTGAAACTGGGTTTCTTTACTTCTGTAAAGACTGACTGGCTATGAAATTATGGAGATTCTTAAGTTTCAGCTTTTATTTTCCATAGGCATTCAGGAATTATAATTGGCTATGTCATCGCATCTGGTGTTTTTGGAGTTTTGTGGGGATTCAAACTCAGGCCCTTATGCCTATGTGACAACCTCTGCTTGCTGAACTATCTCTCTAGCCTTGTCAATTAAAGATGCTATATCTGAGGTGCTATTGCTTTTGCCAATATTAATTAATATCATGTGCCAAGACTCACACGATAATTCTTCCACTCTTTCTCCAGGTCCTTGTAAGAAAGGCAAGAGGAGTTTCTGAACTGAAATAACTAGAAGCTTAGTTCAAGTAAGACTAGTGCCATGCTGGAGGCAGTGGGCATGGAATATATAGAGAAGTGGAAATACACCACTAATGAGCAATGTGGTGGGTATAATGAAAACAAAGCACCTCCTTGTCCAGAAATACAATAAAACTTTAGTTCTGCTAAACTATAATGTGTATAACATATATCCTTTGGAGTTCATATTTTAATTTTCATATTGAATTATAGTTTGATGAGTACCATGGGGCAAGGTATAGATGCCCCATCTTAAATGATAGAGCTATTTAGATATGATTTTTTTTTGCAATAGAAATATCTCACAATCATGAAAATAGATTGGATGTCTGTAGTTGGAGGTAGTCTAGTTGGGTCCATTGCAGTATCCAGGAGAGATGAGTGTTACAGTACCGAGGAGAGATGAGTGAAGGAATCTGAAGGGCAGGAGTTGATTAGTACAGAGATGAGAATAAATGCAAGGCTTTTAAAAATGCCTTTTTGTTATTTGATTAAATACTACAGAGTTATGCACCCCATGGACAGTGGTGAATTTTAATGTATATTTAGAGTATTTAGATGTAAATATCACCCAACCCATACATACTTTTATGAATATACTTTGTGCATATACTTCTATGCACAAAGTCTCTCATGCCTTGCTTTGTAGTCAATCTCTCTTCATCCTACCCCTGATGGCCACTGATATTTATTATCCAGTTTTCCCTTTCCAAGATATAATAATATAATAAAAATAGAAAATGTTTGTAGTTAACTTTTTTAGATGAGAAGGTTTTTGAGATATATCCATGCTATTCTTATGTGAATTGTTCCTTTTTTCTTCTGACTAGTGTTTTACTGTGTCTCAGAGTTTAACTATATCTATATCTATATTAATATATTTCTATATGCAGATATAGACAATTATACTATTTGTATATGGGTACTTAATTGTGATTTCTAAATTTACACTTTCCTCAGCTTCCCAAGATTCTTTCATGTACTTGTGTATATAATATTTTAAGCTTTTTGAGTGGCCACTGAGTGCTATGAGATCCTCATTGAAATATGTGATTTGAAGTCAAAGATTGTGTTTTTGTTCACTTATCAGTGTCTGTCTGTAACAAAATTTTTTATTTTAATTCTACTCTATCATTTGTTTTTTCAAATACATCTAATTTATAAGACTTACAACTTCAGACATAGAATTTCTGCTATTTGCTACAAACATTTGCTATCATATATTAACACCAGGATGTTTTCATGTTTTCAGTTGTTGGCTATAGAAGTTATGCAGTGCACACATGATTTATATGTAGTAAAATGTGAATGGAATTGATTTATGTACCATAAAAAGGCTGTGTACGTGAGTGGCATTGCTTATGCTCAATGCAATGCGAATTGCCACCCCAGGATTATACAGTGTCCCACTTACACAATTTAATCTTGTCCCTAGTGTTCATTTTACTGGCTGGAGTGCTATCATGGCTGTCATTTATTTGTTACTATGTGGAATCTAAAATCAAGCTGCTTTCAAGAAGCTTCTTTATGTGAACTATTCAAAGCTAACTTCTTCCTGCCGACTCTTCAGCTGGTTGAAGAGTCTGTCACTGGGGTTCCAGCTGCATCCTGCTTGAGGCTTGTGTCCTTGACTGACTCTTTCCATCACTGAACATTTGTGGAAATTAGAAACTTCCTGCATTCCATCAAGTTTGGCTGTCTAGACAGCTAGGGTGTTGCAGTTAATGATTGAAACAAATGCTGAAAGCTGAAGATTTGTGGCCGCAGTCATCATTTATGCATCTCCGGATTTAATGCTGTAGAAGTTGAAGACAAACAGGATATAAAGATGGAAATGTCATTTTGCAGGTGATGTTTTGGTTGAGAGTAATAAGGAAAAAGTTAGCTTTGAGATGGCACATGACCTCCCTTTGACAATCTAAGTTATTATTCATTATCTTAGACTTTATAGTCTGAAATCTGACTAATACTTTTCTTACTTTAAGTTTAAGATAGGATCTCAAGCTGTTGGTCGCTCAATAGTGGCAGAACAGAACCAGCAACACACCTAATAGGACAGGATTATTCTCAGTGTGTAGTTGTATCTTCGTCTCCATCATTTAACATCTCTTGTAATAAAAAGCCTTGAATATAGTAAGAATGGTACATGATAAGTCCATAGTGCTATACTGAATGGGGGGAAAATTAAAGCATTTTCTCTAAGATCAGGACCAAGATAAAGTCACTTGTATTCAATGTAATGTTTGGAATTGCAGCAGAACAAGTGATCAAGAGAAAGAAAATAAAAGACATGTAATTAGGAAAGGAGGAAGTCAAATTATCATTTTTGAAGAAGTTATGATTCTGTACATAGAGGATCCTAAAGATTCCTCCACAAGGGGCGTCCATGGTGGTTCCTGAATTTGCCTGTGGTTCTACACACACACACATACATATGCACACATACATATACACGCACATGCACGCGCTCAATTGAATAAAAAAAAAAGATTCCTTCACAAAAGACTTCTAGGATGCTAAACTAAATAAATTAGAATGACACAAAAGCACTATTCAAATAGTGCTTTTTAAATGCAACCATGAAGTCACAAAGAAAGAAATAAGGACAGTAATCTAACTCAAAATAGGTACAAAATTAAACAACTAGAAATAAGCCTAACCTAAAGATGTAAAAGACCTCTATAATGATAATTACTAAACACCGAAAAAACAAACTGAAGGGACTAAAAGCTGGGATGATTTTCTATGTTCACTTATTAAAATGGCCATACTATTCAAAGTGCTGTCTGTATGAAGAGTCCTCAAAAATCTAAAACTAGATCTACATTGTTGTCCAGCTATCCAACACACATACACACACACACACATCAACATATAGAAAAGTATATTCACATCATATCTACTGTGGTGCTATTGTCAATAGCAAAGAAATGGAATCAGGAATCAGCTTAGTAGCCTGCCAGCAATTGAATAGACAAAGAACACACACACACACACACACACACACACACACACACACACACAGTATTATTCATCCATAAAGCAAAATGAATTGTCAAGAAAATGGATGAAACTGGAAGTCATCATGTTAAATGAAATAAGCCAAACAGCAAGGCCAGTGCAGCAAGCCTTCTGGCATATGTGAAAACTTAGAAGAAAATAAAGATGACGTGAAAGTAGAAGAAGGTCTCTTAGGGACTGCAAAGGGGGAGACATGGAATAAGAAGAGCAGAAGAGGTAATGTCACATAGGAAAAGTGGGAAAATAAAAAATATAATTCCTTCAATGACATAGATGTCACAGTAAACCCTAATGAACTTATGCAGTTAGTATGCATGAATTTATTATATTTTAAAAGATTGTTTTAAGAGGCAACTTCTTTTTTGCAGCTTGATTGCATGGCTCTTGAGCTTTGCAGATAACAGTGTCATGGCACAGTACCAAAAGGTTGGACATCCCTGCATATTCTACTGCACCCATGCATTTTAAAGGTTACATTACTTAAATGTGGTTTATTTAAAATTTTTTATTTATTCAATTGTGCATGTGTGCGTTTGTGTGTATGTATGTGTGTGTGTAACCACTGGTGAATTCGGGAACCACCATGGACGCCTCCACCTTATTGTTTACTCTGCCCCAGGATTCACAGGCTCCGCCCTATCAGGACCAGAAACGCAGGCCGTCCCCGCTTCCGCCCGGCGTCTATCCGTGGGGTCTAGGATCCGAACTCAGGACCTTCTGCCTGCAAGGCAGAGGATTAACCCCTGAGCCATCTCTCCAGCCCCCAATGTGGGTTATTTAATCTGCAAACATTTTGGAATTTCCCCACAGCTTTCTGTGATTGATTTCCAGATACAATTCCACTATTGTCCAAGAGTATGCTTCATGTGATTTTTCTTCTTTTAAATTTGTATATATGAGTTTTATAGCCCAGCTTGTGGTCTTACTTGGTGACTATTCCCTAAGATTAAAGAAAAAAAAGTTTATTATTCTATTATTGATGTATACCAAAATATCAATTAGATCCAGTTGATTGACAGAGCTGGTAGTTCAATCATATCCTGACTGATTTTCTTCTTTCTATGTTTGCTAATTACTTAAAGAAGGATATTGGCACTTGTAATGTTGATGCAAAATCATAACTCTCACCTCAGAAGGGATAAGAGATAGTTTATTCTGTAGTCAAATATGACTGATCATGGCCTAGGAAAAAGGGTTTGAATTCCCCAAATGCTGTGTTCCACAGTGGAAGTGATTACATGAAAATCGATAGTCACAGAACAAGGAAAGTCATGAAGTGTGGAATACATTGGCAAGGGCCATGCATAAGTGGGTTAAAGCAAAGTAGAGTAGGTTTTAGATGCTCTCTGGAGACATTCTTAGCCTTTGGATTGGTGGAAGCTAGCATTTTAAGGTTTTGATAGTCACATAAATGTTAGGTCAGGGACCATCAAAGGGGCTTAAAATAGTTCAAGATAATTTGGCTTTGGTCTACAACATTTTGACTCTTCAAAATATTGAAGTTCGGTCATTTGGCCTCCCTCCTCCTCCCCCCGAAGCCCCTGTGCTCCCTCCCCTCACCCCTCCCTCCCCATCCCCCAGTGCCTCCCCCCCCAATTCCCAGAGAGTCCTTTCTTGTGCATGCCTGATTCTCCTCTGGGCCCTCCTCTCCGATGACGTACAAGGACCCAGTGGCATTTCCCTGAACCCTTTCTCGTGTTCCCCTTAAGCACAGGAATACTACTGTGGCTGTCAATCCCTTGCCTCCAAGGATCTTGGTGCCTTTAGCAGATGCTAGACTTTGTGAGGTCAATAGTGTCTTGGACATTGCGTCGGGCATGCAAAGTCCTATTATGTTTGCCTCGGCCCTAATTAGTGTGGAGAATCTTGCAAATCATTGCTCCTCCCATCCTTTTGCTCTTACAATCTTACCGCCCCATCTTCCACAAATGTCCCTGAGCTTCAGGATGGGGAGAGATTAGGCTGGCCTAGTTCTAGGTGGTCGATATAGAGTCTCTGAAGTTCTGGATTGTGGTTTGTTGATTTTCTTTTGCAGTTTTGCTGCTCCTGCAATGCCCTTCACTCCATCCTGATGGGCACTGTATGTCACCCCCTGATCAGAGACAAAAAGCTGTTAAACTGGAGTCTTGTTATAAGAGCACATTCAAGGGTAGATGTAATAAAAGTAGGAAACCTCAGTGAGGGAGGGGCAATCACCCATTTGCAAAATGGTTACTTTTTATCTGCCAGACTATATGCCCTCCCCTTCTGGTGAGATCAGGAAAGAACGTCTGTGAACTTAACCAGGTGTCACATTACTTACTTGCATTCTTTGATGGAGGCCTATTTTCTCTGCTGTAACATGGTCGCCTTACAGAATCTTTAACCTGAGTGCATGTTTTTTCCTTCCTTCCTTCCTTCCTTCCTTCCTTCCTCCTTCCTCCTTCCTTCCTCCCTCCCTCCCTCCCTCCCTCCCTTCCTCCCTCCTCCCTCCCTCCCTCCCTCCCTTCTCGCACTCCCTCTTCTCCTCACCTCCTTCCCGCCCTCCCTTCCTCCCTCCCTCTTTCTCTCCCTCCCTCACTCCCTCCCTTCCTCCCTCCCTTTTTCTCTCCCTCCCTCCCTTCTTCCCTTCCTCCTTCCTTTCTCTTCTTTTCTTTATCCTTTTGTGAACTGCAGTTTATACTAACTATAATTTTTCTCTTTCCCTTGACTTTCTATCCATTCTTGTCTTAAGTATATTGATGATCTGCTGGGTATACACAGTTTAGGAATTTTGTTTTCTCAGAGAATTGACCATTGTATAATTAGACAATAGGCCTTTGTTACTCAGGATTTACTCATCTTGAAGATGGCTTTTTTAGAAGTTAATATAAGCAATCCAGCTTTCTGTTGCAAATCCTTCATGCTTTTACTTTTAATCTACATGCGTCTTTATAGTTAACTGGCTTTCTTAGAGGCAGCTTACACTGAATTTTTCTTTTAAATCACTCTGATATTAACTTTTTAAATATAATTTTAATTTTTTTACTAGTTTTACAAGCACATTGAGTACTTATTCCTGTCTCCCTCTTTCCCATCTCCTCTTTCTTCATCAATTCATCCCACTCCCTTCCACCTTTCTTCCTGTCTGCTTTTATGGGTCCTCAGGGTTCCCTGTGGCTTGTCTACACTTGTGGGGGTTCAGGCCTCTGTGTCATACCAAGTGGCCACTCCTCAGGCTGCCCAACTGACTAGTCCTAGTCCCCCCAAGGTACATTTTTAACTTTTAATTGATGTGGATTACTTCATTTGAGGTAATTATATTGTTAGACTAATATCTCATCTATGTTTAGCCCCTTCGTCTGGCTTTTCTAGTTTTAATTTAGTGGTTTATAGCATTCCATTTCATTCTTAGATTATCATTTATCATTATTTTTAAAAGTTAGTGGCATTCCCAGAATGTACAATATACATTTGCAATTAATTTAAGTCAAATTATGATAATTTTCATACAGGCAATCCAGGTGATTTAGAAATGAGATTGCTAGTTCCTTCCTGTATCTTTTGTAACATTGCCACCAAATGTATGCTTGTGTTAAACCCTCACAAGTTGTTATATTGCACTTAGGTTTTGTTGTTAATATGACTAATCGTTACTTTGAAACATAAACTTACCATTAAGTTATGACTTCATGTTAGCAAAGGCTGATATTAAAACCTACTAGATCCAAAACGAACAGTCTAGAATTTTTTTGCTCATCCTTCAACCACTACTTGGGAATTAATCATTATCTGTAGGCTCAAATATCAGTTTCCCATCTTTTATTTCTTCAATCTTTGGATGTTGGTGACTATAGTGTGCATAAGAATTACTGTATCGTGGTGGGGGAGGATGCTCAACTTTATCTGTAACTATTATTTCTCTTTTATGGAAATGACATATAAGATAATGAACATTATTTTTGAACTTTGCTTTTTTCAGAATAATGTATAATTTTCATATTGTATCTGAACACACTTAGTTGGTCTTTTTAAAGTATTTTCATAGTTATGTCTCACATTTGCATAACATACAGCCATAATCTAATGCCATCTTCCAGAAGGGTTTTAAGGAGCACTGGATAAAATGTCCGGGCTGTCCAAAAATTCGCATCATAGAATCTGAATCTTCCTCCACCTGCTTGCCTCCTGGCTTTAGGAATATGAAGCCACCACCTTCCTGCAGTGGTAGTGAGCTGACTCTGTCTGGCTTGCAACAAACACTAATAATTCTTTGGCCTTGGTTACATACCATCTGGAATCCTAACCTGTTCTTCATCAACTAGAAGAAGGCCCATTTGCATAGACACAGATTTCCACAGACAACATGCTGAGGACCTCTGTGCATCAGGGTGAGCTCTGCATAAGTTCCTGCATGTTCACCTTGGAATGTGACTTGCTTTACTGTCTTCTGAGAGCAGGCATTACAGGTAAAGAGCAAAGGAAGGGAGATGGGGCTGTTAAATATTAAACCATTTAGGCATATAGTAAATAGGGTTGGGAAGAAAGCTGAGAGGGCAAAGTGCTTGCCGTGCAAGTATGAGTTACCTGAGTTAAGATTTCTAGCAACCATATAAAAAACCAGATGCTGTAGCTTATGCTTCTAATAGCAGCATTGGGAAGGAGAAAAAAAGAAGATCTCAGGGACTTGTTAACTTAATATACAAGTTCTAGGTTTGATGGCAAGCCCCGTCTCAAAAGATGAGATGGAGAGCAGTAGAGGAAGATGCTTGTGTGGACTTTCAGCCTCCATGGTCACATATATGGGTGCACACAGACATATGCATAGACTACGCACAGAACATATAAAAAAGAGCATGAACAATAAAATATTTTATCGTCCTTTATCTACTGTTCCTTTCTTTATGAAGGTCTGATTTTTCTGATCTGTGTATTTACCTTCTATTGTAAAATCTTTTTATAATTACTTCAAGGCAAGTCTAGTGTCTATAAACCCCTTCAATTCTTTTTTGTCCAAGAGACTATTTATTTTGAAAAATAACTTCGCTGAGAATAAAATTCTAGTTGGCTGGGGGAAATGGCTGGGGGGTTAAAGCCTTTGCCTTACAAGCAAAAGGACCTAAGTTTGGATCCCAAATCTCATATTAAAAAAGAAAAAACAGAAATGGTGACAGTCTGCAATTCTGGCCCTGGATTCCAGACCTGGAAGGCAGAGCCTGGGAAACCCCAGAGCAAATCAATACAAAGGTAGAGTAATCAAGTATGATTCCTGAACTCACCCTTAGTCTTCCATGGGCACATACACTCAAGTGCCCTGTTGTACACACACACGCCCACACGCACACACACGCAAAATTACGGTTTGGCACCCCTTCCTCACATACTCTTTTTAGTCACAATATTTCACTTACTATCTACTTGATTTTATATTTTTTGAAGAGATTATTATTTTTTCAATAGGTAAAGTATATTTTGCTTAGGAACTCTATCCTTATGTTTGTATTTCCTATCTGTAGTTATTTTTGGTATGCTTTTCCTCCTAGCTGGAGCCCTTCATATATTAATCATAGTTGTTTAGAAGTCATTCACCAATAATTCTAAAATGCATGTTGAATTATTTTTTTTCTGAGGCAGGATCTCATGTATCCCAGGCTAACTTTAAACTTGCTGCATAGCTGAGGATGACCTTGAGCTTCTGATTCTTCTGCTTCTGCCTCTCAAGTACTAGAACTATAATCATGAACCATGACATCTGATTTATACAGTGCTGGGAACTGAACATGAGGCTCTGTACATGCTACCAACTCATCTATATCCTTAACCTCTGTGTCAAGTGATTACTGAATAAATGAATAAGCCAAGCTTCATTTTCTCTGGGCTGACTTAAAAGTCACTAATTTTGGAGATCACACAACTAGACAACACATTATTACTCTCCCACCAATATTGCACCAGATTACACCTCTGTGGTGTGGGTTATGATGGTAACAGTGGTCTGAGTTGCTTGTCAGGACCTTAAAGGCCACTTTTGCTCATAATACTTACTCTACTTATGTCTGCAGATGTCTGATGGGTAACTTGAATGGGATAAAATTGTTTGGCATCTCTGCTAAGATATTGTGTCTGTTTTTTACTGCCTCTGTCTTTGGGTTAGCTTCTTCTAAGTTCTGTATGTGAACATGTTTATAATTTAAGAAATGTTTCAAGAATTGTAATACATGGCTAACTTGACTAGCTTGCCTAGTAGCCCTGATGCTAGGCTATAGACACCTATCAGATGCCATACTCAGGTATACTACACCATAAAATGAATAAAAGAGTGGTACCCAAGTTCCTGGAAGATCTCTATCCACATCGGGAAAGACACAGATATCCTTCCCCATATTGCCTTTTTCTCAGTAATAATTCCTATGCTGTATTTTGACTCCTCAACTCCTTGGACTTGAAAAGCTGATTTGCAAACAAAGCTCTTGTTTTTTCATTATATGGACAGGGAATAAAGTTCTTTCTTACCCCATCTAGCTGTCTCTTGAGTCATTGGTTTTATCAGTCAGCAGCAAAACTGATTTCAATACATGATTCTGGTTCAGAAGCTTGCTTTCTCTGGTTAGGTTATTGTTTGTCTGGCTTTTAGTTTGTCTTGTATTTTTCAGTGGGAGGTACTAAAAGTAAGGTGTGCTGTATTTTGTAATAGTAACAGAGGTAACAGAACCTTTGTTGTGTTTTGTTGGTCTTCCCAGGAGGTAAGGAAGCTGAATGTTTCCTATAATTTATGGTACCAGAAGCCTCAGATTCTATTTTATTCATTCTTATTCTTGTCTTTGGGTTTTCCCTAAGAATTCTTTCCTAAATAGAATTCATTCTCAGTTGTAATTTACTATTGGGGCTCTGTCGATATGGTGGGTGTGATGGTATTTTGGAGCGGGAAGTTCTTAGTCCCTGAGCGCCAACTCTTGGAGCATCTTAGCTCTTATTTCCTCCCCAATATAGAATAAGAAAGCCAACAAATGCTGGAGAGGATGTGGAGAGAGGGGAACTCTCCTACATTGCTGGTGGGAGTGCAGGCTCATACAGCCACTCTGGCGAGCCGTCTGGAGATTCTTAAAGAAATTTAAGATTGAAATGCCATATGACCCTGCGATTCCACTTTTGGGTATAATCCCCCATACAGCAGAGGTTCACCTGGATAGCACAAGCACGACCATGTTCATAGCAGCACTGTTTACAATAGCAAAGACATGGAATCAACCCAAATGTCCAACAGTTGATGAGTGGATAAGGAAACTGTGGTACATCTATACAATGGAGTACTACTCAGCCACCAAAAATGATGAATTACTGGAATTTGCCGGGAAATGGATGTCATTAGAAACAATTATATTAAGTGAAGTATCCCAGACCCAGAAAATTAAGCGCCATATGTACTCCCTAATAGGTGGCTCCTAACACCAAATCCACCCAGCCCATCTTGAGACACTCATAGGTAAATCTATGTATTACCTACAGTAATTGCAAGGATTATGAACAGGAAGGATGGGGTTGGAGGGCCACACCAGAAACAAGGAGAGAAGTGACCATGTTACAGTAGAGAAAATAGGCCTCCATCAAGGACTGCAAGTAAGTAATGTGACACCTAGTTAAGTTCACAGACATTCGTTCCTGATCATTTACAACTAAGGGAGTATGAACTCACCAGAAGGGGAGGGCATATAGTCCATCAGATTAAAAAGTAACCATTTTGCAAATGGGTGATTGACCGTTCCCATTGCCTAATGCCATATGACCCTGTGATTCCACTTTTGGGTATAAGTATTACATCTACCCTTGAATGTGCTCTTATAATAAGACTCCAGTTTAACAGCTTTCTGTCTCTGGTCAGGGGGTGACATACAGTGCCCATCACGATGGAGTGAAGGGCATTACAGGAACAACAAAACTGCAAAAGAAAATCAACGAACCACTATCCAGAACTTCAGAGACTCTATATCAACCACCTGGAACTAGGCCAGACTAATCTCTCCCCATCCTGAAGCTCAGGGACATTTGCGGAAGATGGGGCGGTAAGAGTGTAAGAGCAAAAGGATGGGAGGAGCAATGATTTGCAAGATACTCCACACAAGTTAGGGCCGAAGCAATCATAATTGGACATTGCATGCCCGGCGCAATGTCCAACACACTATTGACCTCACAAAGTCTAGCATCTGCTAAAGGCACCAAGATCCTTGGAGGCAAGGGATTGACAGCCACAGTAGTGTTCCTATGCTTAAGGGGAACACAAGAAGGGGTTCAGGGAAATGCCACTGGGTCCTTGTACGTCATTGGAGAGGAGGGCCCAGAGGAGAGTCAGGCATGCACAAGAAAGGACTCTGGGAATCGGGGCGGGAGGCACGGGGGGATGGGGTGGGAGGGGTGAGGGGAGGGGGAACAGGGGGATTGGGGGGAGGAGGAGGGAGGGAGGGAACTGGTGTACCTATTAAGTTTGTATGAGCTGAAATAATAATAAAAAATGTATTATAAAAAAAAAGAAAGCCAAGGAGAGCTGGAGTTGTCTAGTTTCCTCACCAGGATTGGTAGTTTCCCTTGAAACCCCAACTTTGTTAAAAAAAAAATCTGCTTGTTTCCAAATATTTATTCTGGTCCCATGCAGTCTAATGCCATAGTTTTGGGTTTTTTTTTCATAATTGTTTTAATTCAACATTTTAAGGCATGTACAACAGGATATGCCTTAGAGCTAGTTCCTCTTGGAGCTTTCATATAGCATTTTTAATGTCATATGAGCTGACATAATATAAAACATGAATAAAGTCAGTAATTTAACATTCTTTATTGTGTAGCACAGAAAATATTGACTTAATGTCCTGGAGAATCCAATACAAAACATAGTTAAAAAAACAGGTCAATTGAAAAGAACAAGGCAAAGGGATAATTTTCTTTGTCTCCTAATACAATTGCATTGAGCATGATGTTTAGTTTCTGGTTAAAATAAAAATAAGCATTCAGAAGATTAAAGGAAATAGGGTAAACAGAGTCATTTACTGCTTGGTGCTCATTGTTGTCTGATTTTCACTTTAGTGTGAGTTTTGACCATAGTTTATAGAGCAGGCATTCACAGACTCACTTGAGTCTTTTGACCCTCGTTACTCTGACATGATATCTAGGGACTCATACTTGTAATTTCAGGAAGGAGTGAATGGTCAGTAAGATTACAAAAGGTTCTATTCAAGTTGGGTTTATCTGGTACTGAAAAGACCATAGCATCTAGGTTTTTAAAATTTATTCAGTCCCTTGACTCATGAAGTCTTATCTTTGGAGAAGAAGGAAGTCTTACATTTGCATGTCTACTGAAGGTTGATATCATTTATTATGGATTGACCATGTACACCAGGATATGCCTTAGAGCTAGTTCCTCTTGGAGCTTTCATATAGCATTTTTAATGTCACATGAGCTGATGTTTAACTTCCCTCTGGGGGCAGCTTCACAACAGTTCACAACACTACAATTCACAACAACATGGAGAGGTTTTAATCAATTTTGGTAAACTCTTTGATGACTTAACCAAAAGTAGCATTAAGTGTAGTAGTAACCCTTTATATGATGCTACATAACTAATGTCTCCATGCTGCATGCAACATTGTCCTCAAAGCATTTTATGTCTTTGACATAAAAATGTGTTCACTGTTACTTGCTAAAGTAACTCAAACCTTGAGATGATTTCTACTGAACACTCCTTAATAATTTCTCCCAAAATATCTGTTCTGAAAGGGAAGGCTCATATTATCTAAATCTTGTTGGGTTTGGTTAATATGATTATAAAAATCTATTTGTCACCCATTTACTCACAAACTCAAAGGTAAACCCACTGTAACTGCAAAGGATTATAGCTAGGAGGGAAGGGGGAAAGATCTCAAAAGAAAGGAGACAAAAGAACACACTGAAATAGGCCACTGTTATGAACTTTATGTAAGTTGGGAGACATTTGGCACAACTCATTCTCACTGCCCTTCCTGTTCACTTGTTACTGGACAGGTCTGCTCTCTCCAGTCAGGAGGGGATAAAGCATAGCAGAGGTAACCAACTGGCAACTGGGTGACTGACCCCACTCACTACTGAGCCCTACTCTGATTCTTCCATCTACCTAAAGCCTCTTCTTATATTAAAACCTTCATTTAAACAGTCTTTTATCTTTGGTTAGGAGATGACTTTTACGCCCAGGCAGGATGCAGCCAAGGGCAGTGCAGGAACAGCAAAACTGAAACAACATCCAACTATAATTCAGAACACCAAAGACCCTCCAATGTTCACCTGGAATCAGACCAGCCAAATCTCTCCCCATCCTAAAGAAAGAGAGGGTGTCAAGATTGTTACAGCCTAAAGATGGGGAGGATCACCCATGGGCAAGTACTCCACTTAAGTCGGGGTTGCAGCAGCCAGCATACTACTATAGTGTGATTCAACTTTGCCTTATTTGCACAATGGCTATGTCAAGAAGCCCTCAAAGTCTAGCACAGATGTCAGGGTAGAATCCTTAGAGGCAAGAGGTTAAACAGATATAGCAGAGTGGGCAGCCCAAGAAGGGGCCCCAAAGTATGCCACCAAGTCCTGAACCCTCACTACTATAGACTACTCAGAGGGAAAATCAGTGCCCATACAAACAGATGTTCTGGATAATGGGGGAAGGGGGAGAAGGTAGGAAATACCAAAAAGGAGAGAAGAAAGAAAGGTGAGAGATAGGGAAATCAGGGGAGAATGGGATGGGGGAACACCAGGGGAGAAATGAGGAAGGAGGATGAAGGAGAAGGGTACCTATTGAGCTTGTATAACTAGGTAAAAAATAATAATAATAAAACCTATTTTTCAGTTCTCTCCAGGGAGCATACTTTAGGTTTGTATTAATGTTCCATGGGAGGTTGCCTTATTGAATGTTTGCCTCTGATCTCCTGTAAAATTTGGGTCTTTGCTACTCCAAGAAGCTAGTTATCTATATTCTTTTCCATAATGAGTTGAATTGTTCAAATCATCCTTTCTGACAAACAGACCTTTCCTTGATTATCTCTAATCTACCCCTCTAATACAAGAGATATTTAATAGCCTGCTTTTTTTTGCTTCTTCAAATGGCTGATTCCATAAAAACAGGAATACACTTGTATAGCATCAAAGAAGGAGTCGATGTCAGCTGGAGACTCTCCGGAGACAAAGCTGCACCTCTTAATGCAGTCTTGAATGTATGGTTTCCTTTTATTATTTGTGAATCTTTCCCAATGCATCCTGAAATGTACAAGTGCTGCAAGTTTCCATTTAGTTGCTTTGTTCAAAACATTAGAAAGATCTCTTTTCAGATTGTACCATGAACATGGAATACTAAAAAAGAAAGATCTCTTTTCAGATTGTACCATGAACATGGAATACTAAGGAGGCATATCTGGAATATATTCCTCCATATTCTTAATTCCAGTAAAAAATTGGGGATGTTATTTCAGCCTCTTGAGTGAAATTTGGTGTGTGGGTAGGGAGCAGTGAGGGACTTTTGAATCAGTGGTCAGTGACTGTTACATAACAAGTCTGACATTGACCACTAACTATAGAGTTGCTCCCCTGAAAACCATACTTTAAGGCATTTGGAAGGATGAATTTTTTATTTTGACTGAATATTCTTGGTCTAGCAGTCTTAGAAATCATGGATTAGAAGACCTTGTGATTCAAGAAGTAGAATGTATGAGTTAAGTGTCTAGCAAGGTTTTGCAATCAGAATCTAGTAACTGAGTCTGGTACTGTGATATTAGGTTGCTTGCAGTCGATGATAACCTTTCATTTCTAAAACATTGAAGATTTTATGTAGGGTCCAAACTGCTAGTAGCTGCTCTATGGTTGAATCTTTCTAAGACATGAATAGGACACAGGTCAAAGGCTCAAGAAACTTTGTTTCTGTCTTTGCCAATACTCTTCTTATGTTTTATGTTTTATTCTATCTTGAACAAAGCACTTTTTCCCCTGGTGGTCAACACAGACTATGTGGCTCTAACACTGATTAAAACTTTGTATTTTCCTCTTGTTATATCTAAGTAATCCAGGATCTCTCAGAGGAAATCTAGGTTGTACTAAAGGAAGACAAAAGGGGGATCCTTTGTCCTGTTAATTCTCATTGTTTATAAGAGTAAACATAGGAACGATTTCACATTTATAGATTATTGAGAAATAAAGAAAAATTTCATGTCACTTACAAGATATTAGAACATTCCAATTTCATTTTCTACAAAGGAAATTTACTGGGACCCAGCCATTTTATTTGCTTACATATTGTTAATGTGCTTTCAAACTAGAACGGCAGAGTTGGCTGTAAAGATTGTGTGTGGTACTGTCCTCATTCTGCACTGCTGCCTGGGATGCTACAAACTGCAGTGATGCAGCTAAAATTCCATAGCATGTTCCTTCCCTCCTTCCTCATTCTCGCCTCTCCTCTGTCCTTCCTTTCCTCCTTCTTCACTTCCTATTTTATCTCTTCTCCCCTCTCTCTCTCTGTTCATTTCTTTCTTAATTAAAACATCATATATCCACCAATTCAAGTTAAAATGAAAAACATACACTCAATACTACACTTTTAAGGCACTGTGGAGGGTGGTTTGTTTCATGGTTGAATTAGATGGCAAAACATAATATGAATGTTTCACACACATAAGAGTGTGTGAAAAGAAAAAAAAACATTAACATAACCAAACTAGATAATTATCTTAAAATTCCTCCACTCAGAAAATAGCAGTGATTGAAAATATTTAAAACACAATTTCTCTTCATGACAAAATTTATACCGTGTGTACACACACACACACACACACACACACACACACACACACACACACACGATGAGATTGCACTTGTTAGTCATAAAAGAAAGCTAGTTACCAATGGAGTGAGTTAAGCTGTGAGTGACTATCAAAGGAGCATACACAGAGAAAATGAATTTATTGAAATAGTAACTCTTTCTGTGAGAACGGTTATTCAGCGATGAGGACACAAGGTGCAACTTTAAAAGTAATTAAAAGGAAAGGCAGGCAATTTGAAATGATTTTCCTAGTTTTTTGATGAGCTCATAGATAATAATGATATTGATCAATTCTTATTTATTCAGGAGTCAATGACAGTTTGGAAGAGATTAGAGAGTTGATGTCTTTCAGTAGTCTGCATGGGATAGCTAGAGGTGAGAATGTTTTCAAAAAATTTGAGAAAACACTAATTTAGTACAACCTGAGGCAGAACACGCTAAGAAACGTCCCATCAGTGGCTCTGCAGGGGTGAAAGTTAACTGTGATGTTTTGAATTCAAGGCTGAGATTGAGCTTTTTAAAAAATTGGTAACGCTCCTCAGCTATGACTATTCAATACTAAACAGCTTTGGAAATTAGTTTTTCAACATAGATTTGATGGTGTTTCTTAATGAATTATACCTAAAACTACAAGATCAAATAATGCTCACATTATTTGAATATTAAGCTGCCTTATGCATTTTCAAAGCTGTTACAAGATAAATAAAACAAACAAATGTGGGTTCTGCCTGAAGTTTTCCAAGCAAGTTAGCAGTATGGCATATGTTATTCCTGTTTGAGGTTTTTTGGTGTTTTTTTTTTTTTATTTCACTGTAGAGGCAATGTCCATATTTCGAGTCCTTTTGAATTGAGAACCTTTTACCAAAATATCAGTTGGAAATGATTAATCTATGATGTAATGATATGCTAAAAGATAAGTATCAAGAAGAGTTTAATAAACTTGCAATAATATTGTTATCAATATGCTCAATTAATATGTCCTCATGAATTATCATTATTTATCATTATTTATTTGTGTGAAAAGGCATTGTCAAAGATGAAATATTTGTTTATCTTTGAATACTCAATGAGATAAAATATCATTATTGAAAGCATTAACAGATGAACATCAACAGTACATATTGTTGATAATCACATTCAAATTCCAACTGAATGAAATTTTATTCATTCCAAAAATAATTCCATTCCTCTAATTACTGTGTCTGACTTCAAAACAGTACTCAAATATTATTATATTTTGATGTTTTTCTTTAAAACTGTGTGAAAACTGATTTATAAATACCTATGCACTATTTTGCCACTCCATACTGCTAATCATTGATAAAAACAGATCTTAATTCTTATATTAGCTGCTTGTCTCACTGCTATGATAAAGTGCCTGAGAAAAGCAACTTAAGTTTATTTTGGCTCAAGTTCAATGGTATAGTCTATCATGGTAAGGAAGTCTTGGTGGCAGGAACTTGAGGCACTTGGTCATATTGTATCTGTTGTCAGAAAATAAAAAGCAGAGAGAGATGGCTCAGGGGCTAAGATTCTGTCTGGCAAGCAGAAAGTCCTGAGTTCAGATCCTATGTCCCACAAAACAAAACAAAACAAAACAAAACAAAACAAAACAAAACAAAACAAAACAAAAATGCCAGGCAGAAATGATGGCAGCCTGCACTTCTGGCCCTGGTGAGTGGAGCCTGGGAAATCCCAGAGTGAAGCAAGAAGAAGGTAGCAGCAATCCAGGATGATTTCCAATTACATAGTGTTTGTCCTCCACAGGGACATACAGTGCCCTCTGACACACACACACACACACACACACACACACACACACACACACACATACACACACACTAAATAATAAAAAATAAAAAAGAATAAAAACAGAAGATGAAAAGCAATGAATGCTTGTGCTCAGCTCACTTTCTCCTTTTATTCCGTCCACAACCCTAGCCCATGAATAGTGCTGTGTAAATGAAGCATGAATCCTCCCATTTCAATTAATTTGATCTAAATAATCTAGACTAGAGGTTAACTTAATCTAGATAATCCTTCAAAGGCACACCTAGAAACTTGTCTTCTACTTGACTGTAGTTCCTGTTAAGTTAATGATCAGTATTAATCCTTTTTCAGTTTGACAAACAAGCATATCACTTTTAAGTCACAGCCTTCTAGACTTTGTAGTTCATCCTAATAAAAAATGCATTTAGTTCTACCTCAAATGTCCCAAAAGTCTTTAAGAGTTTTAACACTATGTAAAAGTTCAAGATCTGTTCTGAGACAGCTCAATCTCTTAACCATATACTCTCCCTATAAGTTCAAAAGCAACTCACTAAACGATATACAAAGTAGAGAACAAGAGTATATAGCAAAGAAAGATAAGATCAAAGACCAGAATCTAGCAGAGCAAATGTCAAATTCTAGTTACATGTTCAGCATCTGGGTCTCATAATAGAATTGTCCAGGCTCCAATGAGCTTAGGTAGCCCCACTTCTTCAATTCTGATTCTTGCAACATAGTTTGTCTCTTGAACTGGTTCTACTCCACACATGCAGATTTCCTCAACAGACACTTCATAGCTCTGGGGCAGATTTCTGGGTCCTGCACTGCAACTTTGCCACATGTTGCTTGGCCTTAGCAGCTCTCTGGAGATATCAAGCAAGACTCTATGGTCTCTTCAATTTTTCATTTTTCATACTTGCAAAAGCAGTACCAGAGTGGAGAATGCTGCTGAGTTCTGCTGCCAGATTGAGATCTGGATTCTTAGACTATACTTACATCAACCTGTGTACTATGTCTAGGAGAAACACTTTTTTAGACAGTTGTTTTTCAGGAGCTGGTAAACTCTTTTGATTCTTATATTGATTTTATGCTCTCTCTTTTCAAATTAAGCTGTATCTTCAGAAGCTGGAGCCTTTGGTGGGTGGCTCTTGTTTCAGGGTACCTTTCTTATTGTACGAGTTCAGAGCAGAAAGCTTCTCTTTAACAATTATAGACTCTTTTTCACCAGGAAGCTTAGTGGCAACTTTAAACTTTTCAAGGTCTTTTGCTTGACAAGCTTCACTTTTTGAAAACATATATACTTTCGCCACACTTGTTCTTTTTCACTGTAGACCTAAATCACTGATGAATAACAGACATACCACAGACTGAATATAATCCTGCATTGAAATATCCTCCACCAAACACAATAGTCTATTATTGGCAATTTTAGCCATACTGGCAACATTCTTTTCCAGAATAAAACCTAACTCGTCTAGTCACAGATAGGGTCCTTGTTTCCCATTGAAACCTCATGAGCCAACTCCGCTGTCTATATTTCTCTCAGTAAATGCTCACCAGAAGGCCTGTTGAGCTTCACTTATAGTCTTCAAATGCTTCTTTTTTTAAATTTTTAAATTTTTTTCTTATTTATTCAATTGTGCGTGTGTGTGTGTGTGTGTGTGTGTGTGTGTGTGTGTGCATGTATGTGTGTGTAGAACCACGGGCGAATTCGGGAACCACCATGGACGCCTCCACCTCCTCCTTGTTTACTCTGCCCCGGGATTCACAGGCTCCGCCCTACCAGAACCAGAAACGTAGGCTGCCTCGCTTCCACCGGACATCTATACGTGGGATCTAGGATCCAAACTCAGGATCTTCCGCCTGCAAGGCAGAGGCTTAACCCCTGAGCCACCTCTCCAGCCCCTTCAAATGCTTCTTTAACCTGAAGCTGCAAACTCTTTGTTACTCTACTCCAATTATCAGTTTCAAAGAGTGAAAACACATGATCAAGTTTGTCACAGTAATGACCCACTTCTAAGTAGCTGGGGTTTTTTTTTTAGTATACTTTTTGTTGTTACTGTTATTGTTGCATCTCATTTGGTTGTTGAACAAAACACATGACAAAAGCAACTTGGGAAAGGGGTACACTCTATTATGGTGGGGAAGTTACGGTGGCAGAGCTAGAGGCAAACCAGGAAGCAGAGAGTGATGAATCTGTGTTCATATAGTTTTCTTTCTGTCTTAGTCTGGTACCCAGCATAAGTAATAGTGCTGCCGTCATCCTGTCTCAGTTAATTTGATCTACATTGTCCTTCACTCCAGACACATCCCAGGGTTAACCTCCTATAGATAATCCTTCAGAGGCATATTCAGAGTTTTGTTTCCTGTGTGATACTAGAATCTGTCAAGTTGATAATTATCATAAACCATCCAATTACCTATATGCTAGAAGCCAGTCTGAAGTTCTCAACTGAAAAAAACCCTAGGCACAAAATCAATACTCTTCAAAAATCCTTGTATGTTATAAATAGAACCAAAAAAGTTTTCAGGGGTTGTCCAGTAAACTGTCCTTATGCAAATTCTGGAACATGAACAAAATAGTGTCCTTTTAGAGCTCTAGGCAATACTACTGAGTCCTTACACCTCATCAGAGAGGAGGCCCAGAGGGAAGTTTGACATGCACACTAAAGGATGCTCCAGGAATGGGAGGGGCACTGGGAGAAAGGGAGGGAGGAAGGGGAAAAAGGGGCAGGGAGCAAGGGGATCCAGGAAGGAGTGGAGGGAGGGAGGGGACTGGGGTACCTATTAAGTTTGTATGAGTGGAAAAAATAAAAAAATAGTGTCCCTTTTATTTACGCATCATAATACTTCTAGGATTACTGAAGTAAAAATACCAAACACCAGGAGCTTTAAATAAGAGAAATTTATTTTTCTACCATTCTGAAGACTAGAAGTCTGAAATTAAGCTGTAATCAGGGTTGTCCATCCTTTGAACTTCTAGAAAGATGATCTGCTTTTTTCTGGCTATATAATAGCTGATAGCATCTTCACCTTCAGTGACTTGCAACTGCATCACTTCATTCTCTGCCTCCTTTCTCATGGGAACTATCTTCCCTTTGTATCTAAATCTTCCTTCTAATAAAGACACTGCTCACTTAGGACTGTACATCTTATTTAGCTACAATGCTTAACATTATTTCCTAAACCAGGGGCAGGCTAAAGTTATAAATGAAGATAAATTGTGAGGGGGAACACTATTTACTCAGCATATGTTAGCAGTGAAAGAAAATAATCAGAATGGTGCTTATGCTAGAAAATTTCAGGACATGTGGTTGACAGAGAATCTTGAGATATGTCCAAGTATTTCAGTTACAAGAGACCTTATAAAATGGAGGTAAAAGAGTCAAAAGTAGAAGAGTAACATGAGATATTAGAAGCATAAATTAGGTTGGTGTGTTTTGAAGATGTATGAAGCATCAATGAGCAAAAGAATTCTGGCATCTTCTAGAAGCTGAAAGAAAAGAAGAAATAGACTGTCCCTTGCAGCTTCCTACAAGAACACAGATCTGCTGACACTTTGATTTTTGACCCCCACTTTAGATTTATGATAATTAGAGCCGCCACATGAGGAAAAGAAAAGTTTATTTGGACATATAGTTCAAGGGTGCATCATGGTGGAGAAGACAAGGTAGCAGGAGCTTGAGGCAGCTGGTCACATTACATCTGTTACCAGGAAACAAGGCGATGAATGCTCATACTCAGCTTTCTTCCCCTTTTTTATTCATTCTGAACTCAAACACATGGAACGGTGCCACTGAGAGTCAGTGAGTCTTCCCATGTCTATTAACCTAATACAGATAATCCTTCATTCTATGTATGCCCAGATGTTAAACTAATTTAGTTAAATCCCTGCCAGGCTAAATAAATTATTCCTCTTTTAAGTTTCCTCTTTGTCTGATATTTTTTCAGATAAAACAAGTATTGGATATACCACACAAGGATGAAAGCTCATTAAACTACTATTGCTGGTGTGAGACCTAGAGAGTTCAACCAGAAAAATAGGGGAAGTTGACTGCAGCAGGAAAGATGGTACAACGATAAGTGCACACAGGAGGAACAGAGAGATCTGTGATTCTGCCCTATTACAATATATGTCACACAATAGGTGTTTGTTTTAAAATGCAAAAAAAGTGTTGGCTGTGGCATGAAAATCAAATGAATATGATTTACATCTATAGAAAAAATAGTGTTTGCTTAATGACAAAACAAAATATTTATGAGCAGTTATCAATATTTAAAACACTCCTAAGTAATCTCATGATTTTTTTGCTTCCAGGTGATCCCTGAGGATCCCTTCTTTACTTTCCAGAAGATGAGAATGCAGTGTAGGAGGAGTCTGGTGGCATAGTATTCTATTCCTGTATGACCTATATTCTTATTTATTCAAGAAATTCAAGTGAGAAATACAAATTGAAGGCTTTCCTGGGCAATTTAAAGAGACCCTGTCTCAAAATAAGTGAAAGAATGTTTGGAAATATAGCCAAGTGGTAGAGTACATGAACGAGTCCCTGGTATTAATCCCTAGTAATGTAAAAGTTAAAAATAAAAATAAAACGACTTGAGTCCCTCAGCATTTTTTAATATAGGGGACATAACATATCAAAAGTCCACTTATATATTACCTTGAATTTCTTCAAAAAATAAAAAATTCCTTAATTTACAGAAATGGATAATTGTGGTCAAAACTTTAATAGATTAAATTATTCAATGTGTCATTCAACAAATATTTATTTATGCAAAAATTATATAACATTAATTTTTAAAAACAACAATCCAATAGGAACATAAAGCATGTTTAAAAAATAAAGAAGAGTTATGCTATGTAAAATGTACCAACATAGACTTGACAGAGATAAGTGTTCATTTATTTCAGGGATGGGAGTGGGATGGGTATAGATAAGAGAAAGCTTTTGTCTCAGTTGAGATGACAAAGTTCACATGAGTTTTCCAGATTGGCAGACAGAATGTTTCCCATATATAGGAAAAGCATATGAAAAATCAAATATGAGAAAGCATGTTCAGAAATAGTATTAATCCTATAGTAATCGAAAAGATTATAAACAGGAGGGAAGGGGAAGGAGGGCCCTCTCAGAAGTAAGGAGAGAGAGAGAGGATCATGCTTCAGTAGAGAAAATAGGTCACCATCAAGTATTCCAAGTAGCGAGACATCTGGTTAAGCTCACTCTCATTTTCCTTCCTGGTCATTTGCGATTGAGAGAGTTTGATCTCACCAATCAGAGAGGGTATGGTGACTGGCAAAGAGATGATAACCATGCTGCAAATGGGAGACTGACACCTCCCCCGCCCCGCCTCATTGCAGTCTCCTACTATTCCGTCTACCTTTGAATCTCCTCTTATAGTAAGATTTCATTTAAACAGCCCTTTATCTTTGGTTAGGAGGTGACCTCCAATACCAATCAGGATGGAGCCAAGGGCAGTGCAGGAACAGCAAAACTGAAAACAACAAACCATAATTCAGAACACCAAATACCCTACGTTAATCACCTGGATTCAGACCAGCCAAATCTCTCCCCATCCTAAAGCTCAGGGAAGCTGGGGGAAGAAGGGGCAGCAAGATTATAAGATTCTAAAGGTGGGGAGGACCAACGGTATGCAAGATACTCCACACAAGGTAGGGCTGCAGTACATAATCAGATTTTGCATGACCTGCGCAATGACTGACATGTCAACGACCCCCCAAAGTCTAGCATGGATCAGAGGCACTAGGATCCTTAGAGGAAAGGGATTAACAATCATAATAGTATTCCCATACTAAAGGGGATCCCAAGAAAGGGCTCTGAGCTATGCCACTGAGTCTTTACACCTCACTAGGATGGAGGACTCAGAGGGAAGTTTGGCATCCACACAAAAAGATGCTCCAGGGAATGGGATGGAGGAGAAGGAGGCACTGGGAGAAGGAGAGGGAGAGAGGTGAAAAGAAGGGGAAAAGGAGGGGAGGGTGCAAGGGAGACTGGGGAGGAGTGGAGGGAGGGAGGGGACTGGGGTACCTATTAAGCTTGTATGATTGTGGAAAATAAATAAATATAATAAAATTTAAAAAAATAAAATAAAATATTCAATTTCAAAAAAGGAGAAAGAAATAAGTATTAATATTGCTGGAAGGTAACATTTGTTTTGAGGGGGAGTTGGAATTAGGCAAAAGAAGTAGAAATTGACCAGGGAGACTATCATAGAGTCAGCCTGGTCCAAAGGTTTTGAGGGATCTTTCAATCCCTTAGCCTTGGGAGGCACATGCAGAAATAATGGACATTTATATTGGACATTTCTCATTGTGACAAATTCTATTTAAGAGAACCATTTAAGATTTATTTGAGCTCACAGCTTCAGAGTTTCAGTTCATTGCTCTGAGTCCGTGGTAAAGAACATCATGATAAAGAATGCATAGCAGAACAGAGATGCTTATTTTATGGTAGCCAGGAAGTGGGGAGCTAATGGGAAAGGGCCAGGGCCAAGAAATAAACCCTTCAAAACATATTTTCCAATGACTCTGCTGCAGCCAGGCCTCATCTTCCACAGTGTTACCACCTTCTGACAGTATATTCAAATTTTGAGTCAATAACTGGTAAACCCTAGATCATGAACTCGTGGTCTCTGGAAACAGCCTCATAGACACACTCAGCGTAGAGTTTCACTAATCTGCTGCTAGCTGACATCAAGATTACATCATACTGCCTCATGGAAATTTCGAAGAGCTGAAACATGATCAGATTTGCTTTTGTGCAGAATTCTTCCAACTGCCCTGAGGGAGACACACCTGGGGGAAGTAAGACAAGAGTCAAGCTGGCAAAGGAGGTTGTGGCCCAACCTAACAAAAAGACTCAAGTCAAGAACATGTCAATCTTAAAGATACCGAAAAAAGCAAAATGAACAAGTTTGGCCAATGGATGAGAGATATAAAGAGGCTGACTAACTTTTGTTTTGTTGTAACTGTTTATTTGGGCTGGCAAAATGGCTTAGGGCATCTGAATATTGCATCACAATTTATAGAATCAGCCATAGTTAAGATTTAGCAGTATCTCAGATGAACTATATTTCTATTGGTCCAGGCTTTGAATATATGGTTGGAAGTTGGAGTGTGAGGAAGCATGTAGGTATTCAGGATAGATTATGGCTTCAAGCAATGGCCCTGTGTTAGTTACTTTTCTTATCACTGAGACCAAATATCCCTCATGGCATGTGGAGATAGAAATCCATTATGATGGGGTTGGCACAGGAGCAGGAACATGGCCATGGTGGTAAACAACAGGTGTTTGCTCACATCTTGGCTGAACAAGTAGCACAGAAAGCCAGTTCTCCTTTTTATCTTTTTTATTCATTCCTAGATTCAAGCCTATGACATAGTGCTGCCTACTTCATGGTAAGTCAAATCCACATAACCCTCAAATCATTTTATATAATTAAGAGCCCCACAAGATTTTCATAACACATGATGTTCTTGCCCTTGCTTTTTCCTGGCTGATGTTGTGCTGTTCTTCTTAGATATAATGTTACTTTGTTGCCCAACTAATATCCCACACATTTGCTATTGCCTGAGATTATGAATAATTCTTGTTCTGTTTTAATAGCCATCAAGCCAAAGTGGATGAACAGCTCATTTTCCACCTGCTAATCAGTTCCCAACAGAACTTTACCTTCATAAACTTTTCTCCACTGATGACCTCAGTTAACCTTTTGACTTGAATTTCAGCATTATTGCCAACTACCTGGTGTGCAAGGAAGGGCCAGAAAGTAACATGAAAGATACAAAATTAGGCCATACTCCAACACTGATCTTTCCTGAGTGAAGTCTCTTCTGCTACTCTTGCAAATTCCTTCTCCATCCTGCATGTTGTCCTGCACAGGAGAGAACAGTACCTGTTCTCTTCATACTCACAGACTGAACTCTGGAAGACACTTCCCAACTGCATACTATCTAAGCATCCTCTGCATGAGGCTTCTTAGGAAATTCCTGAAAATAAAGCCTTGATGTACCTTACTCAGGAATCCTGTCTTCGGAAGGGCAGGAGTACAGCACTTTCCCTCTGGCCCCTCCCTTCGATTTCACAGAGACTTCAGGCAATATTGCTAAAACTTAAACATATTTTGCAAAACAAGTTCATATAGTAGTACCACTTTCTTTAAACCATTTTCTACTTTTTTTTGTACTTAACCACAAGATGTAGTATGATGTGGATCCTAGATTCACTGTAAGAAATTGTAGTAACAGCAGATATTTATTCTCACAATTCTGGAGGCTGGCGTCTGAAATCATTAGCAAAGCTTTTTTCCTGGGGTCCCTGAGGAAGGTTCTATTCTGTATCTCCCTTCTGGGTTGTGGTGGCTGCCGACCACCCTGGGTATTCCGGAAGCTCTCGAGGTAGCAGAACTCCATTGACTGCTTCCAGCTCCCCATTGTCTTCTTCCTAGTGAGTCTGTGTTAAACTTCCCTCTCCTTTCCTGTAAAAGTATATCAACAATTAGACTTTGGATCCACCCTAAATCCTGGATGATCTCATTTCATAATCCTTTATTACATCTGTAAGATCCTATTTTCAGATAAGGCCACATCCTGTAGTGCAGGAGTTTGGAACTTGATAAATGTTTTTGAAGATGCTTTGGGATCTTCTATAGCACCCGACATCATCTTCACTTCTGTTGTTCCACCAAGTTGCTGACTTGGTAAAGTGATTCCTTTGAAAATGGCAGGTAGAAGAAATGGGAGGTTGCTCCCCTCTACCTTTGAGGTTAGGAAGATCATATTTGGCATTCTGAAAAAATTTATTGTTAATATCACACATGTTACCAAATCAATATAGTAATATTCCCTGCTTCAAATAAGCTTCCCCTTTCCTGGGGTGAATCTTTCCTTTAAGCTTTCCACTGTATCCTCATACAGTCTAGTATCTAGCTAGAGAATATCTCCATCTTGTATTCCTTAAGGCACAGAGAGTCCGACATAGGAATGCATGCACGTGTTCCCTCCTTGAATTTCATGGCTAGGATAGATGGTTCAGAAATCTATAGAAAATAAGACTTAAAGAAGATAATTATTGTATTATAATTCTTGAACAGTTCCAGGACAAAAACAAAATACTCTTGGAAAAGAATATGAAGCAAGATCTCCTTGGCTTAGATATCATAGTCTTAAATCTATAGAGATAGGACACAAGTACCAAGAGGGAAATAAAATCTTGAGGGAAAAAGAGTGGCAATTGGAACATGTGGTTATTAGAGAGAGATAAGTGATAATGATGCCAAGAACATCTGCCTGCCTGTGCCAAAGAAACAGAGGCCAATATAAAGATGGAGTCTACAATTTCTCTTCCATTCTCTACTACTTTTTTGCATGCATTGGGATAGACAATGCCAGTGACTAGGAAAAAGACATTAGCCAAATCCATTGAGGGGTCCCTTGGCCTCCATAGGGATGCTTGCATGGTTTAATTTAAGCAATTTTGGAATTTTTTGTAAAACAAAATAATTAAGTCTGTGAGATAAAATTAAAGAGAAAATTAGAACTGGCTTTTCAGGAATAGTGCAAGATATGGGATCATGCCAAAAGGGGTGAAGTCAAAAACATAACTGGAGCACCTTAAAATGAAGAGGTATAGTCCCGCCCCCTGTATGTACTAGATTGAAACAATTGCAACTAAGGAACAACTACTACCTCCATGGAGGTAGTGAAATAGATTGAGGTAATTCTTATCTTCGAGGAATGAAACAATTATAATAACCTAAGTATGTGTTTAAGCTGCCAGAAAGTAGCTTTAAAAATAGTGACAAATTGCTTTTTTACCCTCTTTCTATTTCACACTTCCTGGGCTGCCTAAAGTATGAAAACACGATATGGCATCACTATTTTCTGCCTACTGTCCTCTGGGACATCCACTCATCTACCCATTAGTCTTTCTGTCCATCATTCTGCAAACACAATGAATATCTATGATGCATTAGTAACTGAAGATTATATAAATATATAAAATATACAAATATATAAAGATATAGAAAAGATATAAAGTATGATATGGTAGAATTACACACTTTTCAATCACAGAATTCTGTGATTCTGCAGTTTTCCTTCATCTGATGATGAATCTATCAGTCTTTCTTTGGCCATGCTGAACACTTGACTGCAAGAGGTAGAGGATCTGACATTAAAGCATTTATGTCCAGATCTAGCCTGTCAGAAGTTGTATGAGTGTGGATACATTAAGTGATTTTGCTGGTCATTGCTTCCTCATCTGTAGGTAAAAAATAATCCAACTTTCAGAAATTATTATATGGAGTAAGCAAAATGGGTACAATACTTGGATGTTTTTCTTTTTCAGATTTATAGTATGGCGTTCCTCTTAAACAGGAATGTGACATTTCTCTCTAAAAGAGTCTGTAGTGTTTATAACTTTTAGGCCCATAAAGAAAGGAATTTAGCCATATAGCCCAAGCCAGATTATTGGCAAGTCTTCTGGTTTTTCACAGTGGCTGTCTTTCAGAATTCTTAAAATGTCTAAGTTTAAAGAGGCTTCAGAGCTCCCAAGGAGACTCCTGCCTCATGCCAGCACATTATAGACTTCCCTCTCCAAAGTGAAGCATCTCGTCGGGTTAGTGCATTGAACTTTGCAGAGGAACCATTATTGTTCTTGCTCATGCTTAGACATCTGCTCTCCTAGCCTACGTACTCCATGACACATACCAGAAGACTCACACACCTCCCCCAAATATGTGGGTCAGAGACTATTGCTTATTACTTGAATCAGACACATATTGTTTATAACCTATGTAAACATTGTAATCTGATTGTAAAATTTAAAATCCTAGTCTTTCTAACTAAAACTTGAAAATCAAAAAAAATGTACTTCTTAATAATATTCTTCACCCATTTGTATTGTGTACTCAAAGTTCTCATGAGAGTAAATTAACATTGATAGATTAATTTCAGTCAGGATGGGAAATAGCAATAGAGTTGGAAATCCCACAATGAGTCAACAATTTCCCAGAAGTTCCACTGGGGAAACTGCCGATTCTTTAAAGATCTTGTTCATCCATCCTTCCTGTACGGCTACTAGACTCCTTTCCTGGCTCTACGATTATGGGCAAATACTTTCTGAAAGTTTTTTTTTTTTTTCCATTTGTAGCACAAGGAAATAAGAGGATAGTTGTAAAAAGCAAAGCCTACAAATAATACAGCAGAAAGCCTGGCTTATCACACTCAAAATAAAAAACCCACTATGCTATCACCATCATTATCAATCTCAAATAATTATTGATTCTTGTCAATGGATCTCAAATGTGGGAACTTTTGCAGATTATAATGCCGTCTGTGTGAGATATGAACTATCTAACAATGCAGTACTTTACCTCTCCCTTTGGACTATGCAGCCCTTTTATTTTAATATATGGATAAGGGGCTGGAGAAATGGCTCAAGGGTTAATACTTTGTCTCTCAAGAAAGTCCTAAGTTCAGATCCCAGGTCCCACTTAAAAAAAATGAAAACGCTAGGCAGAAATGGTGGTGGCCAGCACATTCAGCCCTGGTGGGCAGAGCCTAGGAAATCTCAGAACAAAGTAAAGAGGTAGAAGCAATCCAGGATGATTCCCTAAGTTACCCTTGGTCTTCCACAGGGACACATAGTGCCCTGTGATACACACACACACACACACACACACACACACACACACACACAAAGACAGAGCAAGTTTCCAACTTTCTCTGTCCTTATAAGGTCATGAATGCCATAAAGATCCCACTGTTACTGACCTCATCTAATCCCAAAAGTCCCCCCTTCAAATACCATAGGCATATGACTTTGAGAATTATAGTACTATACATGGACTTTTGGAAGCACAAACTGTGGAAGGCAGAAGAGAAGTGTTGTATGGAGGTTAAGAAAGAAAGAGGGGCTGGAGAAATGTCTCAGATGTTAATGCCTCTGCCTCATAAGCAGAAGGACCTTAGTTTGATTCCCAGATCCCATGGTAAAACACCAGGCAGAAAAGATAGTGGCCTACACTTCCTGCCCTGAAGGCTGGAGCCCGAGAAATCCCAAAGCAAAGCAAAAGGAAGGTAGAGCAATCCAGGATGATTTCCATGCCACCTTTGGCCCTTTTAAACACACATACACACACACACAATTAAAATAAATTTTAATAAAAAAAGGGAAAGAGGGGTCTGGATAGACGACTCAATAAATAAAATGTAGCCACACGTATGGGAAAAATAGAGCTCGGATTCCCAGAGTTTATGTGATACTGGACAGGCTTGGCAACCATCTGTAATCTCGGTACTTAGGAAGCAGGGATTGGAGACTCCAAAGTAAACTGTCTGGCCAGATTGGATACTACCTCTATGAATTTCCAGCCCAATAAGTTGTGTGATACTTTTCCTGGGAAGTGCCGCACAACTGTCTTTCTATCCCAGATAGGAATTGGATGACAGAGCAAATGAACAATTTTGTCAAGGTCTAACTTGACAAACCAATAAGTTTATTGGAATGTACGGGTGATGGTTACTTACAGGAACAGGGAAGACTCAAAGGTGGCTACTCAAAGCTGAAAAGTCCACCCTACATGGAGGAGACTGAGCGGAGCCACACAGAGGGCCTTCTGCGGCTCGCCTTGTTCATCATCAGAGAATCCATTCCAGAATTCTGGACTGCTCAAAGTATCTTCCAGATTGCTGACTGGCCAGCAAATATTTTACCCTAGCATTTGTATACTGCTTTTTTTTCTTAACCTTGTTGAAAGCTAGCTCCTCTCCTCCCCACCCCCACCCCCATTTTAGTTTTAGAAACTTCCTGAGAGTAAAGGAACTCTTTTTTTCTGAGCATTCCTCCAAGATGGAATGTCTTAAAGTACTGTAGAATATCCTTCTTAAACTGGGGCAAAGTCCAGGATAGCATTAAGCTATGTCCAGAGGAAAATGCCACACCACAGTAAGAGATCCTGCCTCAATAACTACGAGAAGAATGACCAAGGAAAGACACCTGAGGTCTACAGTGGGCTTCCATATGTACACATGTGCATATACACACATCTCAATACACATGCATTCTCTCTCTCTCTCTCTCTCTCTCTCTCTCTCTCACACACACACACACACACACACACACATGCACACACACACACACACACACATGCACACACACACGCGCGCGCGCGCACACACACACGCAAATGCATTTTTAAAAAAGAAAAACAGGAAAGGAAATAGGAGACCTGCTGGAAGATGTCAGAAGATAAGTTTATCTGTCCTCTGGTAGTGTTAGGTAGAAAGAAGTCAAGGTAGGGATAAGAGCCATTGCTGATGGATGGATCAAAGAAGGGGGTGATAAAGAAGGGGGAATTAATTCCAGGTTTCTTTTTGAGCCACAGGAGGGAATAACACTATATTAATGGTATGGTAACTATGATCTGAAGTTCGTAGTGGGTTTCAAGTGCTGTTATATTTGCCAGTAATTCATATATTTAGAAAATGTTGCTTAGGATTTCTTGACTGTTTTATTTCTATCCAGTTGCTTAGTTCTTACTACCTTGATAAATCATAAGATCATCTTTAATTTCCTGACGTCACCAAGGTCTTTCCATTCCAGTTTGAACTTGACAAGTTACATGTGTCATCTTTCCCTCTACCTCTAGTTACAGCCACAAACCTTTAATAATGGTAGATTAGAAGAATCTCTGGCTCCAGTGGAATCACTCTTCTTTTTCTCTGAACATCTGCTTCCTCAAAGCTCTCCCACCTTCCTTCTTCTTCTTGTCTGTAAAGTAAAGTCCATGACCTTCCTACTTGCCTAAAAGAAGCCTGCCCGTCTTTTAAATTCAGCTTTTTCTGACTTCTTGTGATTGCTCAGGCCACTAAGCCTCCAAAGGATCATGATCTGTTTGAAGTAATGGGTCTTTGCAGGCTCTAAAGAAACTTGCAAGAGGCCTGTCACATGATCAAAGTTCTAATCTTTTTCTTGGCCATGGGACTGAATTCTACTAATTCAGGCAGGAGGGGAAACCCACTAGGAACTTCAGATCACAGTTACTGTAGTGTTCTTCCCTCCTGTGGCTCAAGGAAAAAACCTGTATTCATTCCCCCTTCTTCATCACCCCTTCCTTTGATCCATCTATCAGCAATGGCTCTTATCCCTACCTTCGCTTCTTTCTACCCATCACCACCAGAGGACAGGTAAACTGAGGAGATATTTTGGTTAGGACTAAGGGGACTTAGGACAGCCCTCATCACACTTAAGTTGGAATTATTCAACTTCATTACCACACACAGACAATACATTTGTGATATATTCTTCACATATGGAAAAAGAATTGGGTTTATGTGGTCTCTTTTCCCAGTTACTCCTGCATTTTGGAGACAGACTCAAAAGAAAATCCAGTTTTTATAACTTTGTGATATTTCCATGCATTTGGTGCTGTATTTTCTAGAGCCACGCAGTCCATTTTTGTTTTCCATTCTCTGAAATGCATTCATCAAGACAGCTCCTGGGCTTGAATCCAAGAACAGTTCCAAACAGCCAGGGAATTAAACAGTACCCACCGAATTTTCAGTTGTAACAACTACAGGGATCTCATTTCATTCCAGGCTGTGAGCTGAATCATGGAACATTAACTATTGCCTTTTTGAAGTCTTAGTACTAATAAAGCTACAAAATAACATAGGTTCAAATTTTCGATAACCTAATCCCCACCCGAAGTCAGCTAAATCATAGCATATACATCTATAAAACATGTCTGCAGTAATTTTTCTTCATGAATTTGGGGAAATTCCAAAACTGTTTGAACTCACTTACTGAAATCACAATACCAGAATATATAATCTTTAATAGACTGGAGTGCATTTTTCAAAAAAAAAAATAACAAAGTCAACATGACTACAACCAATTTTTTCTATTGCATTTAAATGTCCTCTTTCTGGCAAGCAACTCATGGAGTATTCTCTGAACTATGCTTGCTTTTTCATAGTCTCATGCTGCAGCTACCGAGCAAGTTGGGCGCCTTACTCTTGATTTCCTTTAAGGGTTTTGTTGCTGAAGACAAAGGAACAAAGATTTGTTTTGTTGGTTTGGAGGCAGGGCCTTGTCATATAGCCCAAGCTTGCCTTGAATGTATGATTAGCTTGCCTCAGTCTCCCAGATGCTAGGATTTTAGGTGTGGTGGTCCACACCTGGCTAGCACAGTGGTTCTTCATTTTCACTCAGATTAGAATGCTCTGTGGAACTGATGATGACACCAGCATGATTCTGAAGGAAGCATACCCAGGACTTAAGAACAATATTAGTAACCTATCAATTAGCATGCTATATTTGGCATGCCTCCTTTTAGTGTGTGTGTGCGTGTGTGTGTGTGTGTGTGTGTGTGTGTGTGTGTGTGTGTGTGTGTCAGAGAGCACTGTGTGTGTCTGTGGAGGCCCAAGGTTGACTTTAGGAATCACCCGGAATTGCTTCTACCTCTCGTTCGCTTTGCTCTGGAATTTCCCAGGCACGGCCTTCCAGGACCATCATTTCCACCAGATGTTTTTATGTGGGTTCTGGGATCCAAACTCATGACCCTCTGCTTCAGAGGCAGAGGTTTAACTCCTGGGCCACTCTCCTGCCTGGCTTGCCTCTTTCTAAACATAGTAGAACAGGAGTGTTCCTTTCCATTTATCTATTTTTATTTTTAGTCTTTGATGCTTTATATACAAACACAATGAATTTGACTATTTTCATCCCTAATATCTACCTATATCCCCCGTCCCTCTCCACCCTGCAGGTTTCCCTTGCCAGCAGTTCTCCTTACCAGTTCCCATGTCTCACTGCATGAGTGGTCACTGGCCTTGCCCAGGATGCCTCTACTGGCAAGTATCCAGAACATTCACTGGGGCATGAACAGCTCACCAGTGAGTCAATTGTCAAGAGAAGACCCCACTCTTCTGTCTGACACCAGCTCCAAACCATCTCTCAGGGTAGGGCCATGTCTCCTGGGATCCTCCCTATTCCCTAGTGAATAGAGAGAACAGCTATTGTAAAGAATTAGTAGAAATAGACATTGTCGCATTGTGCTTTTGAGTATAGCAGCCCTGAATAGGACAGAGGCTATTGTCTGGCAGCCCTTCTCCCCATCCTTAGAGCTCTTAAGAACAACAGTGTTCTTAATGACTCTCGTTGTGTATCTCCAGTCCAGAAGCCACCTAGACGTCTATCCCAGGGAATTAATAAAGAAATTGTGCCACACTCATATAAGACAACAGGATAAACAATGAAATAACCAGGCCACTGCTACACTACATCCTGTGAAGTGAAATATCATCCTGTGAAGTGAAAAAAAGTCAGTCATAAAAGGAAAAAAATGAGGCTTTATTTGCTGTTGTGAACTTCAAATACCAGCAAGTTTAATCCAGTTTATTTAGTTGCTATGTATTTCAGGTAGGTCTTGCACTCACTGTATACATTTAGGCTACCTTCGATCTCACAATCTTCATGTCTCAGCCTCATATAATGTATGACTTATGAAGTCAGCATATTAATTAAATTTGGGGAGGGATATGAGGGCATATTAAGAATAAACATAAAGGAATAATTCCATGAGCCAGTAATATTGTAATGTTTTCCTTTGTGCACAGTCAGACATGTATATGGGTGGGTATACACATGTGTAGGGGCATGTGTACAAGAAGATATTGAGTGTGTGTGCCCGTGGAGGCCCAAGGGAGACACTGGGTATCATCTTTGATTGTCTACCTCCTTACTTCTTTGCTCTGGCATTTCCCAGGTTCTGCCTTCCGGGACAGAATTAAAGTGGAATTTAAAGTGGGATCTGGGAATCCAAATTTAAGTCCTTTGGCTTGGGAGGCAAAGGCTTTAAACCTTAAGTCCCAGCCCAATAATGTATTTTTGAACCTTGTAAAAATTAGATGACAAATATTATAATACAAAATAAAATTAAAAATTGCCTGATTTCGAGTGTGCACTAAAATCTGTTTGCTGAAATAATTTTAAAGGCAACATAATATTAAGCAATTCATTTTTTGAAAGACTATGTTTGCTTAAAAATAATAATTAAACTTTATAATAATGCTTATCTTTGTGAATCATAATTTTTATGACTTTATGACAAGAAATAGTTCTTGGTCTTTTGATATAATACAATTTTTGAGGTAGATCTACTTTTGAAGTTAATATGATGATCTCAGTAAATAGAGTCCAAGATGATTCCATTCATTTAACTTCTCTCTAAAGCAACTACAATGTAGCATAAAAAAATTTACGCAGTTTAAGAATAATCTTATAGGCTCATATTTAACATAGGCCTTAACAGTGTTAATATTGGACTATTTTAAGGTCCATAATATCTTGAAAGCCTTTAATAAATTTATGAATTGAATTCTTTATTGAAGAGAAATTGTTTTCTGACTTTATTATAGAAAAGTTAGAAAGTAATGAATTAATTGAAGATGCCCTTTGTTTAACCACTAGCAGGTAAGCACCTTTAAAGTCATGTAACTCCCTGATAAAAATGAAGAATGCCTGTGTAGATGCTTTTACTTTCATTTAGTGAAATAAGCATTTTCGTAAGTCCTAATGCTCTGAAGAGGTATGAATTTTAAAGGTCAGTTTCTTTAAGTTCTATAGTTGGTTGCTTAGATCATTTTGTTTTTCTTGCTTGAACAAAATGTTAAGAATGGATTGGGGAAACAGGGATGAGTATTCAATATGCTTGTAGAAATAGAAAAGAAAAAAGAGTGGATTGGGCCTTGTTGGTGGAGAAAGAGGCTGAAGATGGCAGATACAGTGCGATAGAGAGTTTGCATAGACAAGTTTTATTCTGAATTTTTCTTTTCTGCTGCACCTCTCTTCCCTCTCCTCTTTCTCTCACTTTCCCTTCTCTGCTCCAGTCACCCTGGTTTTTCCTCGGTGTCTTGTCACTATATCAGGTCCTCTCCTGTGGTCAGAAATTCTGAGTTCTTCTGCCTGGATTATTTTTACCTCCTGTCACCAACGACTTCTCCACTTCCTAAGGTCATTGTTCACATATGACCTTCTCTGATCACTCTGTACAGCATTTTACACACTGAATTCCAATTCCTGTGGCATTTCCTAAGATTTCATTTTCTACCTCTACTGTTTATCAGTATTGTCAATGTAGGATAACTACAGAATGGCTTTCCCAAGAAATGAGTTTATTTGGGAGGCTTTCAGGGAATTATAGTCCAGAATAGGTGGGATTTCAGGTATCATGAGCATATCCAGGAGATTAAGAGGAGGGAAAGTTTTGAAGAAAAAAGGGGAAAATTTAAAGAAAAAAGAGCAATATGTAAGTTGCTTTGAAACAAAAGTTCTTGCTGCACAAGCATGAGGACCTGAATTCAGATTCTCATTTCTCACATAAGAAGCCAAGCATAGAGGTACGTGTTTGCAATCTAAGTGCTGAAGTTTCTAGTTTAGTGAAAGACCCTCTCTGAAACAATGAAGGTAGAGAGTGATTGAGGAGAGACCTGGTATCAACCGGTACATACCCCCCCACACACACAAACTAGTGAAGCAAACAATTTATGGGAAGAAAGATTATTTGGGTTTACAGTTTTAGAACTTTTAGTCCACCATGGTGAGAAGGGCATGGTGGAGAAGAACTAGCTACCTCATAGAAATCAGGAAGATGTGAAAGAATTCTGTGTTAGTAGGTTTCTTTCTTCCTCCCCTTGTAGTGCATCTGGACACTTGGCCTATAGTATATTTGGTATATATTTATCAGGGGCCCTTCTCCTTATTTAATCCTCTCTGGAAATGCTCTCAAAGACACATCTGTGAGTGTGCTTCACTAATCTAGGCATCTCTCAGTTTAATCAAGCTGACAAATAAGACTAGCTGAGTTTATCACAGGGGGTAATGTGTCCTGAACATTGCTGTGAGAGATAACAATGGTTTGGATCTAATTAAGCGTGTCTACCCAAAGAGGTTTCCAGGGTGGTGGTATTGGGAGGTGATAGGGCTCTAAAAAGTGAAACCTAGAGAGAGGTCTTCAGGTCACTTGATTGTATATCTCAGAAGTGTATTACTCCAAATAAGCAACTAAGATCATGGGTAATAGGGCTGCTTGGAAGACTGCAGTTCATATGGACTGTTATTGGAAAAATAAATGTTCTCACATGTTCCTTTCATTACAAGGTTGTTACTTTGGCAGGGTATTTTTTGAGATAGTTACTGTTATCAGGCTTCTTCATGGCCTACCAATTCCATTTCATCAAGGATTGACATAAGTTATTCCATTTTATTTCATACTATCGATAGTAATTGGAATTTTTTCTTGTTAATCTCCCCCATTAGATGTTGGCACCAAGAGGACATGGGGTTTTTTTTTCACTACTGAATTCTCAGTGTCTGGACTTTTCCTTAGTTGCTATAAATGATTAGTGATAAATCAGTGACTCACTATCCCTGTCACCACCATCATCAACAGGTCACCTTAATTGGGGTTGCTTTACTGAATATCTGAGTTGTATGAAAATTTATAATCTGGTTATTATGATCATATATATGCTTCTTAACATAATCCATTATTTAAGGTGACCAAGAAAGCATGAAAAATTATTTAAATTGTATAATTAACCAGATTAAATGACTAGTAATGGGATTTGTGAAGGAAAAGGAAGTGCAGGATTAAGAAGCCTCATAATCGTTACAGTTCTTGCAAAACACAATGATTAATTATTAAGGCAGCAGGTTTAACCTCCTTGTCTGGAAGAACAAGAAAATTTGACCTGTTCCACACACAGCAACTCTTCCAAGCCAAAAGGTTGGATCAGCCAGACAATACATTTTCTTTGACTCTTCTCCTGCTCTAAGGCAAAAGAAAGGTTGTTAAGAAAACTCAGTTGCCAGCTGCATTTGAGCATGTGATAGACACCCATCCCCAGCACATACCCAGTTCTTATCAACAATCCTAGAATGTAGCAATTCACAGTTGGACTCAAAATCCCTTTTGCAATTGTCGAGGGCCCCAAAGAGCTTTTGTCAGTGTGTATCTTATCTATGTGCATTTATTACATTAATGTGTAATACCTTTATTATGCCTATTTTTAAATAATTTGATTGTTTGCCTTTTTAATTTTTTAAAATTTTTGATGTGATCAATGTCCATAGATAGAATATAAATTGATTCCCTTAATAAAAGGGAGCCAGATTTTCATATTTTCTTTTATTCAGTCTGATACATCATCTCTAGTAAACCCCACTTTCATTCACGAGGAAATGGAGTAGAAAGGTAAACAATGTTGTAATTTTCCCTTCATTTGGCTTTTACCTGGCATGTATACTAAATCAACTTTCCACAAAGTCCTTGATTTCTAGGGCTTGTCAAATCTGAAGGTAAATTCACTGGGCAAAGGTTTGAGAAAGACTTTGTAGGCATGAAAGTAGGTATTGAAGAATGAGGGTAATCTTGTCAAGACGGGGCAAGAGAAAGAACAAGGAGCAACAAGAATAAATGGCAACTATGGCCTGAGAGAGCCAGGGAATATCCTGCTATAGAGACTGGACTTCTTCTGAAGGCAGTAAGAAACTATGGAAGGTGACAGAGACAAGCTAGGATGACAAGAAGAAGGGGTCTAAGGATAAGGACTCTGTGTGCAGGAGTAGAGAGTGATAATTCAATGACAAATTTCTTCCCACTAAATATAGCTCTTAAAGTTTCCAGAATTTCCCAATAAGGTACTCCCAGTTAAGATCAAGTATTTAATATGATTATGAAACTGGTCATTTAGTATTCAGATCATCACAGCATCTTACTTGTTCATCTTTTACCATTTAAAAAATATTATAGCATATTCATATTCTAAGTATATATTGATATATATGTAGAGAAGTTTGATTTTTTATATAGTCACATGATTATATATTCTATGATTTTATCAAACTTATTTCATTAGCGGTAGGAATTTTTCACATATCCCTAGGATTTTTTTCCAATACTGGATATTGACTTCTTATCCCCTTTTTACTTTAATTTGAAACAGGATATCACTCAGTTGCTCAGGAAGTTCTTGAACTTTTAGATCCTTCTGCTTCAGCACGCCGAGTAGCCGAAATGACAGACATGCTTAATTTATTTGTATTTTTTAAAATACTTTACTATACATCATCATTCATCTAGGAATAGAGATAGTTTTATGCATTGATTTTCACTCACTAAGCCTTTTGTGTTCATCCTTGTTTTTGAACTGTATATGAACTCAGGAGGATCCTGAGATTTGTATAGAAAGACATTTCATTCTTTGCTTTGCTCCTTTTATTGTTACTCCTGAGCTCTCCACGTGGAAGCCCCCTGCTCCATCCCTGCTTCTTACCTAAAACTAAATTTTTTTCTGGAGTGTTAGTTGAGCTGCTGCAGCACATTTCTGCTAGACTCACTTTTGTGAGGTCAAAGCAGAAAAAATTATGGGATTCCCCTTGAACTTGCTGGCCATATAGTCTCTATTCTTGGTTCTTCTGACCACAGAGAGGGACTTTCTGTTGGGTTTTAGTGGCTAATTTCTCAGTTTCTGTAACTGAGACTGCTCTAGGGACCTGTCAAAGAAAGAGACAGGGAAAAGAAAAAAAACTTCAGGAAGCAAGGTTTCCCCCCATTTCTTTTTCTGTGGCCACTTCAGAATTCCATGCTGGAGCCACCAAGGAGAGGAGAGAAGGAAAAACAAACTCAACATATGAGGGTCATTCTCCAAGTTTTGTTTTCCTTCCTTTACTTTTCTGCTACTGTTTACATTTAAGCTTCTCATGGAGTTGTTTTCTGCATTTTCACTTTTTTTTTAAATTTTTTATTATTATTAGTATTTATTCAACTGTGTGTATGTGCGCGCACGCGTGTTTCTGTGTGTGTGTGTATGTGTGTGTCTGTGTATGTGTAGAACCACGGACGAATTCGCGAACCACCATGGACGCCTCCACCTCCTTCTGCCCCAGGATTCACAGGCTCCGCCCTACCAGGACCAGAAGCGCAGGCCGCCCCCACTTCCGTCTGGCGTCTATACGTGGGATCTGGGATCCGAACTCGGGACCTTCCGCCTGCAAGGCGGAGGCTTAACCCCTGAGCCACCTCTCCAGCCCCTGCATTTTCACTTTTGTCTTATAATCAATAGGAGAGATAGGCTTTGGTGAGCTGCTCCATTTGGACCACCAGAAGTCTGCAGCAGTTTTCTAAAGTGAGCTAAATATGAAGGAAAACTAGGAACCATGGTGCTCAATTATTTGGTGGTTAGTGGAGATATTGAGATTATCAGACAATGATGGGAATCATCATTTATTTGGGCAATAATGTTTGGGCAGATGGACTGGCAGGGATGAAGATGGAAGAGGGAGGCAGGAAAATAATCAGCTTCTAAGGATCACAAGAGCTGTTCAAAGTGGTCCAGAGTGCTAGAGCATAGAGCCCGAAAGTAAATAGAATCCTAGACAAAGACCTGTTGCTTTCAAAGGAGCAGAAGACAGACAAGTGATGTGATAGTGAGTCTTCACTATGTTAGGAATACAAGGGAAGCAATATATCATGGTTTGAATGTAAATTGTTCCCCACAGGATCATGTGTTTGAATCCTTATCGATGTTTGGGAAGGTCATGGCACTTTAGGACGTGGAGACTTGCTAAAGGAAGATATGTCACAGGGAGTGGATCTTAAGGCTGGTTAGTCCTGCCCTGCTTCTGCTAGCAGTTAACTCTTGCAGTTTGCAGCTAGCCTTCTCATTCTCCATCATGTCTGCAGTGTCCTGAGCCTCCTCCAGCTTCTACCAGTCAACCATGCCTTTTCTGCCATAATGAACTGTATCTACCCTCTGGAACCATAAGCCAAATAAATCTCCTTTTCTCCCTTTTAAGTTGATTGAGTGTTGTCTCACAGAAGTACAAAGAGTAACAGGTTGTATTAGGAGTGAGATTTTGGCTTAAATGATAATATGAAAGGATAACTTCATGAGATAAAATCATGCTACACACTAACCTTAATATTTAGCCTGAAGACTGTTTAATGAGCAGATGCAAAGGAAACAAAATATAGTAGGTGAGAATGTGCCCTTTAGCATTGAAGTGGAGTTGATGCCAACCCCAGTCATGCCATTTGGGTTGTATATGGTCTCAGACAAATTACAGAGCCTTCTGAGTTGCAGCAGCCTCTTCTATTAAATGGGTTAAAATAATTAAGAGTTGTGAGGATTAAATGACACGTGTTCAAAGAGATTAGTGAGTACCTGTGGTACAAACATATGCTCAATATATCATTGCTATCTGAATAATATTCCTGAGATCAACTACTTGAGTAGTTAATCTCATAGTCCTCTAACTCTGTGTAACTGGGAAGGAGCCTAGGATTGGAATGATCTGATGAGTAAAAGTAAATAGACCTGTAAATTGCTCCTCCATGTAGTTTTTATTTGACAGTCCACAATTGCTGATTTAGCTCTTTGTATTTAAGATATACTTCCAGTGGAAAATAAGTGACTAAATGCTTATAGGTGACATTCAGAAGCTTATGTGTAACATTCCTGGTTGGGCACTTTTGTTCATCTTGCTTAATGTCTTACAGTGAACTTCTTATTCCAGTTTCCAGGTGAGGAAATAGAAGTGTGGATGAGCTACAGGACTTACTCCAGGTCACAGTACACATTGTGGAGTGTTGAGACTACAGTATAGACTCCTACTTCACTTCTGTTGTGTTTTCTTTTGTACCACAGTTTAAATTCTCTGCTTATTTAAAATTACAATGGAAATTTTGTTATATCCTCTCCACTCCATTACTCTACCTCTTCACCCTTCCTCCCACTGAGAGACATATTCATCCCAACAAGTTTCCTTTCTATCTGAACACTCTTTTTGTGTATGTGTCCAGCTGAGTTCCATAAGATATATTTGTCTCTGATCAATGTTTAGATAATTATTTGAACAAACTAGTAAAAATATGTGCACTTAAGAATTCAACTTCTCACTCAGGTATTGCCTATGGGTCTGAGTTTGTCACTTAGCTAATAGTTTTATTGTTTTTCTGTCTGATAAAGAGAGATGACATGAGTGGGTTTTGTCTTTGTTGGTCTTCTGAGAGACCAGTGACAATTAATAAAGCTTCTTAAGAGATTCGAGCTACCTAATTGAGAAGAATGACTGGAAGCTTTTGTAACCACACTTTAGGGTCTGTTAAAAGTGAAAGGTGGCCTTTCAAATGCCTTTGATAATATTCACCAGTTTTTTGCGTCAGGGTTTGACTGATTATTCTCATTTCATTTGTAATTCTCTCCTTTTTTAAAAACCACTTTTTCCCATCTGTCAGTTCATTCTGTTAAACTTCTCCCAATGTCTAGCAATTGTCATTCTCCATATGTCCACACAAAATCTACCATCAAAGAAGAAAAAAAAATCAGACTACAAAACCAAAAAGTAAGACTCAACATTAAGATGCAACTTGCAATTAACACTTCCACTCCCGATTACAATATATTGGTAGAGACCAGATTCACATTCTTGCTAGAAATGACCAAAAAGGTACAAAAGATGGAAAACAATTGTTCCTACAAATGAGACACAAATCAACAGAAGATAGTGGTCTTTAAAATATAGGGAATACATGAAGCAGTCTCTACAGTCATTTTAACTTACTGATTGACTAGTTTGCAGGTCTTAATATAGAGAGGATAAAGCCAGACAAAGTCTAGGGTTTCCCAGACAATGAAGACTGAGTCAGTAACATACTGAGGCTGCGAGAGTTCACATGTGGTCTATAAAATGACACTATCTGAGATCAAAATAATCAAACACTAAAAGGAACACAGGTTATAATGCTAAGGTCACACTGAACCTGTTCTCACAGCCACCATGGAAGGCTTTGGTAGAACACTAAGGAAAGTCTTACCTCTGGATTAGGAAAAAAATAGTCTCTTCATCAAATGTCACACTTATGCTAAGTAAAAAATGCTCCAAACTAAGACCTGAAAAGGTCAACTATTTCCAAATAACTATACTCTTAAACCATGATCAGAAGCTAATGAGATAACTCAGCAGGTAACATGCCTGCTTGCAGACAGAAGCCCACGTGGTAGAAGGAGAGAAAGGTGACTTCTAAAAGGCATCTTCTGACCTCCATTTGTATGCTGTGGCATGCATGATCTCTTTCTTTCTCTCTCTTTCAAATAAAAACATTAAAAAAGAAAACAAGATAAGAATATAAAATATCTAGGTCTTTTTTCTTTTTTTAATACATTTTTATTCTTATTTCATCTCATACAAACTTAATAGGTACACCAGTTCCCTCCCTCCCTCCTCCTCCCCCCGAAGCCCCTGCGCTCCCTCCCCACCCCCCAGTACCTCCTGCCCCAATTCCCAGACAGTCCTTTCTTGTGCATGCCTGACTCTCCTCTGGGCCCTCCTCTCCGATGACGTACAAGGACTCAGTGGCATTTCCCTGAACCTTTCCCGTGTTCCCCTTAAGCATAGGAACACTACTGTGGCTGCCAATCCTTTGCCTCCAAGGATCTTGGTGCCTTTAGCAGATGCTAGACTTTGTGAGGTCAATAGTGTGTTGGACATTGCGCAGGGCATGCAAAATCCAATTATGATTGCTTCGGCCCTAACTTGTGTGGAGTATCTTGCAAATCATTGCTCCTCCCATCCTTTTGCTCTTACACTCTTACCGCCCCATCTTCCACAAATGTCCCTGAGCTTCAGGATGGGGAGAGATTAGTCTGGCCTAGTTCTAGGTGGTTGATATAGAGTGTCTGAAGTTCTGGTTGTGGTTTGTTGATTTTCTTTTGCAGTTTTGCTGCTCCTGCAATGCCCTTCACTCCATCCTGCTGGGCACTGTATGTCACCCCCGGCCAGAGACAAAAAGCTGTTAAACTGGAGTCTTATTATTAGAGTACATTCAAGGGTACATGTAATAAAAGTAGGAAACCTCAGTGAGGGAGGGGTCAATCACCCATTTGCAAAATGGTTACTTTTTATCTGCCAGACTACATGCCCTCCCCTTCTGTTAAGATCATACCCCCTTAGTTGTAAATAATCAGGAACGAACATCTGCTAACTGAACCAGGTGTCACATTACTTACTTGCAGTCCTTGATGGAGGCCTATTTTCTCTACTGTAACATGGTCACTTCTCTCCTTGTTTCTGGTGTGGCCCTCCAACCCCATCCCTCCTGTTCATAATCCTTGCAATTACTGTAGGTAATATATAGATTTACCTATGAGTGTCTCAAGGTAGGCTGGGTGGGTTTGGTACTAGGAGCCACCTATTAGGGAGTATATACGGCGCTTAATTTTCTGGGTTTGGGATACTTCACTTAATATAATTGTTTCTAATGACATCCATTTCCCAGCAAATTCCAGTAGTTCATCCTTTTTGATAGCTGAGTAGTACTCCATTGTATAGATGTACCACTGTTTCCTTATCCACTCGTCAATTGTTGGACATTTGGGTTGATTCCATGTCTTTGCTATTGTAAACAGTGCTGCTATGAACATGGTCGTGCTTGTGCTATCCAGGTGAACCTCTGCTGTATGGGGGGTTATACCCAAAAGTGGAATCACAGGGTCATATGGCATTTCAATCTTTAATTTCTTTAAGAATCTCCAGACGGCTTGCCAGAGTGGCATGAGCCTGCATTCCCACCAGCAATGTAGGAGAGTTCCCCTCTCTCCACATCCTCTCCAGCATTTGTTGTTGTTTGTATTGTGGATTTTTGCCATCCTGACCGGGGTGAGATGATATCTGGGGGAAGTTTTGATTTGCATTTCCCTGATGGCTAAGGAAGTGGAGCATTTTTTTAAGATATTTGTTAGACATTTTAATTTCATCCCTGGTAAAGTTTCTTTTAAGTTCCAGGGCCCATTTTTTAATTGGGCCATTGATTTCCTTGGTGTTTAGTTTTCTAAGTTCTTTGTGCACTCTGGACAGCAGAGCTCTATCAGATGTGTGGTTAGTGAAGATATTCTCCCTTTCTGTGGGTGGCCTTTGAGCTCGTGTTACAATCTTTTTATTTGAACAGAAGCTCTTTAATTTCACAAGATCCTAACTGTTGAGAGTTGGTAGCAGTGACTATGCCATTGGATGTCTGTTTAGGAACTGTTGGCCTAGCCCAATCAGCTCGAGGGAGTTCCCTATCCTTTCAACTATGGTTTTTATAGTCCCTGGCCTTATATCAAGGTCCTTGATCCATTTGGAATTAAGTCTTGTACATGGTGACAAGTACGGGTCCAGCTTTAATCTTCTGCATGTGGAGATCCAGTTTTGCCAGCACCATTTGTTGAAGATACTGTTCTTTTTCCATTGGATTCTTTGGGCCCCTTTGTCAAAGACCAAATGGCTGTAACTTTGTGGGCTTATATCTGGGTCTTCAATCCTTATCCATTGATGTGTGTGTCTATTTTGGAGCCAGTACCAGGCTGTCTTTATAACTATGGATTTGTAGTATAGACTTAGGTTTGGTATGGTTATACCTCCAGCAGTGTTTTTGTTACTCAGGATTGTCTTTGCTATCCTGGGTCTTTCGTGCCTCCATATGAACTTTGAGATTGTTTGGTCAACTTCTTTGAAGAATTGCTTTGGGGTTTTAATTGGTATTGCATTGAATTTGTATATTGCCTTTGATAGGATGATCATTTTTACAATGTTGATTCTGCCAATCCAGGAACAAGGAAGGTCTTTCCACCTTCTGGTGTCTTCTGCTATGTCTTTCTTTAGGGTTTTAAAGTTTTCATTGTAAAGGTCTTTTACCTCCTTGGTTAGGTGTATACCAAGGTATTTCATTTTTTTAGGGGCTATAGTGAATGGGATTGTTCCTCTCAAGGCTTTTTCACTTCTTTCATTCTGGGCATATAGGAAGGCCTCTGATTTTTGCACATTTATTTTGTATCCTGCCACCCTGCTGAACTTCTATATTAGTTCCAGAAGCTTCCTGGTGGAGTTTTTGGGATCACTTAGGTATAAGATCATGTCATCTGCAAATAGGGATAGCTTGACTTCTTCCTTGCCGATTTGAATCCCTCTTATGTCCCTTTCTTGTCTTATGGCTTCAGCTAAGACTTCAAGTACAATATTGAATAGAAGTGATGAGAGTGGACAGCCTTGTCTAGTTCCTGATCGAAGTGGGAATGCTTCTAATTGTTCCCCATTGAGCATAATCCTTGCTGTGGGCTTGTTGTATATAGCTTTTATTATATTGATAAAGGTTCCTTCCATTCCTACTGTCTCTAGCGTTTTGATCATAAAAGGCTGTTGGATCTTGTCAAAAGCTTTTTCTGCATCTATCGAGAGTATCATGTGGTCTTGGACTTTGGACTGGTTTACATGATGAATTACATTTATTGATTTGCGTATGTTGAACCAACCTTGTATGCCGGAGATGAAGCCTACTTGGTCCCCTTGAATGATCTTTTTAATGTGTTTTTGAATCTGATTTGCTAAGACTTTGTTGAGAATCTTTGCATCTGTGTTCATCAGAGAAATCGGCCTATAGTTTTCTTTTTTAAGTGAATCTTTATTAGGTTTTGGGATTAAGACGATATTAGCTTCGTAGAAGGAATTTGATAGTGTTCCTTCCTTTGCTATTTGATGGAACAGTTTAAGAAGTATTGGTGTTATTAATTCCTTAAATGTCTGGTAGAACTCTGTGCTGAATCCATCTGGTCCAGGACATTTTTTGGTGGGAAGATTCGCGATTACTTCTTCAATTTCCTTATATGTTATAGGACTATTTGAATAATTCACAACTTCCTGATTCAATTTAGGTAAGTTGTGTGTACTTAGAAATTCATCCATCTCTGTTTCAAATTTCACAGAGTATAAATTTTTGAAATATGACATTATAATTCTCTGGAATCCTTGGGTATCAGTAGTGATAACTCCATTTTCATTTCTAATTTTGTTAATTTGGATTTTCTCTCTTTTGTTTTTGGTTAATTTAGCTAGGGGTGTATCAATCTTAGTGATTTTTTTTTCAAAAATCCAGCTTTTTGACTGGTTGATTCTCTGTATCATTTTCCTAATCTTGATTTTGGATATTTCTCCCCTTATTTTGCTAATCTCCTCTCTTTTACTACTTTTGAGATCAGATTGCTTTAGTGTCTCTAAAGCTTTCAGCTGCATTGTTATTTATTTCTGATGTTTCCATTATTTTATGTAGGCATTAAGAGTTATGAACTTATCTCTTAGGACAGTTTTCATTGTGTCCCAGAGATTTTGATAAGTTGTATTTTTCATTATCAATCACTTTCAGGAAATCTTGAATTTCCTTTGTAATTTCTTCCTGAATCCAATTGTCATTCAGCATCATAGTGTTGTTTCCAGGAGTCAGTGTATTTTCTGTTGTTTGTTGTGTTGTGGATATCAAGCTTTAGGCTGTGGTGATCTGATAGGGTACAGGCTAGAATTTCAACTTGCCTATATATGTGGAGATTCGTTTTGTGGCCAAATATGTGATCTATTTTGGAGAAAGTTCCATGTACTGCTGAGAAAAATGTGTATTCTTTGGTGCATGCATGAAAAGTTCAATAGAGATCTGTAAGGTCCATTTCAGTAAGGGTTTGATTATGTTCCAAAGTGTCTCTGTTAAGTTTTTTTACCTATTGATCTATCCCATGTTGAGAGGGTGGTGTTGTAATCCCAAGAATTACCATTTTGAGGTTGATTTCTTGCTTTAGATGTTGTAGGGTTTGCTTAATGAATGTGGGCCAGCCCATATTGGGTGCATATATGTACAGTATTGTGAAGTCTTCCTGGTGAATTGTACCTGTGACCGAAATGTAGTATCATCTGTGTCTCTGATGATTTTTTTGGTTTGAAGTCCACTTTGTCTGATAGCATAATAGCTACCCCTGCCTGTTTTTTGGATCCATTAGCTTGCAGAATTTTAGACCAGCCTTTTATTTTTAGGATGTGGCTATTTTTTGTGGTGAGATGGATTTCCTGCAGGTTGATGGGTTGTGATTTTTAATCCAAGTTTGTAATCTGTGTCTCTTGATTGGTGAGTTAATTCCATTAACATTTAATGTTATAAGGGGGAAATTATTTTTAATTCCGGACATTTATTATGTTTAGTGGCTTTTGTAAGTGTATTGTTTCAGTTTTAGATTTTGGTGGTATTTTATTTCCCTTCTGTTCTCCTGGATATGCTTGTTTTTTTCTTCAAGCTTGAGTATCATTTCTAGCATTTTTTGAAGGCCTGCTTTGGTGGACATTTATTTCTTCAAGTTGTCTTTGTGCTGGAAAATTTTTCTTTTTCCCTTGATCATGATGGATAGTTTTGTGGGGTATATCAGCCTGGGTTGACATTTTTGCTCATTTAATACTTGAAGTATGTCTCTCTAAGCTCTCTTGTTTTTACTGTTTCCATTGAGAAGTCATTTGTTATTTTAATAGGTTTACCTTTAAAAGTGACTTCTTTTTTTTTCCCTTGAAGCTCTCAGCACCATTTCTTTGTCTTGAATGTGGATTGTTTTAACTATTATTTGTCGTGGCGAGTTTCTATTTTGGTCAAATCTGTTTGGGTGCAGAATGCCCCTCGTATATGGATGGGCCTCTCGTTTTTTAGATGAAGAAAGTTTTCCTTGATATTAGTTTGAAAAATTTTCCTCAGGTGTGGTGTTTTGGGATTCTTGCTCTTGTATTCCATGAATGGATATGCATGTTAGGCTTCTTCAAGGGTGTCCCGTAACTCTTGAATATTTCTCTCAAGTATCTTTTTGACTTTAACAACCTCTTCCATTGAGCTGGTTAATACTCCCATTTTGTCTTCAAGGTCTGAAATTCTATTTTCTGCTTCATTAGATCTGCTGATAAGACTCTCTGTGGAATTCTGGGTTGAAGATAACTTGTCTTTTAGTTCAGTTTTAAACTCTGCTTGAGTCTGTTTTAACTGCTCTATGCCAGTTTTTGTTTCTTGCACTGTTTTTCTCAACTCTTCCATGTGTCTGTTGTGTTCCTCTTTAAAGTGGTTGATGCAGTTATTTAATTCCTCCCGGATTTCCTCTTTCATAGTATTGAACATGGTAATGATCATGTTTTGAAAGTCGTTATCCTAGGTCAGGCTTTCTTGGCTATTTTCCGTGGATTTGTTCTGGTTGGAGTCTATCATTATGAGGTTAATTCATTCAATGGGAGATTTGTTTTTTTGGGTTTTGTTTCTCATGGATTTGCACTTTGACTTGGGCATTGTCATTTTAACATTTAAGACCTTTCAATTTCTGTGTATTTTTCACTGAACTGAGCAGTCTGGAGCAGCTCCTGCTCAGGCTGGCTGGTGGGAGGAGCTGGGACTAGTGAGTGGGTTGCCTGGGGTTTGGGGGTGAGCAGGAGGAGCTTACCTAGGTCGCAGTGTGTCCTGGTTGGACTGCGCACAACCCGGGCAGGTGGGGAAACAGGGAGGTGACAATGGCGGCCCAGTTAACTTGGAGAGCTGGGGCGTGGTCCAGGGGTCCTCCCCAGCCTGGGGCGGTGCCTGCACCAGCTTATTAAGATGTTTTTTATAACTGTATTGTAATAAAATTCACAACAGCAACAGGTTACAACTAGTGTAATGGTGGCATGATATGAAGAAGACAACCAGCAGTTTTCTGATCAGCTTTAAGATGCTGTTGTCAGAATGGAACACATTCCTGGAAGCTAGAACAAGAGCCTATAGAAGGGAAAGAAATAGGTCACAAGGGAAGAACAAACTATGAATGTTTAGCTAGGAAGGTAGTATATCAAATTGTTTTGTAACTACCCATAATTATACTTATAGATTGGAAGAGCACTCAGCACTCCACCTCTTGTATAACAGAAGGTATTTATTACTGAAAAGTATGAGTTGCTAAAATGCAGAAAATAAGTGTCTGCAGATTGTCTCTAAGCCTCACTTACCATCAACCCAAGGTTTAGGGAACATCTCAGTAGAGGGGGCACCAAGATTCTAAGAGTCTGAAGTGGGAAGGTGGTGGGCCAGGCATTATCTCCTGAACAAGACATAGCTGTGATATGTAATATTTCATGAAAGATATGTATACTTACAAAATAATTACACAGGAACTGCCTTTTCAACATCTTACCATAAAATCAGAAATATCTCAAGAAGCTCCACAGCTCTCTGAGAGACTGATGAAGACATGTGGACAACCAGTTTTGCCAGCACCATTTGTTGAAGATACTGTTCTTTTTCCATTTGATTTTTTTTGGCCCCTTTGTCAAAGATCAAATGGCTATAATTGGGTGGGCTTATATTTGGGTCTTCAACCCTTATCCACTGATCTGTGTGTCTATTTTGGAGCCAGTACTAGGTTGTTTTTAATAACTATGGATTTGTAGTATAGACTAAGGTTTGGTGTGGTGATACCTCCAGCAGTGTTTTTGTTACTCAGGATTTCTTTTGCTATCAAGGATCTTTTGTGCCTCCATATGAATTTTGAGATTATTTGATCAAAAAAGAATTGCTTTGGAATTTTAATTGGTATAGCATTGAAGCTGTATATTGCCTTTGGTAGGATGGTCATTTTTATGATATTGATTCTGCAAATCCAGGAACATGGGAGGTCTTTCCAACTGGTGAATTCTGCAATTTCTTTCTTTAGGGTTTTGAAGTTTTCATTGTAAAGGTCTCTTACTTTCTTGGTTAGGTTTATACCAAGGTATTTCATTTTTTTTAGGGTATAGTAAATGGGATTGTTTCTCTCAGGGCTTTTTCACTTCTTTCATTCTGGAGATATAGGAAGGCCATTGATTTTTGAATGTTTATTTTGTATCCTGCCACCCTGCTGAACTCCTGTATTAGTTCCAGGAGCTTCCTGGTGGAGTTTTTAGGATCACTCAGGTATAAGATCATGTCATCTGCAAATAGAGATAACTTGACTTCTTCCTTGTCGATTTGAATTCCTTTTATCTCCCTTTCTTGTCTTATGGCTTCAGCTGAGACTTCAAGTACAGTATTGAATAGAAGTGATCAAGGACCTCAATATAAGGCCAGAGACTATAAAAACCTTAGTTGAAAGGGTAGGGAATTCCCTTGACCTGATTGGACTAGGCCAACAGTTCCTAATTGGAAATCCAATAGCACAGTCAATACAACCCACACTCAAGAGATGGTATCTTATGAAATTAAAGAGCTTCTGTTCAGATAAAGAGATTGTAATTCGAGCACAAAGATAACCCACAGAATGGGAGAAAATCTTCATTAACCACATATCTGATAGAGCTCTATTATCCAGAGTCCACAAATAACTTAGAAAACTAAACACCAAGGAAACAAATGGCCCAATTAAAAAATGGACCTTGGAATGTAAAAGAAATTTTACCAGGAAAGAAATTGAAATGTCTAACAAATATCTTAAAAAATGCTCCACATCAGGGAAATGCAAATCAAAACCTCCCTATGATATCATCGGTCATGATGGCAAAAATCCACAATACAAACAATATGAAATGCTGGAGGGGATGTGGAGAAAAGGGATCTCTCCTACATTGCTGGTGGGAATGCAGGCTCACCTCGATAGCAACAAGCACAATCATGTTCATAGCAGCATTGTTTATAATAGCAAAGTCATAGAATCAACCCAAAATGCTCAACAGTTGATGAGTGGATAAGGAAAATGTACATTTATACAATGGAATACTACTCAGCCATCAAAAACGAACTAATGAAATTTGCCGGGAAATGGATGGAATTAGAAACAATTATATTGAGTGAAGTATCCCAGACACAGAAAATAAAGGCACCATATGTAGTCACTAATGAGTGGATCCTAGTACCAAATCCATTTAGTGACACACTCAGAGATAAATCTCTCTAATACCTACAGTAATTGCAAAGATTATAAGCAGAAAGGGAAGGGGAAGGAGGGCCGCGCCAGAAACAAGGAGAGAGGAGATCATGCTACAGCAGAGAAAATAGACCACCATCAAGGACTGCAAGTAAGTAATGAGACATCTGGTGGGCGCGCAGACTCTCCTTACTAGTCACTTGTGTCTGATGGGGTATGATCTTACCAAAAAGGAGGGCATAGAGTCTGGCAGATAGAAGGTAACCATCCTGCAAATGGGAGACTGACCCCCCCACAGTGGTCTCCTACTCTTATTCCATCTACCTTTGAATCTACTCTTATAATAAGACTCTATTTTAACAGCATTTTATCTCTGGCCAGGGGGTGATATCCAATACCCATCAGGATGGAGCCAAGGGCGGTGCAGGAGCAGCAAATCTGAAAAAAAAAAATCAGCAAACCCTAATTAGGAAAATCAGAGAGTCTACATCAACCACCTGGAATCAGGCCAGTCTAATCTCTCCCTATCCTAAAGCTCAGGAAAATTTGCAGAAGAGGGGACAGTGAGATTGTAAGAGCCTAAAGATGGGGAGGAGCAACTATATGCAAGATAGTCCATACAACTTAGGGCCAAAGTAATCATAATAGGAGTTTGCATGACTTGAGCAATTACCAACATATCATTGAACCCCCAAAGTCTAGCATGGATCATAGGCACTAGGATTCTTAAAGGCAAGGGATTAACAGCCACAATAGTGTTCCTATACTTAAGGCGAACACAAAAAAGAGCTCTAGGTAATGCCACTGAGTCCTTACACCTCATCAGAGAAGAGGACCCAGAGGGAAGTTTGACATGCACACTAAAGGATGCTCCAGGAATGGGGGGAGAGGGAGCACTGGGAGAAAGGGAGGGAGGGGGGAAAGGAAAGGTAAAAGGAGGGAGAAAACAAGGGGATCCAGGGAGGGGTGGAGGGAGGGGGAGGAATGGGGTACTTACCAACTTTGTATGAGTGGAAGAAATAAAAATAAATAAATGTGATTCAGTGTATAAATAAATGCAAGGGCAAAAATCACATGATTCTCTCAATAGATGCAGAAAAAGCTTTTGCCAAAATTCTACATGATAAAATACCTGCAGACAAGATGGATGAAAGGAAGACATATCAACATAATAAAAGCCATATGCAGCAAGCCTATAACAAGAATCATTCTAAATAGTGAAAAACTTAAAGGATTCCCACTTGGATCAGGAACAAGACAAGACTGCCCACTCTCACCACTTCTGTTCAATATTGGGGTTGAAGTATTAGCTAGAGCCATGAGAAAGAAGAGGGAGACTAAATGGATACAAAAAGGAAAGGAAAAAGTCAAGATATCCCGATTTGCAGATGACATGATTCAATAATTGAGAGACACTAAAAAATTCACCAGGATACTCCTGGAACTAGTAAAAAAATTCAGTATAATGGCAGGTTACAAAATTAATATTAAAAAATCAGTGGTTTTCCTCTACACTAAGGATGAACAAAGTGAGAAAGACTTAAAAGAAATGATTCCATTTACCATAGCTCCAAAAAAAAAAAAAAAAGAAATACCTTAGAAGAAATCTAACTAAGGATGTGTGAGAGACTTGTACAACCAAAACATTAAATCTCTAAAGAAAGAGATTATAGAAGGCATCAGAAAGTGGACTGTTCTTGGATCAGTAGAATTTACATCACAAAAATGAACATCCTACCAAAAGCAATATAGTGTAATACTGATCAAAATTCCAAGGTAATTCTTCACAGAAAATGAAAAAATTCATTTCAAAGTTCATATGGAAACATAGAAGGTCCAGGAGAGCCCAAACAATCCTAAATAATAAAAGCTCTACTAGAGGTATCACCATATTAGACTTTAATCAATATTACAAACCCATGGTAATAAAGACAACATGATAGTGGCACAAAAAAAAGATATAGACCAATATATTAGATTTGAAGACCCATATATAAGTCATACACCTATAGTCAAAAGTTTTTTGGCATAGGTGCCCAGAAAAACTATTGGGAAAAGGACCATCTTCAACAATTGGTGCAAGCAAAATTGATATGTACATGCAGAAGAATGAAATTTGACCATTATCTGTTACCCCACATGAATTCCAAATAGATCAAAGATCTCAATGTTAGAGCACAGACTATATAAACCCTAAGGAATACACTTGAACTCACTCGCCTTCATCAGCACTTTCTGAATAAGACCTCAAATACATAGGAAAGAAGACCAACACTCAACAAGTGGGATATCACGAAATTAAAGTCTTTCTGTTTGACAAAAGATACTGTTAACCAAGCAAAATGGCAACTCATGGAATGGAAGAAAAAATTTCACTAATTCCATATATGATAGAGCATTATATTCACAGTCCACAAAGAACTAAAAAAAAAAAAAAAAAAACACCAAAGAGATAAACAACCCAATTTAAAAAGGTCTTAGAATTTAAAAGAAACTTTTCTCAGGACAAAATTACAATGTTTTACAAATATCTTTAAAAAAATGTTCCACTTTTCAAGCCTTAAGGAAATTCAAATTAAAACTACCCTGAAATATCATCTTACCCCTATCAGAATGGCTAAAATCCAGAACGGAAACAGTAACAAATGCTGGTGAGGATTCAGGGAGAAGGTAATTCTCATACATTGCTGGTGGGAATGCAAACTTGTACAGCCCCTTTGGAGATTAATACAGAGTTTCCTAAAAAAGTTAAAAATTGAAATACCATATGATCCAGCTATACTACTCCTGGGAATATTCCCAAAGAAAGTCATGTCTTATTATAAAGACACTTGTACACCCCATGTTCATTGTAGTTCTATTCACAATAGCAAAGAAATAGAATCTGTCTAAATGTCAAATGGATAATGAAAGTCTCATAATATACACAATAGAATACTATTCAGCTATCAAGAAAATGAATTAATGAAATTTGCTGGTAAATGGATGGAATAGAAGGAATTATACTAAATGAAGCATCCCAGACACAGAAAGACAGATATCACATATTTTCCTTTACAAGTGGATACTAGCATTAAACCTTCAAAATGACAAACTCAATGGAAACTTCTATAACATCCACAAACTACAAAGGAATATAAGTCAGGGGGCAAAGGGGAAGAGGATCTCAGAGAAGTGGAGACAAAAGAACACAAGCAACTAAATTAAAAGGCTATTATGGAAGAGAAGTCTTAAAGGGGAGGGAGTAATGTGATAGGTCTTCTTAAGCAGTGAGGAAGGAGGAGAAAAGGCAAGTGGCTCAGGGGAAAAAGAAGGCTCAAGGGTCTCACCTAGTAATGGATGCTGAAAACTACTATAACTCTAGTGGAAAAGATCCAGGGAAGCAACAGTAGCGTGTAAGACCTATGGGTGTAATCGATTACTCTCTGAATGGGTTCTAAACTTCCTCTTATTGTCAGGGAACTCATGCCTGATATTGTAAGCCTACCCAAGTAACAATAAAAAGGAAAAAAATAGACTCCATGCCAGAAAAGACGTCTTAGTGTTAACTATACAAACTTGATAGTAAACTACCATCTAAACGCTTCTTATTTAACCCTTAGATAAGAAAAAGTCTCAGAGCTCAACCAAGATGCAACATATTTTAACGGAAGACTAGTAAGGGAAAAATTACAACAGGCCAGAGTGCAAGAATATCAGTGACTCTGGAAAGTTCAGTCCTAATTAGCCCATCAAAATCTTTTCCCACCCCAAGGTTCAGGAAGCCTTGCACCGGATCTGTATGTGAAAAATTCTCAATAAAAAATTTAAAAAATGAATTTCACAGCTGTCCATAAGGCATTAAGTAGGAAACTATAAATAGAAATCACAGAGAGACAACACTAAACATGCTTTTAGCATCTGAAATTTAGAATCTTGTTGTTAGCAAAGTTGTAGAACCTGGAAATTTCTTACACAGGTGATAACAAGTGGAAACAAAACAATGACTTTGGAAAGCAGCTTGGTAATCATTTTTGAAAGTCAATAATGTAGCTTATATACAACCCTAGCTACTTCTACACATTTGCACAGAAGTGATTAAATTGTATGTCATACAAACAATTTTATGGGACTATTTGTGTTATTATATGTGGAAACTATCCTATTTATAAAGCCATTCATATATATGCATATATACAAATATACATATGTGCACAGACATGTATGTGGGGTGAAGAAGGAGATTTATAGGAATAGGGGAAAGGAGAGATCGTAGAAATGAGCAGTAAAAGGATAAAGATGGTAAAAATACATTACACTTGAAAGAAATTGTCTTTGTGAAGTCCAACACTATGCATGCTAAATATACACCCCCAAAAAATCTACTCTAAGAACACAGAGTATGCTGTCAAATATTTTGCCAATCGCCCTTCCTCTTGCAGGACCACTAAATTTTCCAGAACTGGTCTTCTACCACCCACTTAGTGTTTAAATTTTCAGTATCCTTTCAATAAATAATTTTTTTTCTAAAAAATTTCAGGGGTGGGGAAAGGAAAGGGAAGAGGGGGAAGGGAGCTAGGAGGTTCAGAGAGGGGTGGAGGGAGGTAGGAGACTGGTGTACCTATTAAGTCTGTATGAGCAGAAATAAATAAATAAATAAATAAATAAATAAATAAATAAATAAATAAATAAATAAATAGACATTATGGAAGTTGTAGAGTGTAGCAACTAAAGAACTGTGTTTGGTTTCTCATAACTATGGTCTGAGGTAAGACAGGGCGTATAGTGTGTGTTTGCTTTAGGCAACTCAGAACTGATGGTAAGCCTCAGATGCTGAGTCCTAACCTGACCCTTATTTTGTCCTCTCAATAAATGTTTGTTTACCAGTTATCTGCTTCCTCAACTATATAATAAGCAGGGTGTGATGTATTTTGATGGCTTCTGCATCCATACAATTATAAACTCCACAAAGTAGGTGCTCATTAAATCTTAATAAATGAGTGATTAGATTTTATTGCTCCTTGTAGAATATTTACCCGGAAAATTTACAGTCTTGATGGCAAAAGTCCTCAACTCAAATTCACTGGCTTCAAGATTCTCTTTATAAAAAAAAAAAAAAAGATTCTCTTTCTAGGGTGTGTGTGTGTGTGTGTGTGTGTGTGTGTGTGTGTGTGTGTGTGTTCGTGTGTGTAATGGGTGAGTGTGTGAATGGGATTACGTGCATTCCACTGCACACATATGGAGGTAGAGGACTACCTTTTGGCATTGTTCCTCACTTTTTCACTTTACTTAAATCTGGGTCTCTTCATGCTTCTGGAAATTTTTTGGTTTCCACCTCCCATTTCTCAGAGGGTGGGATTATAGACCTTATCCCATTACATCTGACATGGGATCTGGGGAATCTTAACTCAGGTCTTCAAGCCTGTGACAGGCATATTAGCCATAGAGCCATCTCTCCAGTCCCAAGATTTTCTATTTTTAAAAGCAATTTGTAAGTTTTACTACAATAATCTTAAGTCAGTTCAAATAATTCATTTACTGTGTCATATAATGTCTGTCCATTCACTGATCCTATGTAATTTAATGAGGAAGATGATATCATATGATTTTTATTTAGGAATGCCAAACTCTACATTTTTTTCTTAGAATGAAATCTAACCATCTGAAGATTTGCCCAGATAAACTAACAGAGATGAAAACGATTGATTCAGATTGAGTTCCTCGCAGTTAGATGGAAATGTGTTCATGAAGTGATCTATTATTGCTTATTCAAATAACCCCAATCAACAGAGATTGAATGTAGAAAACTGATGACAATTGCCTTTCTTTCTTTAGGGACTCAGCTTACCATATGGAGAAGTGAGGAGCTGGTGTGTGTGTGTGTGTGTGTGTGTGTGTGTGTGTGTGTGTGTGTGTGTTTTGTATACCCTTGGCAAGTTGTTGAAAGGGTGGGGTCGTCTTAATAACAACATTCTCCATACATGCCATAAACATTTGGTAATCAAAATAAGTCATTAAGCCCTTGCTCTAAGTGGCTCATAATCTGATGATTTTTACATACTTCAGCATATATTTATATTTAATCCATTTTGCACATGAATACTTCCTTGATAGTACCTTTTCACCTGAAAAAATGGGTCCCATATTTTCCAGGATTTGCAAATTTAGCTTTTTTGCATGGGTATGGGGTAGGTGGCGACATCCAAGAGACCTCCATTGATGCTGGATGATGATGATGATGATATGATAATGATGTTGATATAATTTGAGACCATCACTGTAAAAGAATTCTGATATTTCTTCCTTTTGAGTTTCAACTGAAACCTTGCTATGCATATTCTTTCAACTGAACAAACATGTTATTTTCCAGATATCTAAAAATAAACAACTGAAGAAAATTTGATTGGCAAAGGTCACTTCTAATGGCAGTAGTTAGTTGACCCTTAAAATCAGTCTATTTTCCTAATTATGTCTTGTTTTGTGAAAGGTAATGAAACCATTTAGTGGATTAAGGTCAACATATTTTAAAATGAAACAGAATGTATTGCTCAATATATTATATACCATTTATGTATAATTGATCAATTATAACTCAATTAAGCTGAAAAAATTAAAAGAAAAAGAGTAAAACTATAGAAAAGACCAGAGCACATTATACTTAGTAAAACAGGTAAAGTTTCCTGTAATCCTTTTTGTATAACCTCAGCTATATGTGTGCTCTCCCTGAGTGTGATGAAATCCATTTTAATTAAAATGGGACAGATCCAAATGTTTGAAAGGCCATCCTGAATTGCACAGGTTTAACTAATCACATGAGATTTACAACGAATGATGGCTAATGTCATGTTCCCAGATAAGTGAAGAAATACTACTCTGGGTAAGGGTGATTTGGGATGTTACTATTGTTATCAGTAGACAGTAAACAGACAAGTAGACAGTCCCCACCTACTGTGACTTCATCCGACAAGCTGAAAGTCTGAGGAGAACAAGAAAACTGACCCTTCCGTGAATAAAAGAGAGTTTCTGCTGCAGGACTACTTTCCAACTTGGACATTTATATGTTTTCTCACCTTTGGACTCAGACTCAAAAGGGTGTTGATTTTCAAACTAGAACTATGCCTTTACCAATCCTGGGACTCTACCTTGTTGACTCACAATACCATTATTGAAGTTTAATTGTGGGAGCCAATTCCTTGTAATAAATTTCTTCCTGTATAGATTGATGCTTTTCTTTTTTTCTGGAATGCCAGGTAGTAATCTTGATCTGCTTTTTCTGGCAAAAAGTATGGTAAAGTAGCATTCTGAAAAGAGCTCCCAAACTATGTGATGATAAAGAAACATCATTGCTGTGATTATGTAGTTATAAAGCATACTTGTATTAGATATATAGATGATCTTGGTGGGCCTAATCTTTTCTGTGAGACTGAGAGAGTTTTCTGTAGCTGTGGATAATAAAGGAAGTCAATGAGGTGAGTGTTCGGGAGCCATGGGGTCCCCATGACAGCTCTTGTACCCACTATGACATGAAAACCTGAGAACTGATGACATGAGAGGCTCTTAGAGAGCACTGTGAGTGGTCTCTGAAGCTGAGAGTCGTGCCTGACTCACTACCAAGAAACAAACACAATAGCCAGCTCTCTACCTGCAGGGACCCCAGTTCTGGCAGAACTGGTTGAGATGAAAAGTAAATTCTTCCCGGAGCCTTCGCTGGCACCTTGACTTCAGTCTGGTGAGGCTTCAAGGACAGAGTATTCCAGGGCTTCTGACTTCCAGAGCTACACTAATAAATGTGTGCTTTTTGTGCGTAAATTGGGGGTAAATTGGTACATAGCAATAGAAACTCAATGTGCACAGCCATTGAGATGTGCTTTTTGTGTCAGCATTAGCAGAAATTATAGGGCTCAGTCATTGGCATGAAGGGGTACACTTTTGCAGGGTACACTTTTGGGCTAGCAGGGATAGTGACTCAAGGGTCTGTGGGTCTGGAAGTGGCCATCCTATTACAGTCTCTCCCTTGTGGTAGGGGATAGGGTTACTCGGAGGTCAGTCCTGGGTTATCGTTCTAGGATTCCAGAAGAGGTGTAATGAGCACCTAATTCTCCATGGTAGATCAGTTCCTGTTTAAATATGAACTGATTTCCATTATAGTGTTGAATTTGGCCTATTGCACCTGTAAATCTGTTTCATTTGTTAAATGCAGTGACATTTGTCAGATTATTTAAGTGTGAAAAGTTGACAACCTCATGAAACTTGCTCTTTTTAAAAAATTTAAATTTATCTCTTACGCTCATAATAACTAGATAGTTACAGGATACAGCGAGCTATGCTTCCCTCAGTTGGTTTTGATGACACTTTATTCCCCTAGTTTCCTTTCTCATTTTCCTTGAATTTTAGTGGCTTCTTTCCATCCCAAAACCATGTGGTGCTCATCTGTTAGTTGGAGACTATGTGTGAGCAAAGTTCAGGGGCCACTTTGAGAACTGATCAGTAGACATTGTCCCCAAGGACTTGCCAACACGGAACAACACAGATGTGATTAAAAAAAATTCTGTGTCATAAATGGGCATGTATTCCGAACAAAGCCTACAGAAGAAATCTGTAACACCAGGTGGGTAGAGAGGGATAGTGCCTGGGGAGAATCTACAATAATGAGTAGATAAGCCAGCCAGAAAAGATAGTCCAACCAGACAGAAAAGATAAAAGGTGTCATATTTGACATTGTGTCACATTAAAGAAATATCAAGGAGTTTTCTGTGTCTGGGTATTAGTTGAAAATTGGGCATTTGTGGAGAAGTGATTTGTAAGAAGGTAACATGAGAGTTAAGATCAGAACAGTGGGTGATTTTTCAAGATCTGAGAACTTCATATAAGGATGAAGTGGCAGAGATGGTAGAGTTATTTGCAGTAATGTTTCCGAGGTGTTAGGAACACCTAGTGTCCATTGACCTTGGCTTGGAGAGGTGTGAAACCATTCAACCACGCTGCTGTTGGAAGAGTGGTACACGTAGGAGTGACTGTAGCAGGCATGTTAGATGTGGCAGTGGTGAGCAAGTACGCCATGATTTGGTTTCCTCACAGAAATAGTAAGAAAGATGTCAGATTAGAGGCAGGAAGGGGTTGGGAACAATTGGAGGTCTGCAGAGAAAGTGTTGTTTTTCCCAATCATACTGGCTGTTGGCACAGATAGGAAGAGGGTTAAATGATGTTCTTACTGTTGTCCAAGCTTCATCTTTGCACAGATGATTCCATCTACCTGGAATGCCCGGCTTACCTTGTTGACTCATATTTCAACTCAGGCTTCTCAAGCTTTCCAGGTGGAGTTAATTACCCTCTTGGAGTTATGAACTACTCTGTCCATCTTTCCATTGGATAGTTGCCAGGCTGTGATACTTTGCTTCCTTGCCTCTCTAGCTAATCTGGCCACACCTTCACCTGTCAGTTTGGTGATCTCCATTTCTAGCATGATACTTGGCCCATGGTTGGCATTCATTAACTGCCTAGTGAGTTGAACTGAATTCCATGGAGAGAATGAGTGGAAATAATTGGCTGGAAGAAGTGGGGTCTAGAGAAAGAAAGCATGGTGACACTGAGAACCAAGCCTGGCATCTCTGTAAGGAAGGGAGATCCTGTTCCCAAAGGTAGGCACTTTATAGCAGTGAAGTCAAATTTGCCATGAGGCTGAATCAGGTCAGTAGGACTCACTCCTTTGGAGTTTGTCTTGAGGATAAAAATAATTTATACACCCAGAAGAGTCTTGTGAGTAAAGATACACTAACCAACGCAAGGTATTGTTTTTTTAATAATCCATGACAAGATGATAGAAATGTGTTGAGTTTTCAGTGAAACAAAAGCAGAGCAAGGGTGGTTAAGGATAAAAAGAAAGATCATCGCTATGATCTTCTTATTTAGGCATTCTACTCTTGAAAGTTTCTGTGAAAGATTTTTATCACAGGGCCTCTCACAGTTTCTGAACCAAGAGTCCTGATGTGACCTACTTTCTCAGCCAGGTGGTATTATAGACAAAAGTATCAGCAGTTCTGTAGGAGGTGGGAGTATGGAAGTGCTGAGCTCACAGGCTGGTGTCACCATGCACGTGTTTGTGAACTAATTGCTGGCATCAAGGAGAAGCCAAACTTCTACAACATTCCAGTGTTCAAGGGAACTGGCATTCCATGTTAGTGTCACACTGTTGGCAATGACAATTCCAAAGCAATAAAGAACTAGAATCTTAATATCAACAGAAGGTAGTATTGCCTTAACCATCCAACACAAGTTCTAATGCTTAATGTATATTTTAACGATTCATATTTTTCTCTTCCCTTGAGCTCCATTTTTAATATTTTGTCTATTTTTCTGGGAGGCAGGGAGAAAGAGAGTGAGAAAAAGGAGGTTGCATGCATGATACAGTGCACATATCCATGCAGAGGTCAGAGCACAGCTTTCAGAATTTGGTTCTCTTTTTCCATCATGTGGCCTTCAGAAGATCAGTGGTTTTGCATGCAAGTGCTTTAAAGCAGCTGAGTCATCTTGCCAGCACTGTGTTTTTAAGGGCAGGGTCACATGGTCGTCACTCCAAGTACTCGTCTTCTGAAAGCCACTCAGCAACTTTGAGTTTTATGGAACCATCTATCTATTCATCCTCTATTTCCAGAAACCAGAACTCTGGTACATTGCTACAATAGCTTAGCTTTCAAGTTCTCTAACTTTTGAATTCCCATAGTTTTAACTTTCAGGTACTTAGAAACCTTCTTCAAGGGTTATTCTCTGAGCTCTGTTACCACCCAGAAGGAGTGCTCCAACTCTGGAGTCTGAAACCTAATGTCTGAGTCTCTCAAAGGAGCTTGGCTGACCAGATAGTTGGCTCCCTTAACATACAACTCCTCTTACAATGGTGGTGGTTTCTAAGTCCCTCACACCAGTTTCTCTCTGTCACTCTTTTATCCCACAGCTTCTCATCTCATACTCGATCACTTCCTTCTAGCTTCTTCAGACCTTTTCCTACTGTAGTCTACATACCCACAGTATGTATATATCATTCCTTGTAATTCTGAATTAACCTAGAGCACAATAAAAGCTTCCAGACTCAACCAGAAGGTCCCTTTGGCCAATTCCCAGGAGATTTCACTTTATTTTAAGAGCCATGCTCCAAAAGATTGCAGTCTCATTGAAACCTGAAAAATATCTTAATTTGCTAAGAGGTCAGACCTTGAAAGTGTTAAAATAATGTAACAAGAATAACCTGGGAGGCCACTGGGCTTGGGATCAGGAGCTGGTGGGGGGGGAGGGAGTCTAGCACACTGAAAGCTTACACAAGCAAACTAAAGCCCAACTCAGTGCAAAAGGTCATAATCCAGGCAAGCAAACTTTAGTGTGGCCAATCACACAAGCAGGCAACAATAACAGTCTCTTTCTGCTGGAGTGGTTCAAATGAGGGCACTGCTCTGCTTGAATTGATCAGATTCTCCTTTCAGCTTGCTTCTGTATTCACAAGGACCTCCAGACCTGCCCTCTGGCACAGTCCAGAACCCCTTCTGGTTTGGAAGAGCTGACATGTCAGGAGAGTCATGAAGGGAGGGAAGCACTGTCCTGTGAGGGAGGAGACGTGGAATGGTAGAGTGTAGAGAAAAAAGATTCTCAGTTACAATAATGGAATGCTACTGTATTATTATTCATGTGTTTCCCTATATGGAGCCTAAGGAAAATGATTTTTTTATTAGGGTTAAATACACAGAGAAATTCATGTAATTTAAAAGAGTACCCGAAAGAGTAAGTTTCTATCCTAGTCTTGTCCTTTCTTATTCTTCTCCAGAGATAACCACTCTACCAGTTTTCAGTCTTTTCTCCTAAACTCTTAAGTGTGTATACAAATATAAATACATGTGCAAATCTATTTGAAGTCTGTTGCAGTCAGCCTGCAAGGTTGCTGAAAAGTGACTATCAAAAGTTTAAGAGAACAAGGGGTTTATTTTCTCTTATGATTACTGGTTACAATTCTTAGTCCAGCTTGACAGGAGAGCACGCACCAACACCAGGGCTGAGGGAACTGGCCACACCATCACCACATAACAGCTGAGAAATGGACGATCCTTATTTGCCAGACCAGCATCTGGCCAAGTAAACAGAAGGATGCTAACTCTCTCAACCAGTTCTCCATGATTTATTCCAGAGCCTAATCTCACCCACCATGGGTTGGACCTTCCTCATCAGCTAGACAATCTCTTGCAGGTTTGCTCTGGGCTTAACTCAACCACTAATTCTTCACAAATGTGCCCAGAGCACAAATCCTCAACTGTCAAGTTGACACCTGTGCTTAACTATGACAAAGTCTAATACGTTTCTTTAACTTTAAACATAGCTGGTTACATCATGTCACCAGAAGCTCTATTTTAGCTCATTATTATTTTGGTGTGATAAGAACATTTAAGATTTTTAAGTGTTCTTCTTAAATTTTTAAGTGGTTGGGAGGGAGAGGACCGAGGTACCTATTGAGCTAGTATGATTGGGGAAAAATAAATAAATAAAAATTTAAAAAAATTTTAAGTGGTTAGTACAGTGAGTCATTTTGTTAAACATTTTATTTATTTAGTGTATTGTGTGTGTGCGCACATACATGCATGTGCATGCGCACACACGCACGTCTGTCTGTCTGTCTGTCAGAGGACACTATGTGTTCCTGAGAAGGGCCAAGGGTAATTTTGGGGATCATCCTGGATCACTTCTACCTCCTTCTTGCTCAGCTCTGGGATTTCACAGATTCTGCCCTCCAGGGTCGGAAGTACAGTCTGCCACCATTTCCACCTGCTTTTTTTTTTACATGGACCTGGAATTTGAACTCTGGACCTTCTGCTTGGGAGGCAGAGTCTTAACCCCTGAGCCAGCTTTTGGGCCCCAAGTCATTATTTTTAAACTGCTATATAGTATGCCTACTATAACTATGTGGCATTTATCTCAGCAGTCCCCTACAATGAATATTTCATCTGTGTCTAGTTTATTGCTATTTCTAGTATTGCTGCCGTGAAAATCCCAGTACATATGTCGTACACCAAAGTCCAGGAGAGCAGATGGTACAGCCGAAACTCAACTCAAGAGTTCAATAACAGGGAGACTATTTACACAGGTGCTGGCAGGATTAATGCAGCTAACAATAAATTGCTAAGCCCTTCAGCACTAGCAGCAGTGAGTTGCCTCAGCTATTCCTAGGATGCAAGGGACAGGGAGGAAGTAGTATTACTAGTTTATTCCCCAGAAACATGGCGAATAAGCTTGATCTCTGTCTTCTGCTCTCTGGGTTCCTGCCAGTCCTTGCTAGCTATTCTACTCAAAAGGCAGCCAAAACAGGAGAAATCCCAAGAGAGGCAGTCCAGAGTCCGGCAGACAGAGGAGAGCTGCAAATAGATTTGGCCAACTGAAGACTAACCACTTTAAGACGTTTTCACACAAATATGCCATATACATGATAGGATTTTGCTTGGAGATGAAATTTCTGTGTGAAGTGCTAGCTAACCCTACCCATGGCGGTTCTCCTTCTCTTTCAGGATAGCATGATGATGAGTTATTTATGTGCATGGCTGCTCAAAGTAAAGACCACATTTCCCAGGCTTCCTGGCAGGTGCTAGGAGGAAGTGTCATGTGACAGCTTCTAAGAAACTGGTCCGGCTTATGCAATTGAGTTGTGGTAGGGAGCTGTGGCTGGAAGGAGCCAGGTTCCTGAGGACTCATCAAGCAAAAGATGACCTACCAATCCCAAACTTACATACTTTCAAATTGCATTTATTTGAAGAGATATTAATTTGCTTTATCTGTAATTATTTCTTGCGCTGTAAAGCAAAACCTAATCTCAACATATAATGAGTATAAACTTTTGCACTTTTGCTGAACGATAAGTTTTAGAATTTAAAATCCTTCATTGATAAATAAGAGTTGTATCTGTTCAAGACATTTACTGTCAATGTACACAGTTTTCTTGCTACCAAATTAATCAACACATCCATAATTACTCATAGTTCTTCCTATTTTGAGCTCATATGTGCATGAAATGTGTGTGGTACAGTGAATTTCTGGGCTTGAGTCTCAGCTTCCCTGCTACACATGTGATTTCCAAATTTTTTTTAAAAAGTTTTGTTCCTAGGTTTTCTTACAGGGCTAATAAATACATTTTGGATTTTACATAGTAAAAATGCCCCTTTTACACTTAATGTCACCTTATTAGGAAGAAATTTCTCACCGTGGATTATAAAAGTAATACCTTATGTTTATGTTTGCATAAGTATACATATTTGTATAAATATAAATTTTATGTATATAAAATATTTTATATAAGTCAATTTTTTCCATCTGGAATTTAATTTTGGGTAGAGAATGAGGAACAAAGGGTGATTAAGTCTGTAGACAACTTAGTTGGAGGCTGACATACAAGCAGTCCTCTAGTCCTGGAAAAATTATGATTTATTCCAATCCACAGAAGATACCTTTCAAAAACAGTATACTGTGAACCATCAGCCACACAGATCATTGGTAGGTTTGTGCCCTCTTGGTTTGTTGCTGATGGCATGTTGTGTTTCCAGGAGAAGATGTACTGTAATTACCAGTTTGCAGAATTGCCTTTCACATGTCATACACATGCTATTTACTTCAGTAGTAGACAAGATTTTTTTTCCTCTGCCACTAAAGCCATCTTGCTGTCTGTTTCCAGGTCAGAGACAATGCCGAGGAATTCCATGTGTGTGTTGAGGATACCCATCTGAACTTAGACAGTCAGGTAATGTCCATGTACCATGGCCAAGAAAGACTGGAGCCAGCAAGCTGAGTCAGGACCTGCCACTAGGTTCTCTCTCTCTTTTTTTTCAATCATACAAGCTTAATAGTTACCCCTGTCCCTTCCTTCCACCCCTCCCCAGTCCCCCTTGTACCCTCCCCCCTTTTCCCCTTCCTTTCATCTCCTCCCTCCCTTTCTCTCAGTGTCTCCCTCTTCCCCCCTTCCCATTCCCTGGAGCATCCTTTAGTATGAATGTCAAACTTCCCTCTGCATCCTCCACTCTAGTGAGGTGTAAGGACTCAGTGGCATTGCCCAGAGCCCTTTTTTGGGCTCCCCTTTAGTATGGGAACACTATTATGACTCCTAATCCCTTGCCTCTAAGGATCCTAGTGCCTGTGATCAATGCTAGACTTTGGGGGTTCATTGACCTGTCAGTCATTGCACAGGTCATGCAAAGTCTAATTATAGGTTCTCTTTTTTTAAGGCAGTTGCTTCAGTCACGTTTGCCTTCATGGTTGAACAGAACTCTCTGGCTTGCACTTACATTCCATGACTATTGGACAGACAGGCCAATAATTTAATTTATTTTACGTTTTTGTGTTTTGGTTTCTCATCCATTAGGTGGGGATTATGACACAGTATGGGGTTAACTGAACAAATATGTAGAGAGAACTTAAAATAACCTGGCAGCAAGTGATCCGGAAATGGTAAAGAAGCTATCACCTAATATCTGCAATACAAAATTATTCCCCTATGTCTTCTCCTAGGGCCTTACAAATTCATTTATAGAAATACAATGCTTAGACCACTTTTACAATAGCAAAGTCATGGAATCAACCCAAATGTCCAACAGTTGACAAGTGGATAAGGAAAATGTAGTACATTTATACAATGGAATACTACTCAACTATCAAAAATGATGAATTAATGAAATTTGGTAGAAAATGGATGATGCGATTTGCCGGGAAATAAATGGAATTAGAAACAATTATATTGAGTAAAGTATCCCAGATACAGAAAATTAAGGCACCATATGTAGTCCCTAATGGGTGGATCCTAGTACCAAACCCACTTAGAGACACACTCAAAGATAAATCTCTGTAATACTTACAGTAATTGCAAAGATTATAAACAGGAGAGAAGGGGAAGGAGGACCACACCAGAAACAAGGAGAGAGGGGATTATGCTACAGCAGAGATAATAGGCCACCATCAAGGACTGCAAGTAAGTAATGAGACATCTGGTTAAGCTCACAGACTTTCCTTCCTGGTCACTTGCAACTGATGGGGTATGATCTTACCAGAAAGGGAGGGCATAGTCTGGCAGATAGAAGGTAACCATTTTGCAATGAGAGACTGACCCCCCCCCCCACAGTGGTCTTCTACTCTTATTCCATCTACCTTTGAATCTATCCTTATAATAAGACTCTATTTTAACAGCTTTTTATCTCTGGCCAGTGACATCCAATACCTATCAGGATGGAGCCAAGGGCATTACAGGAGCAGCAAAACTGAAAAAAAAATCAACAAACCATAATTCGGAATATCAGAGACTCTATATCAATCACCTGGAATCAGGCTTGCCTAATCTCTCCCCATCCTGAAGCTCAGGGAAATTTGCGGAAGAGGGGGCGGTAAGATTGTAAGAGCACAAGGATGGGAGGAGTCAAGATATGCAAGATACTCCACACAAGTTAAGGCTGAAGCAATTATAATAGGACTCTGCATGATTTGCGCAACGACCAACATATCATTGACCCCTCAAAGTCTAGCATGGACTAAAGGCACTAGGATCCTTAGAAGCAAGGGATTAATAGTCACAATAGTGTTCCTATACTTAAGGGGAACACAAGAAAGAGTTCTAGGAAATGCCACTGAGTCCTCACACCTCATCAGAGAGGAGGACCCAGAGGAAAGATTGATATACATATTAAAGGATGCTTCAGAGATGGGGGGAGGGGCACTGGAAGAAAGGGAGGGAGGGGGGAAAGGAAGGGGAAAGGGGGGGAGGGAGCAGGGAGGTCCAGTGAGGGGTGGAGGGAGGGAGGGGACAGGGCTACCTATTACGTTTGTATGAGCGGAAAAAATAAATAAATTTAAAAAAAAAAGAAATACAATGCTTAGGATAAAACTTTTAACATGTAAGTTTATAGTATAATAAAATTTTCAGTATTTGAAAGAAAAAATGTGAGTTTGTGAATAATATCACTGTTAACAGAATAATGCATTTGGTTTGAAATGTCACCTTCGTCAAGCCCGACATTTGCATATGTGTTTGAGGCTGGCTGGGGATTCTCTGTCATGCTTCACTCATGTGGCTTAACCATATTTGCTGTATAATGTGTACAATAATCTGACAGCTTTTCTAGTTCACTAATTTGATATTCTTGTGTAGAATTTCTTTTCTGGCAAAACTTCAATTTTTCTATATCTACAAAAATCTTAGAACCAGCTGCTCTGAATCTTTAAAATTAATATTTTCTTGGGGTTGCAATAATTTATATATTTATCTAGAGAGAATTGACAGTCCGTATATCATTAATTTTTCATAGTCCAATAAAAGAAATAATTCTCTATTTCTATTCAAGCTGTTTTTATTTTATTTTTAAGTATATCAGGATAGTGCTAAGGTTTTTATGGTAGTGTTTTGTTTTGAATTGTTAGAAAAAAAGAAAGGGTCTCTGGGGAGAAATGGCTCAAGGGTTAAAACTCTGCCTTTCAAGCAGAAGGTCCTGAGTTCAGATTCCAGGTCTCACATACAAAAGCCAGTCAGAAATGCCAGCGGCCTGCACTTCTGGCCCTGATGGGCGGAGCCTGGTAAATCCAGAGCAAAGCAAGAAGAAGGTAGAAGCAATCCAGGATGATTCCCAAAGTCATCCTTGGCCCTCCACAGAGACACATGTGTCCTCTGATACACACACACACACACACACACACACACACACACACACACACACCTGCGCACACACTCTAAATGAATGAATAATTAAAAGAAACAAAGAAGGGCCTCCTTACAGTGTACACTGACCTAGTGTTGTCTCGTTAGTCTAGCCTAGCCTTGAATTGATGATGACCCCGCTTTGGCCTGAGCGCTCTCCTGTGTGCTGGGATTGCAGGTGTGTACTGCCAACACCTAGCTAAAGCTTTTTAAAAGTCATTTTCATGTAATTCTTGTCATGTTTATACCTGTTTGCCTTCTTTCTTGCCTCTCTCCTTCCTGTCTTTTCTTTCTCCTTCCTCCCTCCCTTCTTCCCCTGCTTCCTTCCTCCCTTTCTTCTTTCCTTTTTCCCTCCTTCTTCTCCTTCCTTCCCTCCCTCCATCCCTCCCTTCCTTTATTCCTTCCTTTTGTCCTTCCTCTCCTTCTGCCTTTTTTCCTTCTACAGTAAATAGTACCAATTCTTTATTGTCTTTTCTATTATTTCTTGTTTGTGTTATGGGAAAACTACCAGTTGTCTCTTTTTGAATCTAGGTCCTGTAATTGTAAAAGAGTCTTCTAATCCTCCTTCCCTTGTTGCAATGATACATAATTACCATATGCTAGAAGCAGACAAGCTAAATTAACAGAATACCTGTTTTAGGAGGTCCTAGAGGAGAAAGTAGCCTGGAGGGGAAATGGGAGAAGAAATGATTGTGACTGAGGAAAAGGCTGTGTATGAGGTGGCTGGGGTGGTACTTGCAAAACAAGCTAATCAGGAACAGCACAAATGAAAATATAACTGTACTCTGGAAATTTATGGTGTTGGATAACTTCATTGCTTTAATAAGTAAATTAAAACTAGATAAATGAATAACTGATATGAAAAGACACACATTAAAATCGAAATTACTTCCAAAACTGAAAATAAATATCATTAAGAGAAGAATAATATAAAAACTAATTTATTGGAAAAAAATCCAGGATAAAATCTTTAAAGTCAAACTAGTGTTTTGTGAATAAAAATTCAAATAAACAAATGAAATTACTAAAAGATAATAATGGCTATATTCTTTAATAAATAAAAAACTCCCATATTTGTGTTAATAAATAAATTATTTCTGAGAAAATATAAATGAATAGAATTGATTCAATAAAATAGAAAATTGATTTGCAGATAATCATGGATGAAATTCATTTAATTAAACAATTTTTTCAATAAAGATTCTGTGACATCCACTCAAGAAACAACAAAGTAACATGTTGGTATAACCTCATTGAGGAGTCAGATTGCCTGGCTAGGATCTATTTAACAAATACATACATATTTCATTCTTACTCAGTGCCAATCAAGGACCAAAAATTTCACAAACATTAATACACATAATCTTCCTAAAACCCTGTGAGAGAAGGACAACAATCATTTTCATTTTATAGATAGAACATTGCGGATGGGTGGCTAAGGAATTTATTTGGTGACATATGATGGATTGGAGAAGAATAAAACAGTGGACTAAGACTTGTACAGAATACCAAGATCGGATCTGCCCTCTGTCAGTTCTATCTGTATGACCTTGGCAAGAATTTAATCCTTTTTTGGGAGGAGTCATGATATACAAGATACTCCACACAAGTTAGGACCAAAGCAATTATAATAGGACTCTGCATGATCTGCGCAATGACCAACATATCACTGACCCCTCAAAGTCTAGCATGGACTAAAGGCCCTAGGATCCTTAGAAGCAAGAGATTAATAGTCACAATAGTGTTCCTATACTTAAGGGGAACACAAGAAAGAGTTCTAGGAAATGCCACTGAGTCCTCACACCTCATCAGAAAGGAGGACCCAGAGGAAAGTTTGATATACACATTTAAGGATGCTTCAGAGATGGGGGGAGAGGGCACTGGGAGAAAGGAAGGGAGAGGGGAAAGGAAGGGGAAAAGGGGAGAGGGAGCAGGGAGGTTCAGAGAGAGGTGGAGGGAGGGAGGGGACAAGGGTACCTATTAAGTTTGTATGAGCAGAAAAATAAATAAATAAAAAAAGTTAAAAAAAAAAGAATTTAATCCTTTTTGACTCCGTTTCCTAAAACAGAACATCAGATATGTAAAAAGACCACTCTAAATGACAAACAATAATGAGAAGCAAATATAATCACTTCCATGACCAAATTGAGTTAAAAAGAGGAATTCAAGAATTTTTTTACTTATCACCTTAACAAATACAATAATAAACATGCAGAACATAATGCAATCATCCCAACAGATCGTAGTAGCACTTCTAAAGAACAACAACAACAAAAATAAGCAAACAAAACCCCAGATAAACCTTAGAGAGTTAAGTAGCAAATAGATCCTAAAGATGATGAGGAACGTACATTAAATGAGCAGCCAACACAATATTCCATGGTAAATTAATTGGGTCTCTGTTTACTGAACATAAAACCCACCCAGGGAGTTTGTGAACTGCTCCAAAAACAGACTGACAGACTCCAGTCCAGTCAAACTAGAATCTCAGGAGTTTGCAACTCCAGGAGCAAAGTAGAACCATCTGGTCTAGAAGAAAACTAGTTAAAATGAAGAACTAACCCAGATGCAAACTAAAACATTTTTTATTAACATTATTTTGGAAATTCTGGTCATATGCCAAAACAAGAAAAACTAAAAATAGGGAGCCATAAAATCATTGCTTAGAACCAATGTGATTATATACTAGGAAAACACCAGGAGAATAAACTGAAAACATTTGAAGAATTTTTTAGAGAACTTATTCATCTGCAGAGGGAGTTTTCCAACAACAGCTGTAATGGCGCAGAGTAGAAAATGTAATGATAAAAATTTAATTTCGATTATTAGCAAAAAGAAAGTAAACTAAAAATATATACAGAACTGAGATAAAGGCTATGGTAAAACTTAGTTTTGATAATTAACCCAGGTTGTGACTTTCAGTCCTTTCTCCAGTTCAAGGACAAGGTTGATCTGTGCATAGTGATGCATGGGACAGGTCAGAAGGATCGCCAGACTCTAGCCCTGCTTCCACTAAAGCATGTCTGTCTTATTTATTTTCAATGTTGACCTTCTGCATAAAATTTTTTCCTAGTTTAGTAAGCACAATGAGTAATAATCCCCAACTCCTTCCTTCCCCTCCCTTCTTTTCGTCAGTCCATCCCACTTCCTCCCATCCTCTTGTTCTTCTGCTTCTATGATTCCTGGAGTTCCCTCTGGATCATCTACTCTGGTAGGGGTTCAGGCCTCTATGGCAGACCAAGCGGCCCTTCCTTGTGCAGACCCATTGATAGGGTCCCCTTCACCCATCTAGCTTTAGTCCCTAGGGTTTCTACTGCATGTAATTATTTCTCCTGAGAGCCTCACTAGTCTATGGGGGCATGTTGATTTGTTAGCCATTGTGCAGATACGATAAGGACAAGTCTCATTGCAGTGAGTTCCTGGATGCATCAGCCCTGCCTTTAGTGGAATGTCTTGTTCCATAGTGGACCTTCCCATCTTTAGGCTCTTACAATCTTTGGCAAGCTTCCCTGAGTCTTAGGATGGGAAGAGATTTGGTTGGCCTGATTCCAGGTGAACATTGCAAGGTTGTATGTACTCTGCATTCTGGTTCACTGTTGTGTATTCCACTGTTCTTCCATTGCATTAGGCATCCTGTCTGGGTGTTGAGATCCTTCCTACCCCAAAATAAAAAAAAACATTAAAAACAAGACTTAAATATAAGAAAAGGCTTAAAGGAGAGGGAAGAACAGGGACAGGATACAGTAGAGAGTGGGGCTGGCTTTCAAGTAAACTAAACACCTTCTTACAAACCTCTAACTCCCCACCACCATGACAGGAAAAACATATGCAACACTGTAAACCTTCTAAACAACAATGGACAGAGAGAAACTAACAGTGGAGAGATTATTAATACTTCTTAATACTTACGGGATTTTCTTAACAGTGGTATTATTTATCTAGTTAACTGTGTTCCTTTGTCTCCACTCGCTTGAAGTTTTCTTTCCAAGGAACTTTCACAAAATAGACTACATATTGGGTCATAAAGCAAGCCTTTACATAGTACAGAAAAGTTGAAATTATACCCTGTACTTTATCAGATCACCATGGAATAAAGCTGGACATTCACACTAAGGCAAATGACAGGAGATACACAAATTCTTAGAAATTAAGTACCTTGATAATGAATGAAGAATAGTCTCAGGCAAAAATCAGAATGGAAATTCAAAAATTCCTAGCAGTGAATGGTAATGAAAACACAATGTATCAAATCTCTGGGACACGATGAAGACTATCCTAAGAGGAAAATTTATAGTACTCAATGTCTATATATTAAAAAATGGAAGCATCACAAGTAAATAACTTAACAATGCAATTTAAAGCTTTGGAGAAATTGCATTAACAGAATCTATAAGAACAATTCAATCCCAAAAGCAGTAGATAAACAGTGATTAGTAAAATCAAGGGAGAAATATCCCAAATTGAAATAAGAAAAATGATGTAAAGAATCAACCAAACAAAGAGCTGCTTCTTTGAAATTTTACTCAAAGAAAAGTTTTGGCCACTAGCAACCACTTAATATCTAAAAGTTTCTACCCCAGACAAAATGTTCCTTAAGAGTCTCTTGTTCAGGTTCAAAAGATGACTCAGCATGTTAGATTGCTTGCTGTGTAAGCATGAGGACCTGAGTTCAAATCCACAGAACAAACATAAAAACTAGATTCATAGTATTGGTGTCTCTGATCCCAACATGCCTGCAGGGTAGATGGGAGACAAAGACAAAAGAGACCCTGGAAGCCTGAGGGCCAGTTAGCCTGGCATACAAGGAGATCCTGTCTGAAACAAGGTGAAAGGCAAGGACCGACATTCAAGATTGTCTTCTGACCTATGCATGCATGTGGTGGCACATACATGCCCACATTCACACTTGGGAATATACACGTAAGCATACATAAGGAAGTAATTAAATAAATACAGAAATATGTTTAAGTCTTAGGAAAACTCTCTGGTTCCCTTTGCTCTCCAAGAGAAATTGGTTCATTCATTCATGTTATGTTAATTGAATACCCACCATGTACAAAACTTATAGAATTTGTGGGACCACTACTGTGTGTGCGTGTGTATGTGTGTGTGTGTGTGTGTGTGTGTGTTTCCTACTTTACATGGTCTAATTATTGCAAATACCATATAAGGAAGATATTATCCCCATCTTACACACAAGAAATAATATTTAAAATAAAAACCATATCTCACAAATATTGAGAGCTATAGCTATAATTTTTATATATTTTTATAATTTTTCCAGCTTTATTTTAGAGCTTTCTCTTTTTGCATACCACACATTTCTTATCACCTAGGATATAAAATGGTTTTTGAAATTATAACTGTTTTGTTGGTATTTATGACCCACTGAGATAGTGATGATGATATTGGTGATGATGAACACAGAAGAGGAAATGAAAGAGATGCTGCATTGGGTGAAAGTGATGTGTATGAGATGTGTCTGCATGTGGTGATAGAGGTGGAAGGTGTTCTCTTATGACACCATTCTGTCAATTGAGATGGAATGGCAAGAGTCAGAATTGGCCTCTACACATCTGGGGAGAGACAAGTAGCCTGAGTATGGGTCTGGAGGGTAGAGGACATATTTAAGGGATCTTGGAGAGTGTTGATAAGGGAGAGATATGCAGAGAAGGGACTCAGTTGAAGTGGTGTTGTCAGCAAAGAGTGCTTGAGAAGATCATGCATTGTGCCCAGCCATTCTTCCTTTTAAATTGGGGACAATTTAAGTTCTTAGAGTTGCTTTGTTCTTACTGTCACACATGTGCCAACAGGTGATGCCCCTATGCTCGTGTAGAATAAAAGGAAGTGGGTGGTATCAAAGGCCATGCTGATCACACATTACATACACAGACACTTTTTTTTAAATTTTTTTATTATTTATTATTTATTCAATTGTGCATGTATGCGTGTGTAGAACCCGGACGAATTGAGGAACTACCATGGACAGCCTCCACCTCCTCCTTTTTTACTCTGCCCTGGGATTCACAGACTCCGCCCTACCAGGACCAGAAACACAGGCCGTGGGGCCTAGGATCCAAACTCGGGACCTTCCGCCTGCAAGGCAGAGGCTTAACCCCTGAGCCACTTCTCCAGCCTCACATACACAGACACTTTAAGATTTGATAAGACACACTTTGCAGAGTAGACACCGAGGTCCTTGTCACTCTATAATGTGTTTTGTCGTAAATTGCTACTGATATAGAGCTGGTAGGGCCTGATTATTGTTAAATGAACTATGCACTGAAGTTCTAGTTTCATAGAACAGAGCCAATAAGCCCAAGTTTGTAATGCTTTTATCATTGCATAAGGATCCAGTGTACCCTAAGATTCTGTTAATGCAAAACAAAAAAATCCCCCCATCTCCAATACAATATGACACTGACAAATTATGGACTGCAACATTTCTGGATTAAATAATATGAGATAAAAGGCAGGATTAATAATTTTGGTAAGATTTGTCCCCAATTTCAGATCATCATGAACTGACTATAGACAACTCTAGGAAAGAGTCAGTGAAGTATGAGGAATCAACAGTGACCAAATGGTTTAACGTGTCCCTAGCAAGATGTCCTAATTTCACAATTACTCATATGTTCAATACAACAGAATAAAGGATCATTCTATTTAAAATGCTGTTCTTTCTACTCAAGTAAAACTCAGCATACACATCCAATTTTAGACTGAAAATAGAAGATTATTAGCATTATAATTTATGCAAATGGAGGCCCTATTCATGTGAAGGTAATTTGTATCTCTAAGTCTTATGCTAATTATTATGTAAATAGATTATAAGTAATCATGAGAAAGAATTTCATTTTCTAGCTGAAACCTTACTTGTTTAAAGAGCCTACTACTTTATGGTGCAAAACCTAAAAAGAGATACCATGTATGTTTCCAAGCTTTCAAAAACAAAACCCTTGATATTCTAATACTTGCACTTGTTAAACTTAGGTAGGCACAAGATAATATTAAGATCTAGAGTGATAATCCTGGAATTTACTGAGTCTTAGTGGACGTCACTAATTTTCTGAGCCTGAGAACGCAAATCCAAGTCACCTGAAGAGCTTTTGAGTCCTGGTTGTTGAACTCTGGCACTAGACTACCTGATTGGACGAGGAAGGGAAACAAGAAACCTGCATTTCTAATGAGCTCCCAGGTGATCGTGCACGATTTGTTCCAGCACCACACTTTGAGAAGCAGTATTCTAAGAGATGGATGTGGACCTGGTTTCAAGGACCACAGGACTGAGAAGATTCAACTATCAGGGCCCATCTCATGAGAGTGAGTGGATATACACCATAAACCATATGTCCCTTTATCTTTGCACCTAGGTGCTGTAGGGTTCTCACCAACCAGTCTTTTATGCTTCTTGAGTCTCTTGTTTGTGGCCTCAACACCAAACTATACCAAGATTAGTAGTCTCCCTTCTCCAGTGGATGGAATTTTTCTAGTTTTCTCTTCCATCTGAGATTGTGCACCTTCAAGGATTGTTGCTTTAGGTGGCACATGTGTTTTATGTTGATTTCTACTCTTTTAAAATTTTATTCAACTTTGGATGGATCACTACTAAAGGTTTCTCAACAGAAAGCTTTTCAGAATTCTCATTGATGGGGCCAGAAGTCTAGCATTGCCCCACTGAGAGAATAAAATGTCACTAGCTGCAAAGTTCAGAGTTCATCTTGAGTGACTTGCTAAAGGCTGATGTAAGAAATGGAAGGCCTGTGGTAAACAAACAAACAAAATCCTACCAGAGGTAGTAGTGATAAAAAGAGAAAGGATTGTGAGAAATTCTCATTTTAACAAAGCTTATGATGAGTGATTGAGGACTGTTTTTTCAATGTGAATAGACCTAACCTGGAGAATAGTCTTTACAAAGGAGAAAAGCTGGGATAAAATTCAAGATGACCAGAGCTAGCAGCTGAGGCTTAGTTATCACAATTCCAGGGGCACCATTCAATAGATCAACATGTCACAGTGGCTGTGAGCAGACACTGGGGACGAATTTCATCCAGACAAGCTGAGGAGTGCATCTTGGAAAAGTTAGAAAGGAGGCCGAGATATGGGAACTGAGCTAGAGTCTATTTAAGGCAATAATTAGGAGCGCCTGAGCTGTCTCACAGGTGTATATCTTATGCTAAAAATAAAGTGGAGAAAGAATGCTTAGTCTAGCTTTCTATTCGTCTCCTACTGATACTGCTTTAGCTCAAAACCTTGAGAGTCCCTTGATGAATCAGGCAGATAAGATGACATGGCTTTTAGTCCATCAACATGACTTAAATTCAAAGACCCGAATAAGTACTGGATTTCCAACAGCAGTATTTTCTTCCTTATTTCTGGATATTCTTTTCTAATCTTTCATCCTTCTTCTGTGCCTTTCTTCTTTCCTCATTTCTAGCCATATTTTCTTCCATCTTCCTTAGAACTGAGGTACCAGCCAAGTTATCAAAGCAATGTGACTAGGAAACAGGTCAGGCCTGTTCACCATGCGGAAGCCAGTTACCATAAAAAAAAGGGGCTGGGACACGCAAGAATGAGGAAACTGAATCACCCCAGCTGCTACCCAAGCTTCTGGGATATAACCTGCCCACAGCTGAGAATGGAAGCTGGTCACAGGAAGAAGAGGCATGCAGAGCTGGGACACAGTTGTTGCTAGTGGTGCCTCGTTGAGGTGTCATGGTTCTCTCCTCTGCCCTGGCCTGGAGCTGGCAAGAAAGGAGAGGCTGTGGTCTTGCTATGAAACACTTCTGTACCTAGAGTCTGAGGAAGGCCCAGAGGGGAAGGGTGCACTCAAAGTAGCTGGTACTGTGGTTTCCTTACACCTGGGCCTTGACACCTGGGATTAATATGAGCCTTCCTCTCTTCAAAGTAGTCTTTCAGAAAAATAGCATTTTCTTCTAAACCAGAGGCAAGAGGTATTTCCAGGCCATTTCTAAAGTAGGTAAGTTGAGAGCCATGTGTTCCAAACCCAGTGGGTATTTATGAAGGACCAGGGAAGAAGGAACAGTAGAAGAAGGTAAGAATGCTTAAGATGTGAGACCTGCCCTTAGCTGCCAAGATTGACAGGTCTTTGCCTACTTTTCCATGTAGCAACATCAGTGGGTGAGGCAGATAGGTGACTTAGGTTTGTGGTCCATGTGACCTTATAAACATGGAGTCTGATCCAGAAAGCACCTCAGAGAAAAGTATGGCCATGCTGTGATGACTTGGCAAGTGTCGTGGTTTTAGTGACCTCTTGCAAGTAAAATACCCTAAGAACTTTCCAGGCCAAACATTCCTTTGTGTCTTCTTTAGGAGTTTGTGGGAGTATGTGAAAGAGTAGAGGGCAAATTGCTGGAATCACCAGTAATTCTATTCCGATATTTTGAGTTCCTAATAGAGGCACATGAACTAGGCAGGAAGGAGGGAGGAGGAAAGAAACAAAAAGAGCGCGTCACCTAAAATTCTCATTAATTTTGAATTTAAATGGAAGTTTTCAAATGGGGAGAAAGGTATCCTGCAAAACATATCTAGTACCCATAGCTGGGGTCACCAACGAAACAATCAGACTGCAAATTATTTGTGTTAAGCAATAGTTAGGAAAATGAAAATTAATTTCCAGTGGAGTGTTTTGCAAAGCAAGCCATTTATTCATAGTCAGTGTTCATAATACTGCCACTTACAAAACATTAACTGTGAACTTAGCTCTTTGTGAAAGGATCCCAAATTAGTCTTTGAATAAAAGTTAACTTATTCCCAGTGTCTAAAAGTTACCCTGTTGGGAATATCATCACATTATGAGGGTGGGCTGAGGTCGTAAGACACAGGTGTAGGATGACACTTGTAAAGAGTGTTTCAAGAGAAGCACCCTTTAGTTTTGAAGAAGGGTCTATGAGATTGTGAAGGACAGAGACCACGAAAGACTTCCTGACCAAGGTAGCAAATTGGGGAAGATACAGGTTCATCTTGGCTAGAACACAAGCCTAGCCAAGGAGGTCTGGGCAGCTTGTAGGAGTATATCAAAGAGTGTCTGGAGATGCTACACAGGTTGAGTCTCTTTCAGATCAGCATTTAGACTGATTAAGCACTGAAGTGACAGTCAGATCTGTGCTTGGAAAATCCTTTTGCATATTCATACAGGATAGATTAGAAGGGCATGCCTTTATGCAGACTGGGTACCACTTATGAGAAATTCAAGTAAGATATGAAAAATGCATGCCTGAATGTAGCAGAGGGGCAGAAGATAGATATTGTTTACCAGGTAGAATTGGCAGGTCTTGGAGAGTAATGAGAGGCAAGAATTCTACAAATGATGAATGTGCTCAGAATTTACAAATAGATCCATAGCCTCACCAGAGTCTTTCAAAACCTCCCTGCTATAGGTAGCTGAAGCTTCAGGAAGTGGGGCTTAGTGGAAGGAAGGAAGTTAATGGGGGCATGCCTTGAAAGAGTTATTGGGACCCTGGTCCCTTCCTCTCTCTCTTTCTATTTTCTGGCATCCTACACAACACATTCATTCTGCCATGATGTACTGTGCCACCACAGTATCAAAGCAACAGAGTGACCGTGGACTGAAACCTCTGAAGCAGTGAGCCAAGATAAACTTTTCATATGTATGAGAAAGAGCTATGTTTTCAGGCACACTTAGTAGTTAAGTTGTAACATATGACAATGAGAAATGAATGCAAGAGCACCAGGCCACATAGCCACCACCTTTTTATCAATGACAGAACAAGAAAGGAATTGCCCAACTAGTATGTTGTTTGCCAAGATAAGTCTCTGTACTTTCAACAGTACCATATAATATACACTAAACTGACATGCTAGCAAGCAACCATTTTCATTGACTGCCATGCTTTAAAAAAAAACCCATCCCATGTGATTAAGAGGATAAACAAACAAAAAAACCACATCTTTTCTATAGAAGGAAGATTAGGAGAGGAGGCAGGCTCTTAGTTTCGCTGGAAACAGCCTGAATCTTGCATTGTGCACCCAGCTGCTCTGAACCCTCTACATCAGTTAATACTCTGGATGTGTACATACTGTTCCCATCTTTCAGGAACGTCTACAATGCTCCAGCCTCTCCCAGGAAGTAGCCTGAGGGGTTATGGATGCTTTTCCTCTGATGAAACACACCAGAAAGTCCTTCTGTCTATCACCAAAGAAAAATTCTGAGGACCTTCCTTAAGGTGACTGACGTTTGATTAAAACCACATCTCTTAAATAGGAAATGAAGCATCACCCAGTCCTTCCCCTTCAGAAAGTGAGTTTATTTTTTCATATTTATTTTTATTAAGTTTTTAAATATGTAAACAAAATGAATTTCTGTCTGTGACCCTTCTCCCATCTCTCCCACCATTTCCCACCCTCCCCTCCCTTTACTCATCCCTCCTTATCCCTTCTGCTCTCATGTCTCTCTGCATATATGAACTATAAGGCTCCTTCTGGACACCTGTACTAATAGGGCACAAGGCCTTTGTGGTAGTATATGGTAGTACATGATATATGGTAGTCATGATTGGAGTGTTCCGGCCAGCGATATATTTCCCACCCCTTCAGGAAAGCTGTTATTATATCACTTTGCCAGCTAGCAAGGCAAATTTCAGAACAGTGGCTGAAGAGGAAGCTAAAGCAGATTTAAAACCTACCCTGGAGACTTTTTACTTCCCCAACTTGTGGTCTATATAGCTTAATATGGATATTTAGAGAGCTTGAAAAATAGGGAAAGGGCTTTTTAATCATCCCTCATAAGTGGCCTAGTAAAAAGGTTCCAAGACTGGGAAGACAGACGCATTAATCAATAGCTTTCAGAGAAGCAGGGCTCCCAGCGATAATCAGGGAAGACATCTGTCACCAATAGTGAACTGCTTGGTGGGAGCAGAAAACAACCTTAACTGCCAAGTTAAGTCATTCCAAAAAATCTCTTGTTAGAAATGCCTCATGGTCCGTGTCCTCGTGATTTAGAAGTCGATGAAAATGACACGATTTAACAGCTCTCAGTTTTTAAATTTTACTCTTTGTCCTGTTTTACTCTGTGTGTGTTTGTCTCACACACTGGGATGCCTCACGTGAGGTCAGTTGAGAATGTGGTTGAAGCTTGGCTGAGTGCTGAATCATTGCGCTTAATGGGAGCTGAGCCTGGAGCTAAGTGAAGCTGAGGGATTGCCCTGGGCTCTGGGATCACTCAGTGTTGCCCTTTATGAAATTTGTAGGCATGCCTAGGGTTATATGGTCTCCATGAACACAGCCCTCCCTCATCCCCCACAAATAAAGGATGAATAAGTTAGATGTACTGGAGTGTGGTCTGACCACAGTACCTCAGAAAGGAAGATTTATTCTCTCTAATAAAAATGTAGGGGCAACCTCACTCTGAAGAACTCTCCCTCTTCAGCTTTGCTATTTCAGTCAGATAGAGACAGACAACCATGCACTCATTTGGAATGTTTTCCCTCTTTGAGATGATGAAATAATTGTCAAGTACAGATGCAAGACTTTATTTCAGGGACATCATAGCTAACACATGTTCTGTTTATTGATCTACAAAAATAACCAAGTTGGAAAGGAGAATGTGTGGGGTGCAATGGGATGGGGGTGGACAGTAGGAGATAAAGACATAAATTCAGTATATTTATAAACTATAAATAGCAGTGTTTCTGTGAGGAGTTACTTTCTGGATCACAATAATTTACTTGTATCAACTTACTTTGGACCCAATCCATTTGAAAGCTAAAGGATGTCATAGTGTACACTTAACTTGATATGTTAAATATTTCATGATACAGATTGCTAGTTGTCTTCCAATCATATATAACCCAATGTGATCTAAGTGAATAGCTTTTCTAGGTACAAATTTCTTTTCTGATTTTCCTATACTGTGGTATGGCTGCTTGCAAATTGGACATGATGAATGGTGTTAGTATTGTCTGATGGTTAAGTACATGTCACCTGCCTTCCAAGGGGTTTGCATTTAGTATTGTCTGATAACATATATATGTTGCATGCCTTCCAAGGGGTTTGTGTATAGAGTCCTTAGATTTTCCTTCCTTTTGCCTTCTCCTGTCTTGATTTTTCAGAACACACCTAAAAGCCATCATGGCTTATGGAGCCAAGGGTCTTCCTGGCAGGGCAGTCAGATGAAATTTGGTTTCTAACACATGAGTAAAATAGTCATGCAAATCCCTCCCAAATGTTGATACTAAAAAAATACAGAGTAGTTCTGTCTAAGTAGCTGTTATTTGAGGCTTTCTGAATCTAATTCTAATCAATGAACATATAACAATGCAACATATTTAGTTCTATAATACTAGTAATTAATTAATGGCCTAGATTATATTAATTTTACAGGTTAGCCTTGCAAACATGTATGTGCATACATGCTGCAGCTTGCCTACATATTGCTGATAAATACAACTAAACAACTTAGGGAGGGGAACAAGGAGTTTCTTGTTTATGATGCTGGTTACAGTTCATAGCTCATGTAGGCAGTTTATACCTGCGTTTAAACCAACATCAGGAGCCAATGGAACTGGCCATATATATCCATGACCATCTCATTTGCCAGACTGTGAGTTTGTTAAAACATGCCAAACTACTAAACCAGTTCTCTCCATCTTATCCATCTTCCCAGGAAGTGGCTCCACCCACCATGTGCTGGGTCTTCTCTCATCAATTAGACAATCTCCTGCAGGCTTGCTTAGGATATTCGTAACTACCAATTCTTTACACATGGGCCTAACGCCTCAGCCTTCAATTGCCGACTGAACATTATAACTACTAACACAATGAACCTTTCTTTTTAGCAGAAAACTGCTCAGGAAATGAAGTCTTAGATTAGTATGCCACTGTAACACCAATTTTTTTCAATTGCTTCAATACCTAAAAAAACCTGGAAAAAACCTGGTCAAATGACAACTGTACTGGTTCCTTTGAACCCATCCTCAAAATCAACATCTCAAAAAATATGAGGACTTGATTATTTTTCCTTGGGGCCGTCTAAAGTGTCAAAGTAATTGAGAGCCCGGTTTGCCTGAAGGTAGATTAAAACTTTAAGAGCTATTAACTAAAGCAGAAGAAAAAACAGCTTACAAGTATATTACGAGTTAAGAGCTTATTTTTGTGACTGTTATAGATTTTGTGGCTTGCTGTTAGCTGAATCAGTGGGTGGCTGAACTGTATGTCCTTTGTTGTCCAGCAGGCTAACCTGGGTTTGTTTACATAGTGGTGGCACGACTCCAAGAGAGAAATATGAAAGGTCTCCAGAGGACTAAGGTCAGAACTGGCACACCACCGCTTGATCACATTATTCTGTGTCAGAGTCAATCACAAAGCTAACCCAGAGTAAAGAGTCTGGCAACGCACACTAGTTCTTGGTAGAAAGATCCAGAGATGTACTGCATTGGGTGTGAATACAGGGAGGGGCGAAGAATCACAGTCATTTTTGGATCAGGTTCAATACTTAGGACTAAGTGTAAAACTTGCATTAAAAACTTTGACCACATTGATTGAATAGGACAGAATGTTCCCGAGAAGATGGGCAGATCAATTCCTCCAAGGATTAATGAGGACAGTAGAGCAGTGATCTTTTAGTTGCTATTCAGGAGATTTCAGCTTTTATTCTCAAGTTCTCTCCCAAATCATTCTAATTGTTTTGTAACTCACTTTTTAATTTAGTCCCTTTTTATCCTACACCACACCAGCCAGGGAATGGCAATCAAGAGAGCTGTGTAACAGGAGAAGTGGCAATTAAAGTAGCATTTGCCTGTGAGCCCTACTAATCATTCAGCTCAAATTTATGAAATTCTAGTCATTGCTAAGAGATAGGATAGGGAAGCAACATGAATAAGCTCTGTTCATCTTCCCATGAAATTTAAAAGGGGGATGGGTAGGAGGGAGGAAAAAAAGGGGGGAAAAGGAAGGAGGGAAGAAGGGAAGAAAAGAAAGACAGGAGGAGGGCAACACAGAGAGATCCATTGTGCTAGGTACAGATCACAAAGGTACATACCAGGCACAGGAACGACACACATTGCAGCGATTCTTCTTTTGCTGTGAGATAATACAATACTAGACACACGCAGAAAGGGCAAAAGGCTTGTTATTCAGCTCATGATTCCAGAGGGGATAGAGTCCATTTATGGTAGCAATTGCATAGCAGAAGGCATGGCTGAAAGCTGAAGCTGGAGGTCAGTTCAGGACACTGCAGCCATTAGGAGGCAGAAAAAGGAAGAACACAAGAGGGACCAGACCCAGAATATCAACATTAAAGGGTCTTTCCCTCTGTGGTATGCCATCCTCCCCCAGCAAAGCTCCACCTCTTGAAGTTGCTACCATCTTCCTAAACTTTAACATCAGCTAAGGATTCCAATACATGATCATGTCTGCGGAAGGCAAACTATGATCACACACAAGGGTTCTTACTGAAGACAGTCAGGTATGACATTTCCAATTTCCTACACTAGGGCCGTTCCTGACAATCCTTTGGCCCCCATCACTCTTTCACATTAAACCATCCTGTGCTCTAGCGGCTACTGAGATCAAACCATCTAAGCCCCTCTGTGTGGGTGTGGCTGAGCCCTATCAGACAGTGGAGAGTCCTCTCTGCGGACCTTTTATGAGGCTCCCATAGTGACACACAATGTGTCATTTTCAAGAAAGGGACAAAGATTGGGGCTGGAGACATGGCCTCAGTCTTGCAAACAGGAGGATCTATGGATTCCAAATCCCAAACAAAAATGCCGGCAGAAAAGCAGCATCCTGCATTTCTGGCCCTGGAAGGCTGATCCTGGGAAAACACAGAGCAAAGCAAAGAGGAGGCAGAACAATATAGGATGATTCTCAAAATCACTCTTGGGACTCCACAGGCACATACAGTGCCCTCTGAGACACACACACACACACACACACACACACACACACACACACACAAACACACACACACACAGAAAGTAATGAAGGAAAAGTGGGGAATATGGGACATGAGGGTAATTCCCTGAGGATCCAGAACATTTGAAAAAGTAAACAACGACTACTCAACAACTCTTTCATTTTTAATTTTTTATAATTAGATTATGGGGAAAGGATGTTTTATGTTGTTTCTCAAGATAACTATTTTGACCTAAAATTTTCAGCACTCATTCCTTATTAATGTCATTGATACAGAATTTTGAAAATTTAAGGACACTTGGTATTTTTCACATTGGACCTGCTTAAAATGAAAAAGAGAAGGGAGATAATTACGGTTGCAATTGTTCAAGACAACAACTAAAATTTCAAATGCAGCTCAATTATTCAAAAGTAATGGCTTTGTTCTTTTTCATCATTCAGTAGACAGGCTTCTTTCCTTATTTTATTTGATGAACATAGTATTAATTATACATATTAATGAGTATACTATTTCAAGGTATGTATACAATATACATTCATCAAATCAAGGTAATTAGCAATTCTTCCTCCCTTTTTTCTTTATGTTTGAAGACTTTAAACTCCTTTGTTTGAGATCTTCACAACTATACAATAGGTTGTTATGAACTACTATCATCTGACTGTGTTACAGAATCTCGGAGCTTATTCCTTTTAGCTTCCTGTGTTTGGTGCCCATATTTCTTTCTCTCATCTTCCCCAACCCTACATTCTAGCCTCTGGTAATCATGATCCTACATTAAATTTTTCTACGACTTTCCACAAATGAGAAATAACATGTAGTATTTGTCTTTCTGTGTCTGTCTTATTTTACTTAACATAATATTCAACAATAAAGTTATCTAATCCTGGGCTCTTCTTTATTAGGAAACTTTATTGCAGATTGAGTTATATTGCTTATTATTAGTCTGTTCACATGTTTTGTTTTCGTTTCTTCATAGCTCAATGTTAGTAGGTTACATGTGACCATGAATTCATCCATTTAGTGTAGGTTTTCTAATTCGTTGGTATATAGTTGCCCATAATAATCCTTAATGATTCTTTGTGTTTTTGTAATATCAGATATAAAGTCTCTTTTTACAATTCTGATCTTATTTACTTGGGTCTTCTCTCTGTTCTTCTTGGTTAATCTAGCTAGTCTATTTTGTTCAAAAGCAAATCCTTTATTAAATGGATCTTCACATTTTTAATCTCTATTTTGATACTTTCTGCTCTGATTTTTTTGCTTTTTATCTATTAATTGATGTTTGATTTATTCTTGTTTTTCCAGGTCCTTGTCAGGTTGTTGAATGAAAACATTTTCCATTTTTCTAATATGTGAAATATTCTAGACAAAGTTTATGGGAAGTAAACTCTTTCACACCTGTTCAAGCTTAGCCATTTTTAGATATCCAGGCCCAAACACTACTCCAATTGCAGCTAGAAATCAAAGAAGACAACTTTCTGAACTGCTGAAATATCTGAGCTTTCTAAGCGCTGTCCTTGAGAGTACTGTCAAGAAAGATAAGGTCTTAAAAGTCTGAACTGATTTGTGGTGTTATGCTATGTATTTGTCCACACAACACATGGAGTATCAGTCCATTTCTGTGCTTCTCATTCCTTTGTGATAGATTCATATATCATGATGCTATTGCCCATCTGTCTCAGAACCTGAATACTACCATAGTTCTATAGTTCTTAGAATATGTATAAGTTGATATTAAGTTTCATCATCCTTATGTATTTGAACATATTTTTCTTTGTTTTAGAAAGATACTGTCATGAGATGTAGTAATTTTCAGTAACTTAAAAGATGTTGTTCTCCCATTGTCTTCCTTGCATTGCTTCCTTCCTGTGAAAAAGCTCTCATCCTCACCCTTTGCTTCTGATTGCTTGTAAGGTTTTTCTCATTTTTCTTTCACTGGTTTTGAAGGATTTGATTATGATGTATGAAGGATCTGATGTGATATGATATAGTTTTATTTATGCTTTTTTCCTTAGGTTTTGTTAAAATATTTGGGACTGCAGGTTGATAATTAGTATATCTGAAAAACATTGACCATTATTCAAATTTTTTGTTCTTTCCTCCTTTTGAGGGGATTGAAGTTATCCAATGCCAAGCCATCTGAATTTTTTTTACAGTTCATTGATACTCTTCTTCCCAATATTTTTCTGTCTGTATTTTATTTTGAATGGTTTCTATCTTTACATCTTCAGGATCATTGTTTTTTCTTTTGAAGTATTTGGCTATTGTTAATCTCATCAAGTACATATTTAATTAATTAATTGTGTGCGTGTGTACGTGTGTGTGCATGCGTTTCCCATGGCATATGTGTGAAGGTCAGAAGATAACTCATGAAAGTCAGTTTTCTCCTTCCACCATGTAGTATCTGGTGACCTAGTGACCAGGATTGCATCTTCACATGCTGAGCCATTTTACTAATCCCCTTCAAGCACATTTGTAGCATCTGTAACAATTAAAGGTCTTTTGCTTTTATTAAATAGTATTTCATCATAGCCAAGGCTTGCCCAAAACTCAAAATCCTCCTGCCCCAGCCTTGAAGTCTGAGATTAAGGCTTCTACTACAGTTTTGGGTCAGTTTGGCACAATTGGATTTCATTCCCTTACTTAGAGGTCAGGTTTTGCTGCTCGCTTTCATGACTATTTTCATTATTGTTTATTTTGCTTTGCTTCTAAATCATCCTCTATCAAAAGGAAACCAGAGCATTTTTGAGAACTAGTTCTGGGAATAATAACAGAAACCTAGAATATTTTATTGTGTTTGAAAGTTAATGGTGAATGCCTGATATTTTTTACTGAGTAACCGATACTTGATTTTTAGTCTGTTGGCTTGCTAGATAGTCTTATATTTTTATAAATGTTGTTTTTCTTTGTTTTGGGACATAGTGTTATTAAGAAACGGTTCTACCTTTTCAGGTATTTTGAGTAGAGCTATTTCCCACTGATAAGGGATGGCTGGACTACTCTCCAAGTGAATGATCTTATCTGCCCTCTTGAATAGAACAGTATGCTGAATCCTGAAGGAAAACTCTTGGTAGACCTCCCTCCAGAGTTTTTTCTTACACTATTCTCCTCTCCAGCGCTCTGTCCTACAAATGCTTGCCTTCTTGGTCTCCCCAGACTTCCTTGTACTCTTGACTTAAGGCATGCAAAGGGGCAAATGAAGGGCTTACTTTATTCCCACTCCCCCATCTCTAAATCAAGTTTTTACTTGCCTGATGCCCAATGTCTCGAAAACTATTGCTTCATACATTTTGCATTATCTTTCAGTTGTTTTGTGGGAAAGCGAAAAATTTAGCACCTTTTCCATATTGACCAGAGGCATAAATCCCTGTAGTAGCATTTTTGAAAGACAAGAAAAAGAAGTTCTTCTTTATGGCTACCTGGTTTGCACACCTGGGTTAATATCTTTGCATCTTAGTTTCTTTAGTTTTAGAATAAAAAGATTGAACCAGAAACAAGATTCATTGCATTCCAGTTCTAAATGTCTTTAGGTTTCTGGAATCCTGATAATTTTATACTCTCTGAATCATATCACACTAACTTGAGGTTGGTGTGGAGAAAGTTAGGGTCCAGCTTCTATGGCCTCCATTCATCAACGCAATCATTTCATTAGTGTTCTGTGAATGCCTACTACATGCCAATACCTGCTATGCTAGACATTGAAATACAGAAGTAAGCAGCAGGAACACAATATGTAAGTGAACTTTTTAGAGTCTACTAGACTCTTTGTCAGCACCTCACACTCATTATCCCTTTTATCTGTGAAGTAGAAACCTCATCAAACAGATCTCAGAACCATGAAGTAGTAAATAGGAACATGAACCTGGAAATCTGACTGAACATCTCCTTCTGCCTCTTTGTGGAAAGTTCTAAATGGGTGCCATGGGACAAGGCTCAGAGAACAGGTGCATTTGCTTTGTCTCATGTCAGTGTTTTATACAAAGTTAAATGTGAATTTCCTGAAACTCTCCGGTTCACCCACTACCCACCATTTCCAATTCTTCTAAGCCTAGCTTGATTTCTTTCATTTGTCGTCTGGCCCCAGAGGCATTTTGATTTGGTTATCTGCACACTTCTTCCTTCTTCACAGGGTAATTTTATATACCCTTTTTTTGTCGGTTACATTAATCATATCAGCAATTTCTCTATCATGAGCTCCCCTCCCTACACATGCACACAATACTTAATGCCTTTCTCCTTTCTATTCCTTTTATTTCCTACCAAATTCCTTTATTGTCCAAATCTTCTCATTCTTCTATTTTGGATCTCCATCTCCCATAAGCTATGATTGTGACTGAGACATAAGATTATTGCCAGTAATATTACAGCATTAACAAGGAAAGATGTGGAAATGGACATCACAGCAGTGAATTTCCTAAAAGTTAAAATCTTTGAGAATCCATTGTATTTCCTTGAATCTCAAAAGAAACAGAACAAACAGTGATGAAAGCTCTGGCCATCAGAGCTTTGCTTCTCCGTTAAAATGGCATTACAGTGAAATATGAAGCTTGGGTATGTTTGTGTGCTGTGCTTTGGATGCAGAATGTTCTCCCAAAGACCTGTGCATAAAGGTTTGCCAGCTTGGTATTACTGGTGGCAAATGTTCAAGAAGTATAGCCTACAGGAGGTCTCAGGGTTGTAGAGTTTTTAACTCTTTCTGTCCTATGGCAGCTGGCTTTGTGCCATTCCATGCCATGCTATCCTGCCACAGGCTCAAGGCAATTGGTCATATCAGTCCCAGACTGAAACCTCCCAAACCATGAGACAACATACGCCTGTTTTCCTTGTAAATTTATGAGTTGCTTTTTTTTAAATGTATTCTTTATAAGCTATATTGGTAACAGTAATGGAAAACTGACTAACAGCGTTATGTTATGATGTCCTTGTTCTTGTTTGGGAAACAAATCACAATTTTAATGCCATTTTATGGGAGAAAAAAGGAATGCATTTCAAATTCCAAACAAGTGACTAAAAAATGCAATTTTGAAAGAAACCATTTGTAAGACTTTCTGGGGAAAATACTTCAGAATTTGAGCCTTTGGTCTGGCTAAAATACGAATTCCTTAACACTTTTCTCAATTCTGTGAAGACTTATGCTGAGATCTCTAGTAATGAAGTTGCCATGTAGAAATTATTATTTTTTTATTGATGTACCATTGTTTAACTTACCATTCCTGCAACAGAAGCCTCGTGGAGGTAAATATACATGGTATTGATGATGATCATTTTGATAAAATTTAAAGTACTTATTTTTGTATGCTATTAAGAAAGATAAGGCAAGATCAATTTCTCAGATACCATTATTTTTTTAAAAATGCTAATAGCCACTAACCACATATGACTATTGACTACTTACAATGTAACTGTTCTAAATTGAAATGGCTGTAAGCTAGAATACACCCAGGCTACAAACACTTAGTTTTTAAAAATGTGATATGTACACAGAACAGTAAAATTAGATCTTTATCTCATGCCATAAACAAAGTTCAAAATGAATTAGAGAATTACATGTAAAACCTGAAACTGTGAAATTACGAAAGGAAGACAGAGTGGGAAAGCTTCATCATACTAATCTGTGAATAATTTTTGAATCTGACTCCAAAACCCAGGAAACCAAAGCAAAAGCAAACAAAAACCTATGGTTTACATCAAACTGAAAAGCTTCTTTCTGCACAATCAAGGAAAATACAGAGTAAAGCGCTAGCCAACTGAGTGTAGTGGTGCATATTTGCAATTCCAGAATTTAGGAGGCTGAATCAGGAGGACTCTAGCCTCAAGATCCTTTCTTAAACAAGAAAAGAGATCTAAAGAAACGAGAGGAGTGCTTGCTTCAGCAGTGCATATGCTAAAATTGGAACAATACAGAGTAGATCAGCATGGCCCCTGTTCAAGAATGACACACAAATTCAAAGCATCCCATTTTTAAAAAAAAATGAGAGAAAATACATACAATCCATATATCTAATAAGGGAATTGGTATCTAAAATATAGAACTAAGTAGTAAGAAAACACCCTTATAAAATTAGCAAAGGAGATAAATAGATGTGTTTAAAGAAGACATGAAAGTGGCCAGCAGGTATATGAAACTCATCACACATCATTAACTATTAGGGAAATATAACTTGCAGCTATAATGAGATATCACTTTATGCCTGTTAGAATGGCTGTTAAGACCATGAAGGATAATGATTATTGGAAAGGATGTGGGAAAAAAGGAAATTCTTTACTGTTGGTTATAATGTGAAGCTATTATGGAAAGCAGTATAGAAATTTCTTAAAACATTAAGCTACAATGTCCATGTGGTTCAGAAACCTTTCAAAGAAGCAGTAGAAATCTTCATTGTAATGTCCTTTGCAGCTTTGTTTACAATAGCCAAGATACTAAATCAGAAATGAAAGTACCACAGTGGCAAACTACTCAGTTTTTAAAGAATCTTATCATTGTGACATGGATGAAGTTGGGGGATATTATGTTATATTAAATAGGCCAGGAAGCAAAAGAGAAATATTTCAAAAACTCAGTTTGAGAATCTAAAGAAAATGAGGTTATAGCATTAGCAATTAGAAAGGCACTCCACATCTCCTTAATTCCCCTGTCCTCTCCTGCAGCACTGAGTTAGAGTCATTGGCTAGAGGATGCAAAGTTTCATGAGACAGAATTTTTAAAAGTGTAAAATTCTGACATGAGTTCTCGTATTGCAATCTCCTGAGAAGGCAGGAGGGAAGGAACATTTTTATTGAGTTCTTTTTCACTCTCTCAGCCTTCCTTAGTTTGTTGTAAGGCCAGCAATGGAAACAGTTGAAACAATTCTCACTTGAAAATATGGTTATTACTTTTCTATCACAAGGGAAGGAAGATCAGCAATTCACAAATAAGCTATCAATGTGTAGACTGTAGGATGTGTCAGGAGATAGAGGAGATTAAAAAGCAGAGGGAAAGACAGTAGAAGAATTTCCATCCTTTAGCTACTTACAGAACAACAAACAAACCTTATTTTAAAAAATGTTATACAGCTAGACAGTTATCAGTTGCCTGTTACAAATATGTCCCTGGTGTGGAAGAGAATCTAGGTCCTTAGACTTAACCATCACTCTACCCATAAGGTGAGTTCAGGAATGAAGGACTTAAGGTAGTCTAGTGCAACCTCTTAATTTCCTGGACAAATGGAAACTAAATGATATCAACCAACATGTTTATAGTCTTGTTACGGGTAGCTGCTGGCAGAGGAGTGTCATAATGCTCTGATAGCCAAGTTCATGTTCTTGCTGTCCATTTAAAAACTTGAGTGATAGCTAGGACTCAGTTGGAGGTTATTGATGTAGCTTCTGAAGAAGCATCTCAAGTCTAGCAGTGGACAATCCTATCTGAGGTAGAGGATCTGCATGGGAGTGCTGGCCTTCTCTCAGTTTCCTAATACTGAAGAAAAAAATTGCCATAAGCGATTTGTTCCAGGAACACACATGCATTACAGATCTGGAAGTTGTCAGTCTGGGCTGAAGTGGAGGTGTTGACAGAGCTGTGATCTTCTGAAGGTTCTGGGGGAGGATTCATTCTCAGCTTCTGGAAGCCACCTGCATTTCTTGCCTAAAGTTCCCCTTTCCTCCATCTTCAAAGCCAGCAGTCAATGGAGTCTTTCTCACTATGCTGCCCCTCCTATTCCTTCTTCTCTTCCCTGTTTTTAAAGGATCCTGGTAATTACTGCACGCTCACCCAAATAATCCAGGATCATCTCCTATCTCAGATTCCTTAATTTAATCACATCTGTGAGAGCTCCTTTGCCACATATTGCAGTTTGCCTGTGTGTTTTTGATAAATTCACGACGATGGCTTAAGGAGGAATGAAAGGTTTTATTTCTGACTTACGATTGTTCAGCTGTAGCATTTAATCCACCTCGGCAAACAGAGGCCCTACAGATGCCTGGAGCAGAGGGAACTGGCCACACCACATCCGCAGGAGTGCTAAGAGAGGAGCAAACTGCCCTTGTTAAACACATGTCTGTCTAAGTAAACCAAAGCATGCCAATGTACTTAACCAATTTTCTCCATTTTATTCGTCTGCCCAAGAAGTTGGCACCCACCATGAGCTGGATCTTCCCTCATCAAGTAGACAATCTCCCACAGGCTTTCTTAAAGTTTAGCTCAATTATTAATTCTCACGAATGTGCCCAGATCTCCAGCCTTCAGTTGTCAAGGTGACACTAGTAGCTGTCTATGTAAGATAACATGCTCAAATCCTGGGGATTAGTATGTAGACACCTTTGGGAGGCCATTCTTCTTACTACACTATTTAAAAAACAAAACCAAATACCCTGTGGCCTGTGACTCTCAATCTGTTGCCATACTAAGTATCATGAAATAAATTTGACAGCCTTCTAATTCTGAGATGAATCAGGCTGGACTGTGAAAACTTACAAGTAGAAGGCACAGTGAGTCAGAAATGTAAACACCATCGACCTTGGGGACTGAGTGCTGCTAGTGTCTCATCATGTCCTACTGGACGCCTCCAAGACAGATCCTGGTGATCTAGATGGATAAGAAACCCAAGATCCGACTTACTATGAGAGAAAACTGAAACCTTCAGGAGGAAGTGACTAAGTAGGTAGTTGAGGTGGATTTAGAGTTTTGGTATCCTGATGCCCAGCTTGGTTCTCTTGTCACCATGTAGGATATGCACTACAACACTCTTTTTATTTCCACTCGTACAAACTTAACAGGTACACTGGTCCCCTCCCTCCCTCCACTCCCCACCCCCCTTCCCTTCCCCCAGTGCCTCCCCCTCCCATCCCCGGAGCATCCTTTAATGTGCATGCCAAACTCTTCTCTGGTTCCTCCTCTCCGATGAAGTGCAAGGACCCAGTCGCATTTCCCAGAACCCTTTCCTGTGTTCCTGTTAAGCATAGAAACACTACTGTGGCTGTCAATCCCTTGCCTCCCAGGATCCTAGTGCCTTTAGCAAATGCTAGAATTTGTGAGGTCAATAGTGTGTTGGACATTACACAAGTCATGCAAAGTCCAATTATGGTTGCTTCGGCCCTAACTTGTGTGGAGTATCTTGCATATCATTGCTCCTCCCATCCTTGTGCTCTTACAATCTTACCACCCCCTCTTCCACGAATTTCCCTGAGCTTTAGGATGGGGAGAGATTAGGCTGGCCTAGTTCCAGGTGGTTGATATAGAGTCTCTGATGTTCTGGATTATGGTTTGTTGATTTTTTTTCAGTTTTGCTGCTCCTGCAATGTCCTTCACTCCATCCTGATGGGTATTGGATGTCACTCCCTGGCCAGAGATAAAAAGCTGTAAAACTAGAGTCTTGTTATAAGAGTATATTCAAAGTTACATCTAATAAAAGTAGGAAATCGCAGTGAGGGAGGGGTCAATCACCCATTTGCAAAATGGTTACTTTCTATCTGCCAGACTATACGCCCTCCCCTTCTGGTAAGATCATACTACCAACACTCCTATCTGATGTTCAGGGCCATCCATTTTTCTCACCTGTGTTTCTCCCATTGCCATCTTCTCCCATAACCCAAAGTGAACATTTACTTACCAGTTTCTCTTATCCAAAAATTTGTTCTTGATATAGTTGTTCATCTGTCACTTTGCTTTTTTGGTTATTATTCATATATTATGTGTCCACTATTGCTAGACACTGATCTATACTACAAACACCAATCCAAATGAGGCCCAACCCTCTCTCTCACCAGAGGTCCTTGCAATGAATCCAAACCTTGTTATACAACCCCACACCTGCTGGATGACCATTGCCTCGTATGTGAGTCTGCTGGCTTTAATCCTGGGCCTACTTTCTCCTTTACTTCTTACAAGAGGAACAGAAGGCCAGTGGGTGAAAGCATTGGTATTCAAGGGCAATGTTCATTTTTCTAAGTTATTCAAAATTATTTTTTAAAATACATTACCTGCATCTGGATAGATGTAAAGTACAGCAATTTGTATAGCAAGTGTAAGATTTCAATTAAGATAGCCAAGAAGGTTAGTGGGCTGTGACGTTGAACTCAGATTTACACTGATAAGGTACAGTGAGCACCAGGTAAGTTAGTGATGAAGAATGGTCATCAAAAAGCAATGCCATCACAGGCAGCATCAACAAATGTCAAAACCTCCAGAAATGGAGGGAAGGAGTGCCCTAGTATAGACCTCTGACCACGGCTGGGATGCTGCACATGTTGTGGGAGAATATGCTTTGAAAGAGCTAAGACAAACTCACCCATGTTCAGAGAGAGAGATTCCATAGAAACAGGGTGGGTAGAGACTCTGGGTAGATTTAAGGCTTTTTCCCACTGATAGGGGTAGTGACCCGGGGCAGGTTACATATCCCTTTGGTACACCATCTTCTCACTTGCAAAATGGTATGAGGGCTGTATGAGTTCAAGGCATTGAAACAGTACCTAAGACAGATGAGGTCTAGGTGAAAGATACTGTACCTGTTAAGTTTGTATGAGTGGAAATTAAAAAAAAGAAAAGAAAAAAGAAAGGAAATAATTCAACAGAATTTACCCTGTGAGAATTAATGGAAAAAGTGTAAGAAAGAGAAACTGACCAGACTCGCCCGCCAGAGGGAAGAGGCCTATCTAGGTTCCAAAGGAGCAGTGCTGAGAGGAAGCCACGAGAAAGTTATACTCACATGGTCTAGTTCCCAAAGCTATGTGGTCAATGTACCATCGAAGGAGAAGGTTCAGTTGCAAAGAACAGAAGAGCTCACTGACCAAATATAGGGAGAATTGACTAAAGCAGCTGAAACTGTCAAAGAGAAGTCAGTCACCCCTAGATTCATGTTATGCTGTTAGAAATCTGTCTCCATCCCTGACCTCTGGAGTTCCCTGCTACATCTTCCTTCAGCAAGAGTGCCTGGGAGGCCAGGTAGTGAGCTACCTTCTTGCCTCCCAGCTCACATCTCCATGATCTGACCTTTTTCAGCTCGGGCACACCTGGGGGGATCCACTTTCACTGAACCAAACTGTGACCCAGTGGTACCAGTGGACGGAGCCCTAGACAGTTGCTACCTCCTGAATGTGTTAGGGGCATGCAGGACTTGAGCTCCTCACACAAACTGCAGTGTAAGAGTGAAGGATCCCCCCCCCGCCATGGCCTACCACAAGAAAGGAGAATTGGTAGTAAGTGAAAAGCAGAGGGTCTCTTAACTATGCTGAAATAAAGTGCTTGTTTTTCTCATTTCATGTGAAGACAGTGCAAAAAATCTTCAGCCACATTTCTATCCACTTTGTGCATCACCAGTACCCCCCTCCTCCTCTGTCTTTCCACAGTTTCTCTTAAACAAACCCAAGAACCTGTCTGACTGGTAGCAACAGGGAGAGGGTACCTGCAGGTAATGTGCTTGTGTGTGGGAGGAGCTGGGACTTGTGCAACTGCATCCTGTTATCACACCAGGGAAATCTGATTTTCCCCATATTTGGAAGACATCGAGTTCTCCATCCTGGAGGGCAGGATGGGAGGGTCTCAGAGGTTACAAACATGCTGTTCCACCGCGTTTCTGTAATTCCATTTCCTGTATCTTTAAGAGCTACTAGACATGTCACTAATTACTGAACACTAGCCTTTTCTGCACTGTAACCAGGCACATCTAAAAGTTGGTGTTGGGTTTTACAAGAACTGCTCTGTAGCAAACAAGCACCAAGAAAGAGAAGAAATAACAACAAAACAACAAAAATCACAAACCTAGAAAGAAAGGAGGAAACAAGGTGTTGCAGTTTGCCTGCATGGTTGCTGATAAATGACCATCAAATGGCTTAAGGGAGCAAGAAATTTATTTTCTTATGATTACTGGTTACAGTTCATAGTCTGGCTTGACAGGAGAGCATGCCCCAACACCAGGGCAGAGGGAACTGGCCACACCATCACCACATAACAGCTGAGAGATGGACAATCCTTACTTGCCAGACCAGCATGTCTGGCCAAGTGAACAGAAGGATGCCAACTTCCTCAACCAGCTATGACACAAGGAAAGAGGAAGGAAGGAAGGAAGGAAGGAAGGAAGAAAGGGAGGGAGGAAGGGAGGGAGAGAAAGAGGGAGAGAAAGAAGGAGAGAAGGAGGGAGGGAAGAAAGGGAAGAAAGGGAAGAAAGGGTGGCTGGAGAGGTGGCTCAGGGGTTAAGCCTCTGCCTTGCAGGTGGAAGGTCCTGAGTTTGGATCCTAGACCCCAGGTATAGACGCCAGGCTATACTAGACATGTCACTAATTACGCAGGGGCAGCCTGCATTTCTGGTCCTGGTAGGGCGGAGCCTGTGAATCCTGGGGCAGAGTAAACAAGGAGGAGGTGGAGGCGTCCATGGTGGTTCCTGAATTCGCCCGTGGTTCTACACACACATGCACACACATACACGCACACACACAATTGAATAAATAAGAAAGAAAAAGAAAGAAAGAAAGAAAGAAAGAAAGAAAGAAAGAAAGAAAGAAAGAAAGAAAGAAAGAAAGAAAGAAAGAAAGAAAGAGGCAAGAGGATTGAGAGTTTGAGACCAGCCTGAAGTACAAAGCAAAACCCTCTAAAGATCAAAATGGCCTCACATACAAAAGGACAAGAAAGCAAAAGGAAGACTGGCAGGGAAGAAAGTTTGTAATGGGAAAAAGTAGGGGGCTGAGATTGGATAAGAAGGGGATGAAAATGGCATGAATTCATTGTATTCATATTTGAAACTGTAAATTTTAAGAAAAGATTGTTCAGTTGCAGCTAACTATAAAAGATGGAGTGCATTTGGCCACACCTACACTCAAAATTTTGAATTTTAAACAATGAATTCAGAATAGATTGTTCTGAAAGTCTAGCTATAATCTGGGAAAGACACCCCAATTTGTAGCCAGGCACTTGTGTCCTGGACAGTTGATCTTGGAATGTGCTCTAAGAAGTGCTATTTTATTTCTGTAAGTTGTAAGAGCTGAAGGAACTGAACTGAAGTTTTTATTTTTGTTTTAGTGGCCAAGATGAATATGTGAGAAGACCTGTTTCAAATGTTCAAGACTGAAATGAGTAAACTTGGTTAAATATAACCCTGGAGTTAAGTTGTATTTGGTAGCAAAGAGCAAAATGACTCCATCCCTTCTTGCACTTATCTAGATTCTTGGCCCTGACTCTGCTTCTCTTTAAGTTACCTCCACCTAAAGCAAATACATTATGAAACATGTCTATTGACGTGTAGACCTTTCTGAAGCTGTCTGTCTGAATCCCGAACTTTCCACTGAGTGAATTTTACTGAATCCAGTGTTGGCATTCTGTCATTCGTGGACCCAAAGGGCAGTGAGGGAAAGCAAGAAATCTGAGGCTACGCTTACTCTAGGAGGGACTAGGAAAACCCATGCACCCTACCACAAGGCTTCTCTTGCAAAAAACACAATTTCAGCTCTCAGTTTTATAGACACCTACTACTCTAAGTTAAAATACTTTTGGTCCGATAAATTTTCACTAAAGGAATGCAACCAGTGGAGATGGTAGGAGAGAATGTCCAGGTTGCCTTAAACTCTATTGTTAGTTGAAGAGTCTTTGGAACTTTTTTTTTATTAATACATTTTTTATTATTATTTCAGCTCATACAAACTTAATAGGTACACCAGTTCCCTCCCTCCCTCCTCCTCCCCCCGTACCCTCTGCTCCCCCTCCCCACCTCCCTCCCTCCCATCCCCCAGTGCCTCCCACCCCAATTCCCAGAGAGTCCTTTCTTGTGCATGCCTGATTTTCCTCTGGGCCCTCCTCTCCGATGAGTCTTTGGAACTTTAATTTACCCTTGTCATGTAGAAGAGTTGCTGCATTTTCCACGAGTGACTTTTGCATAATTTGAAGGCGCTCTCTTATATTCAGTTAGAATTATGTTAAGCATTTAAGTCTCTGCCAGAGCTTAAGGTACAGCAGAGGCAGGGGTTATTACATCACTTCATATGTTTCAAACAATACTATTGTTCAATCCTAGTAGTTATTGCATCAGTTTGAAGTATCCTGCTCTTCCAATCAATTAAACCATACCTGAATACACAGTGCCTGCCAGTCACACCTCAGTTCACCATTACACTTAGATTGAACTGGAAGAATGCAGTGTCCTCTCAGAATTTAAGCAGCTGGACATCTGGGCTAGCTGGTCTTTAAAAAGAGATTTTCCAGAGGCTCTGGGAACAAACCTATCACCTTTCTCCCTGAGGGAGGAAACTTTCTTAAGTCTCTGTGAACAGCAGCTCTGTGTCCCAGTTAAGAACTAATAGTATTTACTAGTTCCTCTCACCTGTTCATTTTTGATCTGCCCACATACTTGTTAAAAAAATCAAAATATACAGCGAAGCAAAATGAAGAATTACGATACTTAAATTCTCACCACCAAAAATGAGAATGTGAATTTCCCTTCTTGTCATTTGTGTTTGTCATTGCAGTCAAAACCAGACACAAATCCCAAGATAAATGAGAATTTGATATGTAACAATGGAGAAAAGTGAAATATCTAATAAAGTATTGGGCTGGCTAGTTTCTCCATGTGGACCATGAACATATGAAAATCTGAATTTTCTACACTAGAACAGAAAAATCCATTTCAAATAGATTATACTTTAATGAAAAAAGAATACGAAACTATCTTTTAAACAGCCTAGGAGTCTATACGTACATTCTATCAGTGAAGGAGACCTTTTTAAACAAAGACTAGATGCTGCAAAAGAAAATACAGTCAAGTTTAAAGCTGTAAAGTCAGTAGGTAAATGATACTCAAGGAGAGTCCTTTTGTAATTCAAATGACAAAGCTCACTGCTAGAATCTGAACTCTTAAACTTGATGAGAAAAGGACAAAATGGAGAGGAAAAGAAAGGTGCACAAAGGATACAAATAAATAATTCACAGAATAAGTTTAAACAGCAAGAATTTGAGGATATGCTCAAACTTACTAGTTGTCAAAAGAAAATAATTAAGGTGATTGACAGAAAACCATTTTATACTGAGCTTGGTTAAAGGTTGTGTATACAGGGGAATCTGGAGATACAGAGTATGAGCCAAAGTACTCTGATACTTGGCTGCTAGGATGTGATGTGCTGAAGTCCTTTGGGACACAAATTTGACAACATTCATTAAAATGAAAAGTACAGATTCCCTTTGATGCAGCAGTTTCACTCTTGGAAGTGTAGACATAGCCTGCAGAAACAAAGCAGTAGCTTCAAGAATCTGTACACACACGCTCACTAAGCTTCGTTCAGAGAAAAGAAACCAGAATAAAGGGAATGCCCATCCACCAAGAAGAAGCTTAATAATTTATGGACTGTCTCACGCAAAGCAATGTTTTTGCTATCAATAAAAAATGAATCACAGCTAAACCAGACGATGCAGAGGGATTCCCCTAAGACACTGTCAAATAAGAAAAGGCGGGTAAAGTCCATGAAATGTGAGCCTGTTTTTAAAGTAAAAAGTAATAACCAAAAGGCATGTGCGTCTCTCTCCCTATGAGGTTATGGAAGTGCTGAGGATGCACAAAGAAGGTCTACTGTTTGTTCAACTTGGTTACCTTAGGAGAAGAGACAGAAGAACTAAGTAAAACTGAAACTTTACAAAAATAAGTAAAAATAGATATATAGTCATACTTATATGCAAAATTATACATGTTAGGTTTATGGATTGAATCATGTCCACTTAAAAAAAGACATATTAAAGTCCTAATCCCATACTTGGAAATATTGCCTTTACCAGAGGTGATCAGGCTAGAGTTGGGTCATTAAGTGGACCCTGGACTTGTTGGACATTTGAGAGGCAGGTAGAGTGGGGAGATGATATGAAGACCCAGAAAGGATATTCCCCCAAAATGGAAGACTGAATTATGTATCTACAGACCAAAGAAGGCAGAAAATTGCTAGTAATCTGGTGGGAGTGAAGGAAGAACAAAGGGGCAAAGAGTATAACTTTTTATCTTGTTCTCTCCTCCCTCCTCCCTATTTCTCTCTCTCTCCTTCCCTTTTCCTTATCCTCTCTCTCTTCCTTTCTTCCTCTTCCTTTCTCATTATAAATCCTCCTCTAAAATAGAAACAAAATCCTGCAAATTCAGAACTAGATTGATATCTTGATTATAATGCTGCAATGAATGATGGTGTATTCATTTTAATCTCCCTTTGTCCTCCCTAAGCATGGAATATCTTATACTCATCTTGAAATATCAACCTCTTCAGTAATATGAAGACCAAGTTCAGGATCTACTTCCAAATTCTAGTTCAAATGCATCCTGTGGTTAGTCATGCTAATTTCTGTGAGAGATAATTTCTTGAGGCTCCCTACCCCCATCATTACTTAGGCTACTTTGAATAGATTTCCAATTTAGTAACTAAACATAGGAAAATAATCATAAGAAGTTTCCAGTGACTGAAGGAAAAATTACTGGATGGTGAATTGTGGATCAAGGAGTTTATCTGTATAGTCAAAGAATTGAGACCTTCAGTAAGCAAAGCACTGCTGATAGTTGTGTGAGGGACCCCCACATTTATGTAAGAATTAATTTTGATTCTTTTTGGTGCAAAGATCATTAAGAAGAAGAGAAGTCAAAAATAAGAACATAGAAGTCAAGCTATGTCAGGGCTGGAGAGGTGGCTCAGGGGTTAAGCCTCTGCCTTACAGGCGGAAGGTCCTGAGTTCAGATCCCAGATCTCACGTATAGACGCCAGGCGGAAGCGGGGGCGGCCTGCGCTTCTGGTCCTGGTAGGGCGGAGCCTGTGAATCCCGGGGCAGAAGGAGGTGGAGGCGGCCATGGTGGTTCCCAATTCGTCGGTGGTTCTACACATACACAGACACACAGACACACACACACGCACGCGAACATACACACGCACATGCGCACAGTTGAATAAATAATAATAATAAAAATTTTTTTAAAAAAAGAAGTCAAGTTATCTCAGACTGCATTTGGAAGAGCCAAGATATAAAGGATGAAGTGAACAATCAGTAGAAATCCCTCTGAAGAACATGGTACATGAAACGACACTGAAATCAAATGGCCACAAAGCTTGTGTCTAAGGACTGGAGCAAAGGAACAAAGATAGATGCCAGTGGAAGGAGTGAGGCGCAGGGAGGGTATCTTGATCCTCAGATCACTTGTTCCTTTCTTGGACCAATGCTCAGTGAGAAAAACAAAACAGCTGTTTGTCTGACAAAACTGGAGGGCATTTTCCATTCATTTCATCAAGATCACCTATTTACTCAGGCTAGATGACTTCTGATTGGGAAACACCTCTATAGGTAGATTTCTTCCTCTGTAGAAAAAAAATGTGTTATCGATATTGGCCATTTCTCACAGGTGTCTTATATTGGCAGCTCTCTCAGAAAAAAATACATGATAGAGCACTCCTAAGTCGGCTCCTGATGAATCAGTTGCTGGAGTCTTTGTGTCTAAAGGTAAATAGACAACACAGAATTCCTGGCCAGTTGCCACCCATGACAGTAATTCTATGTAATCTTGATTTATTCAACTGTATCTCATTGCAGATGAGAAAATGGAGTTTTCAAGTATCCAAAGAAAAATGTGTCTAACTCTGCAAGATTATTGTGATGAGACATTTGGGTCATGGTGTGGTAAGGAATGGTGGTTTGTCTAGGCTCCAATGCTGTGTTGCTTGGTTGTGGGGATGATATACGGGAAGGAAAAAAATTCTGCCTAAGTTCTGGACATCAATCTCAGAATTCCTTTGTCATAAACACAGTGAACAATTCAATAAGCGAAAGCTACAACTTTAGGTCTATGAATTTGAGATTCTGAAGCAAGACAAAACTTATGTCATGGGCTACCAAGTAAAACCAATTCTTACCTGTGGCTAAAATTGAATGAACCAAATAGGCCAACTGAATATATTCCCCCCTGATGCCCTATTAGTTGACACAGAATCATATGTGTACATTCCCCTAAAATAATATAACCTGCTCCTGAGTCATGCCAGTTCTAGAAAATCAGAGGCCTAGATGATAGCTTAATGAAGCCAAATCATTTAATTAAATTTAATTGGTCCAAAAAACAGTGATCACTTAGTACATGCCACGCAGGGTGTGGCGTGCTTGGCATGTAGAGCCAACAATTCCAGCCCGATGCCTCTTGGTCTCATTGGACTCCCAACGTCCACTTGCTCTTGGACACCACTGATGCAAACTTCCCAGGTCTGACTGTCCACCTGTCAGCACTACAGGCTGCACTGATGCTCATCCAAAGAGAAGTCCTAAGCTGTGATGATGCTAATCCAACAAGAAGTCTTTCAGTACTAGCTTTCAATCACTTATCTTCTGGAATCTTGCTTTGAAGGATGACATTTGAGAAGTTATTGAGCTGGACTTTCTTCATTTTGGAAGTTTCTCAGAGCCCAGAATAAGCAATGTGCTTTTAGCTCTTGGCTCATTGTTCCAGTACCTTGGCTAGGGTCTTGACATCTCCCTAAGGATTACAGAGTGATGATCCAAATAGGTCAAATGTCACTAGGAGTCCTAAGGGCTTCCTCAATGGATCAGAAGAAGGTGGATTTAAGAGTTTTGTAGATATGATTTGGGTAAGTTTCCAGATTAGCTCCAACCCGCAACCTTAACACACACACACACACACACACACACACACACAGAACAAAGAAGAGGCTTGTGGGACCCAGGTCTAAGAAGACTTGAGGCTCGATATGGCATCTCTGCAGACTGATTGTTTGTGACTCTTGGAAGATAACTGTGCCCAGTGTTTTGACATTAAGGAAAGAAAGCAATATCATTTACTTGTGCTAAGTTCCAAGTGTACTAACATTCAAGCATTCTATAATTCTGGTCAGAAGCCAAAGTTTCAATGTAATCTGGAGAGAGAAAAAATGAGCTTCTCTGTACTTTGTATTATGACTTTCAGGTTAAATGGTTTACTCCCAACTTTCTAAGATCTGTCAAATCTGATTAAATTGTAATTAACCTTTTGAAGGAGTGTTTAAACCAGACACAGTATCTGTGGCTGCATGCAGTAATGCCAACTTATATTTTATTAGAGAAGAAAGTGGTAGTTCTCTGAACAATGCCATAGGGCCAACATGAAACATTTTCTTCTTTCTTTCTTTCTTTTTTTTTTTTTTATCAGCACGTACTCAGGCCTTTTAATGTTATCAAGATGATTCATTTTTAAGTGTGCACATGCATTAAGTTGGGCATGCCAAATAATGAACAGAGTCAAAAAACAAAATGTGATCATAAGCGTGCAATAAAATCTGAAGTGACCACAGCTGTTATTTTGAAACATAAAACACACATTTTATAGGAAATCCAGATAACCAAGCAAGTCAGAACTTTCCCTTTATCATCACAGGAAAAGTACAAAGAACAACAGACAGTTTTTTTTTAATATTTTTTTATTAAAAATTTAATTATACATTTTAAAATTTTTTACCAGTTCCCTCCCTCCCCCCTCCTCCCCCTCCCCTTCCCCCAGTGCCTCCCCCCCAATTCCCAGAGAGTCCTTTATTGTGTACGCCTAACTCTCCACTGGGTCCTCCTCTCCGATGACATATAAGGACCCAGTGGCATTTCCATAAGCCCTTTCTCTTGTTCCCCTTAAGCATAAGATCACTACTATGGCTGTCAATCCCTTGCCTCCAGGGGTCTCGGTGCCCTTAACAGATGCTAGACTTTATGAGGGCAACAGTGCGCTGGACATTGCGCAGGGCATGCAAAGTCCCATTATGATTGCTTTGGCCCCAACTATTGTTGAGAATCTTGCAAATCGTTGCTCCTCCCATCCTTTTGCTCTTACAATCTTACCGCCTTTCTGGAGGAAATGGGATAGAGCTGCTGCCCTGCTGTGGAGCCTTCCCCAAAGTCTCCGTGCTGATTGAAGGCATGGATAACTAACCCAGGGAGAAGAGAAAAATACCTCAGACACTGGGCAGGTGGCTTAGGGATCCACGGGCTGGCGAAGCACTCAAGATCCAAGTGATGCCTAGCAAAGGAATCAGCCAGCTGCCTGTGTCACTTAGATGGCCCAAAGTAAGCTAACCCATGGCAGTATGATGTGACTTGGGAAGCCAGAAGTCTCTGACTTTCTACCTCACCTTCCTGTCCCTGGATTCTTATAGCTAAAATACAGAAAAATCAGGATGGTATAGAAATCCAGACACGTATTGCTTAACAATGGGGTCAGTTCTGAGGAATTCGTCATTAGCTAATTTTGTTGTCCAGCAAGCAGCATAATGTGTAGTCACCCAGCTGAGATGGCTGTGATGTCATTACGAGGGAGGATCCGGTGGGAGAGTCATTGTACATCCATACTCAGTCACAGTCTCATGGTTCCTGACTGAACTTTGGCCCATCTTCAAGTTCTGTGTTAGATACTGTTTTAGTCACTTGCCTTAGTAATATGTTGCCCCACCTTCTCTGATACATTTCCTTTAAATCAAAGAAAGAGAGAGGAAGGAACCAATAGCATAACTGAACAAGTACTTTCAGAGTCTTTACTATGGTCAGTGCTGCTTTCAGTACCTTATGAATGCTACCTAATTTAAATAAAGTTATAGCAACCCTGACACTTACATCATGAGATAGGATCTATTAATATTATTATGCTTCAATGTAACAAAAAGTAGAGTCCCTTGCTGGAGATCAGAAAAATCAGGTGCAAACCTTACCTGTTTTGGGCTTAGGGCCTTGCTACTCAGCTCTATATTCTGCTGACCCTTGTTATTTTATGTTATATTTTATGATTACATAAACAATATGTTCTTCCTGCCCATTTCTGCTTTTGTTCCCTATGGTTTGGGGTTCACATCTGATCAGTGTCATAGAACTTTCCTCTTATATTATCTTTTGGTAGTTTCAGGTCACATTTAGTATTTAAGCATTTTTGAGTTACGTGTGTGTATGTTGCTATAGATATGTGTAGGTGTAGGTGTATATCCATATACAGGTATACTACACACACACACACACACACACACACACACACACACATGCATATGTGCATAGAGGCCAGAAGATAATCGTGGACATCATTCCTCAAAATGTTTTGAGACAGAATCTTTCATTAACTTGGGGATTCCTGAGTAGGCTAGACTGGCAGCCAGCAATTCCCAGAAATCCATTTGTCTTTGCCTCTTGAGCACTGGGGATTACGACGTGTGCCACTGTACCTGTATCTTTTTATGCAGGCTCTTGGGATCAATCTCAGGTCCTCATGCTTGCAAGGAAAGCACTTACTGATTGATATACCCAAACTTTAAGTTGATTTTAATATACAGGACAAGGTATAATTTTATCGTTCTGAATATGGATATCCCATTTTCCTTACACTGTCTACTGAAAAGAATGTCAATCCCTATTTTGTGTTCTTTGTAAAAAAAATAGATTGATCCTAAATATGTGCACTTGAAAAAATTATTTTATATTCCCCACCAATGCTGTAAATCTTTGCTAACTTTTGGTGGTTTCAGTGTTCTAAATTTTAACTGGTTTTGTTGAGGGCATGTTGCTATGGTCTTAAGTTTGTATTTTTATACAAACACTTGGTATTCTGAGTATTTTCATGTACTTTTTAGCCATTCATTGGTCTTCTTTTGCAAAAATTCTTGCTGATGTTTAGGTTTTTATAGTTTTACCTAGTGCAATAGATTTTTTCTCCTTCTCATTTGTTTTTATTTTGGTGTATAGTTTGAGATGGACATTAAAATTGTTTCCAATTGTTAATCTAATTGTCCATCCATAATTTAAATTAACCTCCATATTTATGCTGATATAAAATACTTTCTTCATCATAGTCTCAGACTCACTAGCTTTTTTTTTTCATACTTTCTTTTTCAATCCATCTACTGCATATTCTTCCACTGATATAAATTTTTCTTATTAAGGATTTAATAAATAGGGATTATATATTAAAGAAGTTGCTACAATGATGGGGATATAGCTCAGGGGTTAAAGTCTTTGCCTCACAAGTAAAAGGATTCAATTTTGGATCCCCAGATTTCATGAAAAATGTCATGTGGGTGTATCAGCTGACTTGTAATTCTAACTAGGAAGACAAACCTGGATTTCCCAGAGAAAATTGATTAGTCAGACTATTCCTAATGACGTGCTCTGGGTTTAGAGACTCAAGCTCATAGAATAAGGTAGAACAGCAATTGAGGATGATTCCTGTTATCACCTTGGGCCTCCATAGGCACAGACACTCAAGTGATGTGTGTTTGTGTGCCTTCTCATATATAAACACACTCATATATATTTGGACCCCATACATACATACATGAAAAGAAAAAGGTTCCACAGTAAGCCTTCTCATTCATCACTCTTGCTTTTTTATATAGTTTTTTTTTCCTTTTTTCCAGCTACATTTAAGAAAAACTCAGTAAAGTTATGTCTTTTTATGTCATTTCATTCAGACTGGAAATTCTTCAATCACATGAATTAATTTTGAGAAATCTGCCTCCATTGCTTTTCTTTTCACATTATCACAAAGCACAGTGTCTTTCTTCATTTCTTTACATTTTTTCTAACTTTATGTAGGACACATAACCAGTCATCCGTTTCCCAGAATGTTCTTCAGTAGTCTGTGGAAGGGTTGTCTAATCCTTTCACACTCATGTTCCATGGGTAAAGGATTATACAGACAGACATGTGATTCAAGATGAATTGGTATAGCGAGAAGGTGTGAGAAGACTAAGGACCTATCTGAGAAATTGAAATCTCCTGTTACCACCCACAGAATAACAGAAAGTGGGGATTCTCTCCTTTACTAGTGAGGATCATCCAGTGTTGAGATGCAGATAGGTAAAGGGTAGCGAGGTCACAGATGTATTGTGAAGGCTGATATCCTTGGGGTTTAAGGAAAGAGCAGGTCCTGAAATTAGGTTGTCATTGTCCATCTGAATGAAGCAGGCAAGTGGGACTCCTTAGAACTCTGTGCATATTTGTCCAGCTATTTGTTGCCTTGGTGTGGTTAGTCTATGGGGCCTCATGTCATGTTAGTGGATTGTAGTGAGATAGTCTACGTAGCCTGTTAGTTGACAGCACGTGGATCAGTAAGCACTGATTTTGTGCCCACAGTTCAAGTCGCTGTTTATACTGTGCTAGAGGCACGTGATGATTCCGCTGACATCTTTGGCTTTAACCCAACATGTGATTTCATATCACCCCAATAAAAAAGTTTGGAAAGAAAGGGGAAAAATGGGCTTGCTTCCCTACCCTGGCAGGGCCAGCATGGCCCTGGTTACTTGGGATCCCAAAGGAAAATGTCATAATACCTCGATTTTCTAATGGGTCTTATGAGGACAGACTTGTGCAATAAGCCAGATGGTTATTTAAAATTGCAAAACAACCCCAATCAGTTAACACCATCCTCACTGCTGCGAGTCAGGCTTTGTTCTGTGTGCTTTCTGCTCACTAACAGTTTATTTCCCATGCCAATCCTAGCAAGGCTGTAATAATAAAACTAAAATAACAACAAAATTAAGTTCTCCAACCATGTCTCTCCAAATGCATCACAGAGAGAAGCTTAATAGCAGATCAGTAAAGAGATGAATCCTGATGTATTTGTATTCAGAACCTATCCCAACATGCACTGTGTGTGTGATCTGGGTAGGTCTGTGCCTTGTTATTTAAATAGGGGCATGTTGACAGTACTGCCTTCATAGACTTACTGAAAAAAATACATGCATTTGTTTCTGGTATGCCATATTATAACAGAGATGGCACATAGATACGTTATATAAATATCTAATACATGTGTCATCTTTAGGGAGAATGTGCAAGGAAAGCTGATGGTTGAATATTGTCTGTACTTTCTGTAGTGAAATTGAATACAACTCTATTAATAGAATTATGGATTAGCGATATCATATTACTGTACAAATGGTCGTAGCAGAGAGTGTTAAGAGCCCAGCTGGAGAGCCAGATTACCCAAATTCAAACTCTGATATTTACAAGCTGTGTAACTTTGGGCAAGTTACTTGAGCCTTCTGTGCTATGACTCCATTTGAATAAAATAGTAATCAAATTATAATAATAGCTACCAAATAATATTTTGAGGGTTAAATAAGGAAATCCAAATGAAATAGTTCCATCATGATGAGATACAGTATTATATAAAATATAGCTATTATGTGAAGAAAGATAGTTTAGAAGTTCATTTTTTTCTTTTACATGCTTCACTTTCTTATTTTCCTTTTACTCCAGATCAGCTTATTTTCAGACTGCTAATCTTTCTTCAATTATATTTAAAGAAATCTTGTCAATTCAATAGATTTTGTTCTTTTGGAAACAGAGTCATACAAGATAGTCCAAGCAGGCCTTGAACTTGTCATCCTCTTTACCTTCATCTCCCAGGTACTGGGCTTTTATGCTTGGCTCTAATTCAACAAAGTGGTCATAGAATGAAACTGTGCCCTGCCCTATGTTATCCATATTATTTAAAATATGGCTGCGACTGTGCCTTGCCCTTTGTGATTCCTTTACAAGGAAGCATTTGGTTACAAATGAAGAAGCAACATGGCTCTATATCTCATTATGCATGTAGACATCTTCCACCATGAGATACAGACTGATAAATAATGTTCCTAAAAGTAGAGGATAACACCCTATAAATTTATTAAAGTAGATCAGGAGCAAATGAGTATATTAAAACTATATCAGATAAGCCAGGTCAGAGAAACTACTGAACATGCCAGATTAATAAAATACAACATCTTCACCTGGCTGACCTCCATAAAGGAGAGGTCACCTGTTGCAGAAATAACTGTGACCCCACCAACCTGTCACCGAATCACCCAGCTCGTGCATCCATGAGCTTATAGGCAGAGAACACTCCATTGTTCTGGGACTTTAGCTCAAAAATGTCCCTACTACTTGACCCCACTCACTCAAATTGTCATCCATGTGTCGTTCTTTCTCGTCTGTACCCAGTCCTGTGCCTCATTCACGATCCTCTTGATTCTGAGGATAAGCTTTGCTATCAGTTCTCCAACTTCAATGAAGTCCCTTCAGTGCTTCATTTTGCATCTTCTCTACTGTGCCTCAGCCTTCAGTAAAGCCTCCTTGAACTCTACTATGGTCTCTTGATAAACCCTTTAGTGTCCTGTAGCCTGCATATATACATAGAAGCATCATTAGTATTTTGTGTATTAATGTGTAACCTGAGAGTGAATATTAGTAATTAAGATTGGAATAAAGCTGCTTTTCAATGACCAGTTATGGAAAGAAATCGAAGCTCCTTGGTAAATTGCAGCCTATGAAATCCATGTAGCTTGTGAATCTGTTATTAGTCAATAAATTCTAGCATTATTAGTCAATAATCATCTGTCTACTTCAGAGTGGTATAGTTTGGATCTTGAATGTCACCCAAAGGCCTATGTGTTAACAGATTGGTCTCCAAAGAAATGCAACTGGAAGGTGATGGAACTTTAAAAGCTGGGGCAAAACGCAGACCCTTTGGTTACTAGAGGATGCCCTTTTGAAGGAGATTGTGAAACCCTGGCTCCTTCTTTCCTCCGTCTTCAGCTCTATCACTCATAGTTTGAGTTTACAATTTTCTTATACCATAAGGAATTTCCTTGTTGGAGAACCCAAGCAGTAAAACTAAGCAATATTGGACCAGGACTTCCAAAACAAAGAGTTGAGAAATTTTCTTCTTTGAAATTATTTCAGGTATTTAATCATTGCTGACTAGCACAATTTGGATAAGAAGTCACACTGATATGAGCACTTAAGAGTATCAAATATTCTTGGGGATTCCATTCAGTGGTTCTAGGATGGAACTGGATTAATCCTGGTTTACAGTTTGTTAATCAAGAGGAAAGATGTGTCAGGGATCTCAGTGTAGCCTGGCAGCAAACTAATCACCACAATGTGCCTACTGTGGTGCTACCCTGGATCTCAGAGTTAAAATTGTGTCGCCTGCGAACTGTGAACTGTAAACTCTAAACATTTGCCTCTTAATGTGTAGCTTGTGTGAAGGTAGAAATTATGTGAGTATTCCGTTTCTTATTCTTTTTTGCACACTCTTTTTCAAATCTGTGACTTTCATGATGTTTAATGATGACTTTCAATTTCCTTAATTGTGGAGGAAGATGTTTCTCTTTCCACATCCTCTTCTTTAAGCCTCAGAGGTGACCAGCCTGGACTGTGATTGGTCATCTTCTCTGAGTACACAACTTCACAACTTCAGTTGTTGTGATTAGCACACTGTATTTGCTGAGCAAGAGTGAGCATGTGTTCATTGGCAAAAACTCCATTCTGCTGTCAGAGGTCTCTGTGATAACTATTGAGTTCCAAGTGAGGAACTGCCTTCTCAGTAAATCTGTATGTCATTCATGTCAGTGGAAGCAGTCATGCACTCAGTTCAGTTAGGAACCTGGGCATTGTGAAAGGATCTTGGGAGATGGAGTTGAGTCAGAAGGTCAAAGAGAGCTATGCAAGCTTTGAGAATTGATTTGGAGGTAAGTTGGGGAAAGACACTTGAATGTCTTGAAATTTCTGAAGTCTATTCCATAAGCAGAGTAGTGGGTGATGCAAATAGTGAGCCACACTTCCACAGCCTCAGATATGATTGTAGGAGTTTACTCAAATTTGAAATGTTTCAAAAGAACCAATCAGGTCCTGACTTGTAGAATATTTCTATGAGTGTTTTGCAGAGAAACATTATGTCTAATCAACTAGGACTTAAATACCTGTGTTTATAGAGCTAATAGTTTCTATAGTCACTATATATTCACACACATACATACATATAAAACTTGCTCACATGATTATGGAGACTGAAAAGGTTTCCTATTGGCTACCTGCAAGCTGGGGCCCCAGGAAATCCAGGAGAGTACCAAAGGTGTAAGACTCAATCTGGGATCAAGAAAAGGCCAATATTTCTGCTCAAATCATTAACGTGGGGAGACAGACAAAAGAGTAGACATTTTTCCTCTCCTTTCTTTGTCCTTCTATTCCATTTCAGTCCTCAATGAATAGAATGAAGCCTACCACATTGGAGAAGACCGTTTTATTTACTCAGTCTCCCTGTTCAATTATTAATCTTCTCCTGTACAACACACAAAGACACACACACACACACACACACACACACACACACACACACATGCACACACGCACGCACACACGCACGCATGCATACACACACATATTATGTCTTGTTACCTATCTGAATATCATCTAGGCCAAGTGAAATATAAAATTAACCATCACAGTTCTCAAGTTTGTGTGTTTTTAACATTTCACACTGATAATGATGCATGCTTCTAGAAGAAACATGGCCAAGACAGGTCCATAATTGATGGACACCAGGGAAAGGCTTATTCCAACCATAGGCAACTCAAATGTGGTAGAAATGGAACCCTGTTTCCCAATTTGAATATGTTAAAAAATTACCTAGGGATCCCAGGGGAGTGAATATTTGGATTCATAGATCTATGTCAGACTTAAATTCCACATTCTTTACAAACTCCCAGGTAATACTTGTACTACTGACTTGAAGCTCACATTTTGAATTGCAAGTTAATTGACACAAAAATCTTAAAAAAAAAAACATATTGCCTACAGTGTGTCTGAAGCATTATTCTAGAATTCTCTTTTCTCTTTAGAACTCTTGGATCCACAATAATCCAAGTATCCTATCACTTCATTGGAGGAAGGAGCCTTGGGCCAAATGTGCATGGTAGTTTCCTTGTAGTGTATAGTAGGATAGGCTGACAGTTGGATCTTTCCATTTTATCTTGTATTTATCAAGAACCTACTCAGTGTTATCAAAAGTGCTGAGAGTTAGAATATCTCTGTACTTGTATAATGTTCCTTATACAGATGGCACACCCTGGTGGGTACAGGCAATGGTCAATACAACTTCCTGTGCAGTAGTCATAAACTCACACCCTTTTCTTCCACTGTAATGTTAGAATACAAGTGAATAAGGCAGACAATCTTGATTCTTCTCAAATTATGTTGGTTGGTACTTTGAACCATAATTGTAGCACAACTCAGAACTGATTGTAAAACATTCATTACATGCACTGCACACATAAAATTACAATAGATTTGGGAAGCTGTATGAGAAATGAATGTAAAATAGCTCGTTAATAGTTTTGCCTTCTGGTTACAAGTTAAATTGGTTAGTTAAATTGGTAATACATTAATCTTTATATACATGTTAATGTGATTACTAGAAAATGTATATTTTTAAATAAATAGACTACCATTATGTTTTTTCCTGGATAGTGGTAGTCTTGGCAAAGATATTTTCTTCCCTTTACTCCAGCATTCTTTCTGGAACACCAGCTTTTGAGAATTTTAACATGAGTGCCTACTTGGGCCTCTGCCAAGTCCTCTGAGAGAAATGAAAAATACTTCCAACTTTCATTCTTGGTCTTTTTTTTCCTTTTTTAGAGGAAGGAATTTCAAATTTATTCCATGTATGACTTATTTCTGTCTATGTCTGAATTTCACATATGCTTGTGTGTATACAGGTGTTTATATGCACATGTACACTTTTTTAGAACTTTTCTAGCATACTAAGGTATAGTAAAAATCTGGGAGGCTTAGAAAGCATAATGACACTTATGGACATGAGATCAACACTTTCATTTCCATCTATAAATGTGGTTGATATGTTGAGATGGTCCCATACCAACTTGACTTGAGAAAAGATCAGTGGGGACTTTCCACTTAGTAGTCACGGGAACCTGGCTTGCGTTGATCTTTTCTAAACTATGCTAAGCAAGACCTCACTGAAGGTCAGAATATCTACAAAGATGTCCTTCATCTTTGAGATAGTTAATCTTCATTGTTATCTTAATTGTATTTAGAACTACTTTAGGCATGTCCTTGAGGATTTTTCAAGAGAGATTTAACTGAGGAGGGAAGACCTTCCCTGAGTATGTGATGCAATCCCATGGACTGGGGTCCCAAACTGAATAAAAAATAAAAAAGGAGAAGATGAAGCACCAGTATTCACCTCTTTCTGTTTTCTGACTGCAGATGCAATGTGATTACTCATCTCATGCTCCTAAGGCCTTCCCCACGATGATAGACTATTCTCCTAAAACCATGAGCTAAGATAAACCTTTCCTTCTTTAAATTACTTTCATCAGTTATTTTGTCATAGCAAGATGAAAAGTAACAAACAGAGTGTTTCTCAGCAGGCCCCCATAGTTTACTCTCAGTACAGACTCTGGCTGTCATTTGCAGTGTACTAGTTGGCTCTCCCTGCCCTGCTTCCTCAGTATAAAGCATGCCTGTTCCTGCTTCATTTCTTCAGAGCCCACTCTCTCAGAGCCAAAATATTTGATTCTTGTGTAATAAGGGTATAGCCAACATCCTTGAAGTTGAAGACTCCAATAAGATAGGCCCAATCGTTCCTTTCCACTAGAAGATGATATTCTGATACATTTAAGGAATGCATAATGTCAGATGGTAGCACTGATATGTAGTCCCCATAGCCTCCTTCTTCTCCTCCCACAAAAAAAAAAAAAAAAAAAACCAACACAGGGAAAAGTTAAACAATTAGGCTGACCTTAGTGACAAGAGCGGAAGGTTATTTGGAATGATTTGAGGGTTTGAAAAGTCAGCATGTCCTTAAACCACTTCCTTTCTCAGACAGAATCAAACTACTTCCTTGGCATGCCAATGGAAGGGGGCGTTACAGACCAGCTCAAGAGGATGAGGATGGTATTTTCCTGCTGACAGGAAAGTAGCCTCTAGAGGATGAGAACTCCTTCCCCTCTCAAAGGATTCTGAAGATGCTCAGTGCATACTGAAGGACAGGCGGACTCAGGGATGAATACAGGAATAAATGAGAAAGTTGTGGTTCATTTTATAGGCGACTGGTGACTATTTATCATGTCAAGGACTTCACAGGCCTTGAGACATATGGTGCTATGTGTCCCTCCCTATCGTTGTGCTGAGCAGTGAAAGGCATTTATGCTAGAACTGTTGCAAGTCAGGCACTATGTCTCATTCTGTAATCTTGGTACACAGGAAACTGAGACAAGAGGATTACTGTGAACCCAGTCTAGGCTACAGAGACCATGTCTCAAAAGGTGTGGGGGGCAGTCTTTAGAATGACCTTGAGAATATGTGCAGTGTGCTCAATGTCAAACTGAACAGTTATATGGATAGTAGTGCTCACAATGGGACTAAGGACAATGTAGGACAATGGCCACTTGAGAACTCTCCGAGGTGACTTTTTTGAGTTCTAAAACTCATATCGAAGAGGTCAACTGCCAAGAATAAGCAGTACTCCCTCTAAACAGCTCTTTTTCTTGGGCTGTGAATGGCCTTTTTGGAGTTTCTTTCTCTTGGTATAAACTTGCTGAATTGCTTTTTCTAAAGCACCATGACCATGTTACTATAAATTTTTTTAGATCATTCTTTCACTTAATTAGTTCCAGCTAGTGGAAGTATCTAAACTTTGAATTGCCCAATAATTTAATTCCTATTTGTAGACTTTCCTTTCTCTTCCACCAACTCTCTAATTTATCCTTCTACTCTGGTTCTTTGTATAAATCTGTTTTCCTATGTAAGTTTTCAAAGTATGTTTCCTTTAAGAGGTTACTCAAGCTGTTTTTGGATGGACGTTAGGCCATGATACCATTCCTATCATTGTTTATCCCAACTTAGAAGAGGCAGACAGGGTTTTTCATGAAAGGACAGGAATCAAACTGGTGGTATGGTATCTGGAGTTCCTAGTACTAGTAGTATTGAGCTAGCCAACAGGGACATAACTTTGACAAAACCATCAAGTACAGAAAGAACTCATTTGACTCAAGATGCACCTAAATCCGGGTTTCAGTGAGGTATGTACTGGTCCAAATCCCATGCTCTACCCACTGCAATTAACTCTGCTTTAGTAGTTATGGTCATGTGAGCAACTGCTGACGTCTTTGTCATTTTCAAGAATCTCCACAAAATTTAGCCAATAATGATAACAATCATTGCATTCTATTCTACCATATTGAATGTACTCTTAAGATAGTTGATGGACAAGATATTTGGGAAACATTATTGGATAATCTTATAATGGGTCTTTTTGCATGCATGCACATGTGAGCGTGTGTGCATGCATGTGTGTGTGTGTACATGTGAAGGCTCAAGGATAACTTCAGGAATCACCCTGGATTGCTCTACCTCCTTATTACTCTGCTGCTGTGGATTTTACCAGGCTCTACCTTCCAGGGCCAGAATTCCAGGATGCTGGCATATTTGCCAGTGTTTTTACTGGGATGTGGGATCCTAGCTTATGTCCTTTTGCTTACAAGGCAAAGGTTTTAGCTCCTGATGAAGTATAGATCTCTATAATAGAGTAATTAGTCAAGAGCTTGCAAATAATACTCATGGTTAGAAACAAAAGAGTGATGCCCAGATGTAGACATCAGCTAGGATGACTTCTGCATTACCCAGCAAGCCATCAGTCCAGGGAGAGAAAAAGCAAAGGTTCAGTATGGCATCACTTTGATGGTTCAACAAAACTGACTCTTGTTAGTAAGAACTTACTGAACTCACTAATCCATAATGAAAGGCCATATTCAGTTCCTTCGTAGACATAAATACTTTCCATAAGACAAATGGATATGCAAACCTGTTGTAAGAAACAATAGTGTCTAGCAACTACATGTGGTGAACATTTAACTATTTATTTGACAGTTATATTCTGGATGTTCCTAAAACTGTGCCAGGATTAAGGGATATAATGGGCACATGAAGGAATGGTATTTGTTTGCTTTTATATAAAAAAATCTTGTCAATTACTGCTGAAAATCAAGGTGACATCATTACAGAAATATTGACTTATATTAAGTTCTTTTTATGTTTATTTTAAGCAATATAAATTCAATATAACATTGATTTGGCAAAAGAGCAATATAGGAACATACATGTTTTTCCTAAAACATTGGCAAGTTCTCACAATATCATTTACCAGTAAAAGGACCATGTTTTGATTCAGTTATGACATAAATACAAAATAGCAACCTTATCATATATTAAATTCTCAAACGGCCATGGAAATATTTTTGTGGGCTATTCTGATACATTTATCTATCCCTTATTTTTGACTTCATACCGTTTTCCTAAATTTCTATAGCTATATGTTTTATAGTTGTTTGACAAGACTTCCTTCTTCCACTCTTCTCCTACCCCCTTCTTTTCTAGGCAATGTGAAAATACATAAATTTTCCAGATGACTGTTCAGATAATTTTGTCAATATCCTTTCTGTTGTCAGTAAGACAATATAACTCTCTTGTGTAAATCCTAGGGTTCTTCATGATGTAGGAATGGAGACAGAAAAGCCAACTCTTCTCCATGCTCTACAGAGTACTTTCACTTTCAGAGTCCATGTAATGTTTTAAAATCAGCTTTAACACATTCAAATGAAAAGCCTTAAGGCATCTATTTTACGTAGTTTCTGCTTAGGAGGCACTCCTTGGAGTAAATGCTAGTGTCTGGGTATGTGGTAGATTACAAGATTGTTCTTGGCTGTTTGAGAAGCGTATTTCCTGACTCCATCAATGTCAAGATGTTCCCTTCTCCACATGAAAACCACCTTACTTGCTCTGACCAGGGTAAATAACAGTGGCACATGGCATTTTAGAGTAAGGAACTAAGCGTCTTCTCCAGTGTCCACTGTTTCTCATTTCTTTTTTTCCCACTTGAGATTTGTATCCCCAAACAAAAAAGCATGTTACTTCCACCTGTTCGTGGATTGAGAATGGTTGGAACCGAGACACAGCCACGGGGTATTTCACAGCTACCAAGATTGTCCATCCCTATAATTGTAAATAATCTCATTTTTCTTATCAAGAGTTATATGAGAAATATAAATCTGTCTTGGTTCTGTAGGAATGATCCATTCATGTTTGTCATTTCTGATTGGAAGACTTGTTTCCAAATGTTGTTTAATACGAAAGAAAACCATTTAGATTGTCTAATAAGCCTAGGAATAAACTTTCCAGAATCTAGTATAATGGCTTCCACTCTGAGTTTTTTTATGGTTTGTGTAAACAGTAGCATTTCTTCTTCTATAGGTTTATGGAAACAAATATTTGTCAGCATAGGAGATAAATCATTGCAGCATAATAGAAGGAAAAACATCTTTTTTTCCTCATGTAACCTAGGTTACTGTGTAGCCAAGGATGACTTTAAATGTATCATATTCTGACCTCTACCTCTTTAGCAATTTTTTTATTGTTGTGCCCGAGTTTATACCACAGGTCACTTGAGTGTGTTCCCGTGGAGGCTCAAGAGTGACTTTGTGGATCATTCTGGATCTACCTCTTATTGCTTTGGTCTGGGGTTTCCCAGGATCTGCAGTCCAGTATTGCTGCCATTTCCACCAGACATTTTTATATGGGAGCTGGGGATCCAAACTTGGGACTCTTTGCTTGTGCAAAGGCTTTAACCCCTGAATCATCTTCCCAATCTCAACCTCTGCCTCTTAAGGGAGTGGATTATAAATGTGTGATTCCATGCCTGATTTATGTGGTGTTGGAGGCTGAATCCAGGGCTTCAAGAATGTTTGACAGCCCTGCCACCAACTGAGTTATATCTCCAGCTCTTAGTCTATACTTTTAGGTGAGAACAACCAACACCCAGATGACTATGTTAGTATTTTGACCACATATTGGTCCACAAAATTGCCCAGAACCCTAAATTTCTCCATAATCTGTCAATACAATGGACTACAATGGACTCAGTGATGGCCCATCGTGGATATGTGCTAGACTTTTGGTCTTATTTGGCTATATTCACATTTGGAGTGATTTCTGCATGATAAATCCTACTTCTCTAAAGGAAGAATCTCTGCCTCATTTATCTGGAATCTACATTTGACCTAAGTTCTGATATCAGACATATCCAAATAAAGAACAGCCACCTTCAAGAACACATTCTCTGAAGACAGTTATTGCATCTGTGCTCTGCTCTGAGAAGATGGTCAATGCTATGTCTCAATTTGATAGGGACCAAGGAATACCAGGTGGCCGGTAAAATATTATTTCTCGGTGTGTCTGATAGGATTTTTCTGGAAGAAGTTAGCATTTGAATTTGTAGACTGAGTAGAGAAAATTTTTCCCTGCTATGAGTGGGCATTATCCAATCTATTAAAGGCCCAGATTTGCAGAAGGAAGAATTTGCACAGATTTACTCTGTTGGACTTAGGATATTCATCTTCCTGTACTTAGATATATTGTTTTTAAACATTTAGATTTTAACTGAATTACACCAATGGCCTTCCTGGTTCTGTAAGAACTTTCAGATGACAAATGGTGGAACATCTTGTCCTCCATAAACATATGAGCTGATTCCTATAATGAGTAAGTACATATGCATCCACATACATGCTATAATGAATACATATGCATACATGAGTGCTGAGTTACAGACAAACATCTTAATTTTCTTTGAAATATGTCCTTACTGTATTGTATAATCCAAAGCATGCTATCAGTTATAATGCATATAGTCTATCAGGTATGTTGAACTAATTTGGTAGATAGTTCTGTGTTTCAATGGCAATTCTTTCAGCTACAACTTCCAAAGTAAATAACATGAATACTGATAAAAAATCAGTATAGAATTTCTTATGTATCCACAATATCTATGATAACATCTTATTCTAAAAGTATGACTGCTTTGAACACTGAATACATCCCACATGTTAGGCACTGTAGTAAGAGCTAGGCAAGTAAAGGCAAATCCTGACTTTCTGTAATTACCACATTTAGATTCCACCAGTCAATGATTGCTCTCTAAGAGAAAAGATAATCATCTTAAAAGCCTTGATGAAAAGCCCCAGAGAAGAAAATTTTTAAGGAACTGCTGTTATTACTATATCATAGCAGGAATTCATTTCTATTTTGTTCCCAAATTCAAAAACTATATCCAAGATCACATTCAAAATCTGAAGAGTCATCATGCATACATCTAATTACTTCTTTTTCCATTTGCAATACATTAGCACATTCTGTGGACTTCACCTTTAAATCCCATGTGGGGCCACGGTACTGTCACTATCCTTTCTACTACTCTTTTTTTTTTTTTTTACTAAGATTCTTTTTTTTATTATTATTATTCATTCAATTGTACATGTATGGTGTGTGCACGTGTGTGTATGTATGTGTGTGTATGTGTGTGTGTGTGTAGAACCACGGACGAAATCGGGAACCACCATGGATGCCTCCACCTCCTTCTTGTATACTCTGCCCCAGGATTCACAGGTTCCGCCCTACCAGGACCAGAAACGTAGGCCTGGCATCTATACGTGGGGTCTAGGATCTGAACTCAGGACCTTCCGCCTGCAAGGCAGAGGCTTCACCCCTGAGCCCCCTCCCCAGCCCCCCCTTTATACTACTCTTAGGCTTCACAGTAATCTCCTGCTGGTACTCTGCTACCACAGTATCCTGACAGACACTTGCCTCTCTGGAGTAATAAATCCCTGCCTCTAAACGCTCACTAATTTCTGTTCTGTAAGTCCTCCGTTATGGCCAAATTCTACCTACCAACAGGATGTCACTAAGCATGGTGTTGAGAAGAGACTCACAGTGTTAAAGGCATCTATACCACTACACAGGTAAAAGGTTATAAGTAACCTCAAGAGCACAGATGATAAAATGCAGTAAAATAATTAGAAAGTGATATGCTTCAATTTTTACTATTTGTTTTATTTTAAGTTTATATAATTACATTTTTAAAAATTTATTTCTTTCACTCATACAAAGTTGATAAGTACCCCATTCCCCTCCCTCCCTCCACCCCTCCCTGGATCCCCTTGCTCCCTTCCCCCTTTTCCCTTTTCTTAACCCCCTCCCTCTTTTTCTCCCAGTGCTTCCCCCCCCCTCCATTCCTGGAGCATCCTTTACTGTGCATGTCAAACTTCCCTCTGGGTCCTCCTCTCTGATGAGGTGTAAGGACTCAGTAGCATTGCCTAAAGCTCTTTCTTGTGTTCCCCTTTAGTATAGGAACACTATGGTGGCTGGTAATCCCTTGCCTCTAAGGATCCTAGTACCTGTGATCCATGCTACACTTTGGGGGATTAATGCTACATTGGTCATTGCACAGATCATGCAAAGTTCTATTATGATTACTTCGGCCCTAACTTATGTGGAATATCTTGCATATTGTTGCTCCTCTCCGTCTTTAGGCTCTTAAAATCTTACCACCCCCTCTTCCACAAATTTCACTGAGCTTTAGGATGGGGAGAGATTAAGCTGGCCTGGTTCCAGGTGATTAATGTAGGATCTCTGGTGCTCTGAATTATGGTTTTTTTTTTTCCAGTTTTGCTGTTCCTGCACCGCCCTTGGCTCCATCCTGATGGGTATTGAATGTCTCCTCCTAGCCAAAGATAAAAGGCTGTTAAAATAGAGTCTTACTATAAGAGTATATTCAAAGGTAGATGAAATAAGAGTAGTAAAGGGGGGAGGTCAGTCTCCCATTTGCAGGATGGTTACCTTCTATCTGCCAGAATCTTTGCCCTCCCTTTCTGGCGAGATCATACCCCATCAGACGCAAGTGACCAGTAAGGAGAATCTGTGAGCCCAACCAGATGTCTTATTACTTACTTACAGTCCTTGATGGTGGCCTATTTTCTCTGCTGTAGAATGATCCCCTCTCTCCTTGCTTCTGGTGGGGCCTTCCTTCCCCTACCCTCCTGTTTATAATCTTTGCAATTACTGTAGGTTTTACAGAGATTTATCTTTGAGTGTCTCTAAGTGTGTTGGTACTAGCATCCACCTATTAGGGAGTACATACGACACTTAATTTTCTGTGTCTGGGAAACTTCACTCAATATAATTTTTTCTAATTCCATCCATTCCCCAGCAAATTCACTAAGTCATCATTTTTGATGGCTGAGTAGTATGCCATTGTATAAATGTACCACATTTTCTTTATCCACTCGTCAACTGTTGGGCATTGTAAATAGTGCTGCTATGAACATGGTCGTGCTTGTGCTATTGAGGTGAATTTTCGCTGTATGAGGGATTATTCCCAATAGTGGAATAGCAGGGTCATATGGCATTTCGATCTTTAAATTTTTTAAGATTCGCCAGATGGCTCACCAGAGTGGTTGTATAAGCCTGCATTCCCACTAGCAATGTAGGAGAGTTCCCTTCTCTCCACATCCCCTTCAGCATTTGGTGTTGTTTGGATTGTGGATTTTTGCCATCCTGACTGGGGTGAGATGATATCTTAGGGAGGTTTTGATTTGCATTTCCCTGATGGCTAAGGATGTGGAACATTTTTTAAGATATTTGTTAGACATTTCAATTTCTTCTCTGGTAAAATTTCTTTTATATTCCAAGGCCCACTTTTTAGTTGGGCCATTTGTTTCCTTGGTGTTTAGTTTTCTAAGTTATTTGTGCACTCTGGATAATAGAGTTCTATCAGATATGTGGTTAGTAAAGATTTCCTCCCATTCTGTGGGTTGCCTTTGTGCTCGAGTTAGAATCTCTTTATCTGAACAGAAGCTCTTTAATTTCATAAGATACCATCTGTTGAGTGTTGGTTGTATTGACTGTGCTATTGGATTTCCTATTAGGAACTGTTGGCCTAGTCCAATCAGTTCAAGGGAATTCCCTACCCTTTCAACTAAGGTTTTTATAGTCTCTGGCCTTATATTGAGGTCCTTGACCCATTTGCAATTAAGTCTTGTACATGGTGACAAATACGGGTCGAGTTTTAATCTTCTGCATGTGGACAACCAGTTTTGCTAGCACCATTTGTTGAAGATACTGTTTTTTTTATTTGATTTTTTTGGCCCCTTTGTCAAAGATCAAATGGCTGTAATTGTGTAGGCTTATATCTGGGTCTTCAACCTTTATACATTGATCTATGTGTCTATTTTGGAGCCAGTACCAGGCTGTTTTTATAACTATGGATTTGTAGTATAGACTAAAGTTTGATATGGTGATACCTCCAGCAGTGTTTTTGTTACTCAGGATTTCTTTTGCTATCAAGGATCTTTTGTGCCTCCATATGAATTCTGAGATTATTTGATCAAAAAAGAATTGCTTTGGGATTTTGATTGGTATAGCATTCAAGCTGTATATTGCCTTTGGTAGGATGGTCATTTTTATGATATCGATTCCGCAAATCCAGGAACGTGGGAGGTCTTTCCAACTGGTGAGTTCTGCATTTTCTTTCTTTAGGGATTTGAAGTTTTCATTGTAAAGGTCTCTTACTTCCTTGGTTAGATTTATACCAAGGTATTTCATTTTTTTTTTAAATTTTTTTTTATTTATTCAATTGTGCGTGTGTGCGTATGTATGTGTGCGCGCGTGTGTGTGTCTGTGTGTGTAGAACCACGGACGAATTCGCGAACCACCATGGACGCCTCCCACTTCCTCCGCCCCGGGATTCACAGGCTCCGCCCTACCAGGACTGGAAACACAGGCCGCCCCTGCTTCCGCCCGGCGTCTATAAGTGGGATCTGGGATCCGAACTCAGGACCTTCTGCCTGCAAGGCAGAGGCTTAACCCCTGAGCCACCTCTCCAGCCCCAAGGTATTTCATTTTTTTTAGGGGCTATAGTAAATGGGATTGTTTCTCTCAGGGCTTTTTCACTTCTTTCATTCTGGGCATATAAGACGGCCACTGATTTTTGTACGTTTATTTTGTATCCTGCCACCCTGCTGAACTTCTCAATTAGTTCCAAGAGCTTCCTGGTGGAGTTTTTAGGATCACTCAGGTATATGATCATGTCATCTGCAAATAGAGATAACTTGACTTCTTCCTTGCTGATATGAATCCCTTTTATCTCCCTCTCTTGTCTTATGGCTTCAGCTAAGACTTCAAGTACAATATTGAATAGAAGTGGTGAGAGTGGACAGCCTTGTCTAGTTCCAGATTGAAGTGGCAATGTTTCAAGTTTTTCCCCATTAAGTATAATCCTTGCTGTTGGCTTGTTGTATATCCTTCTGCTCAAATTGTCTCTAGGGTTTTGATCATAAAGGGCTGTTGGATCTTGTCAAAAGTTTTTTCTGCATCTATCGAGAGTATCATGTGGTCTTGAATTTTGGATTGGTTTATGCAGTGAATTATGATTATTGATTTGTATATGTCGAACCAACCTTGTGTGCCTGGGATGAAGCCTACTTCATCCCCGTGAATGATCTTTTTGATATGTTTTTTAATCGGATTTGCTAAGACTTTGTTGAGAATCTTTGCATCTGTGTTCATCAGAGAGATCGGCCTATAGTTTTCTTTTTTAAGTGTATCTTTATTAGGCTTTGGGATTAAGACAATATTAGCTTCATAGGAAGAATCTGGTAGTATTCCTTCTTTTGCTATTTCATGGAACAGTTTAAGGAGTATTGGTGTTATTAGCTCCTTAAATGTCTGGTACAACTCTGTGCTGAATCCATCTGGTCCAGGACATTTTTTTGGTGGGAAGATTTGAGATTACTTCATTGATTTCCTCATATGTTATGGGACTATTTAAATAATTCACAACTTCCTGATTCAATTTAGGTAAGTTATGCTTACTTACGAATTCATTCATTTCTTTTGTGCTGTCAAATTTCACAGAGTATAAGTTTTTGAAATAAGACATTATAATTCTCTGAATTTCTTGGGCATCAGTAGTGATAACTCCATTTTCATTTCTAATTTTGTTAATTTGTATTTTCTCTTTCATTTCTAATTTTGTTAATTTGTGTTTTCTCTCTCTTGCTTTTGGTTAATATAGCTAGGGTTATGTCAATCTTATTGATTTTTTCAAGAACCAGTTTTTTGACTGTTTGATTTTCTTTATCATTTTCCTAATCTCAATTTGGGGTATTTCTCCCCTTATTTTGCTAATCTCCTCTCTTCTACTGCTTTTGGGATCAGATTGCTCTAGTGTCTCTAAAGCTTTAAGCTGCATTGTTAAGTTATTTGTTTCTAATATTTCCATTTTTTTATGTAGGCATTAAGAGCTATGAACGTAACTCTTAGGACAGCTTTCATTGTGTCCCAAAGATTTTGGTAAGTTGTATTTTCATTATCATTCACTTTCAGGAAATCTTGAATTTCCTTTTTAATTTCTTCCTGAATCCAATTCTCATACATAATGTTAAGTTTCTAGGAGTTAGTGTATTTTCTGTTTTTTGTTGTGTTGTGGATGTCAAGCTTTAGACCATGGTGGTCTGATAGGGTAAAGGCTAGAATTTCAACTTTCCTGTATATGTGGAGATTCATTTGAAGGCCCAATATGTGAGCTATTTTGGAGAATGTTCCGTGTGCTGCTGAGAAAAATGTGTATTCTTTGGTGCATGGATGAAAAGTTTGATAGAGATCTGTAAGGTCCATTTCAGTAAAGGTTTGATTAAGTTCCAAATTGTCTCTGTTAAGCTTTTGACCTGTTGATCTATCCCATGTTGAGAGGATGGTGTTGAAATCCCCAAGAATTATCGTTTTGGGGTTGATTTCTTGCTTTAGACACTGTAGGGTTTGCTTAATGAATGTGGAGGGGCCTGTATTAGGTGCATATATGTTCAGTATTGTGAAGTCTTCCTGGTGAATTGTACCTGTGACTGAAATGTAGTATCCATCTGTGTCTCTGATGATTTTTTTTGGTTTGAAGTCCACTTTGTCCGACAGCATATTGGCTACTCCTGCCTGTTTCCTGGTTCCATTAACTTACAGAATTTTCGACCAGCCTTTTACTTTTAGGATATGCCTATCTTTTGTGGTGAGATGAGTTTTCTGAAGGCAACAGATTGATGGGTTGTGGTTTTTAATTCAAGTTTGTAATCTGTGTCTCTTCATCAGTGAATTAATTCCATTGACATTTAATGCTATAATGGAGAAATTATTTTTAATTCCGGATATTTTAGGTTTTGGTAGTATTATACTTCCCTTCTGTCCACCTGGATATGCTTGTTTTTTTCTTCAAGCTTGAGTACCATTTCTAGCATTTTTTGAAGGCCTGGTTTGGTAGACATGTAAGCCTTCAAGTTGTCTTTGTGCTGGAAAACTTTTCTTTCTCTCTCCATCATGACAGATAGTTTTGCTGGGTATATCAGTCTGGGTTGACATTTTTGCTCATTTAATACTTGAAGTACATCTCTCCAAGCTCTTCTTGCTTTTACTGTTTCCATTGAGAAGTCATTTGTTATTTTAATAGGTTTACCTTTAAAAGTGACTTTTTTTTTTCCCTTGAAGCTCTCAGCACCTTTTCTTTGTCTTAAATGTGGAGTGTTTTGACTATTATTTGTCGTGGCAAGTTTCTATTTTGGTCATATCTGTGTGGGGCACAGAATGCCCCTTGTATATGGATGGGCCTCTCATTTTTTAGATGAGGAAAGTTTTCTTTGATGATAGTTTGAAAAATTTTCCTCAGGCGTGGTATTTCGGGATTCTTGCTCTGGTATTCCATGAATATGCATGTTAGGCTTCTTTAGGGTGTCCCATAACTCTTGAATATTTCTCTCAATATCTTTTTGGCTTTAACAACCTCTTCCATTGAGCTGGTTAATACCCAGCTCAATCCCACTTTGTCTTCAAGGACTGAAATTCTATTTTCTGCTTCATTTGTTCTACTGATAAGACTCTCGGTTTAGTTCTGGGTTGAGGATAACTTGTCTTTTAGTTCAGTTTTAATCTCTGCTTGAGTCTGTTTTAACTGCTCTATGCCTATTTTTGTTTCTTGAACTGTTTTTCTCAACTCCTCCAAGTGTCTGTTATGTTCCTGTTCAAAGTGGTTGATGCGATTATTTAACTCCTCCCAGATTTCCTCTTTCATAGTATTGATCATGGTAATGATCATACTTTGAAAGTTGTTATCTTGGGTCAGGCTTTCTTGGCTATTTTCCGTGTGTTTGTTCTGGTTGGAATCTATCCTTATGGGGTTAATTCTTTCAGTGGGAGATTTGTTTCCTTGACTTTTGTTTTTCATGGATTTGCACTTTGACTTGGGCATTGTTGTTTTAACTCTTAAGACCTTCTTTCAATTTCTTCATGTTTTTGACTGAACTGAATTAGTTGGTATCACTACTCTCAGGCAGTTATTACTAGTGTTTGCTTTGGTGTTGGTTATGCTTGTTATTATTGTTATTTCCTAGATGAGGTTAGTACAGGGGATAGACAGGGGGTGAATATTAGTATCGTAGTGCACTTTTATGATTTAGTACTTTGGTGATATGTGAGGGTGATTGGTATAGTCCCTGAAGTTGTATATGTTTTGGGGGTGGCTACATGGAAAAGTTACTCTACAATAACTAATAATTGAAAGGAATGGGATGGTAAAAGGGGGGGGGTTACTTATCTTTGGGCTGGATGTGGAGAATCTCTCCCATGTGGTAGGATGAATTTAGAGGATTTCATATATGTGGCCTTGATCCCCTAGAGCTTTGCTTGGGTCTTCTTTGGACTCTGTTGATTCTGATGAGCAGTGTATCCTCGCTGGACTGCGGGAGCATCCCTGGCGGGGAAAGGACAGATGTGCTGGAGGTGGGCACAATTAACCTAGGGACCTGGGATGTGGCCCAGGGGTCCTCCCCAGCCTGAAGCAGCACCTGCTCTGACTGGCTGGTGGGAGGAGCTGGGACGTGTTGGTTATCTGGGGCTTGGGGGTGAGCAGGGGGTGTTTCCCTGGGGGGCAGTGTGTCTGCGCTGGACTGCGCGCCTGTCCCTGGTGGGTGGGAAGAGGGCACAGGTGCTGGCGGTGGGTGCAAATAACCTGGGGACCTGGGGTGTTGCCCAGGGGTTCCCCCCTTCTCCCGGCCTGGAGCAGCGCCTGCTCATGCTGGGCTGGTGGGAAGAGCTGGGACGAGTGGGACCTGGGTGCTGGTGGAACTCACCTGGGATGGAGGACCGCGAGCGAGTCCTGTCCTAGGCTGGCAGGCAGACAGGCGGGTGGGATAATTACATTTTTAATAATGGTGATATTAAACTAATGTTTCACAAATTCCTAAAAAAGTCAACTGGAATCATCTTTTGGACTCCAGTATATCCCTTCTTCCTCTCATAAGTCCATACAGATGAGATTTCCTCACATTGCAGTCAGTATAAGCTTCAAAAGGCATAAATCTGGTGAGCCACCCCTCTTCCATGCTTAAACTGAAATCTTAAACCCTCATCATGCTGTTCAAGGACCTCCGAGTCTAGTGCCACCTACTTCTCCACTCCCATTTTCTAAACACTCTTCCCTCACTTAAACCTCTCTAGCCACAATAACCATTCTACCCTGCCTCAGCAGTATTAGGCATTTCATCTTTAGAAGTATTGTACTAGCTATCCCTCTGCCTAGAATGCTTTTCTTTTGGATTCATGTAGCTTGCTCATGACCTTCGAATACATCCGTTCCCTGACCACCTAGTGATATAAGAACCAACATTCTTTCTTGGTACAGCTTTTCCTTCTTTGGACTGTTACCATCTAGAATGCACTATTTGATTGCTAACTTGCTATTGTCCATGAGGATGTCTCATAAGGAGAGAGGCATTGTTTCTGGCTCACGGGTGGCATTCAAGACAGCAACTGGTCCCTAAAGGGCAATAGCACCACCTCATTGCACAGCCCTGGGTCTTTTGTGTCAATAACGTAAGAAAATACCTGGCAAAGACATTAGGGGATGTAGGGTTCATTTTGGCTTTCACATTGAGAAAATTCAGTCCATCACATGAAGGAAGGTAGGTGTGGGACAGTGAGGCAGCTAGTTACAGTGTCTTTTCAGTCAGGAAGTGGAGAGCAGGGAGGAAGTAGGGCCCAGTTATAAGACTTCAAGGCCTGCCCCACGTGAACCACTTCTTCCAGAAGACTAGGTCCTAAAGGCTGCACATCTTCCAAAACAGCACCACCAGCTGGGGACCAAGTGTTTAAACACATGAGCCTACAGGGAACATTTTGTAATCAAACCGGAACACAAATGCCCCTCTGTGGAGAGCTGTTCATCTCGGGGAAAGTCAAGGTTAAATCTCCAGCCAGTGGCTGTCTGCCAGACAATGTACTCTAGCTCCCTGACTTGTATTTTGAGTTCTAATATTTCCAAAAGGCTGCCAGAGCCCTGCATGCCTCCCCAGATTGGAAACAAAGAGAATTTTCCTTCAAGATCAGAAACTACAAGACCGAGACTAACAGTGTTTTCTAAAAAGACTTTTACTCCCGGGCAAGTGTTTAAGATAATTGTCTCATAAACTTCTAAGTCTTGGAAGCCTGCGTTTGTTGACTCTTCCTGCCTGACCCTGAAATTTGATCTCTCACTGTCTGAAATCCTCCCTGATGGTAGTTTAGAGCCCCCTTACTTTCCCCACTACCTCTCCACTGTGAAACCCATATTCTATCTCCTCACTGCTGTTATTTTCCCCTAGTCTGTGGCGAAGGTTTTTGTTTGCTGACTTAGTGTGATGATTTTTAAAATTTCTTTTCTTGTTCTACTCATAGCTTATCTCTCCCTGGCTTCAGCGTTACCCACCTTGTTACAACTGCTTCCCTTCTCCAAGTTGTTAATTTTCAGGTAGGGATTCCTTTACTACTCTTAGCATCTGCTCCCTCTTGGCAGCTTTGATTCACTAAAGCAATGATCAATTTTATTCTTGATTAAAATAGGTTCTAGGTCTCAGGCAAGGCATAGTGTCACATGTGATGGACAACTTGTAGAAAGTTTGTAACTTTGGCCAGTTTGATGGAAAATACAAAGAAAATATGGGAACTCGGATGAGTCAGAGCTCTTTACCAAGGAATGTGTGCACCACAGGACTACATAAGGAATCCAACTGGGATGTTGGAAGGAATTTTAGCAACTCTTTGTAATTTTACTTCATTCTTTTAATTTCCTTATTCATCCATGATCAAAGCATTTTTATTGGCAAGGGTTGTGATCTTAATAGTTTTGAGAGTGGCGTTCTAGATAATACTTGTATTTTAGGAGCAATAAAGACAGTCATTCACTCACATACAGACACATATATAAATCCTATTCACCCCTCATTGAATCTTTTTTATTACCATTGTCTGAGCAGTCATCAGATACTCTATATGGCTCTTAAATTGTAGAATTTAGCTAGATACAGTTCAATAAGAGGCTAACCAGGGCTGAACAATGAAGGAATATTATATAATGTTAACTATATTATGTTGACTTTCCAGAGATGCTATTCCTTCTGAAAATTTTATCCTATTTTGAAAGTAAACCTTTGTGAATGTTAAAATATCTGTAATGCTTCCAAATAAAATAATATGCTATCTTACTGAATCAGTTTAATATACATCCTTTGAATCATACCTAAAGTGATGCTAATATTGCTTATTTTAATTATTTAACCTATTCCAAATCCACTGGCATTTCTGTTTTCTTTTGTGCTGGATTGTCAATTTGGCACCATCTCCACCTCTGGGTTAGAGTCTGCCAGTGAGAGGAATTTGCATAACATTTGAAGGAAATACGAAAGTAAAAGTCATCATTCACTGGTAATAGCTGGGGACAGTTGGCAGATGTGTGCACAGCTTCTAGACAAACTACATCAGTGCTGCAGGTGACTGAGACCAACAGTAGAGATGTTCCTGAAATCCCTGAGATTCCTGAAATTCCAAATAATCCCTTATCTCTTTGGATTTCCTGTGAGTCAGTGATGATTTTGCCAATAATCATTCTTTTGCAAGTATTATATAGGTTTCAATTCTTTGCATTAAATCTCTTCTTGCTTGAAACTTTCCAATGGTTTCTATTTTCTCAGCCAACCTCTTGATAGCTAGATTATTTGGACCCGGGACTCTGTCAAAGGCAGGAAACATTCACCATGTTTTAGATATACCAATTTAGTCCTCAAATGCATTTATAATTTCATAGCAATTCAAATGAAAATTTCAGAAGAGGTTTTTCTTGAGGGGGTGGTGGAGAGGATAAATTTTGTTGTATGTGTAATGGAAAATGGAAATTCACAATTAGAAATAGCAAATGTGAAAAAAAGAGAAAGATTATGCTATTGGATATTAAAACATTTTGCAAACAAACTGAAATAGCGAGATAAGAAGTCGAGAAATAGATTATATCTATGCCTGTATCTATCTATCTTCCTGCTTAGTAGAGGATAGCAGAGACATCTGGAAATAATAGGGAGATAAGATCTTGTGCAACATATAGCAATATCTCCAATGGATTAAGTAAAGGACCACACTGTGAAAGAGTAAAATGATAAAGTTAACACAGATGGTGAAAATAGAATATTTGTGACTTCTAAACAAATATAGGTTTCTTTTAAAAAACCTGAAAAGCATAAAACTTGACAGTTTCCGAATCAAATTTTATGTTTGTTAAGGTCATCACTGACAATTGAGTGAGAGTGTGGGAAAGATTCCTTTGCATCATGCTGTAACAATAGCAGGCACTAGAGCAATTTTGTCTCAGTGAAAGTAGAAATACAACTGAATCCAGGAGGAAAAAAAATGTCAAAGGCACAAGTTTTAGTGGAGAAGAAACAGATCAAGGAGAAGAGATCAGCACTTTAAGATCTAGGCTGTCCCACCCCCACCCAACACAATAAAGAATGGGCTTTCATGGGTGGCTGAAGTTGTTTGGGGTCTGGTAACTTTAGTCATGAGAATGACATTTTTTTTTTTTTAAGAAATCTCTTCTTCATGTCTTAAGAGACTTCTCCATTCCTTGTCTAAGATATGAATCAATGGTCAGTTTGTTTCTTTGGAGACATTGTAGGGCCAAGGTGTAACACAGTGGTTTTTCATCTTTGGGCTTAGAATAGAATGATAAGGGGAAGAGATAAGCCATGGGGTGCATTCCATGCATCCTTGACAAGGGCTAAGGACTTTACTTCTACCTTTAGTGGGTAATAGGTTATGAATTAGGACCCAAGAATTTCTCCATTTCCCATTCCCCTGAGAGTTCTTGTCCTATTTCAAAGCTGCCAAAGGATTATCGGTCAAAAATTTTTTAAAGGAACAAGACAAATTTAGAAAGAATGGGGGAAAATATATTATAAATAGATACTGAAGTTTGTCCATAAAATGACCCCTCAAAGAGTCATCATTGAAGGCTTGGTCTCACAGCAGGGAGAAGTAATGGCTGAATCATGAAACTTCTAGCTTCATCCATGAATTGATCCACTGATAATTTATGAGCTAGTAAGAGCAGGCCTAGTTGGACAAAGTGGGCCATTAGGGGCTTATTTTGGGTGGTCAGGGTCTAAGACAGGTGCTTCCAGGTTCATGGATTTTTATTTTAAAATGAAATAAAAGCCCACAGAGATGCACAAAAGTAGTGAAGAAGACTTTTTTTATGAAGGAGACTTTTATTCAGCGTAAAGCTATGGTTAAAATCAGGATACGCTGCAGGGGAGCAGTGGACCACGTAAGTGAGGAGACTCAGGGGCTCTAGTTTGTTACTTGAAGTATTTTTCCAAGGGGTCTAAATGAAGGAGGAGCTGGCTGCTAAGAAGTCTAATAGTTCTATATTTCAATTGATAGATTAAGCCAACTAATCATTTTTCCTACTGCCCATGTGCTTTCCCACAATATAGCTGATGATAATCATATACACCTCCAGTAATTCATAGGCATAGGTGGTAAATAGGGACTCTCCCTAAAAGTTCGCTTGAAGGATATAGTTTGCCCTGCTGAATGTTCCCCAAATCAGTTCAGACCAGATTGGGCTCCCTTATTCCTTTTGCCTAGATGCATTGGGAATGCATTTAAATAGAAACTAAGTTTAATGGCTACTAAGGGAGAAGAACCCTATTCCACTGTTTAGAGAGGGGTGTAGCTCAATGCAAGTAGGGGGTCCAAGGTTGTAAGGTTCATTATTCAGGGAGAGGTGTGAATATATAGTATGTGCAGGTAGCAGACTTAAGCTGCAAAGTGCATTATCAGAGGCATGGGAGTGGGGGTGGGAGGGTTAGCCCAAACCAAATGTGAGTCCCAGGTTCCCAAACTATTCACTATTCTTGTCCACCTCAGACTTGTCCCTGAAACACACATCTTGTTCTTCTCTCCCTGTATTTACCTTCCCCCTTTCTTCCCTACCTCTTTCCCTCCCATCTCCCTACTTGTAGGTTATCACAAGGTACATAACTTGCTTCCACCTTCCCCTTCCACCTTGCTGACTCTGCCTTGCCCCAGGCCTGAAAGGAATGGTGCCAGCTAATGGTGGTCTGAAGTCATAAGCCCATATAAGAAACGCTTCCCTCATTTAAATTATTTTGTTCAAGTATTTTGTCACAGTGGTATGAAGCAACTGACAGTACAAAGGGGAAGTTTCAAAAGGCAGATGAGATTGTGGAAAATCACTAGAGAACAGCAAATTAGTCAACCATAACTTTTTGTTCCCCAGAATGATAGTATTAAAAAGTTAAAGCCATGTATTGCTGAGTTTGTCGGGAAATGAGAATTTACGGGCACTGCTGGTAAGGTAGGAAAGGTACCATCTGAAAACACCTGATATAAGCTTACCTAGGTCCACTCAGAGACTATGTAAGAGTGTCCATGATGGCGTGACCAGATTGCAAGGGGTCAGAGACAACCAGGTGTTAGCAGTAATTGAGTAAAATATGGCAGCAACTTTCTGTGAGACATTAAACTGTATTTAAAAGGAATGAGATACATGTACATGCAGTGGCCTAGACTAACTTAGAGATATCCTGACCAATGTGAAAGATAGCATTAACACAGCACCATCCTAGAATTTGGATGTCATGATCTTTAATATGCCTCTTATGTGTAAGTTTGAAAACTGGAATTGGCTAAATTGTATCTGATTGGATCTTTCCAAAAGAATTAAGACAATATTTTGCTTCTTGAATATGTCTTACTGTTAGATTTTAAAGTAAGTGTGCTCCTAGCTCCTAGCTCCCTAGCATAATGCAGGGAATAGAGTTGGCTTTTAATAATAAACACTACCGTATTCTGACACAATCCTAAATTATTATCTGAAAATATTTAGATGTGAAGAAATGGTAGCCCTTGTTCCATAGAAATACAGAATTAGTAACTATGATGCTGCTACCATGTTCGGGCAATTGTTTGAGTTCCCAAAAGTTACCAGAAATGATTTGTGAGACTTAGGGTATGTAAGGATATTTTTCATATTTATTCAGTTGCTAATTCACCAGTTTAGGATCTGGCAAACCATGACCAGCAGACTAGATCTGGCCTGCTGCCTGTTTTCATTTTTCCTGTGAGCTGAGAATGGCTTTCACATTTATAAAATGGTTGTTATATAAGTATCTGCATAATGGCCTCTATTTTGTCTTTTGGCTTGCAAAGTTAAAAATGTGATCCTCTATAAGAAATAGTACCAACTCTTTCTGTGCTTCATTAATTCTCTAAACATGTTTACTGGGAGCAATTGTGTGCTAGGCACTGTGCTAGGTGAGGACAAAGTAGTAAACAGAAGATCTCAATTCCCTTTCCTCCTGGTACTTAAATTCTAGTAGAGGGAGCTGTTGCTGTATCCCCTGGCTGGGCCAATGCGAGGGTGGGGAGTGAAGAGGGGGAAACAGTGGGGCCTCCGGGCTAGAGGCGAATGGGCAAGCCAGCGATGGGGGGTCCCAGCAGACCCTGGGAATCAGGCAAGAAGCAGCAGTGGATGAGATGCTGCAGATTCAGAGTCATTAAGGGCATTTGGGCTTATTTAGGGTCAGAGTCCAATCAGGCATTGTCATCCCCCCTGGGGGGTCAGCCACCAGTCATTTAACTATTTACTATGTGTCCATTGCAGGTGCAGGTTAGACGGCCGCTTCCCATTGGTTGTTCATCCCTCCGCCTGCATGGTCCTCTGTTGGGACATGTCCGTATATCCAGGCTTGTCCTGAATTCGGGAGCTGGGCTAGGGCCTCCCTGAATCAGTAGTGCCACAGAGAGCCAAATGACAAATGGAGACACGGGATGTCACATAAATGCTATGAAGAAAAGAAATGTAGTGAAGGTGTGAAGGAGATAGCTGTTTTGAAAACATGGTTACTATTTAGAAAACATTGCCATGTAGTAGTCCCTCCTGTTGGTCCATAATGACATTGTTCTAAGACTTCCAATGGATACCTGAACCCTAGACAGTACTGATAAGAACTGTGGTACCTATACAGTTGACCTGATAAACCAGTTGGCCGTTAAGTGACTAAGCAGTTGGGTAGTTTATAAAGGGAATGATTCCTGTCCCCGGCTGTGATTACTTCACTAGGAAGAGTGTGCAATTTAAAACTTACAATGACTTCTGAATTTTCATTTGATATTTTTAGACCATGGTGAGAACCCATAACTGAAAGGGCAGACAAGGATGTGGAATTCCTGCATAATAACTTTGAGTAAGTCTTATTGCATTTGTTATATCTTCTGAATCTTTTGTTGATGCTTGTACTTTTTCATTCTTATAACTCCATTAAAATAACTGTAAATGTTTATCATCTCTTCCTGGCTTGGGCTCTTCTGCATTTCACTTTATTACCTCACTTTATTAGTCAATCTTTATTCTCCTTGTCTATTTGTCTTACAGATAAACGTAGATTATGGCCACCTTACTCATTCATGGATGACTTTTGGTAATTTGTTTAATTTTTTCTTTCCTGCTTAAAAAAGAGACAATGGGCTTATTGAAAAAGAAAAAATAAACTGGGAAAGCTAAACACCACAAAGTCTGAGAAGTTTTAGCATTATGTAATATAACCAACCATAGTTCAGATATGTTTTAGCAGTCTCTTACTTAATATAGATCACAAATATCCATATCAATCAGCAGACCTTTACTACCTATCTTTATTGGATTACTATATTAGATAAAAGATGCTTTAACTATGAAGAGAAGCAGATAGAAGAAGATAGAAGTGAGCGAACAAACAAGAAGTTGGAAAGCTGTTTCTTTTTTTTTGTTTTGTTTTGATTTTACTTCTGCCTTTTGTCTTGATTTTTTATAAGACAATAGATCTGGAAATAGGCACTTGCTAACATGAATTTGATGACTTTGAGATGTCAGGGCCTGTGTTTCTCTCAGACTTGTACCCTGGTCTCAAAATGACTGCTATAGTTCTGTCAATTTTGCTTACAGTTGGTGTTGCAGTCCACCTGCATGGTTGCTGATAAATGACCATCACACAGCTTAAGGGAACAAGGAGTTTACTTTTTTTTAAATTTTTTTATTATTATTTATTATTTATTCAACTGCGTGCATGTGCATGTGTGCGTGTGCATATGTGTGTGTGTGTGTGTAGAACCATGGGTGAATTTGGGAACCACCATGGACCGCCTCCACCTCTTACTTGTTTACTCTGCCTGGGAATTCACAAGCTCCGCCCTACCAGGACCAGAAATGCAGCCCTCGCTTCTCTCCCCCCCCATCTGTACGTGGGGTCTAGGATCCGAACTCAGGACCTTCCGCCTGCAAGGCAGAGGCTTAACCCCTGAGCCACCTCTCTAGCCCCGGAGTTTACTTTCTTATGACAGTCTGGTTACAGTTCTCAGTCCAGCTTGAAGGGAGAGCATATACCAACATCAGGGCCAAGGCAACTGGCCACCATCACCACATAACAGCTGAGAGATTGATGATCCTTACTTGTCAGACCAGCATGTCTCTGACCAAGTGAACAGAAGGATGCCGACTCTCTGAACCAGCTCTCTCTGGTCTTCCCCATCAGCTAGACAATCTCTTTCAGGGTTGCTCTTGGCTTAACCTAACCATCAACTCTCTACAACTGTACCCAGAGCTCAAACCCTCAATAGTCAAGTTGACACCTGTGCTTAACTATGATAGTTGGATAGAAGGAAGGGGAAAAGTAGAAAGGGAATTCCTTATCATTTGAACATAGGGAACGTTCCCCACAAGGTCCCTGTGTACAGGGACTTAGAGAAAAGCCTTAGGTCCCTTTAAGGAATTGAGGGACACAATTTTGGACTAGAACTGACACTACTATTTAGGCAGTTTTAGAGCAGCCATGCTGGAACAGTCTCTGGAGGTCTTTAAGATCATCCCCCAGGGTCGGGATTATCCTGAAGAACACAACCAACTTTCCCCAACCCTCTGTTCACAAAAGGATATGGAGATTAGTTCTCCATTATAGATAAGCCCTCCCAGGAAGTCAGGCACAAGATCACCTGGGTTGGACCTCAAAATGAGCAAGTCAATGAGATGTTGAGGACCAAAAGCTCCAGTGCAGAAACTGGAGCTAGCCAATGAGGAAAAGCCACCTCCTCCCCTCTTCTTCTGCCTAGGCCTATAAACAACCCTGTCTTTGGCTCCCTTGCCTCCCTTGCCATGGAATCCAGACATGGAGTCCATGAGTTCTCTAGAATTCTCTTGCCCCTCATGGATTCATATCTATGAGTTTCATTCTTTCTCTCCTCTAATAAACTCTGCCTTAATTTTCTACACGTGTTCTGATTTCGATCTTCAATTCCCAAACACAGGAATCTGGATACATACAGACCCCAGAAGGACCCAATATCACTATGAGCTAAATAAAACTTTTCTCTTTATAAGTTAATTTTGTCTGCGATATTTCATTGCACTAATGTGAAATTATTTGCATAACTCAGTATTAGTCTTATGTTGCTTCTATAACAAATAAGCACAAATTTAGTGGCTTAAAATAATACTTATTTATTATTTAACAGTTCTGGGGGTCAGTAGACCAAAATCTATTTCATTTCAGTAAGACAAAGATGTTGACAGGGCCATGTCAGGAAGCTCTCTAGAAAATCCATTCTCGCCTTCCCAGATTTTAGTTGTCCATGGGCCCTTCCTCTATCTTCAAGCCAATCTTTTACTCTATCATTCCTTGCTTCTGTCATTGATCTCCTTCTCTGGCTCTGACCTCCCTGCATCTCTCCTACAAGGACCTGTGTGTGGACCAACCAGAACAAACTCCAAGTCCCAAGATTCTTTATCACCTCTGAAAAGTCTCTTTTGTCATACAAAGTAGCACATTCATAAGTTCCAGAGGCTGAGAAATGAGCATCTGGTGAGTATAGAACAAGTGATAGAGGTGGAGTGGGGGAAATTATTATTTTATCTACAACAGAAACCAACTATTAGAAAAATAAAGGCACTTTCTAGAAATTGTCCACATATTTTTACATGGATCTTGTTGCTCAAAACTGTATCATACAATCATTCTTCAGTGACAACTTTAAGTGACTCCTAGAGGGAACGTTGGAACTAAAATGGCTTGTTAGAATTGCCCAACATCAGGCCCATAGGACCTAGCCATTGCACCCTAACTGGAGCAATTGCTGGGTGTGCACTGCCCTAAGAAGGGCTTAGTCATGGGCGAGGCTGTGATCTGTGATTTCATCATAACTTGCAGTGACTGGGCGCTGGAGGCTGACTTTGGACACCACTCCCAATCTGAGGCATCGAGCCTTTCCTGAAGTAGGAATGTGAGTGCATATTACAGTTCCCAGTACAATCTTAGTTTAAAATGCAGAGAGAGAATGACTACACGAGGCATGAAACAGATCACAGTAAAGAGTGTCAGAAAGGTTTCCAGCAGCAAATGAGTTGTCCATGATGGTACCTGACCTGAACTGCTGAACAGTCTTGCCTGGAAAATTAAAAAGAGAATCCAGGTACAAATGTAACTTCATATTTAGGCAGTTTTAGAACAGCCATGCTGGGAAGGTTTTTAAAGGGCTTTGAAGGTTATCCCTCACTGCTGGGATTATCCTCAAGGAACATACACTACTAATTTGGGGGAACTGGTTCTAATCCTCCACCGAGATAAGGTCACCAAGTTCCCCCAATAAGAAAAACCCTGGCCTTTTCTGGGCCTGCCTAACCGTATAAATACCCCTGACCTTATCAGCCATCTTTGGTTCTCTGACCCTTCATCGGGTCAATGAATTCTGCCCTTTCTTTCCTCTAATAAAATCTGCCTTAATCCTCTATGAGTCCTGAACACAAGAACCTGGACATAAAAACCCCACAACAATATCAGATATGACTTTATCACCATGTACTTATAACCCTTACATTATAAGTTTTAGGTTCAAGGTTAGAAGCCCAGGTCTTACATCCTGTGATTCAAACCACAAACATATTGAACAAACAAGTAAGGGAAATAGAAGAGCAGGAAAGACCCTTAATTTACTCCAGGTGCCCATCTGAGGGTCACTTTCCCACACAAAGGGAAGAAACACAAAACTAGAGAATCAAACTGATGTCTAGGTCATCTTTACTTTGATCCATCAATGCCATAGACTTTGACCTAATCATATGAGAATTTCATTTTCTTAAGAAGTAGAGTTTGAGGAGAGGAAAGGTCAAACCAGTATATGTAATACTATGACTTTTTGTTTATTTTTTTTGCATTTGTCATATACATATACAAAGAACAAAACTTTGCAAAAATATACCCAACGTTTCAAAATGTGTGTTTTCTATGGCTTTAAGTTCACAAAAAATATTTGGTTTTACCACCAGACTCTCTACCCCTAAAGCATATATAAATATTTTAAGGAATAACAGACTTCTAAGGACTGATTATGGCTTATCCAGGTACCTGCCTGGCTGGCTCTGGCTTTGATGAAGCTATGATTGACTTCCCTTTATTGCCTTGTTGCATTGCTTGAGTGTGCTGTAGAAAACAGTAACTTTCAGACTCAGTGAAAAAAAGTTATTTTTCTATTGGAAACAGAAACAGTCTATATTATCTACATCTATAGACTTTTGATATTCAAGTGGAAAGTGGCGACATCCTCGTTGATCACATGCTTTTCTCAAGGGAACATCTGCATGGGTTTCCATTTCTCTGAGCCCTATGTAGGCCTCCTGGCTTTCTCAATCCTTAATGGTGTGGTATTTGGAATCATATGACTTGCACTTCACCATGCATGGGCCAGTCCCACTCATAGGTCACCTGACCAGATCATGAAGCTCTATCTTGATTAACTTTTGGCGGTTCCCCTCCATGTTGTTAATAAATACTCAACCAAAGAGGAACAAAGATTATTTCACCTTGTGATTCTGGTTACAGTTAATGCTCCAGCTTGACAGTAGAGTTCATACCAATGCTAAGAGTCAAGGGAACTGATCATACCATATCCACAGAAATTGCTGACAGGGCGCTAACCTTCTCACTTGCCAGAATGCCTGCATGCTGACAAGCCAAAGTATACCTAAAGCATGCCAAACTATGAACTGGCCCTTTCCAGTTAATCCACCTGTCCAGAGAATGGTCCCATTCACTATGGACAGGGTCTTTCTTGTCAATTAGACAATCTCCACGTTCGTTTAGGGCTTGTTTTATCTGTTAAACCTTTATAGATATGCTCAGAGTTCAGCCTTCATTTGCCAAATGAACACCTATCTCTAATTAGCAAACTTCCCATTAAAGCCTTTGTGTCAGCCTCAGGGTTCTGAGTTTGTAGGTTGTATGTTAACACAGACCTCCTGAGAACCTTCAGATTCTTTTAGCAACACTTTTGAACTAAAGAGACAAATGAAGTCAAGGATATATTATATGACTGACATGCATGATGAAGAGCTGGCAGAAATTCAGGATTCTAGTCTGTTGTCGTGCCCACAGGTCCACGTTCCTCCTTGGTGGTCTGGCCTGTGTGGACTCCAACTTACCTTCAATGGGCAATGAAAGGAGAATGTAAGTTTTACGGTTTGGTAAGTGTTGGCACCAATCTTGGCATAGACAGATATTTTGTCTTGATAACTTTGGCCCAGTGGCTGTCTGGGGATCTCCCAGGATTAAGTTCTGCTTTTCTGAGAGCACCTGGGACTTTACTCCCATTACTTTAAGAGTGGAAGATGATTTGCTGAAAAGCTGACTCATGTGCTCTGACTGATGTGCACCATAGAAAGCAGTGGGAGATGTCTTTTCCTATCAACTTACCTCACCCTCTTCCAAAGGAAGACCCAGGGCTTTTAAAGGATTTGTTTATAAAGAATTGACTCCAAGATCAAAGAGGCTTCTATGGCATTCTGATGATTTCTAGGACATGAACAAGAGGGAGGCGAAGTCAGACCTGCAGAGCTGAAAGAACAGGCAAAGGTAGTATGTGATCGTACAGGGGTAGTCCTTGAATAGTAGCAAGACGCTCCAAGCTCTCCTAACACTTCGGAAGATTGTAGGATCACTCTTCACAAACATTTGATCTGGGTAACTTTAGCAAAACCTGGAGGGAGGAAAGAAACCACAATAATGACTGAGATGGAATTTCCTTTCAGTGCAATGAAGGGGTCTCAGAACACAGGAAACTGAATTAGGGATGTGTAGGAAACATGAAAAACTTTAAACTGCAGAATGTGTAGCAGACTTGATGCTTGCCGTGTGGAGATGAGCATCTTGCAATAGTGATACCTTCATGAACTCAGACTTGGATGCTTTCTACATAGTGTTTTTGGTTTTCATAAGTTTATTAAAATTGAAAACATTGGCCAACTGCACTGTCTCATGACTATAATCTCAGCACTTGAGAGAGTGAGACAAGAGGCTTGCTTGTGAGTTTGAAGCCAGCCTCGGCTGTAGAATGACTTTCTGTCTCAAAAAAAGAACAAAAAATTTGAAAAATGTTTAATCTTTTATCACAGTTGCCTCTCAAGATATAAACTACATGTTTAACCTTTCTACTTTTGATTCTCTTTTTAAAATAATTTCCCTTTGGAGAAAATTATATATGAGGGGAATGTATAGAAGAGGAGTAGATGGTTTCAGTTATATATAACCAAATAGTAAATGTGGTGTTTCAGAAATAAACAACTCAGATGGTTTAAGTAGCACACTATCTTCAGTTGTGTGATAGAAGCTTAAACTCTTCTGTTCCATTCAGACCAGGATATGAGTCGTCCTTAGTCCAACCTGTCCATGCTGTATATGCTACCTATTTTTTTTGTCACTTACTGATTGTCTTGGCTATCTGATAAATGTGTCAGGATGCTGAAGTACATTTTTCAAGTGATCCTTATTTTACCTAATAATAACCCCATGTATAGAGAAAGACATTACAACATAAAACTCGGAAGGACAACTCAACTCTAGTACTCAATGGTAACATCGCAGAGTATGTAAGCAAATAGATAATATAGGTTGATGATACCAGGTTTCAGACATTCACAAGTGTCTTGGAATGTATCCCCATGGGTAACAGCAACAATTTTTGATTTTTCTTTAAAATAGACATACCTCTTACGCCATTCATAATTTGCATTTTCTGAGCTCTTTCTGAGGTAGTTGACTGCACAGGGACAATCCAGAGATCAGGGCAACTCTTCTCAGAAAAGACTGAAAAAATGTTGAAACCAAGTAGGAAGCTTAGTACAACAGAATTTATATTCCTGAGAATAAGATTCCCAAAAAGAAATGTCCAGATCTTTAAAAAATACAGCTCCAAGAACCAAATCTGATTCATCAGGAAACAGAATCAAATGAATATCAGCAAATGTCAATCGTGTATCACTGAGGTAATCCAAATGATACTGCAGCATAGAGGCATTGATGGTCTTTTCTCCTACATAAGGTCAGATACCACAGTCAAGGTTTCTCGCTATCTTCTATAGCCTTGTTACCAGAACAACTAGTACCTCATGGTTGCTGGAGCTTTTTATTTCATGAGTAGCTTTGGACACATTGTTTGATATAGTTAAGGCACAGTACTCAAGTTATTATCTGTAAATGAAAAGGAAACTTTATGGAGGGAAGATTGACATATTCCTAAGGGTATTCATGGTGAGAGAGAAAGGCATGACCAAGTAGATGGCTGAATGGGGGTGACTGTCAGAGATGCTACATGCATCGTACTTCTCCAGAAACTGTGGTTAAACAACCTACAGTTTCTGTATTGGATTGTCCATTCATTACGAGTTTTAGGAGCAGTAGAAATAGTTTCTTTTAATTCATTCTTAATAAAAATAAGTGCTTTATAACATCTTTTTATTAAGAAAGTCATCAGAAATGTGGAAATATGAGTGTTTATAGAAATGATTTTTCATAAAACTTAGTAAATATAGAAAAGAGTAAAGAAACAAGTATGGGAAGTACCCGCAGTCCAGAATAAACAGCAACATTTCTAGACGAGTGTGTGTGTGTGTGTGTGTGTGTACGTGTTAATGTGCACGTTCATCTCTGGAGTGAAACTTTATGACCTAAATTCCTTGCAGTTCTACTGTGAGTCACAAGGCAGCACTTAACAAGCACTTAAATGCTTATTGGTTCTTTGCTTCTGCAGAGACCTTTAGGTCTCTATTCTCACCATGACCCCAGTGACTTGATACTTATTCATATGGCCCTGTCTGGCTCTCTGTCTTGGGTTCAGAGGTATGCACACAAACAAATAAATAAACCGCTAGATCTCGAGGAACAAAAGGAGCCAGAAAAGGGAGCTTTGCAGGTATAAGATGCCTGGTAACTTTTGTTTATCTCATTCTGGCCTCCATAACCATTTCCACCATGAAAAAGGAGAAGGTCTGCTTCAATCATCTCTAAGCCTCCTAAGGGTTTCCATCTTTCTATTTTTCACTTCCGTGTGTTTGATCCTTAATCATATGACCCCAGAGGGCACGCAAATTCACTCAAACACCTGATAGCAGAGGACAAATATTTGTCTTCACTTCTCTCTCTGCTTGTTCAACCAGAAGTGTCTGCTACCTATATTTTTTTCATTTGCTTTTATTTTTTAGTTTTGCATGCATGAATATAGTGAATTTATATATCTTCACACCTTAGTCCTAAATCCCATCCCTTCCTTTTCCCCTGACAATTCTTCATCTACCCTACCAAACTTTCTCCTATTTTCAAAACCTTCTCAGTTGTTTGACCCACTGTGCTTCATCTAATTTGTCTTTGATGACATATGCCTGACATAATTCATGCCGCAGTAAGCATCCTAGATCAGTGGGTATACCACTGAGGAAAACATCCTCCTTTTCTTACCTATCAATGTTAGTCCTCATCAATTTCTCAGAGAGGTGTGGAACTTTTTGAGATCTTTCCAATTTCATGGTGAGATGTTAAGACAGTTCCTATATGATTCTTGTGTAAGCATACATATCTGCATGAAATCTTATATATCATGATTATGTTACCTCTTTCATCTTCCTAACTGCTAGAAAACAAACTTGTTTTTCAATCTTTGAACTAACAGAAAAACAAGTTTTTTTAATTATTTTATTACTTATTCGATTGTGTGTGTGTGTGTGTGTGTGTGTGTGTGTGTATGTGTGTAGAACCACGGACGAATTCGGGAACCACCATGGACTGCCTCCACCTCCTTGTTTTTCTCTGCCTGGGGAATTAACAGGCTCCGCCCTACCAGGACCAGAAACACAGGCCGCCCCCACTTCTGCCCGGTGTCTATACATGGGGTCTAGGATCCGAACTCGGGACCTCCACCTGCAAGGCAGAGGCTTAACCCCTGAGCCACCTCTCTAGCCCCAGAAAAACAAGTTTTGAAGTACAACTTACAATAAAGAAAAGTGAAAGATGAACTTTTCACATGAAAATGTATATTAGAGGAATGTCTGGCTAAATTCTTGGCTCATTGTTTCATATGTGATGTTAGAATTCCTTTGGTTTATCTTCCTTATGTATTTGAGTCTATGGAAAGCCACAGACTTGTGTCACTTGTGTTTCTATTTTATTATAGAAGGATAAAAGTGGCCTTTTTATAGAACATAGCAATCCTCTTATAAGCAATGGCTTTCTTCCAGAAATCTTCTATGTTACTAGTGCTCTAAATACATCTTCTTGAGGCCTAGTCTGAACTACTGAAGTATTTTTTTTCTCAGACTCTAGTGACTACAGGAATATGCAGTGGTGTTCATTAAAAAATGGAGATTTATTGGGTTTGCCCAGAGATGTTTTAGATTCATTAAGCAGAGAATATGTGATAAAGCCCTTAGGGGATTCAGGTGCATTGAAAGCTTGGTATAACTGCAGTTTAGCCCACAGCTAATGGAAGTATCGGGTGTATTGGATGAAAAAATACTCAAATAAAAGTTCCAAGCTGAAAGAAAATAATATTTGTAATTGCTTTACAAGACATACCTAGAATATTTGTGTTCAGTGAAAATCAGAGTTAATCAAAGTGGAACCACCTGAAAAAGTATTCTCTGGACTTCACAACAAGACAGACACTGATCCAAGGGACTCCTTATATTGCACTAGTTCTTTGGAAACTATAGTCATACATCGATGAGAAGGAATATGAATAATTTCAGATTCCAGTGGGGCACTGATCAAGTGAGCATGCCAGAGCAGATACACTGGGCACAAGATGAGTAGACACTATAGCTTGGAACCTGAACATGTCTCAAAAGTCAATGCATTCAAGTCTTGGTCTGAAAGAAGGGCTATTGTGAGAATAGAACCAGAGCAGGTCAGAACAGTACATACTGTGAGGATGCATATAGAAAAACTACTGGTTGCTGGTTCATGGTAGCATACTTACTAAAAGAATACCACGAAAATACACCTTTAGCTCCAAAGAAAAATTACTATTAAATCACAGAAGGCAGAATCACTCGTAGTTTTTTAAGAAAAACTTTTTTCAAAAGATTTAAAATAGGAGGGGCTGGAGAGGTGGCTCAGGGTTAAGCCTCCGCCTTGCAGGCGGAAGGTCCTGAGTTCAGATCCTTGACCCCATGTATAGATGCCCGGCAGAACCCGGGTCGGCCTGTGTTTCTGGTCCTGGTAGGGCGGAGCCTGTGACTCCCCAGGCAGATAAACAAGGAGAAGGTGGAGGCGGTCCAGGGTAGTTCCCGAATTCGTCCATAGTTCTACACACACACACACACACACACACACACACACACACACGCACACACACGCGCACGCGCACGTACACGCACACAATTGAATAAATAATAAAAAAAGATTTAAAATAGGAAATAAAATCCCTAAAATACAAGCAGAAATATAACATTACAGAAAATCTTATAAAATTCAAAGACAAATATAAAAGGAGATTGTATATGAGGATCATGTTACTATACAAATACTACAATATAGTAAATGGTATTTTTCAGTTAACTATGTATAGTATCACCTTCTATAAAATCTCTGTTGTAATCATATCAGTATGGCTAATCTTACTTCTGAATTTTATACCACAGAATTTGTCAACTAACTCAAGCAGCTCAAGGCTAAAAGTAGTTGTGATAGACTAAGCAAGTTCCATAATCATATTGGAATTCCAAGCCAAATGCGTCACTCAGGAGTTTAACACTAGCATCCACATATAAGAGAGAACATGTGGCATTTGTCTTTCCGCGACTGTGATACCTTGCTTAATATTAATGCTTCTAGTTCCATCCATTATAACAAATTCTGTAATGTCATCATTCTAGATAGTTAAATAGTATTACATTGTGTATGTGTACCCATTCCTCTGTTGACAGGCATGTTGACTGATTCCATTTTCTTTCTATTGTAAATGCAGCTGCAATGAACATGGAAGAACAAGCATCTCTGTAGTAAAATGTAGAGTCCTTTGGGAATATTCCCAAAAGTAATATAGCTGGATCATATGGTAGTTCCATTTTAGCTTTCGGAGGAACCTCCACACTGATTTCCGAAGTAGCTGTACCAGTTCACACTCTCACTAGCTATGAATAAGCATCCCCTTCTCTCCACATCCTCATCAGCATATTTTCCATATTAATGCTTAACATCAGCTCTCCCACTTCCCTCCTCTGCTAAGTGTGCCTTTCACCTTTCCCTCCAGCTCCTCTGTCCAACTACTCCAAGGCTTCAGAGGAATGCATAAATTCTGATGTTGCTGATTAAAAGCATTTTTGCAAAAGCCCTGTTGATAGAGATACGATGGCCCCTGGATAAATAATTGTCCTAAATTGTCAAAATATGTCTGCACAATTGACTATAATAATACGCTTGAGCTACAATGCTCATAGGTCAACTCTCACTATATTAGATGATTTTCCTTGCCTTCCCACTGATTTTCTTCTTTAACATTAAATTGTCATGGTAACAGAACACCAGCATCTCCAAATGTATTTTCATGACTGAAACAGACATAAACCACTATGTAATAAATCAAGCCATACAAACAGTTTAATTCCACATATCCAAAGCACATATCAAGGTTTGACAAAGCAGTTTATCTGCAGACTATATATTCTTATACAGGTAGCTACAATACATACACATTTATTGGTATCTGTATTTTCTTTTCTGCAAAATTAAGAGTTGAGAGATAAGAACTGGGGAAAGTACTTGCTGAACAAGCATAAGAACCCATGTTTGAACCTAAAAAAGTGAGGCATGGTAATGCAGGACAGTAACCTCATTATAGAGAATCAAAGGCCAGCTGTTCTAACCAATCAGCATCCAGGAGCAGTGAGGAACATTATCTCCATAAAGAAGATAGTGAGTAATACATTGTCAAGATGAGTTGACAAGGTTACAAATGACTTAATTTCTTCTTCATGCATATAGGTATTTTTGCCATATCTGTATGTTATCTTCAGTATTTTTTTCCTAAATGTTTTTAAACAATGGAAGTTTAAAAAGAAATTTGTCAAAAGTATGATATAACCTAAATAGCTGTTAAAATTTGGCCACTAATGGCATGGGTTATTTTGGCATTAGTGATGACAGATGTTTATAGAACACAGTGTCCCTGACTCTCCTGCGTCAGACCTGCTGACTTTGTGTTTAGCACACAGTCTGTTTGGGAATGAAAAAAAAAAAAAAAAAAAAAAAAAAAAAACAAGCTGAGAAGGAATTAACATGTCTCATGTTCTGTCAGACCTAGAGAAGAGGCAAATGGGCCAGGGGCCAGTATGATTGTCAACAATTCTCTGGGTCTTCCCCAGCCCTCACACTAAGCCTTGAATTTCTTGCAACACCCTTGTTTGCTGGTTACACTGTATTTCTTCCCCATTATGCTATACTGAGCACTATCAACAATGGAAATAATAGAAAGAAGAAGGAAGAACAAGTATTAAAATTAAACTCAAGAACTCTAAGAATACAGCAATCTTAGGTCTCTTAGAATATAGTATTTGTCCTAGTGTCTGATGCATACTCAGAATTCTCCACACCTTAACTGAGGCATCATTATAGTGAACAAGCATAGAAAAATTTATCTCTGTAGTCACAAGCCAGAATTATTAATAATGTCAGCAAGTTTATTGAAAGCTTCCCATTTATCAGAATAATCACTATGACTACAGACTTGTAATTTTTCTCAGCTAATATATGTGTTTTCTGTTTACAAATGCAAAGATCCATAAAATATATTTTTAGATTATTTCTGATTGGAAGCATTTATTTTCACTCTGTCACTTAAGAGTGAACCATCTTAGACACAATGATAATAAAAATGAAGATCCTGACCTGATTTTCTCCTTTCCTCATAATCATTTTGTGATATCAGAGAGAACTGTGAGCTAAGATTGGAGAGGTGGTATAAAATGAACTGTCCTTTCATGATTTTGCTGTGAAACAGATTCTTCTGCTAACTGAAACATCTCTCTGATTTTATCTGCTGAACTTGTTTTCTTTCCTATTCCTGGGACCCTGGTAGCAGCAGCCAAGGTACTGGTGACAATGTGAGTTGAAAGGAGTGAAATGAGGCAACATGGACCCACAAGCTTAGGTTTATCCTCATTCTCTTATTCTTCTATCTTCTCCCTCTGTGGGTCATCCTGCACCAATATTTTCACCACTCCCCACTCTGTCCCATCAGCCAAAGCAAAACATTTTAATCATGTTTTTTTATGGTCATGGTCATTAATATTGGTTCTTAATTATTCTTTCTTACAGTAGGTATTATGGACCCCTGTTCCACCCCCTCTCCCTCCTCTTTTTGCTTTTCTTCTTTCTCTACTTTTTCCTACTTTCTCTCTCCTTTCTCTTATATTCTCCTCTTCTTCCTCCTCCTATTTCTCATTTGTATGCATATGTCTATACAGGTATATGGAAGTGTGTATGCATGTGCCACATGTGTGGACACGTGTGTATGAGTGTAGAGACCCAAGGGTGATATTGAGAATCATCCTTGATAACTCCTCCAACATTACTGTTTTGAGCCTAGGTCTCTAGTTAAACCCAGAGTGGACAATTAGGGATAGTATGGCTAACCTGCTTACTCTGAGGATTCTTAGGCTCTGCCTTCCAGGAAATGGAATTGCGAGTTGCCACAACCATGCAGCATTTTACATGGGACCTGGATTCTGGAAATGGGTCTTTTTGCTTGCATGGCAAGTGTCTTAATCACTGAGCAATCTCCCTAGTTCAACCCTGCCCATTCTTGTCGAACTCCTGAGCCTCACTATGTTTTGACTCTGGTTCTGTCTCCCTTGACAACTTCCCTGGGAGGAGATGTAGTTTTGTTTCCACTTCAGATCCTTCAGATCCATCCTCTTCTGCTATCCCTCATTTTAAACCCTGCCTTCAACTCCTTCTTCCAAGCCTTCTGCCAAAGAGTTCTTGTGAAGATACTACTCTTGCCAGTTTTCCCTAGCAGTTCCCAACTGACTGTATGGTGCTCCATAGGATGGCTCCTAACTCCTATCCATGACTCCACGTTACATTCCCAGTCTCTTCATCTCCACCAGGCCTCCTCATAGACCTCCTTTGTGTACTCTGGGCTCCATCTCAACAGCCCTTGCTGGTTCAGGGGGAACACATCCCGTGCATCCAACTCCTCTGTATTTGTCTTAAGATCTTCACGTTATTGGAAGTACTCTCTTGACCTTCATGGCTTGTAAAGCCTCAGTTCATTTGTTACTTTCTCTTTTTATCACCACATTAATCAGGATTCCATTTTTGCCCACAAAATACTTTGTGTCTGTCTATCTCTGGTGTAATTTTTATCATTATTGTATAATAATATTGTGGTCTTTGTTTTGGTTCTCTGAAGATTTTTCAGTCTAGCCCAGTATGATCTGAATTCAGTTTGCAACCTCCAGTTCCCTTGCCTCAGCCCTCTGCATACTGGGATTACAGGTATGTGGCACCACACCTGGCTTCATTTTGTGGTGTTAATCTGTAAAACAGATATGGTGTAAGGAGTAAAAAACATTCTTATCTATATAGCCACAGATCAGTTGACCAACATGTAGCTTGTTATATAATATGCCACATGCTTGTGATTGGCCTTTGGCATTGAGTTTGTACTCACAAAGTCAATGCCAACCATTAGAATAGAGACATTTATTTCCACCTGTATAACTCAGCACACTGCCTAGCCACTAAAGATGGACTTCATACATAAAATTGTCCAAGGAAACAGAAGTGTATTGGATGTCAGGAGATCCTGTCTTTCTGAAGCAAAGACCTTTGAAGGTGGTTGCATGGACAGAAAGCCAAAATCTGAAGAAACCCCAGAATACTGTTGCACCAATATCATTTAGTTTAGACACTCGCAATCTGTTATTGGATAGTAGAAAAGAGGACTTTGTCCATAGGAGCCTGTGCTTAGATGGCTCCAAGTATTAAAGCTTGTCTGACCAGAACATCTGAAAGAAGAAGGCAGAGGAGTTTCCACATAAGCTTCTGGTGCATGATCTGGTGTGCCATTTATATTGCTCATACCCACAGGAAGCCAAAAAGAAGCAGAGCCAGATGAACCTTAGGTTGGTGAGTTTATACTGTGGGAGTTTATCAGGCTGCTTTGCAGTAACTTTCCCAAAGACAATGAACTGTAAATGAAGAAAACGTTTCCACGGTAGTCCCTACGATGGTTAGCTGTCAACTTGCTAATCGAGAATCACCTGAGAGACTGGTTCATGGGAATGCCTGTGGGAGGTTAAGTTTAAGTGGAAAAAACCTTCTCGCCATTCCTTAACTGGGATCCTGGACTATAAAAATGAAGAAAGAGAACTGAGCAGCAGTGTGCATTCATCCCTCTCTGCTTCTTGACTGTGGATGCAATAGTAGCAGCTGCTTCAAGCCTCAGTTAGACTGTACTCTGTAAGAAATAGTCTCAATTAGGTTTTGTTACAATGGCTGTATGTGGGATTCTGGTGGTCTCTAGTTGGTACATTTCTTCAGATTGTTATAAAACCACACTCTTCTTTCCAATATTGCCTGAAGAGGGTAATTCGTAACAAGGGTAAAAGTTGTAGAATTATCTTCATTAAACAAAGTTGTAAGATAGATTTAGGAAGGACGTCATTTATGTTTAAGAGAGGGGATTAATAAAAACAAAATGTTATGCCTCATTTTGTGTAACTAGCACCTTCTTCTGTCCTTGACATCCATGCTTGAGGTATCTTTGGGAATCCGTCATATGTCCTTAGGAGAGAGCAAATTATTGATTTTGCTAAGTTATCTTCTGCCTGAGTATAACATCCATATCAGTGGAGTCTGAACTCTTCTTTTCCGGCAGTAAAAACAGATTGGGTCCTGAGAGCAGAGTCTCCTTCCTGTCCCAGCCTTTCCCCTAACCCCTTAACACTGTAATCCTATCCTGTCTGACTTTTGTCTTAATGGCTACAGACACAGTGTCTTCTACTGAGACTCTCCTGTAGCTCTATTTCAGTAAAAAGTAGTCCAAGCAAGCAACCACTGGAGCATAACTTTTTGGCTAGTAACCCATGACCCTCTTCTCTCCATCACTGCAGACTGGGCTATAAGTGAAGGATAGGCCAGCAGATTTTAAGGTGGGAATACAGAAGCTTTGTCTAGTAGACGTCCAAATTTAGACCAATCATATTCACTGTTAGGCAGATTTAATGTGAGCTTAAAAAATGTTGCATTGTTAGTGGAACAGGTGACAAAGATTACAAGACATTAGGTGATAGCCACAAGTGCTTGAGAATTGGTTAGCAAACAAAAGTCACAATCAATCAACACTCTTGGGATCTGCGTAGTAAAAGGTAAAGTGGCAAGAACAGTGGTGATTATGAAAGAACCAAGATCACCAAAACAGTCTCATGGTTCTGGAAGATTCTGAACCCTTTCTCTTCCTAAACTACTATCCTGACCCCATGGGTTCCATTGACGGTCAGCTACATAATTTTCAGGTCAAAGTAAAAAAATGGAAACATAAGTTTTCTTGTTCAAAAGCTAAGAAGAATTTTAAGAGTAACGGCCTAACTCGAAGAGGATCAAATGAACTTTATAAGAGTTTGAGCAACTAGAATAGTTTATCTAAACTATATATCTAATAAGTTTTAATTGCCTTCATTTGCAATAACCTCTTTGAAGTGGGAATAACTTGTGGTTTCTTTGGCCCTCTGGGTATTTTCTTTGTAATCTGAGATCCTCTGTACTTTCTACTGTGTGATTCTGGAGATCTCTGCTTAATCTCCTCCACCTCAAGGCTAAGCTATTTTAAAGCAGGGTACATGGGATTCATCTTTGCAGCCTACAGCCTGCTAGTTTGCAGCTACTACAAAGGGATCGTTTCATCTCTGTGTGTTGAAGCCCATTACCAAATGACCTAAAATAAGATTGAACTACCCAGTTTTGAGGATAATCCTTTGCATAAACTATTTACTCCTCCTCAGAGTTGTCACAGTGATCACAGCTGATTATGCCCACCTTGAAAGGGGAGAGGTAATTACCACCCTAGAGATTACTGTTCATGGCATTAATTTTGGTAATTATAAAAAAGAGGCTTTGGGAACTCTCTTGTTGGTAAAGTAGGTTTTATAGTTTATAGCATGATTATTAAACACTTAACCTTGTGGCAGAAGTTCGTGAAGTACTTTTCCTACATATGTTCTTACTTGAGTCTCACCACAAACATGAAGAAAGAGGAATTGTGCTGCCCATTGTATAGTAGAAAGAACCAAGGCTTAGTTTACATTGGCCAGGAGATAAAAACAGCAGATTGAACAGCCAAGTTTATGCTTCTATTCTCTGCTGCTTTATCTATGTGGAGTTTCAACAGATTTAGAGAGTGGACCCAGACAAAGTCTCCTCTCCCTTCACCTGAGACAATTATTTGGCTCTGTGAGGAACAATACCCCAACTACCAGTACTGCAGAAGCAGCCCCCCCCACTCCTGATCTTCCAAGAAAGATTCTCTCCTAACCTCAGTAGTAACTCCTGATATTTGCATTGAAAGCAAAAGAATCCAGGCTCTATTATTTCCCATTAGGCATGTTACTTCTGGACCTTTCCTATAGCACTAATTCTTAGAGAATGGAAAAATCACCAATCAGCTATCAGAAAGACAAGGCTTGAATTGTTTTTATAAAACCCATGAGAATTTTGTACTATTTTCCATATTATGCTTATGTTGATGTTGAAAGAAAGCATGACTTTAAATTGTTTTCATTTGATCATAGCATAAATCTTACTGTAATATTTAATAGTACATCCTTACCTACTCTTAGAACATAGGATGGATTTATCCTGGGAATTCTTATACTTATTGGCTCCTCTAAATCTTACACTGAAAACACTTAGAAGAAGCAAAAGACGTAGTAGCCCATTTTCTGGAGAAGCCCAAGTACAGAGCTACACAGCAGTATGTGAGAATCCAGAAAGAAATGGACACTAGGCTTACTATCTGTTCTGTTCAGCATGCACGTGACATATGGATCAGGATTGCCATATCACGCTAAAAGGACCATGGCCTCTACAACACGTCTAAAAGAGAATCCAAATCATGGCAGAATAATAATATTTCACATTGCTGAAACACTAAACACAGTTGAATTACTGAGTTTTCAGAATAATCCTTTTTATAAACTATTAAACCCCCTTTAGACAACTGAATTTTAAAAATTCTGCTTTATCGAACTGGAGAGATGGCTCAGGGATTAAGCTTCTGCTTCACAAGCATAAGGACCTGAGTTGCAATCCCAGATTCCATGTAAAAAACACCCAGTGGAAATGGTGGCAGCCTGTACATCCAGCCCTGGAAGGCAGAGCCTAGGAAACCCCAGAGCAAAACAAAAAGGAGGTAGAGAACACACACACACACACACACACACACACACACACACACACACATAGTGGTCACATACACATCTGCTTTATTGAAAACATACCCTGGAGAAGACTTTTTAGGTGCTACTGACATTCTAAATTTTATAGATGAGGAAGTTGTGGCTCAAAATGATGAAATAGCTTGCCTAAGGAGACATGCTGATAGCTAGTAAATTACTTGGCAGCATTTCTGATTGCATATTCAGTTGCCTTCCTTCCTTCCTTGCTAATAGAGCATGATTGAGTCAATCCTTTTCTAGTCAACATGTCTTTCAAAAGAGGCTACGCTTCTTTTCAGTCTCATTGGGTATAAAGGGAGCCATGAGCCTGAGTTGGTTTGATCCATTTATTGTCAATTTATTACCCTGTTAAAGACTAACTTAGGCATGGACAGAAAGATGTGAACAGAAGTTGGCTGGAAGGCTTAGGCATAGAAAATAGTTCTTTGTTTTTGAAGGACAGCACTTTGCAAGAGAGACTTGTGGAAATGACCATGGATGCAGATGATGTTTATTTTCCTCTGAGAAAATTTCTCCTTATAGTCAGTAGATAGGGGCCCAGTTGCCTCTTTTGAACTATTAGGAGCTTGGCATGGTTCAGGAAGGTTGCAGGATATATTTTCTTTATTTTAAATTTGTATTTAATTATTTTTATTCTTTGATAGTTTCATACATGAATACAGTGAATTTAGGTCAATGTCACCCCTTACTACCTGAGCCCATCCACCCTCCTTTTCTGCTGCAAACTTTCTTCCTAGCTAGTCTCTCTCATATGTTCATTTCTTTTTGTGTATGTGACCCACTGAGTTTCACCTGAGTGTCCTGTATTGGCATGTGCCCGAGCACTTGCAGGAGCATGGATGATACATTACTGAGTGTACCATCAAGGAAAGTAGCTCCCTTCCCCCATCTGGCATTATCTCTCAAGAGACTCTCAGGGAGGTGTGGTGATGCCTCTTGAGATCTCCCCCTTCCTCAGTAGAATGTTGATAGGCTTGTATAGGTCCTTATGGAAGCAAACACACCTGCAGTGAGTTCATGGGTGCAGCAGCCCTGTCATATCCAAAATACAGTGTCTGGAGGCACTCCTCCCCACTTTCTGACTCTTACATTCTCACCACCCACTCATGTCCAATGGTCTCTGAACCTTAGAGTGGGGAGGGATTTAGATGTCCTGTTTAGTGTTGAGTATTCTGAAGTCACTGATTTCTCTGCACATTGACCAGTTGATCATCTGTGTTAAGCACTTTCCATTGCCAAAGGAAGCTATGGGTATAATGATAAGTATTTAAATAGCAACTAGATATACTATCCTTATAGTTAAACCTTAGTAGTTTGCTCCCTAGTATTTTCCTTCCCACAGATATTTGGCCTGCTTCATAGTACCAGACAAGTGTTCCCTTGCTTTAAAAAACAAAAAAAACAATCCTTAAATCCAATCAGAAAGCAGTTGATTACCCTCGTAACATCCATGGCACTATTGCACCAGTGGTCACTTCTAGCCAGGATGGTAGTTAGTGGTTATTGTTCTAGAATTCATAGCTGGGTGAGACTGTTCTGTTGATTTGTTTAGCATATGGTCCGTGCATATGTGTATTTGCCCATGTGTGAAGTGTACAGGGCAGAGGTCACTATAGAATATCTTTTTCTACTGCTGTCTATCTTATTTGGGGGACAAGATCTCTCATAGAACCTGGAGCTCACCCTTTCAGCTAGGCTGAATGGCCATAGAACTCCTTGGATCTACCTGTTTGTACCCTGTACCTCAGCACTGGGTTACAGGCACATACCATCCATGCCTAGCTTATGTGGGGGTGCTAGGGATCTGAACTCAGGTCCTCTTGTATGTACAGCAAGCACTTTACTCCCTGCCCTGGTCAGTTTTTGGAGGCTCAGCCTTCTGTACGTATAGTTTTCTAGATCTTTTGACGTAGAACTGGCTGTGAGCAGGGCACAGGCCCCTGGGAGTCCTGAATGCCAGTTCTTATCACTAGAGGATGAAGGAAGTTGCTCAGCTTTTTGGAGCTTTGCCCTCACCTGTTTGGTCTAGTGCTCCATGTAACTTTCCTGGGGCACAAACTACCTGTGCATTGTGCTCAGTTTCCTACCCTTCTCTTGCTGTATGGGCTCCAGCCTTCCCATCTTTGGTTTTGTCAAGCCCAAGTCCACCCAAAGTCTTCTTCACTTTTCTGTGTCCCAGCAGTGACCCTGTACTCATGTAAAGTCCAGATATTCAGTCCCTTAGCCTGAGCACAGATTTGGCCAGTATCCAGGAGGACACAGCTGCAGAAGTCAGCAAATCCTTTGTTCTAGAATCCAGTGCCCTGTAGTCTTTATTGCATCATCATCTTTTGCTGCCTCTGAAAAGACAATTTAAAAAATTTTAGCCAACACTTTGGAAATCTCAATTTCATTTCCATGAGAAGCTCATGCTGCATGATAGAGACATAAGCAATAAAATACATCAGCTTAGCTAGCCAAGAACTAGCAAACCGGCAGCTGGCAGTAGATAGTACAAACAAGCCAGGTAAAAACCAGTCGATTTTAGTCAAGGGGACACAGCTCAGTGACAGAGATTTCCTAGCTGTGAGGCTGTAGGTTCAATCCCCAGTGACACAAAATAATGTGAAAGAATAAAATTAAATACAATTTTATGAATTCTTGCGTAGTCTGAGATGTTTGTGCACCAATCTGTCTAGTAAGAATCATTCTATAAGCTATGAAAGCCTAAAATATTTTTTAGCTAACATTGGTCAACTGAAAATAATTATGTCATATTTGAAAGCTAATGTGACTTTGTTGTGTTTAAATAAATCAAGAAATATTAAATGATTAAATATTAAATATAAATAAATATAAATATTAAATATATAAATGATTAAATATTAAATCAATATTATAAATTCTTTTTAATTTTTTCCCCTTTTCTATATTCCATTTGTCACTTGCTAGTTTTAGTATTTATTTACATGATTTCTCCCTGTATTGATTACTTTATGAAAGATTGCAATATGGGTGATTTTCTAATATCATTCCTCTAACTTCTCTATCTAGCATGCTTCTCTGTTTAAAATAACACTACTAATAATAAGGTCCTTACCAACTATGGGTAAATTAAAAACCATCCCCAAGATGAAGAACAAATTTTAGTTAGCTCTTAATTACTACTCTCTGAGTAAGATCAATATGTCATTCTTATTTGGTGGCGAGTAAGTTTTAATTCTTACTTTTTACATAATCATGAATTTATAGGGTCTTTTTTATTCCATCAGCCCAACAAATACAACCATTTTATTTTTGTTGTTAAAATAATACCAGATATTACCAGCTCTGCTCATTTGCTGATACTTAAACATTTCTGTTTTCTGAAACAGTAAACTGTTCTAATTTTACCTTGTGCTTTTTCCAGCCATTTTTCCTAGAAATCCTGGTGTTTTCAATTTAGTAACAGTGTATGAAGAGCAAGATAATTGAACCATAAGAGTTTACAATGAAAGGATGGCACTGCCTTAGGGTATGATCATAATGTATAATAACAACACACAGGGCAATAATGACTTCTCATTGATATTTCCATAAAATTGAACATTGTCATTTTTCTTAGCTGTTTTGATTTTTATATCTATATCTCTTCATTTTCAGTGAAAATCTTGATTTATAACAAACATATTCTAAATTTCTCTGTCCTAAAAATACATAAAATAGTTCACAATCACATTATTAATATCATCAAGTCTTGCAATATTAACATCATCTAGTCTTGCAATAGATTTCACTAAGAGGAATAGATCAAAAATTATTTGAAATTCTTTTCTACGTGATTATTTTGCCAATTTGTTATGCTCTTAGGTTTGTTTCAACTTGTTTTCAGTTTTATGGTTTGATTAATTTAAAGTTCTATTTTGATTTTGTGTAAAAATGATTTCGCTGGCTTACTGTTTACCCTGCTGGTGACGGAGAGATCCCCACCTTAGAGCTCTGGAGCTAATTGGACATACTACACTCGATACATGACCATGATATGAGGGTGCTAGTAGTCGCTTCACAGTAGGACAGAGCACAGAATGCAAGTCTTGCCTCTGGGGACAGAGGGAACACTTGGGAGCTAGGAAAAGCAGAGTTGCTGGTATCAAAAGCATGAAGTACCTCCGGGTTCCCACATGAGGATGTGCATTTGAGTAGTCCACAGACTGGCAGGAAAGAGCTGTAGCTGACTCTGGTGAGAGTGGTTGCTTGATCCTTTGACTTTATTATTCAAGATACAGTGGAGGAAGTTCTGATTTCACCAGCTGCAAAGTCAAGAGGCCTTGATTCAGGTCTTACCCCACAGTGAAGTATTGATCTCAAAACTGAACAAGGAAGAATCCTCACAGAGGTATTGTTTCCATGGTTAGTCTTTTGATCCCCTTTCCCACACCGTAGTCTTTTTTCCTTGGTTTTTGTTTTATTTTTCTTGATTTTTGTATTTATTTTTCTAGTGTTTTTTATGTAAAAAGCAAATAAACAACTCTTTCTCTATCTTGTCATCTATCAACCAATTGATCAATCATCATTCTTCCCCTTTTAAATAGTAATATACATTATTATACATTATTATTCTACATTTTGCTGTTTTTCTGGAGGAATAAACCATGTTAGCATATTGAGATCATATTTGTTTTCTAAAGTTGCTGCATAGTACACTGTTATGTATACTACATTTTATTCAACTACTTCTTTATTAGTGGACATTTGAATTGATTATACTCTTTTGTTGGTGCTGAGATAGTTTCTCACTCTGTACCCCTTGCTGGCCTGGCCTTTAATATGTAACCCAGGCTGACCTCAAACGCATAGAAATGCTTCTGCTTCAGTCTCTAAAGTACAGGAATTACCAACATGAACCACCTTGCTGGTCCACAGTCTCTTGATATTTCAAAGAATGTCATAACAAATAATATTGTGTATATGTTATTTTTCACATATATTTGTTTCTAGTAAAGTTTTCTGAAGATGAGATCGCTGAGCTAAAGAGTGAGTTTATGTTTGACTGTGTGAGATACTATCCAATTTCTCTTCATATGGATTTTTGCTGGTTTCCATTCCCAACAGTAATATATGTCTCTGTATTCCCTAAACAAAAAGGTATATTTCCAATATATCTATGAATTTTTGAGTAATCTGAGAAATGCTGTATATTAAATTTTCACTTGTATTTCTTACCCAAATGAAGTTTGTAGATTTCTTACATTTATTATTGTTTATGTTCATTTTTCTCTGAAGTGAATGTTCAGGTCTTTTGCCCAACATTTTTGGGGGCTTCTGACCTTTTCCTTTAAGAACTCTTTATGCTTCGGGAACAGTAGTCCTCTTTTGTAATGTAAATACCAAATATTCCAAAATACATATTTTTTTTTCCAAGTGGATTATTATGTTCTTTATCATTCAAAATACTTTTTACTTGAATCTGAGTTTATCTCCTTGGAATGTATTGTGGCATGAAATGTGAAGTATGGTTTGAATTTTAATTTTTTTCTAATGGCCACTCATCATCTTACTACTTGTTATGAAGATGTCTCTTTTTCCAAATAATTTGACATGTCATCTCTGTTGAATATTAAATTTCCAATTGTGCTTTTCATTGCAATATTTACCAAATTTACTCATCTGATTTTTAAAAATGTTTGAATTATTTTTCCCCAGAGTTCAAACAGTATTGGACATATCTGGTCCCTGGAGATTTGCTAGAGTCTCTGTGAAACCAAGGGCCTGATACTTGTTGAGAACTTGAACCTTGGTAGCACTAGAACTCCCATAAACTCTTACTCCCTTAAGTTGCCTCTTGTAATGTGCTTAGCTGCAGCAACAAAAAATAATCACTATTACAGTCTGCTTGCTTCAAGGCAAGAAGGTAGCAACTCCAAAGACCCTAAGCAGTGGTTCTACTGGCATTGGGAGAAAAAGCTACACACTAAGAATAGAATTTTTTTCTACACTAATGAACATTGACCTTTCTAGCCCCAAATTTCTAGCCCCATAGTTCACTCAGCTTTCTTTCTTTCATTTCCTTTTCTTTCTTTCTTTCTTTTCCTTTTCTTTCTTTTCCTTTTCTCTTTCTTTCCTTCCTCCTTCCTTTCTTTTTTCCTTCCTTCCTTCCTTCCTTCCTTCCTTCCTTCCTTCCTTCCTTCCTTCCTTCCTTCCTTCCTTCCTTCCTTATCTCTCTCTCATCTCTCTCTCTCTCTTACTTCTTTTCCTTTTCTTTCATGTATATGTACATGGGGAGCTGGTGCATGCATGCGCACATATATGGGGGGGTGTTTGCATGTGGGTGGGTGTACATTCTTGTGGGTATATTGTTTGTGCAGGTATATGTTCATGAGTGCACTTCAGTGTGTATCTGTGGAGCCCAAGGACCTGTCATCTTTAATGTTGTGATTTTCAGTCTCTAATTAACCCAGAGCACACTATTAGAGTTTAGCACTACAGCCTGACTCACTAACTTGCTCTGGGGAGTCTGAGGCTCCACCTTCCAGGGCTAGAATTACAGGTGTATCATTACAATTTTTATGGGTTCCCTCTGGTCTTTTTGCATCCAGATTCTTGTGTTCAGGAATTGAAGATTAAAACCAGAATATGCTTAGAGGATTAAGACAGAGTTTATTACAGGAAAGAAAAAACGGAACTCACAGACATGAATCCTAGAGGGACAAGGGAACCACCATGAACTCACAGACTCCAGGCAGGCATGGAATCCATAACGGGTGAGAGCAAAGTCAGATAGGAACTCCTTATGAATTCCAGAGGTGAAATCCATGAGGAGCAGGGGAACCAAAGATGGCTGTAGGGTCAGGTATATTTATAGGGTTAGGCAAACCCAGGAAAAATGGCTTTTTCTCATTGGTGAGCTCCAGTTTCTGCAAAGCTGATTGGAGCTTTTGGTCCTCTACATCTCATTGATCTGTTCATATTGGGACCCAACTCAATTGATCTTGTGGCTAACCTCTTGGTACAGTTTATCTACAATAAAGAACTAATCTCCATATCCTTTCATGAACACATGGTTGGGGAAGTTGGCAACCTTATCTGTGGAGGATTAAAATAGGGTATGTTCCTTCAGGGTAATCCCAGCCCTGGGACATGATCTTCGAAGACCTTCAGAGACTATCCTTAACATGGATGCTCTAAAACCGCCTAACAATCAGTGGCATTTATGTATCATCTGGGGATATGTAGATTTGAACTCAGGTCCTTTTGCTTATAAGGTAAAGGTTTTAACTATTGAGCCATCTCCCCGGACTCTTTCCCTGAGGATTCTTGGCAATAAACTTCCTTTGGGCCTTGAAAGAAATGGGCCCAGACAGGGTGGGAAATGAGCAGTCCTTGGTTTCCCCTCTCTTCCCCATTTTCTCTCTGCAAGCCCCTTCTCTTTTCTGTATGCCTTTAATGAACCAGGTCATTCAAAAATCAAACACAGTAAAACTAGTTTTAAATTCCTTATTGATAAAGTTTAGTTCTTCTTCAATTTTTAGTGTGAAAAAAATTTAATTATGCACAGAAATCTGGTAGGTGATAGAATGAACTCCACATACTAATGAACTGGTCACCAATATTCTGCCAGTCTTATTGCAGCTCCCACTATATATCAACATCATATCATCTACGGATTACTTTTGGCATGGTATGACCACTGGCCATCATGAACAAAAGTTGTTGTTATGACCTACAGAACAGCCCTTTCTCACAGCCATAGCAATGAAATAAGAACAAAGCAGAGATGGTTAGTCCCTTAGTAGCGATACTGAGATACTGAGACTTTTAACATTTTCTCCTGTGAAAGGGGAGGTCATCAGACCCTAATCTAAGATTCTAGCTACTACTTCATCCTGTTGTCCAATTGCATATAGTCTTGGTGGATGCTGAGCAGGATTTGTAAAAGATTGACTGAAGTAGGGGGGGGAACTCTTCAGTGTTGCAGCTTTCATGAGTCATCCATCACCAATGATAGGGTGGGACTTTTTTGGTGATACAGCTGCCTTTGATTCATCTGTGTTCCTGTAAGTAACTTTTTACCCATTTTCTTGTAACTAATACTAAAGAACTCATTGACTCACCAAGCTGGTAAAATTATTTCCTTAGATTGTTGGTACTCAATTGGAATGAATATTTTTCCCTAGAAAAGATATTTTCTCATTTAGTAAAACAATTCCTTATTAACAGCACATGTTTCCCAGCACAAAGTTGCACTCCAGAATTGTTTAAAACATATTTTCACTATGGTTTTAATTCAAGCACAGTCACAAGATCCACACAAACATTTGATTCAGAAATCAATGTAACTATCATGGGCTTTTTATCTAAAATGATCCAAAGTCTAAATAATGAAATAATTTACAAATTCTTTAACTTTCAGGTATATTCAATAAATTATTCAGACATAAACTAATAAATTATAGTGTTTCTCACAAATAAGTAAGAACATTTTTACTATACACTATTGGTGATTTATGAATGACTACATTGAAAGTACTAGCTTTAAAATAGAACTTATTAGTTGTCTGGTTTTTAGGCAGTTAGAACAAGGTGATGCTGGGAAAGTCTGGGAAGGTCTTTGAAGGTCATCCCCCATGGCTGGGATTATCCTGAGGGAATACACTCTACTAATCTGGAGGAACTAGTTTTAATCCTCCAGAGATCAGGTCACAAACATCCCCTAACCCTCTGTTCATGAAAAGACATGGAGATGAGCTCCCCATTACAAATAAGTTAAGTTCCTCAAAAGAAAGAGTTTGACCATGAGGTTCCCTACAAACTTGTCTGGGCTGGGCCCCATTATGAATAGACCAATGAGATAGGCCCCATTATAAATAGACCAATGAGATATAGAGGATCAGAAGCTCCAATCAGGTTTTCAGAAACTGGGGCTAACTGATAAGAAAAAGCCAATTTTCCTGGACCTTCCTAATCCTATGAATACCACTGACCTTGCTTTGGCTTCCTTGTTTAAAGTCCATGAGTTCTTCTTGGCTCATTTGTCCCTCACAGACTCCATGTCTATGAGTTCTTTTTGGCTCCCTTACCCTTCATAGATTCTGTGTTGGAATCTGTGAGTCCTTCTCTGCTCTCTTGCCCCTTGCAGAATCCATGTCCATGAGTTCCATTTTTTCTCTCTTCTAATCCTCTACATGTGTTCTGGTTTCAATCTTTGACTCAGGAACATAAGAACCTAGACACGTCCCCACCCGGCTCGGCCAGTCAGGACGTGAGCCCGCGGTCCAGCCGGGCCTCACCCCGCGACCTAGGTAAGCTCCGCCCGCGCCGCCCACCAGAACCCCAGGTCAGCCCAAGGGACCCAGCTCCAACTCCCACCATCCAGCCGGAGCCGCACCCAGCGCCCAGGGACGGGGAGGACCTCCCCCTGCACCCGGCCCCGCCCCAGCTGCCCTCAGGTTAAATAGCTCCACGCCAACGCCCCCATCCTCCCATCCCCACCCCGCTCCACTGGTCCAGACGCGAGCTCGGTCGAGCCGGGCCTTACCTGTGACCTAGGTAAGCTCTGTCCCTGCCCACCCCCAGAACCCCAGGCCAAATAATTCAGTTTAGTGAAATTGAAAGATCTTAAGAGTTAAAACGACAATGCCAAAGTCAAAGTGCAAATCCATGAGAAGCAACACTCAAGTAAACAAATTTCCCACTGAAGAAATTAATCCCATAATGTTAGACTCCAACCAGAACAAACCCACGGAAAAAGGCCAGAAAGCCTGACCCAGGATAACGACTTTCAAAATATGATCATTACCATGTTCAATACTATGAAAGAGGAAATCAAATCCGGGAGGAATTACATAATCGAATCAATCGCTTTGAAGAGGAACACAACAGACATTTGGAGGAGTTGAGAAAAACAGTGCAAGAAACAAAAACTGGCATAGAGCAGTTAAAACAGACTGAAGCAGAGTTTAAAACTAAGCTACAAGACAAGTTATCTTCAACCCAGAACTCTACAGAGAGTCTTATCAACAGAACTAACGAAGCAGAAAACAGAATTTCAGACCTTGAAGATAAAGTGGGAGTACTAACCAGCTCAATGGAAGAGGTTGTTAAAGCCAAAAAGATACTTGAGAGAAATATCCAAGAGATATGGGACACCCTGACGAAGCCTAACATGCGTATTCATGGAATACCAGAGCAAGAATCTCAAAATACCACCCCTGAGGAAATTTTTCAAATGATTATCAAGGAAAACTTTCTTCATATAAAAAAAGAGAAGCCCATCCATACACAAGAGGCATTCCTCAACCCAAACAGATACGACCAAAATAGAAGCTCGCCACTGCAAATAATAGTTAAAACACTCCACATTCAATATAAAGAACTGGTGCTGAGAGCTTCAAAAGAGAAAAAACAAGTCACTTTTAAAGGTAAACCTATTAAAATAACAAATGACTTCTCAGTCGAAACAGTAAAAGCAAGAAGAGCTTGGAGACACATACTTCAAGTATTTGAATGAGCAAAAATGTCAACCCAGGCTGATTTACCCTGCAAAACTATCAGTCATGATTGAGGGAGAAAGAAAAATTTTCCAGCACAAAGACAACTTGAAGGGATACATGTCCACAAAACCAGGCCTTCAAAAAATGCTAGAAATGATACTCAAGCGTGAAGAAAAACACAGGCATATCCAGGAGAACAGAAGGCAAATATAACACCATTAAAAGCGAAGCAATATACTTATAAAAACTACTAAACATAATAAATGTCTGGAATTAACAATAGTTTCTCCATTATAACACTAAATGTTAATGGACTTAATTCACCGATCAAGAGACACAGATTACAAACTTGGATTAAAAATCACAATCCATCAATCTGCTGCCTGCAGGAAACCCATCTCACCACAAAAGATAGGAACGCTCTAAAAATAAAAGGCTGGTCAACAATTCTACAAGCAAATGGAAGCAGAAAACAGGCAGGGATAGCCATTATGCTATCAGACAAAGTGGACTTCAAACCAAAGAAAATTATAAGAGACACGGATGGATACTACATTTTAGTCACAGGTACAATTCACCAGGAAGACTTCACAATACTGAACATATATGCACCCAATACGGGCCCCACCACATTCATTAAGAAAACCCTACAGCATCTAAAGCAAGAAATCAACCCCCAAACAATAATTCTTGGGGACTTCAACACCGCCCTCTGAACATGGGATAGATCAACAGGTCAAAAGCTTAACAGAGACACTTTGGAACTTAATCAAATCCTGAAAGAAATGGACCTTACAGGTCTCTATCAAACTTTTCACCCACGTACCAAAGAATACACATTTTTCTCAGCAGCACATGTAACTTTCTCCAAAATAGATCACATATTGGGCCACAAAACGAATCCACACATATACAAAAAAGTTGAAATTCTAACCTGTGCCCTATCAGACCACCACGGCCTAAAGCTGGACATCCACAACACATCAAACAAGAGAAAATACACTAACTCCTGGAAACTTAACACTATGATGCTGAATGAGAACTGGATTCAGGAAGAAATTAAAAGGAAATTCAAGATTTCCTGAAAGTGAATGATAACGAAAATACAACTTACCAAAATCTCTGGGACACAATGAAAGCTGTTCTAAGAGGTAAGTTCATAGCTCTTAATGCCTACATCAAACAAATGGAAACATCAGAATTAAACAACTTAACAATGCAGCTTAAAGCTTTAGAGAAGCTAGAGCAATCTGATCCCAAAAGTAGTAGAAGAGAGGAGATTAGCAAAATAAGGGGAGAAATATCTGAAATCGAGATTAAGAAAACGATAGAAAAAAATCAACCAGTCAAAAAGCTGGTTCTTTGAAAAAATCAATAAGATTGATACACCCCTAGCTAAACTAACCAAAAGCAGGAGAGAGAAAACCCAAATTAACAAAATCAGAAATGAACATGGAGTTATCACTACTGATACCCAAGAAATCCAGAGAATTATACCATCATATTTCAAAAACTTATACTCTGTGAAGTTTGACAACACAAAAGAGATGGATGAATTTCTAAGTAAACACAACTTACCTAAATTGAATCAGGAAGTTGTGAATTATTTAAATAGTCCTATAACATATAAGGAAATTGAGGAAGTAATCTTGAATCTTCCCACCAAAAAATGTCCTGGAACAGATGGGTTCAGCACAGAGTTCTACCAGACATTTAAGGAGTTAATAACACCAATACTCCTTAAACTGTTCCATCAAATAGCAAAGGAAGGAACACTACCAAATTCCTTCTATGAAGCCAATATCGTTTTAATCCCAAAACCTAATAAAGACTCACTTAATAAAGAAAACTATAGGCCGATCTCTCTGATGAACACAGATGCAAAGATTCTCAACAAAGTTTTAGCAAATCGGATTCAAAAACATATTAAAAAGATTATTCACGGGGACCAAGTAGGCTTCATCCCCGGCACACAAGGTTGGTTCAACATACGCAAATCAATAAATGTAATTCATCATGTAAACCAGTCCAAAGTCCAAGACCACATGATACTCTCGATAGATGCAGAAAAAGCTTTTGACAAGATCCAGCCTTTTATGATCAAAACGCTAGAGACAGTAGGAATGGAAGGAACCTTTATCAATATAATAAAAGCTGTATACAACAAGCCCACAGCAAGGATTATGCTCAATGGGGAACAATTGGAAGCATTCCCACTTCGATCAGGAACTAGACAAGGCTGTCCACTCTCACCACTTCTATTCAATATTGTACTTGAAGTGTTAGCTGAAGCCATAAGACAAGAAAGGGACATAAGAGGGATTCAAATTGGCAAGGAAGAAGTCAAGCTATCCCTATTTGCAGATGACATGATCTTATACCTGAGTGATCCCAAAAACTCCACCAGGAAGCTCCTGGAACTAATTGAGAAGTTCAGCAGGGTGGCCGGATACAAAATAAATGTGCAAAAATCAGAGGCCTTCCTATATGCCCAGAATGAAAGAAGTGAAAAAGCCTTGAGAGAAACAATCCCATTTACTATAGCCCCTAAAAAATGAAATACCTTGGTATAAACCTAACCAAGGAGGTAAAAGACCTTTACAATGAAAACTTTAAAACCCTAAAGAAAGAAATTGCAGAAGACACCAGAAGGTGGAAAGACCTCCCATGTTCCTGGATTGGCAGAATCAACATTGTAAAAATGACCATCCTACCAAAGGCAATATACAAATTCAATGCTATACCAATTAAAATCCCAAAGCAATTCTTTAAAGAAGTTGACCAAACAATCTCAAAATTCATATGGAGGCACAAAAGACCCAGGATAGCAAAGACAGTCCTGAGTAACAAAAACACTGCTGGAGGTATCACCATTCCGAACCTTAGTCTATACTACAAATCCATAGTTATAAAAACAGTCTGGTACTGGCTCCAAAATAGACACAGGGATCAATGGATAAGGACTGAAGACCCAGATATAAGCCCACAAAGTTACAGCCATTTGGTCTTTGACAAAGGGGCTGAAAGAATCCAATGGAAAAAGAACAGCATCTTCAACAAATGGTGCTGGCAAAACTGGATCTCCACATGCAGAAGATTAAAGCTGGACCCATACTTGTCACCATGTACAAGACTTAATTCCAAATGGATCAAGGACCTTGATATAAGGCCAGAGACTATAAAAACCATAGTTGAAAGGATAGGGAACTCCCTTGAGCTGATTGGGCTAGGCCAACATTTCCTAAACAGACATCCAATGGCACAGTCACTGCTACCAACTCTCAACAGTTGGGATCTTGTGAAATCAAAGAGCTTCTGTTCAGATAAAGAGATTGTAAAACGAGCTCAAAGGCAACCCACAGAATGGGAGAAAATCTTCACTAACCACATATCTGACAGAGCTCTACTGTTCAGAGTGCACAAAGAACTTAGAAAACTACACATCAAGGAAACCAATGGCCCAATTAAAAAATGGGCCCTGGAACTTAAAAGAAATTTTACCAGGGATGAAATTAAAATGTCTAACAAATATCTTAAAAAGTGCTCCACTTCTCTAGCCATCAGGGAAATGCAAATCAAAACTTCCCTGAGATATCATCTCACCCCGGTCAGGATGGCAAAAATCCACAACACAAACAACAAATGCTGGAGAGGATGTGGAGAGAGGGGAACTCTCCTACATTGCTGGTGGGAGTGCAGGCTCATACAGCCACTCTGGTGAGCCGTCTGGAGATTCTTAAAGAAATTAAAGATTGAAATGCCATATGACCCTGCGATTCCACTTTTGGGTATAACCCCCCATACAGCAGAGGTTCACCTCGATAGCACAAGCACGACCATGTGCATAGCAGCACTGTTTACAATAGCAAAGACATGGAATCAACCCAAATGTCCAACAATTGACGAGTGGATAAGGAAACAGTGGTACATCTATACAATGGAGTACTACTCAGCCATCAAAAATGATGAATTACTGGAATTTGCTGGGAAATGGATATCATTAGAAACAATTATATTAAGTGAAGTATCCCAGACCCAGAAAATTAAGTGCCGTATGTACTCCCTAATAGGTGGCTCCTAATACTAAACCCACCCAGCCCACCTTGAGACACTCATAGGTAAATCTATGTATTACCTACAGTAATTGCAAGGATTATGAACAGGAGGGATGGGGTTGGAGGGCCACACCAGAAACAAGGAGAGAAGTGACCATGTTACAGTAGAGAAAATAGGCCTCCATCAAGGACTGCAAGAAAGTAATGTGACACCTAGTTAAGTTCACAATTCGTTCCTGATCATTTACAACTAAGGGGGTATGAACTCACCAGAAGGGGAGGGCATATAGTCTGGCAGATTAAAAAGTAACCATTTTGCAAATTGGTGATTGACCCCTCCCATTGCCTAATGCCATATGACCCTGCGATTCCACTTTTGGGTATAAGTATTACATCTACCCTTGAATGTGCTCTTATAATAAGACTCCAGTTTAACAGCTTTCTGTCTCTGGCCAGGGGGTGACATACAGTGCCCATCACGATAGAGTGAAGGGCATTGCAGGAGCAACAAAACTGCAAAAGAAAATCAACAAACCACTATCCAGAACTTCAGAGACTCTATATCAACCACCTAGAACTAGGCCAGACTAATCTCTCCCCATCCTGAAGCTCAGGGACATTTGCGGAAGATGGGGCGGTAAGAGTGTAAGAGCAAAAGGATGGGAGGAGCAATGATTTGCAAGATACTCCACACAAGTTAGGGCTGAAGCAATCATAATTGGACATTGCATGCCAGGCGCAATGTCCAACACACTATTGACCTCACAAAGTCTAGCATCTGCTAAAGGCACCAAGATCCTTAGAGGCAAGGGATTGACAGCCACAGTAGTGTTCCTATGCTTAAGGGGAACACAGGAAGGGGTTCAGGGAAATGCCACTGAGTCCTTGTACGTCATCGGAGAGGAGGGCCCAGAGGAGAGTCAGGCATGCACAAGAAAGGACTCTGGGAATCGGGGCGGGAGGCAGGGGGGTATGGGGTGGGAGGGGTGAGGGGAGGAGGAGCAAGGGGTTCGGGGGGGGGAGGAGGAGGGAGGGAGGGAACTGGTGTACCTATTAAGTTGTGATGAGCTGAAATAATAATAAAAATGTATTATATTTAAAAAAAAGAACCTAGACACATAAAACCCTCCCCCGCAACAGTTTTACAGACTGTCACAAATGTAATCTCATCCCTAAAAATTGGACAAGCGGGAATTTAGCACGAAGAAAAGTGTCACTATAATAAATAATTGAACATTTTATCATATTTACTTGAGTTGACTCTCTCATATATATGTAAAATGAATTTTTATATAGTTTTATATCCTAGTTAATAACATAGTCAATGATCATAATTTTATATACTTTTATAATACATCTTCAAAAATATTAATAGCAACATAACAACCCATAGTATAAACCTTTATAATTTATTCAGTCCTACATATAGGGTCAAATATTAAGAATATATTTAATTATAAGTAACCTTTATAACTATTCTTGCTTTTAAATTTGAATTTTCATTTTTGTTATTTAAGAAGTTACTTACTTAGTAGAAGTATAGTAATGATAGATTTTCAAATCATTTTCAGAAAAGATTACAATAATTAACATGAGATCACAGTGTGGTTATAAATAACGTGAGGGTTTTTATGGAACACATGCGTGGTGTGGGATAGACCTTAAAGCTTCAAAGGAATAATACCGCCTTAGACCTCTTAAGCTGATTCCTATGTGCTTTCTATTATGTATGCTTGGTGAGCTATTGTCCCATCTGGTGAAGATGTCTCAAGGTTTATGTTCTGAGAAAGCATTCTGAGTCAGAAAAAGAATTGAACTGAAATCCAAAGGAGAATGGATTTCTTCCTGATGCCTTTTCATACTTTTTTTGGTGTATGTGGGGAGGGGGCAGAACCACATGTAGAAGCTGCTATTGGCTAAATTATTATCAGGCAGAATTCTAAGAAGTAATCCAAGATCTATATATGTTATTGTATATTATGTCCATAATATTTCAGACTATGACTATGATAAGATTCATATGATGCATCAAGATTTAGAAAAGATAAATTACCTGACTAGGCCTGACATGACTACATAGACCCTTTAAATGTGCGTCTAGTAGTCATCCATGGAAAAAGTGAGAAAGATTAAAAGTGCAAGATGAATTTGACCTAGGAGTTTCTTATAGCTGTCTTTGGTAATAGATGAGGTCACATGGAGATTAGGAGACTATGGCAATTTTTGGACACAAAAATCTTACTCCCACAAATATAAAAAAGTAAAATTTGCCATTGACTTAATGGAGGACTACAATAAATAATTAAATAAACAAACATAAAAATGCTTTGAAAGGACATGTGTACAACTAACCAACATATTACAACTTACATCCCTTTACTACAGGTACTGAAAAGTTGACTTTACTTGCATTGGTAGAAAAGTTTTTCTTAATTAAACTCCAAGGAAAACACTGGCCCAATTAAAAAATGGGCCCTGGAACTTCAAAGAAACTTTACCAGGGATGAAATTAAAATGTCTAACAAATATCTTAAAAAATGCTCCACTTCCTTCGCCATCAGGGAAATGCAAATCAAAACTTCCCTGAGATATCATCTCACCCCGGTCAGGATGGCAAAAATCCACAATACAAACAACGACAAATGCTGGAGAGGATGTGGAGCGAGGGGAACTCTCCTACATTGTTGGTGGGAATGCAGGCTCATACAGCCACTCTGGCGAGCCGTCTGGAGATTCTTAAAGAAATTAAAGATTGAAATGCCATATGACCCTGCTATTCCACTTTTGGGAATAACCCCCCATGCAGCAGAGGTTCGCCTCGATAGCACAAGCTCGACCATGTTCATAGCAGCACTGTTTACAATAGCAAAGTCATGGAATCAACCTAAATGTCCAACAGTTGACGAGTGGATAAGGAAACAGTGGTACATCTATACAATGGAGTACTACTCAGCCATCAAAAATGATGAATTACTGGAATTTGCTGGGAAATGGATGTCATTAGAAAGAATTATATTAAGTGAAGTATCCCAAACCCAGAAAATTAAGCGCCGTATGTACTCCCTAATAGGTGGCTCCTAGTACCAAACTCCCCCAGCCCACATTGAGACACTCAAAAGTAAACCTATGTAACACAGTAATTGCAAGGATTATGAACAAGAGAGATGGGTTAGGAGGGCCACACCAGAAACAAGGAGAGAGGAGACCATGTTACAGCAGAGAAAATAGGCCTCCATCAAGGTCTGCAAGGGGTGACATACAGTGCCCAGCAGAATGGAGTGAAGGGAATTGCAGGAGCAGCAAAACTGCAAAAGAAAATCAACAAACCACAATCCAGAACTTCAGAGACTCTATATCAATCACATAGAACTAGGACAGCCTAATCTCTCCCCATCCTGGAGCTCAGGGACATTTGCGGAAGAGGGGGCGGTAAGATTGTAAGAGCAAAAGGATGGGAGGAGCAACGATTTGCAAGATTCTCAACAATAGTTGGGGCCAAAGCAATCATAATGGAACTTTGCATGCCCTGCGCAATGTCCAGCGCACTGTTGCCCTCATAAAGTCTAGCATCTGTTAAGGGCACCGGGACCCCTGGAGGCAAGGGATTGACAGTCATAGTAGTGATCTTATGCTTAAGGGGAACAAGAGAAAGGGCTTATGGAAATGCCACTGGGTCCTTATATGTCATCGGAGAGGAGGACCCAGTGGAGAGTTAGGCGTACACAATAAAGGACTCTCTGGGAATTGGGGGGAGGCACTGGGGGAAGGGGAGGGGGAAGAGGGGGGAGGGAGGGAACTGGTAAAAAATTTTAAAATGTATAATTAAATTTTTAATAAAAAAAAAGAAACTTAAAAAAAAAAAAAAAAGAAAAGTTTTTCTTACCTAGTATGTCCACAGGATGACACAGAAGAGGCAGCAGTCTCCAAAATGGAAAATAAGTATTTGATTCTCCCTTTGGAAATCACCATAAGCCTCAGAAATTAACAAATTCAGTACAGACACTTTTATCTCTGTGCAATTGCAAATGTGCCACCTAAGTGTAAACTAAGCCTGTATCTTCCATTTTCAGCTATATGTGCCAAATTCTTCAATCATTAAAATCTCAAGTTTGCCCTCATTGTAAAAATCCAGCAATTTTGGAGACTGCCCTTTTGTGTCATCCTGTAGACAAATGCATATGCAAGAACAAACCCAGTGAAGTTAGAGGAACTGAAATTGGAACCCAGTAAATTTAGACAAAACACTTGTTCAGGGATGAGAAATTTAAGGTCAAATTCTTGTCTAACGGACTGGTAAGGAGTGAATGAGAATTTAACCTATGATATAAATATGTATGGAAAAGAAACCATGTGGGGGGAAAATTTGCAAGTCTCGTATTAGTCAAATTCTAAAAAATAGAATCTATAAAATGATTAATATGTATATAAATAAGTTTATTTAAAAAAACTCACAATAAAAATAGTGTCCTTCAAGGTAGCTGCCCACAGCAGTCTCTTTCCTGGCTAGAATGTTCCATAAAGTCAAAAGATCCCATGAAAGTCTCAAGCCTTTGTTCCTCTGGAGGGTCGAAGATGCTGGGTTTCTATTTCGGTGAAGAACAATTGGGCTCCGACATCGGCGATGAGGTTCCAAAGGCAGCAGGAACAGCAACAATGTAATGGAAAAGGTAAAGCTCTGTCAGCCAAGGACCGAGGCAGCAGCAGCAGCAACAAAGAAGGCCACCATGATCTAAAAGCGAACAACACACGCAGGTGGACTGCACAAGTCGACGCCGGAAAACAGAAAAGCAAGTCCCTCCCCCTTTCACCTCCTATTATCAGGTCCACCACTGGAAAGTACCACCCACTATGGGCTGGGTTCTCCACAACAATCAGTCAAGTACCTGCAGACTTATTTAGGGGCCATTTCAACCATTAACCTTCTGTAGCTGTGCCCCAAACAGTCTGCAACAATCAAGTTGACACCAAAATGTAACCATAACAACTTCTTATGCTGGACAATACAGCTAAAATGTAGTTTAACTTTGAGGAGATACTTAGTTGAATGGAATTGATATCCAAAACTGTATTGTCTAATTTGTGCACCAAATATCAAGGAATGTAGCTATAGAGGGCAGTATTGAACTTTAGTAGTGAACTTAAGTGCTGGTGGGTAGGAACAGAAACTCAGAAACTACTTTTCCCCTTGATGCATAAACTTGTAAACATGCCCTGAAGATGTAGAAAACATCTTTGTTTGTTCTTATTCTTGGCATACGTTTAGAAACAAGGATTAAAAAGGGGTTTTGGGGGTCTGGATGGCCTTTCTCTTATCATTTTAAGGAAATGACTCTTCCTCTCCTGCAGAAAGGCCAGGAGATTTCTCAAGTGACACTTTGTCCAGGAAATTAGATTGAATTTTGTTCTTGAGACACAAGAAGTGCAGCTCTGTGGGAGCAAAGCACAGCCCAACCTGAAACATGGAATTGAAAGCTAGTTCACTTTCACACCATGTTCCCTGGTTTCACAATAAGAACATGTTAAAAATGTATAAAAATATGAAAAATATTTCATTATTTGGACCCTCTGTCTTTGTGTAGATAAGTAACTATTATACACAAGGGACAACTACTGAGCAAACAACCATAAATTAAGAACTGAGCTTTTTCAGTGCAGGAAAGATGTACATGAGACAGACAGATTAATTGGGGAAGATAAAGTGGTAAGTCACTGGAAGGGGTGGGGAATTTGGGGATAAGTGATATTGATGTGCAAACAGTGGGTAAAGTTCATCTTGTGGTGTGGTCAGACAGTCCACAGGGAGAAATGAGTTTGAATAACAGAGCGGCAAAGGGATGTGCTGTCCAGATTCTCCTTCAGTGAAAACCCAGTGAGCCATCTCTAGAGAGCCACCACCTCCAAGACCATATCCCTCTTTGGGTCCACCACCTCAGTTAGCAAATGAACCTCCACGTGATGCAGTGTTGTAAAGGCTACATCACAGTGCCTCCCCAAGATGACCCAGGACCTCTGCACAGAGACAACACATAGAGCACCGAGTCTCTATGAGTGTGAGTTGTTTGGACCTAAGGAAAAGGTTATTGCCAGAGGCCACCCTGGAGGCCCAGCAGTGGGCTAAGAGCTTTCTTGATGACCTTCTGCTTGTAGCAGGGTATGAATCTGTGATTGCTCATGCACAAGAAGGGACTTACTAGGCCAAGGGTAGGGTACTCTTTATTCTTCAGTTTGGCTTTAGATTTTGGAATAAATAATTTTATGACATGAATTCTAATTTTAGCTTTATTTGGTCAATGAATAAAGGTGGCATTTATCATAATTATTAACTTAGCATCCAATCTCATTAAGGAAAGAAACAATGAGTCAGGTGCCATTGGCATGGTTCCTGAACAATTAATGTCTTTGAAATCAGAAACAGAGGTACACGTTGGTCTGAAAGTCTGGTGCTGGATGTGTGGAGGTATTTTCTTCTGCTGGGCAATCACATGTGCCCAGCATTCTTAAACAAATATGTTAATTCCCCAGGATGGTGCTATCCTTGAAAGGTAATGCTGAATTTAAATTGTTCCTAGTCAGGTAACCTGACTTCTGTCCTGTCATTCAAGGTTTGGACTCCTAAAAGCTTTTCAAATAACATAGCCTCTGTCATCAGCTTTATTCCCTCTCACATGTAGCTGTATAAGGCTAATAAAAAATTTAACAGCTGGTTATTTAGAGTCTGGTCACACCTAGTTCTAATCCATTACTTTGTTGTTACCTTAATTTACTTCCCATTTTCCTTTTATTTTTCTTTTTTTAATTAGCATATGTTAATTATACAAAATAATGGGGTTGTTAGGATGTTTTCATGTACGTATATAGTATACTTTGATTATCTCTTTGTCATGCACCCATGAACACACGTGTGCACACACACACACATACACATAAAACCTTCTGTTATTTCCCTTTCCTCCTTCCCATTGGTCCCCTTCCTCTTCCTAAACACTTTTCCTGCCTTTTTCATACAAAGTGTCTGCTAGGCATTCTGTTGTGATGCTCAGGATCTAACACAGAGCCTTGCATACGTTAGTTAGCCAAGGGCTACATCCTAAGCTACATCCTCAGCCTCTCTCCTCTCTCTTTTAAAATCTGAAGTCTGCATATGAAAGAAAGCATGGAATGTGTCATTTTGAGTCTGGCTCATCTTTCTCAGCACGGTGATCTCCAGTTCCATCCATTTTCTTGTAAACAACATGACTTTATATGTGTGCGTATATATATATATATACGCACACATATCTATGTCTATATCTATGCATATTATGTGCATATATGCACATATCTATGTGTATATATATGTATATATCTCTATATATGTATTCCGGATACAAATCCAGTGCTAGATGAATATCTGGCAAGGATTTTCTTCCATTCCATGAGCTGTCTCTTCACTCTGATGTTTCCTTTGCTGTGAACAAACTTTTTTTTTAATTTTTTTATTATTATTTATTCAACTTTTTAATTTGATTCAATCCCATTTATAAATTCTGCTTATTATTTCCTGAGCCATTAGAATCTTATTCAGAAAATTGTTACCCATGTCTTTATTTTAAAGTTTTCCTCCCCCCATGTTTTCTTCCAGCACTCTCAGAGTTTCAGGTCATATATGAAGGTCTTTGATCTATTTTGGGTTGATTTATTCAGGGTGAGAGATAGGGATCTAGTTTCATATTGCTGCATATGATACCAGTTTCCCCAGCACCATGTGTTAAAGCAGTTGTCTTTTCTCCAGCATATGTTTTTTGGCACCTTTGTGAAAAATCAGACAATTGTAGCAGCATGGATTTATTTCTGGGTCCTCTATTCTATTCCCTTGGCTTAGATGTCTGTTTTTGCACCATTTTTGTTGCTATGACTCCGTGGTATAATTTGAAATCTGGCACGATGATACTTCCAGCATTGTTCTTTTAACTCAGGATTTCTTTGACATGTGTGTGTGTGTGTGTGTGTGTGTGTGTGTGTGTGTGTGTGTATGCACGCGTGCACATGTGCACACACGAGTGCTCATACTTTACTGTCTTTGCTGGGAATTCTGTCATCCTGGTTTTGTTTTTTTTTTAAATCATGCTTTTATTTTTACTTTTTACTTAAGTTTATGTATTTTTTATTTTAAAGTTTAGATTTTTATCTCTTGCATCTTTCTTTTTCCTCACATTGTTTTCCTTCTGTCTTTTTTCTTCTTTTAAAGTGAAGAAATAAATATCCAATTCAAAGATTGCCATAGGTTGAATTATGTCCTCCCAATTCACATGAATGAATGAATTCTTAATCCCTAAGGTAACAGTCTGTAGATATGTCATCATTCAGCTGATTGAGAGTTTTTTTGTATGCTTTACCTTAATGGAAACCATCATAGACTATCTCTTGACATGCTAGAATCCATTAGCTCTCATTCCCCTCCGTGTTTGCCCATAGTATAGCTGCAGGGAGGTGGGAGGAAATCAGATAATCCTATAAAGTTAAGAGTTCCCGGGCCCATTTTTTAATGGGCCCTGGAACTTAAAAGAAACTTACCAGGGATGAAATTAAATGTCTAACAAATATCTTTAAAAATCCTCCACATCCTTAGCCATCAGGGAAATGCAAATCAAAACTTCCCTGAGATATCATCTCACCCCGGTCAGGATGACAAAAATCCACAATACAAACAACTTCAAATGCTGGAGAGGATGTGGAGAGAGGGGAACTCTCCTACATTGCTGGTGGGAATGCAGGCTCATACAGCCACTCTGGCGAGCCGTCTGGAAATTCTTAAAGAAATTAAAGATTGAAATGCCATATGACCCTGCGATTCCACTTTTGGGAATAACTCCCCATACAGCTACAGCAAAAATTCACCTGGATAGCACAAGCACGACCATGTTCATAGCAGCACTGTTTACAATAGCAAAGTCATGGAATCAACCCAAATGTCCAACAGTTGATGAGTGGATAAGGAAACTGTGGTACATCTATACAATGGAATACTACTCAAAAATGATAAATTAATGCAATTTGCCAGGAAATGGATGGAATTAGAAACAATTATATTGACTGAAGTATCCCAGACATGGAAAATTAAGTGCTGTATGTACTCCCTAATAGGTGGATCCTAGTACCAAACCCACTTAGAGACACTTAAGGATAATTCTCTGTAATACCTACAGTAATTGCAAAGATTATGAACAGGAGGGATGGGGAAGGAGGGCCACACCAGTAACGAGAGAGGGGACCATGTTACAGCAGAGAAAATAGGCCACCATCAAGGACTGCAAGTAAGTAATGAGACATCTGGTTAAGTTCACAGACTATCCTTCCTGATCATTTACAACTGATGGGGTATAATCTTACCAATATAGTCTGGCAGATAGAAAGTAACCATTTCTCAAATGGGTGATTGACCCCTCCCTCACCGCAGTTTCCTGCTTTTATTTCATCTACCTTTGAATATACTCTTATAACAAGACTCTAGTTTAATAGCTTTTTGTCTCTGGCCAGGGGGTGACATCCAATACCCATCAGGATGGAGTGAAGGGCATTGCAGGAGTAGCAAAACTGAAAAAAAAATCAACAAACCATAATCCAGAACATCAAAGACTCTGTATCAAACATCTGGAACTAAACCAGCCTAATCTCTCCTCATCCTAAAGCTCAGGGACATTTGTGGAAGAGGGGGTGGTAAGATTGTAAGAGCACAAGGACGGGAGGAGTAATGATATGCAGATACTCCACACAAGTTAGGGCCGAAGCAATCATAACTGGACTTTGCATGCCCTGCACAATGTCCAACACACTATTGACCCCACAAAGTCTAGCATTTGCTAAAGGCACTAGGATCTTTGGAGGCAAGGGATTGACAGCCACAGTAGTGTTCCTATGCTTAACGGGAACACAGGAAACGGTTCTAGGAAATGCCACTGGGTCTTTGCACTTCATCAGAGAGGAGGATCCAGAAGAGAGTTTGGCATGCACATTAAAGGATGCTTCAGGGAGGGGAGAGGGAGGCACTGGGGGATAGGGAAGGAGGGGGGGTGGGGAGTTGGAGGGAGGGGACTGGTGTACCTGTTTGTATGAGTGAAAATAAAAAATAATAAATAAATAAATAAATAAATAAAGAGTTCCCATGTAGCCCTTGGGTATCATGATTTTCAGCCTGTGGTGGTGAACAGTGTTGTTTGCAGCTCTGAGACCTTTGTCCTTGAAGACTTAAAGCTCCCCTAGCAAGCAGGGCCTACAGGTTCTCCCTTCTTGCTTTCTGCAGCCTTTCATTGGCCTGCCACTCTCTCTTCCAGTCTCTCTACTGCTTCCCTTCTTCATGTCTTGTCTTCTCTATGCTTCTTCAGTTCCTCTGCCACAGATTAGTAACCACTGCTGGGTGATTCAGGGCATCTTCTGTTGGGATTATATCTGGGAACCATGGTAGGAGCCAGGGAAACCGGTTTGCCACACAATTGGGTACCAAGCAGGCCACAATCACACAGACACAGTTTCAGGCACTAGTGGGATTGTGAGCCAATCCCTGGAACCCTGGTAACAGACAGGATCCCCAGTGGGTGACTACACTCAGAAGCTGGGATCCAGGGCTGAGAAATGGGGTTCTAGTGATGGAGAGATAGTTCAGAGGTTAAAGCCTTTCCCTGTTGGTAAACAAAAGAACCTATGTTTGGATTCAAATCCCAAGATACCACATAAAAGCATGCCCTGATGGATATGGCTGCAGCCTGCACTTTCAACTCTGAGAGGGAAACCCCAGAGCAAAGCTGCAAGGAGGTAGAACAATCCAGGATGACTCCCAAAGTCACATTTGGGTCTCCACAGTCACACACACATACAACAACATACACACACACACACACATACACACACAGGAAAAAGGAAGAAAAAAAGAAAGAAATGGGGCCCTGAATACAGGTTGGGCTGTTTTGGATCTAGCGTCAGGGATTAGAAGGTGGCAATGTTGGGTTTTAGGCAGCACTGTGGTATCCACAGTGCCTGCAGGATCAGCCTGTGGACAGCACCACTGAGTCTTCAGCTGCCTTCTCCGCTGCTGCCCATCCTTGCTATTGTCACCACTCTCTGCTTGCTGCTTTGTGTTACCAGGTCAGCTCATACTACTGAAAGGAAGCAAAAAAAAGTCCCTTTGAGAGAAGTCTTATTTGGATCTGGCATTGACACCAAGGGATGCAGGACAGGAGGGTATTTCCCAGCCTGAGCTTTCCTATACATCCCAAGAAGTAATGCTTAGCTTAATCACAGCTATTTGTTGGGACTAATCACAGCTCTATTTTTAAGTCAATCAAAAAGTCTTGCTTAGCACCAGTAACAGTAGTGCCTGCATCACAGGAAGTGCTCCAAGTAGAAATGGTTCATAGAGGCTTATCATTGCAGAATGTCTGGAATAAACTGTTTCAAACAGCCTTGTCAGAGAGCAAAGCAATCAGCTTCAGTTCGTTTTTATAGCTGACTCAAGGCACTCACAGTATTTAAGGTAGCTAGTGCTGTATGAGTGAGATGGCTCACTGAACAAAGTCATTTTCTTCCAAATCTGAGGCCTGAGTTCAATCCTCAGACCCCACATGCTGGAAAGAAAGAAGTGACTGCCGTAAGTTGTCTTTGAACTTCCAAATATGCAACATGGCACACTTGTGTACACACACACACACACACACACACACACACACAGACAAATAAGTATAAAAATAGAGTAGTCCACCTGGCCATCAGATTGACAGTCCTTTTGGCCAAAGCTGCTGATTAGGGAGTTACATTCTACCATCCCCTAAATCCTTTCTTACATACAGAAAAATAAACATCAGAAGGACTTAAGACATTTAAAAAAAAAACTTGCTATTAACACCAACATCAATTTTAACAGATTTTAACAAAGCTATAACAATGTTTTCTGGCATCCAAGGTCCTGAGGAGGAGGGTCCCCTTTATCCATATTAGAGAATGGGTCCATAAGATATAATAAAAATTAAATGAAACTGCAAGGTGAGACTCTAGTTGAAAGAACTGGTGTCCTTCTCAGAGGCTGAGGTATTAGGCATCTGCATCTTTAGGTGCACATAAAGGATATGTAACAGAATCACACAGCGACATAGTCACCACTGACAAGCCAAGAGACTTCAGAATGAAACTTTTCTGGCCTTATTTTGGCCTTCCCAGACTCCAGAATTAGGGGAAAGAAATTACTGCTGCCTAAGGCTTTCTGTGGCATTCTGTCTGGCAAATCCAGGGACTAAGACAAGGATTAATTGCTGATATGAAATCTCCAAGTGACCTGAGATTAATTCCAGGAAGCTTAACAGAAGGTGAGGACAAGGAAAAAATTATGAAAAAAATGATAAAGTAAAAAATTATTAGAGTTGTGAGTCAACAAAATAGCAAGCACGATAAACAAAAATAAACAGGTGGTTGGAGGCATGTCAAAATCAGAGCTTAAAACACCCACAATAAGAAATACCATAAGCTTCCAAGATATGTTTTTGGAATGACACAAAAAGAAAACAATCATTTCTGTAACTATGACACTAGAAGGTATAAGATAATAAAACAGTATCTTTAAAATTCTGAGAACAGTAGTTGTCAACTAGACTTCTATAGTTCATCTTATAGTCAGGTGTTAGAATAAGTAAGCTCTACAATGTCTCAAAAATTATACTTCTACACATTTCTCAGAAAAACTCCATCAGTTTCAGCAAAACATATTCTAACAAGATAATAGTGCTATTCATTAGCTCATTGGATCCTCAGGAGAGCTGAATGAGGTCAGCATTATTCTTTTCAGCACAAGGCACTGATAGGAAAATTGAGGCACAGATATACGATGTTTTCAAGATGATGTACGTAATAATTCAGACCTAGACCATAGCTCAGGCATTCTAACTTCAAAGCTCCATGTTTTTAGGAATCACGTTGTATGGCCTCTTGGGACAATAGACCTAACCTAAAACAAAGACACAGGAAATTCCCAGAATATGAGTTGTTCAACAGAAAAAGAACTTTGAGAAAAATGTATGATGTGTATGTGTGTGAATATGACTCTGTAAGTGCCATGATGTGTTACAGAGGTAAGAGGACAACCTTCAGGCATTGTTCCTGGTCTTTCTACCTTATTTGAGGACTGGGTCTCTTCACCACTACTGTCTAAGCCAGATTGGCTGATCCATGGCATTTCCTGGTGGCCACCTCGAATTCTCCTCAGGCACATACCATGGTGTCTGACTTTTACGTGGAATCTGGGGATCTAAACTCAGGTTGTGAGGACTCACACAGCTAGCATTGCTGAGTCATCTCTCTAACCTTTCAGAGAAATACCTTGCTGAAAATCAAAAAGAAAGATGAGAAGAAAAAGAAAAAGAAATGATGGCTTATCTGACCAATAAGCTTGACCAAAATGAAACTATTTAAAGATAATGGCACAGAAATACCTAAGCAAATGAAAATATGAAGCATTTTTACCTTATAAAACTAAAATGAGAACGGGTGAGACGGTGCTTGCACGAAGTCTGGTGATTCGAGTTCAGTCGCTGGCAAATGAGCCCTCATGGTGGAATGAGAGAAACGATTTCAATATTTGTCCCTCTGATTTCCTCACATGTACCATGGCATTTTGTAACCCCCCCCACACACACAATAAATAAATGTTAAAAAACTAAAGTGAATAATAGTTAAATAAAAAAGTATTAATGCATTTGGAGATAGGTAAGGTGAATGTCAAACAAGCCAGAAATGCATAGAAATATCTGAAAAGGAGATTCAGATACTGTATGTCTGCTCACTGAAAATTCAATTCAGGCCAGTAGAAAGTAAAAATGGAAGCTATATTCTAAATGCCTACCCAGTTCCAGTATCAGAAGGCAAAAATCTAGAAATCTTTTTAAAAATTAAGCAGTCACATGTCACAGGAGGAACTTACAGACCAGTTATGAGAACAATAAAAAATTCTAGGTGAAATCCAGTGGAATCCATAACTGCCATACTATATTCTTTAAATTAGATCTAGTTTCTGACACAAAAGACATGAAAAGAAACTCTGATGTTACACTTGCTAGCAAATCTTCAAAGCCATGATTATAGTAGTTTAAAAACCTAAATGAGACTATCAAGGAATTAAAGGAAAATATGACCCATAAGTAAAAAAAAATCTCAATAAAGAAATGTCAAATATGAAAGAAATCAATGGAAATTCCAGAGTCAACAATACAATATACTAAATGATATAGTTACCAGAGGGTCTCAATAAGTTTGAATGAGCTAATGGAAGAAATAAACTGTAAACTCAAGGACAGATCAGTAGAAATTATCCAATCTGAAAGAAGAAAAAAAATTGAAGAAGAGTTTCATGTAGGATAATGGATTAAACACCTCTTACATGTGACCTGGTGAAAAAGAACAGAATAATTCACAACGATTTCTATTCCCTCAAGAGACAAGAGCTGCAAGTGAACGTGAGAAGCAGAGATCTGTCACAGGCAGTGCGCAGGCACCACACTCTGAGAGCTCAGGGGAGACTTCTGGGAAGGACTTCCTCTCTCCCAGTGGTATTACAAGAACAGTGAGCTGGACCACCAAGGGACTGATGCATAATCAGAAGTGATGTCCAGCAGCAAAAGACTTACTGAAACAGTGTTCAGAGTTCAGCAGAGACTAGCAGAAATGAATTTCACTCTTCTCTCCCCAACACCAGGAGCAAGGAACAGAGCATGGGCCAGAACCCTGTACACCTCCCTGGACAGAGGGTAAGGGGTCGAGGTAAGACTCTGGAAGATTGACACAGGTTCCTCCCTAAGGCTGTTGCTGGGATCAGCAGAAATGCTCAGCAAGGCCTCCCATCCTCCCATTTCCCAAGATAGCACTGCCCAACCAAAGAACGCTTCAAGAGGGAACTGAGGATGTACTGCTCAAAGCAGCACAGTTGCATCAGAAACTCAATCCAAAACACAACTGGTCTAAATTCCACTAGGTTAATACAGACCTCAGCTTTGGCTTAATAGGTTTGATCTACAGTTGAGAATTATACCCCCATCAGCAATTAACACATGAAATATCATAGGAAAGGAAAGAACTCAAAATCCATCCCACTAAGGAAGAAATACTGGCTGATGTGGTTTTTATTTTAAGTCTAAAGTTATGTTCTTATACTTTGTCTTCATTAATGGTGGTAGGTTTGTTGTTAATTTTTAAATTATTTTTAATTTTTAATATTTTCATTCTTTATTCTTACAGAAATATCTTATCACACTCTTATTTAATTTGTATATGGTTCAGTTATGTTACATGATTTTTCTGTATGCTTCTCTATCCATTCTATTTTGTGCACCTTCTATTCTTCCTACACTTTCCCTTTGATCTGACCTATTTTCTTCTTTCTCTGTTCTTCATTTTCCTCTTTTTTACTTTTTTAACTATAACCTTCCAAAACTTTAATGATTTCTAGACTCTGTGGATGTTAACAGCTTCCCAACTTTTCCCTCTCATTTATTTTCCTACCTCATATATTTTCTTAATTGATTTAATACTAATCCCTAAATTTACCCTATCTACATTCCCCCAACTCTTGATTTTGTAACTAATAACATTTTATACACTATAGTTTCTTTCCTCATTGATCCTTCAATAGTTACTGAAATGAAAGAGACAACCATTTTCAACTGGCTAAAACAACATTTGCATAGTGGGCCTCTCCAGCAGTTATGGTTGTCTCTGCAATTAATATTCTATATTTGAAGTAATATATAGTAGTCATGCCAGGCAACTTGAGCAGACTGAAAGTTTTAACTTTTAAACTATGTACCTCAACTCTACCACAACTTTATCCACTTGAACATTGAAAATACTTCAACAGAAAGAACAGTTAACAAAACTTCCAGTCATTAAAGTAACTCTAGGCTCAATTCAGTAATATAAGAAGCATAAAAATTCAAAGCAACATAATCCCTATCACAATTCTACAGCAATGTTTCCCAATGAAAGAGAAATCACAAGCAAGGAATTTAAAAGAATGATTCTAAGAAAAGTTGAATGAAATCAAAGAGGATACAAATCAACTTCTAAATAAATTCAAAGAATCCTAAGAGATATCTGAATAAAATAAGAAAAATACAACATATGAAATAAGTATTCAATAGGGAACTACTGAAAAAATCAAATTGAAAATTAAAAATTTAGAAAAAAATAGTAAGTCAAGTAAAACTTCAATAGAAAGCCTCAGAAATAGAATGAATCAAGTAGAAAACATGCTAGATGAAGTAGAACATTCAGACATCAATAAAGATAATAAAATATGGGGACAGAGTAGTCAGTTTCCATGGGATACCATAAAAACATCAAATGTTGGGAATAGACAAAAAAGACCTTTAATCTAAAAGGATATACAATGTAATGACTAAAGCCATAGCAAAAACTCCCAATATCTACAGAAATAATGACTGTCAAATCTAGGAGGTATGTAGACACCTAACAGAAAAGACCAGAAAATGGTATCTCCATATTGTTATAGTTAAAGTATTAAGCATAGAGAACAAAGAAAAAATGTTGAAAGCTATAAGACAGAAGTACCAAATCACATATCAGGTAAATCCATCACAGTTACAGCAGGTTTTGCAATAGAAACCCAAAAAAAGCAGAAGGACAAGCCAAAGCATTCCAACCACTAAAAGACAATAGTTGCTAACACAGATTACTGTATGCTTTTCTATCATTCTATTGTTATGTATTATAATTAAAGAAGAAAGAAAAACTTCCATCATAAAAACAAACTTAAAGAACTCTTAATATTTTTCCCAGTGCTAGGTATTGAAGGGAAGCAGTCTACCACCCACACAGCCCAGTTGTACTGTCTTTTTTTCTGTCTTCTCCATATTCACACTTGACTTTTGTTCCTAAGGATATGGAGAATATTAGTAGCTGTTTTTATTTCACTGTCAGTTCATCTTATGATTTGCATGGTTTTAAGTCTGTCACTCTTGATATAGTTTCTTTTTCTCTTAGTAATAGGTCATATTGCGTAGCTTCTTTGTACTATTGATTTGTTTCTTAAATGAATGTCAGACGTTGTGTTTTATATTATTGGGAGTCAGATTTAATCTACTGTGTGTAGTATCTTTGGGATTTGTTCTGGGATGTGTGAGTCACTTAGAATTAATCTGATACATTTGAGGCTTTAATCTGGAGCTAATTCAGCCCCACTGTTAATGTCTGGCTGCATGACCAAATGCCTACGTATTAGGTGAACTTTCTACTATGATTGGTAAAAATTGTCTCAACTGTCCCATCTTCTTGTGATTTTTTTTCAAAATTTTAGGTAGTTTCCTCAAACAAACATACAAATAACACTCAATCACAGACTCAAGATGATTTCTTGACAGATCCCCAAGGCTCTTTCTATTTACATTTCTTTTTCATTATTTCAACAGACGCTTTGGCTCTTCAAATCACCTAGATCTCCTCAACTTAGCAAAATGAAGGGGTGACGTGACTATGGGGATGTCTCATCAGAGTGAATAGGACAGGAACATACTGTCACCCTTGGCAACCTGAAAAGCCTCACTGATTAGGGGATCTTGACTCTGGCCAAAGTAGAATTTTTGGCTTCCATGCTGAAAAGAATTTCAGGACTTGTGGTACCCTGAAGTCTAAGATTCTAAGTGAAAAATCCACTGGCAGTTATTATTGAGTGGAGTGGTGAAAAAAAATTAAACTTGGGTTCTAGAAATAAAGGTTTGGCCTGGAGGGAGTTGAAGCTGGAGGATGGTTTAGACAAAGTGCTTCAGTAATCCTTGAATGACAAGATAAGGACAAGAGGGGTGGGGATAGATAGAGAAGAGAACAGATGTGAAGACACTCTGGGAATCTGTGGTTCCCTAGATGTAAAGACTGAAAACAAACAAGCATCAGTGGTGACTATGAGGCTTCAACTTTGGGTACCCAAAGAATTGTGTTAACACACGTGTCAGTAGGACCCCCAAATGGGTGTATTTTGCCCATTGCAAAATGCAGTTGGCAATATGGGACTGGCTTTAATCAAAAATGAAAGCCAGACTGTACTGGTTAGATTGTGAAAGGATGGTCAGACTATTAACTTTCATCTAATCTTCCTGGAACTGCATGCACAAAAAGCAGTATTGTCAGCTTCAAGTATTTTCCCTTTCTGTTCATGGGGTTGGGTAAAATGTCAACCTTCTGTTCTTTTCTTTTGTTTTTGTTTGACATGTTCAGAGAACATTTGGTGCCTGCAAAACGTAAAGCATTTGTAAGAGTTGGGAATGGATCACAAATTAGATTCAAATAGGGACAAATGACCACTTTGCGTCAAGAGGCACTCCTGAAAACTGTGGTTCTCCAGTTGCCTTTTTTTTTGTGCCCCGTGGTCTCAGTTTGGTGGGGGTCATGAGAGGCTTCCAGGAAACTGTGTTCATTTTGTTTTCAAATGAATAAAAAGGGAGGCTGGTATTAAGGGATCATTCTAAGGAGAAATAGCACTGGAGCAAATAAGAGAAGAAAAGAAAGAACAGTGTGGATGGGAATGATTAATAGGAAAGTATTGAATTCTAAGACCAAGATCACAAAATCTTAAGAAGTTGGTTTGCTTCTGCATGCACAGGCCTTGTCTCTGGTCTCTTGTTCTGATTTCTTTTTATCTAAACATGTTTACGTTGTGTCAGTGGCCCAGGAAGAAGATGCTTCTTTGTTTAGACCCATCATGACTGTTAATTTTCAACTTGCATGATGACTGATTGGTTAACCACACTACATGGAAAGCCATAGTGAAATACACTAAGGCCCAGTCTGGGTGCTATACAGAGAAGAATGTTGAAGTCAGGGTGAGATTTGATATACTATCTATCATATGTTAGTGTTACTCTCAACAGTTCTCTAAGAATATTCTTCTTCATTCCAATTCTTAATTCATTCATGACTAGTACCTTGTTCGTCACTTCTTTTATTTTCTTTGGAAGCTCTTTTGGTGGATTCAGGTGATGAATTCATGTAGAAGTTGTATGTATTCTTCAAGTAACTTTCCATTGACTTCTTAGCTGATACAACATCTCAACTCTCTGGGGAGTGCTGATGTTTTATCATCTCATCAGGTGGGTGAAATGATTTTGGTCCAGCCTCTAAGACAGGGTCATCTCCAGAATTGACCTTTAGCAGGGGGATATTGGAAAAGGGAAAGCACTTAGTCGATTGAAATGTTCAGTTTCTGAGAATGTCTCAGGCATCGGACTGGCCCCCAACAGAAGGAACCAGCAATGCAAATCCCACTGTTCTCTTAGGCGCTGTCCGAGATGAAATTGATAACAGTCATGTCCAATGGGGTGAATCAGTGGTGTAGTAACAAGAGGCAGATTCTCAACTGCTACTTATGATAAGGGCTTATGCTGCTGTCCTTGACAGAAAAGAGTCTGCCTCCAATGAAGTCAGGGGAATATACGGTTTCACTTCACGCAGACATAGAAACGAAATCCAGAACCTGAAAGTCAAGAGGATACCAAGAGCAGAAATTAGTTAGCAATGCTCTGAGAATGGGGTTGGATAATAATAATCAGTGCTGATCTGTATGCTAAGAGTGGCAAAATTGATCCCAGTTCCTCTGCTAGCTGGTGATAGCTAAGCTCCTGATATAGCTCTGGGTCTGGTCAGAATTTGATCACAGAATTTGATCTCTGTCTAGGGATTAGACTTATGCTTTTTGGTTGCTGAGAAAGACCAGGGTTTATCTTGCCTGATGAAGCCACTGGATCTTTCTTCCTGCTCAGGCATAGACAGAGCCTAGGTATGTTTTCTACCATAATTACTCTCAAATATAGAACCACATCTGGATTATCTCAAGAATATTTAAAAGTTTGATGTCTAGTTCCCATTCCCACCCCTAAATGGGAGGAAGAACCTGAGCATTAACTAATTTTCATCTGTAATTAAGGTAGAGAAGTGCTTTTTTACTTCATTTTTACTCAGGTTTACACTTACTGCTGAGGGCCAAGGCTGAAACTTCGTTTCTCAACATCCCACTGTCCCCACACCCCTATTCTCCCCGCATATTATAAACTCTAAGAAAAGTGACAGAGTCATGCACCTATCTTGTGCCTTTCCAAGCTTATTGCTTAGTTCTGAGCTATCTCCTTCCTGACAGAGAGAGAGAGAGAGAGAATTAAAAGTATAGTTATTAGGAGAACACTATATTGTTGTTATTTAGAAGCAGGGGGGTTAGCTGTGTATGGTGGCTTATGCCTATAATTTCAGCACCAGAGAGGAGAAGATAGGACCACCACATATTTGAGGCTGGACTAGAGTAAGACTCTGCCTCAAAACAAACAAAGAAACACAAACAAAAACCAACCCAATACCACCACTGTCATGGTTAGGCACAGGTGTCAACTTGATTGTTGAGGGTTTTAGCTGGACACACTTGTGGAGAATTAGTAATTGAATTAAGCCCAAAGTGAACCTGAAGGAGACTGTCTAGCCGATAAGAAAGGTCCAGCCTATAGTGAGTGGGATTAGGCCCTGGAATAAATCACAGAGAGCTGGTTGAGAGAGTTGGCATCCTTCTGTACACTTGGTCAGACATGCCGGTCTGGCAAGTAAGGATCGTTCCTCTCTCAGCTATTACATAGAAATGGTGTGGCCAGTTCCCTCGGCCTTGGTGTTGGTGCATGCTCTCCAGTCAAGCAGAACTATAGACTGTAACTGGACTATCATTAAGAAAATTAGCTCCTCATTCCCTTAGGCCATTTGATGGTCATTTATCAGCAACAGAACTGCAACAACCACCAACAGCTTACCACAATAGGGGGTCAGGGAGATAGCTTAGAGGATAAGGAACCTGATCACAAACCTGGATGCTTGAGTTTGATCTTCAAAAGCCCAGGGGACAAAAGGAGAGAACTGACTTCTAAAGGTTATCCTTTGACCTCTACTTGTGTGCGTGGCATTGATATACCCCTTACTCCCTCTCCCTGCCAATCTCTCATAAATAAATTTAAAAATGCTTAGAACTAGAAAACAAGGACATTAGCTGAATTTTAAGAACTAATGCTTACATGCAATTAAATTAAAATAGAGATAAGATACAGAAATGGAAGCTTAAGATTGTTAATACTCATATATTTCAAGTGTCTCTTCATTTCCTTGACAAATGTAATCATGAGAGATGTCTTTCTTGAGGTAACACTTTGAAGGCAGAAAGTAGGTTGAACTAAGGACAAAGCTGAAATCAAAACAACCTGCCCAGCCTGATGTATACTGGCCCTGCACTCTCCTGGCGGGCCTGCTCTCCTGACCAATGGGATGCAGATGGTATTCATTTGTTTAAGCTCTAGAAAGCCACCAGATTCAAACATCATCTATCTTCCACCAAAGCAGCCTTCCTTGTTTCTCACAAAAATCAGCCATGTGTACCAGTCTCACAACTCACCCACAGGGGGAAAAAATGATCCTTCAATCTTCATGTGCTCCCTCTTATTTTAGCCTACCAAGTGTTTATTCAGTATCCAGGTCTTATTTGTTTTCAAATTTAAGGTTTTAGACAATATCTTGAAAGTTGAAATTGATTTTATGGGGATTCTGTAGCTTTTAGGGCAATTAATATTCTCATTAAAATACAGAGACATATTTGAATTTCTGTCTTATGGAATCAAAGCATGCACATGTAAAAAGTCTTCTGCAACTCAGGACTTCCTCATTATTGTTTGAATTCCTGTCACACAAGGCCAGTGGACAGCAGGAAAGGAGTTGTTAGATAGCCAGGAGGAGCATTCTTATGCTTGTTCAATCTTGACAACCATTGCTGTTGATGTTTGCAAAAACATATTAACTTCTAAGTCTTCCCTCTCTAGTCTATGAAAATTGAAATTTCTCATTAGGCCACGAGGTGGCAGATTAATAGCAGGGAAAAAATGAACAAGTGCAAAAGCAATAGAGAAATTTCTTTAGCTGAAGTGAAATACAAAAGTTCATTCAGAAAATTCGTATCTCTCCTCTGCTAGTGTAGTTCTCCTCCCTGCTCAAAAGTTACAGTTGTAAAAGATCCAGTTTACTGTTTAAATGTTTTATTATTCCATTATTTTTTGAAAGAGGGACTCTTCTAATGCTTCCTAGCAACTGCTCTGAACACACAGCTTGCTTGGATCTTACCTGGCAAAAGACTCTCATAAAATCTACAGGTCCAACTGCCAGTAGAAATTCAACCTCTCTGTAAATCATTTGAATGGCCTTCTTGGTGCTTGTTTTAGTTGATAACTCATTGCCATAATAAAGAACTAAGAGGAATAAGGGATTTTACTCCAGCCACAATTCCAGGTTACACTCCATGACAGGAGAGTCATAGCATCAGGAGCATCATGTGATGGTCATGTCATATCCACAGTGGGAGCAGAGAGAAAGAACCAATGCTGCATGCTTACTTGCTTACGATCTTGCCAAGTGCTCAGCTAGTTCTCTCCATATTAATCTACCTGCCAGGGGAATGGTCCCACCCACTATGAGCTAGGTCTTTCTGACCCAGTTTGATCCCCAAAAGCCCAGATGAAGAAAGTAGAGAACAGATTTCTAAAATTGTCCTCTGATCTCCACTGTATGCCATGGCATGCACTACACATCAATCATGCAATCAAAACATTTTCCTTCAGATTTTCCTAGAGGCCTGCCTTAACTAGGTAATTGATTATACAAATGCGCTCAGAAACCCACCTCCCAAGTGTTGAGCTGACATTTGAAATTAACCATCGCAATGTCCATATGCATTGTCACTGTTAAACCACAGGCCACCTCAGTGGGACTGGCATCCTTTGCAAATTTCCAAGGCATTGCTGTCCCGCTTCCCTCCTGCTGTCTCCCTTCCACCATCCCTTCCCTCCTGCTGCCACCAGCATCACCTTCTTAGACATCAGCACTACCCACGACTTTCTACTTAAAATCTACCTCATTAGCCATGGAATCAAATATAAACTCCAAGGCAAGGAACACAGGAGCATTTCCAACCTGGCTCAAAGCCCATACACACACTTATTAATTCAACAGTGCAAACATTTCTGACCTTTGTAAAATATGCCTTTTTTCATATCTCTTGAGTTTTCTTAGGCCATCCCTTCTATCTAGACTGTTCTTTCCCATAAGTGTCTGGCAAACAGCACCCTGTTTAACACTCTTGGGTTGAAGGCATTGTGCCCAACCTCCATGCTCCATGCTAAGCCCTCTTGCACTGAATTCATCCTTTCAATATGAAATAATAGATTTTCATGAGTCCATCTCTCCCATTAAATGTGATTGATTTCTAGAAAAATTCAAGGCATGAAGTGAGAGGTGATCAGGATATTTTCCAATTACAAATCCACAGGACATGAAGAGACCAGTGTGTCATTGGGCCCACAGTCTAGGCACCCACAAGCAACCCAGGCATGGGTAAGAATGGTGATGATAGGTGGAAAAAATGTTGGTTGATGCTGATCCCTTCTTCCATGGGGACCTTGGGTCCAAGCAAGAAGAGTTTCAGCATATCTAGAGAGGGAACCAGGCTGTAGGCATAGGGAGAGATCTAGTGGCCTTCTCTTGAATTCTACATAGCGCAAAAAAAAAAAAAAAAGATAGAGGTAATTCTGTTCCCAAGCAATGTTTCTCCTGCCCACATCCTCTAACCCCTCCTGCTTTCTGCCAGCTGCCAACTCCTTGCCCCTGCTTTCTTAGGATATAGTGGATAAAGCCCAGGTTCTTGTATTTTAAGTAGAAAGGACAGTTTTACTTGAAAATTTCACCACCTTAACAGCTGCCATTTTTGTCACTTCAGTTAACTGCAAAAATATTTTAGCATGTCTAAGGTCAGATCTTAGAAAATTATGCTGAATGGGTTCCTCTTATACTTCCTTTGTGTGTGATCATCAGTGAAGAATCTGATTAGCTCTATACCCTCATGGACCATCAAAAAATGAACATACAACAACATTTTACTATATTTAGTTAAATTGGTGATCTCACTGTGAATTATTTAACTCCTTTTCTTGTTTCATTTTATCAAAATAAGTAGAAAAAAAAGAAGAAAACTTGTAAAACATGACTCTGCTACTTGTATGACTTTGGTAACACCTGTGACTTATAATGCTACTTCCTTGCCTAGCACAAGGAGGCAATACCTTGCTCATAAGGTAGGAATATGTCTTGAGGCTTAATTGAGAAACATTTTTTGACTTGTGCATATGTACACTTTGCATATAGGTGGGTATACATGTGTGCACAGTCATGTGTACAAAAGGGCATTTGAGTATATATGCCTATGGAGGGACATCAGAAATCACCCCGGATTGTTATTCCTCCTTATTGATTTGCTCCGGTGTTTCCTAGACTCTACCTTCCAGGGCTGGAGTTGCACACCACCACATTTTTGCCTGGTATTTTTATGTGAGACCTGGAGATTCAAACTCAAGTTCTTTTGTTTGCAAGGCAAAAGTTTTAATCCCTGAGCCAACTCCTCAACCCAAGAAACATGTTTCTAAAATGAGAAAAATTCAATATCACTCCAAAATAAGATAATCTTGGTGTGTGTGTGTGTGTGTGTGTGTGTGTGTGTGTGTGTGTGTGTGTGTGTGTGTAACTTTGCTTGAAGACAGGATCTCTGTACCCTAGGCTAGCTACAACCCATGATCCTCCTGCTTCTACCTCCTAAGCACTGTGCACCACTATGCCTGACATATTATTATCTACATAAAGTATAATTTCATGACTTGTTAATGTTGCTTAAAGAAGCTCTGTAAAGCATCTACTCTTGGCTCACAGCTCATCATAACCAGGACGAAAGTCTAGCATCTCTGCTGTCATTGTCTGTGTTGTCCTTGCTTTGGCTCAGCCCCTTCTTGATTCTGTCTACCAAACCTATCTCATACCTTTCAAAACTGAAGATATAGATATGAGTCATTGACCAAAGCCTTCAATCACCTTAGATTCCAGGAAGATCAAAACCTCAGAGGACATACCTCCCGCAAGTAAGGGCGATTATCAAAAGGGTGGATCCTCTCCTGAAACAGAGGTAATTATTACATAGGCACAGATTGGCCTTCTCAGGAGGATAGCAATTAACAGATTAATAATTTATGGGACCATAGTTGAGTAGTTGATGGGCAGGACCACATCTTCTCCAGGACTGCTTTATTATGCATGCGTCTTGCCTTCTATTTAAGCTTAAACCTCATGTCAGTACCCTGGAAGATGAACATGGGTTCACTGAACCACTTTATCTGTTCCTTTTCCCAATGTGACCATATTGAGTAAATCTCCTCTTTTTGCTTCACCTAACTTGTCTCTAATTGTGCATGGGGAATGGGTGGCTGAGACTAATTTATAGGGGCTGCTAGAACCTTTGCTTTTGCCCTAAAACTTCTGGGTACACCACCATTGAGAGGGGACAGAAAAAGTGAGAGGGGTAGAATCAAAATGAAAATCTGCTTCACATTGGTGACAGAAGACTGAAATTACTGTTCCCAGTAAAAATTGGGATGATCTGTGCCTGCTCTTTACTTTTTCAAACACATCTGTAGCATGCTCACAAGCAAAAGACTAATTTCTAAAGTCACAAAAAATATGAAGAATATGCCATATTATATAATATTAGCTACAGAAGAAGGTTTTTAGTTTTTTCCATTTTTATATGTGTATGAATATGAGGCACATGCATGTATGTACATATGCATGTCTACATGTGTGAGAGAGCATATGGTATGAAGCTATGTGTTGGTATGGGGTGCAAGTGCATTTGGAGGCCTGAGATTGATGTCAGGAGTCATCCTCAATCATTTCCACCTTATTCTTTTTTAGCTAGGATCTCTAATCAAATCCAGAGTCCACCAACAAGGCTAGTACCACTAGCCCGATAGCTCTTAGGATTCACAGACTCTGCCTTTCAAGGTTGGAATTACAGGTGGGCCATCACACTCATCATTGTAAACAGCATCTGGGGATCCAAATCCTGATTCTCTTACTTGCATAGCAAGTGCTTTAACTGCTGAGTCATCATCTCCTGAGCTCAAAAAAAAAAATGATTCTGAAAACTAAGCTACCCCTACTGTACCCTTAGTGTGTATCCTTTATCTGGATTTACTACCTCTCAGTTTCAAAACTTCTACAACTTTGTTTTTATTCTATAGAAAGCATGTTGAGTATTTATTTGTTCATAGCAGTCAGACATTACCTGTCCTCATGCCTGGAATTCTGAGTAGGTCTACAAAGCTCTCCTGTACTGCCTGAAGTTAAAACAGAGCTAAAGAGGGCCTGGATCTCATCACTTTAAGACTGAGCTTTCACATCTGGCTCCACCCCACCAGAAGGCCATCTGTGGTAAACAGTTCCAGAGGACTTGAACTCTGCCGGGTAGGCAGCTCTCTAGCCATGGGTACTTCTTAGCACCTTTGAAAGAATTCTACTGATTCATCTTGACTTGGTGGAATTCTTTTCCAGTCTTCAAAACAACAGACTGTGTGATACAGGAAAAGCTTAGAAAAGGGCTGTGCAGGAATCCTACTTTTTGGCCCCACACCCTGAGGCCTGAAGCCAGGCTTCCTTCATGCCTCCCAGCCTATTCCTTACCGCAGGGACAGGCGTGGAACCATTTGGCAGGAAACAGACATACGGAATTGAAAGTTAAACCTACTGGCCTTTTCATCCTATGCTACTTCGCACCCATTGAGAAGCACGTTTTGTCCAACGAAGATGATTACTCCACTAAAGAGAAAGAGAGTCAAACATAAATGTAGTTTAGAGCTTCTTAGTAAGCTCCAGGGCAACAACAATACCCAACCATTTAAAAGAAAATATGGTGTTTTCACTTCCCTCCACAGTTCTGGCATCAGGAGTGGCTTCTGGGAGAACTCCAGCCTGGACAGGGAGGGACCTCACTGCACATGCAACATGACAAGGGAACTGACATGTGGTTTATTTCTTGGTTTATTTTTCTTCACTAAGAAACTCTGCACTGGGGTTGTGGATATAGCTCAGTGGTAAAGAAAAAAGAAGAAAGAAGGACAGAGGGAAGGTAAAAGGGGGAGGGAGGCACTGCATCAACTAATAAATAGATATCAACCTCACAGCATGACTTCTATCTCTTCCTCAGGTTTTTTTCTCCCATACATGTCATAGTTGACCCACCTTTATCTTTCCTATCACATACTGCCCCTTTCCTGGACTTTGGTTAATAAGAGTGTCAACATCACAAAAGTACCACATATTTGGAGAATAAGCAAATGAACGCATGCATAGATGAATAAATGGATTTATAACCTTGTATCATGTCTATTTTAATTGCCCAATTTATTTTTAATTTTTCAGGTTGTCTGCCTGAACTGTCAAAAAATGTCTGCCTGACTTGTCATTATGATACATTCTCATACCAAGAATAGTGACAGTCCAGAAAATGTTTAAAGTATGGAATGGAAGAAGGTACTAGAGGGATACTATATGCTAGGAGTTCATCAGCTATTTGGAGAAGTCAGGTTTATTTATATGAAAATGATAAGCAGCTAATCTGGTAGCCATGACAATCAAGATGCTCAGACAAGATGAGATGGTGTCAGATGGACAAAATGGTGTTAGATTATCTGCTCGCTCTCTCTCTCTCTCTCTCTCTCTCTCTCTCTCTCTCTCTCTCTCTCCCTCTCTTCCTCCCTCCAGGAAAGGCTAGCCAGGGCATTGTAGACATGTAATAAACAAATGCAAATGAATATCTAGGGTCCTTCTCCTTTAATTTCACACCCCAGAGCTGGGATAATATAAAGCTGGGAAACTGGGTTTCACAGACAAACCCATCTTACTAGGTGGATAACCATTTCTTCACCTGTTCTGGTGAGCTCCCTTCTAGTATTCTAATCTTTGTACATGAAAAATTCATTCAAAATCAAAAGCATCACAAATGAGACAGTACAATGCCACTCTAAATCCATAAGAAACCAGACCCGGAATCCCCTCAGACATACATTACATAGATAATCAAGTCTGTTATATAAAGTAATGTACTATTTGTAATAACCTACATAGAGCTTTTATACATAAATCATCTATGTTACATATAACACCTAATTCACTGGAATGCTATGAAATTGTCATCATACTGAATTGTTAGAATAATGATATTTAGTTCACATACAATTCTTTCTAAATCTTTCTGGTCTGCAGTTAGCTAAATTCATAAATACGGAAGCCATGGATACAGAGAACCAAAATTATTTCTCATTCCATCTATCTGTGTATACTACCCCATCTCCTCCTGTGCAAGTTCACATAGAAAGTGAGGGAGGAACCACCACCTCCTTTAGAGAATTGACTGTAGCTAACATAATCCCAGATGGCTAACTGTCTGGCAATGCTTGTTCCTTTTGATCACATGTTCTTGAAAAATAACTAAATCCCTAGGACTTAAATTATAATCAGTATGCCTATGTATTCTATACACTATCTATTTAAAAGTAAATTATAAACAATTTAACTCAGAGAATTTTGAACTTTTCCATGCTTAGGAAAACTGGATATCATCATACATGTGTGAGTGAGGTCCTCTGGACAATAAAGAAAGACAGGTATCTGAGTCCCAAGAGATTGAATCCAGCTGATTCAAACTCAGATGTGTTTTTGTTTTTGTTTTGTTTTGTTTTTTCACCAGTATTAACTCCTACTCCTATGACTTCATATTGTGGTGGGTTTTTTTCTCTTTCTCCTTTTCCTCTTTTTTGTTTCTTCCCAGCTTTTTGGAACTATGAGATACTCCAGATTCATTTTTTAAAAGACTTATTCCCACCAACTAACATTCAAACTCAAGGTTCTTATCTTGACCAATTCAAATTAGAGCAAAAACAAGGGTCACTTTAAAACTTTAAGCAGGCACAAATGGCTCCTCCTGCTCCATTTCAGTCATGTTACAAATGATAAGCTTGCATGAGAGCTACAAAATCTTGGATTTTAAGTGTACATTTATGAATGACTATGTATAGATGTGTACTGTCTGCATGTGATTGGGTGTTTATGTGATTTGCATGATATAAAACTAATTTACAATGGCCAAATTAGGATCACTTCTTTATTTCTTTTAAAGAGGAGGTCTACTGTTATTGTCTTCTTTTAAAAGACATGTTTATCAAATATCTAATATAATAAAACAGCAGGGAACCATTAAGTAGAGGGAAGGAAATATGAAGTCTGTAGATATGAACTTAGAAGGTTGAAGTACATTGCAGTATGGTTGAAAAACTGTACTTAGAAGGTTAAAGTATATAGTAGGAAATCTGTGATAGATGGAAATGGACTTACGTAGAAGATTAAAGTATGTTGTGATTTTGAAGATTATGTTAAAGTATGTTGTAGGAAATTTGTGATGTGATAATTAACAGATTGTATGCTATAGAAAAAAGCATTGAGCCTCAGAAACATATCTGCTAAGAACTGAACTTCATATTTTAGAATGTATTCAAGTATTTTTCAACTGTCCCCATAAAATTTCCATTTATCAATTCTAGTAACATAGATAACAATTCACATGTTATTTTGTACTAATATATCTTGATTAGATAAAGATTTGTTTATGCCCATAAAACTCATAAAATCCTAATTCTTAAAGAGTCTAATCACTTGCCTCATGGAACAATACAATATTGCTAAAAGGTGTTAATACAACGCTATAGATTATTATTGAAAGCACGCTAGCCTAAAGGTAAATGCTACAAATAAAATGCTTATTTTCCTCACCATCACTTGTTTGCCTTTACCTCACTGAGCCAGACAATGCAATTGATTACTTTAATTTTATATAATATCTCTAATCACAGGTTACATGTAAATGTTATCTCAGATATAGAGGATGGAAAAACAATATATATCAGATCCAGATAATAATGGCTGTTAGATTTAATATGATCCAGGAATTTCTTTATTAATGGCTTTACCAATTAGTTATTTCTCTTTATCTCCTGAAGATTGTTTCCCTGACTACTACTTAGCCTCATCTCCATGTGGGGCACTGAATATATGTGACCAACTGTATGTGGTCTCTATGTGCACAAAACTGTGATGTTTTGTCAATAACAAGCTGAATGTAAGTTCCTGGAGAGACACTACTGCACTTGTAAGGTCGATTGACTTGATTGGAGCCTCCAGTGAAGTGGAGAGACCTAGGGTGTTGAAGGTGTACAGCCAGGTTATCTTGGGCCCATCTTGTTCTCTGGTTATCATTTGTCACCATTCTCTGTATGTGATATAACATTTTGGTGACTATTATGTGTTATTAGATAAGCTAAACTAGGTAATTAACAAACTCAAAGTAGCCCTTTCCCTTACCCTCCTAGGTACAATAAATACTATGTGCCCCCTTGATCAAACCCATCAAGCTCCAAATTCTTGATGCTCCTCTTCACCATGGGGCATCAAGACAAGACTCTATCACTCTGGCCTGGAACCTTTCCCATGTCAACCCCATTCATCAGGAAGTAATAACGAATGAATGTGTTGCCCCTTATCATCAATAAAAGGCTCAGATAATAGATTCCCTTTCCTCCAGCCCCACAGTCAGAGCAAACGATCTGCCTGCTGGTCACTGTGTCCCCACCCCCAAGGGTCAGCCAGTACTTTCAAAGCCCGTGCTTAGTCATGTACCTTATTGGAACAAGGACCGGTGACTCATTTCCTTCTGTCCTTCACCCTGCCCACAAGCCCAGAGATTAAAAACGCCACTCCTCCTTTAAACCACACTTCTTCTCCCTTCCGAGAATTAGTCCAAGCCACCATAAAAACAGGTAGTCAATGAACTTTTTCCATTCCTTGTCTGTGGCATGGTGTGTTCAGGCTTTTTTATCTTACACCAAGTGTCCACTTCAGCCAAGTGTCCAGGAATCCCCGGTTCCTTTTGTTGTAGAATAGTATGAGAAATGGAAATCTGAGCTCTAGACACAGCTTGTCATTCTAGCCCTTCCAACTAGCATAGCAAGGTAACATATGTACATTGCTATACACATATCCAAATAAGCAAATACTATGATAATGTAATGGAATTAATTAGCGATATGTGCAATAATATAGAGGATTCTCAAAATGGCTATGCTGAGTTAAAGAAACCAGGCACAAGGAATCTATATGGGAAAATAACACACTCTATTTTTAGAGAATCCAAGCTAACCTGAGATGACAGAAAGCTGAGTAGAATTGCCAAAGGATCGAGAAGTTCTAACGCAGGATGTCAGGGAAAGATGACAATGATATAAACTTTTGGAGATAATAGATATAATCACTCTTCACTATGATGTTGTTTTCGTAGATGAAATATATCAATATGTACTTATACAGTTAAAATATGTGGAGCTGGAGTAATGGCAAAGGGGTTAAATTCTGCCTTATCACAAGCAAAAAGACCTGAGTTCAGATCCTCAGATCCTGTGTAAAAATGCCATGTAGAAATGTCAGCATCCCACAATTTGGGCCCTGGAAAGTGGAGCATAGGAAATCCAAGAGCAAAGCAAGAAGGAGGTAGAGCAATTCAAAATGATTCCCAATATTACTCCTGGGCCTCTATAGGTATATATACTTAAGTGCCCTCTCGTATACACACACACACACACACACACACACACACACACACACACACACACCAAAAAAAAGAGAGAAGTATCTGTCACTTGTGTCCTAGAAATATATATTTGTATAATTACAGTTCAATATAAGACTGTTTCCTAAACTTTATGCCATGAAAGATTGTATCTCCCCTCTAGAGCCAGTGCTGGAATAGAAATATATCCTAGAAAGAAGAGAGAAGGGAAGAAAAAAAGAGAGGGGAAGAGAGGAGGAAAGGGGACAAAAGGGGAGGAGAAGAGGATTCCTTCTCTAGGAAATCTTGCTTTCTTGTATGAATAGCTCTCCTAAACTTGATATTAACGTCTTCATGTAAGTAAATTTTAGAACTCAGAAAGAAGAAAGGAAATGTAAGAAATATATCATGAAGGAAGAAATGTAATAGATGTCACACATATGTTGTTGTGGCTTGTCCTTTAATCCTAATTATAGTGAGTCTCATTTCCACACTATGCTTTCATAATACAAGTAAAAGCTTTGAATTAGTGGGATTTGTTAAATTAGTGCATTTGCTGAATTTTATAGCCACCAAAATATTAGTATACAACAGACACAGATTTAAAACAGAAATGTGTTGTTCAGAATCACTATGTACATTTTCACTATTTAATATGAATCAGTAGAAAAAGTATTTTTCTTCCACTAAAACAGTATTCTTTTTATATTTCTTTCTTCTCTTTTTTCTCTTTTCTCTTCTCTCTTTTTCTTTTTGAGATATGATCTTACAGCCAAGCTGGCTTCAAACTCACTATGTAGTCGAGGATGACTTAGAATTTCTGATCCTCTGTCTTAACCTTTCAAGTGCTAGTATTACAACATACAGCACTATGCTTGGTTTTACGTGACTTTGGTGATTGTGTCCATGGCTTCATATATGCTGTGGAATCACTCTATTAAGTTACATCACAGCCCTCTGATCATTTTCCTTATATAGTCAAAATGATAACCAGCATAAATGTATCACTTAACATATTCTTGGTATCTCATAGTCTAAACATTCATGTAACTGAATGACTACATATGACATAAAAAATAAAACCACAATGAAGGTGTTTTACACCTATCACATTAACTAAAATTAATTCATAAATTGTATTAAAAGAGCACGAAAAGTAGATGTTCTGCTACACTGGTAGTAGAAATCTGATTGGCACCTAGTAAAATTGGTAAAAATTAAAATCTTTATACAATTTTAACCAGAAATTCCAATTCTAGAACTTTCTACTAGTACAGGAAATGAGGGCTTTGTTGCAGTGTTTATAACAACAAGATATTAGAAAATCCATAATGTCAAAGGTAGTACACAAGGGTGGCCATTCTGGGAACTTTCTATATGGGAGCATTTGGTTTGCTTTTAATATTTTGTATCTTAAAATAACACTGAGAAGAATATACTTGTACAAATATATTATTATATTTTTGAGACTATCCCTTTAAGATATATTCCTAGAAATAGAATTTTCATATTAAAAGTTTAGTTAGGTTTTCCCAAATCTTCCTGTACATGGACTCTACCATTTTACTGTCACGAGGTATGAGACTAGATGTTTTCTCAATCTCACCAATAGATTTTCTATAATTTGAATTTTTTTACCAGTTTGTTGGATGAGAAGTCCTATGATATTCTGTGTGTGTGCATGCATATGTGTATACATACACATATGCATGTGTGCATGTATCCATAGAAGTCAGAGGCCCATGACATATTCTCTTACTAAATCTAGAACCCACCAAGTTCAGCTAGACTAACTAGCCAACCTCAGGAGTTTCCAGTCTCTACTTTCCCAAAACTGGGAGCACAGGCTCCCACACTCGTGCCTATCATTTTATATGATCCTAGCCATTCAAATGTGGATCTTCATGATTACTATTAAGCCATCTCTCCAGCATTGTATCTGCTTTTGGAACTATGTCTTGCACCCATATTTTTTCATTAGGGTTACTTTGTTATTCTGCAATTTATTTTCTCAAATATCAGAGCTGTAAGTCCTGATATTTGTATTATAAAGTCTTCCTTTTGAATTTTACCACATATCTAATCATTTGTTAAAAATGAACATATTGTAGAGTAAATGAATAGACAGAGTAAAATATATTGCAGGATGCAGAGTTTGGAGCAATTTTACTTTGGTTCTCAGCAGAAATGACTCTTAAACTATCATAATTTCCTACCTGGCCTTTCTTTCAGGGACCCTCAAATCCAGCAGCAGGCCCCTGCCCACTTGGCAGCCTTAATGAAAATCCTGGTCTAACTAACCAAAAGTCACCTTGCTTTCCTCTCTCTTCTCATGTGTCTAGTACAAGTGCCTGTGCAGGGTCACTGGCTCCAGGAAATAAATGGGGAGTCACATGCACTACTAATTTTCTCTCCTGTGACCTCCCTGTGATCCAGAAAAAAACTGCAGGAATGATGCTCCCAAAGGCATGACCAATCTTCCCTTCTAAATATAAATTCAGACACACTAAAAATAAATAGTGTTAAAGGTGAGTTTCACTGGTTCCTGAAATGCCAGTACACCAAGAGATAAACAAATCTCTCAAAGTGTCAAAGAGGAACAGGTGGCTGTCTGCTTCTAACTGGGCTTTGGCAAATGAGAAGAGACACTGCTTCAAGGAGGTTGTTGAATGACTGGGATGTGATTTTTTTTAAATAGAGCTAAAGGCAGGATAGTATGGAAATAGTTCTTCCATTATCTAACATATATACACCAAGATACCTAGGCACAGAAAGTAAATATAAGTAAATATTTACACCCATCCAAACAAATGGAATTAGTGTTGGTGAGTCTACCTCAGCAAAGGAAGAATGAGAGATGAAGGATGATGGATGAATCCCCCAACACATCTGTGAAGTATTTGAAGCTGAGTATGGTGGTGTCATAGTTAGGCACAGGTGTAACTTGACAGTTGAGGGTTTGAGCTCCGGGCACATGTGTAGAGAATTAATGGTTGAGTTAAGCCCAGAGCAAACCTGCAAGCTGATGGGGAAGGCCCAGTCCATGGTGGGTGGGGACTAGGCCGTGAACAGGTGAATAAAATACTGAAAACTGGTTGAGGAGGTTGGCATCCTTCTGTTCACTTAGCCAGATATGCTGGTCTGGCAAGTAAGGATTGTTTACCTCTCAGCTGTTACGTGGTGATAGTGTGGCCAGTTCCTTTGGCCTTGGTGTTGGTGCGTGCTCTCCCGTCAAGCTGGATTGAGAACTGTAATCAGGAATCCTAAGAGAGAATAAACCCTTGTTCCCTTAAGCCGTTTGATGGTCATTTATCAGCAACTATGCAGATGAACTGCAATAGAATTTGGTACTCAGGAAGTGGAGTATTGTTGATAAATCTGACTATGTGGATTTTGTGGCTTTTGAATGGTTTTGCTGGACAAAGTTGGAAATGCTTGAAGATTTTCACTTTGTGGATTTCCAGTACCGTTCTTCAGAATTTAGTGGCCAATTGGATAATGTCAGTGCTGAGAGAGTTGTAGATTGTTTGGGCCCAATTTGTGATGAGAGGAACAAGGATTTTGGCAAAGTTGAAATTAAAGATGACAGACTGGTTTGCTTGACAGAGGAGAGCTGTGTTGGTGGCTGTGAAGCTCTGGATGTAGAAAGAGCAGGCAGCAGAATATCTGCTGTTGTTGGAGAAATGAATATCAATGAAGGAGAACCTAGTGACTTGCATTGGGATGGTGGAAGGCATGAAAACCACCATATGGCAAGATTGTGATTTGAAAACCCAGATTCCTTCAGGGGCTGAAAGCCCAGGTGAAAGCTGTTTCTTGCCCTTTGGAAGTTTGGCTGCCTAGAAGAGGCTTTTCCAGCATCAGAGTACAAAATTTGGTGCAGCTGTGGCTCAAGTGGACCAAACTCTGTTTCAAACTCACTTCAGAGTCTGGCAGCATCCCCCATATGGTACTGGTTTTGGTGAATGATTTGAGGGGTTCGTGGAAAGCAGCAAAAACTTGGCACCAAGCAGCAGGTGTAGAGTTCCTGCAAGGAAAAGTGAAGCTTATAGCTGCAGAGGTGAACCCAGAGTACTGCTGGAGATGCCAGAACTGTGGGATGTATGCTGAGGACAGCTACGAGTGGAGATTCAGCCTGGTTCAGAGGAACTCCGCTTTTATAACTCTAAGCTGCAAACAGGGACTGGGAATGCCTAGAATCTTTGTGCCACCTTGACTACGTGATGAGCGGCAGAAGATGTAAATTAAAGTACAGGATGTGGTGATTTACTGGACTTGATTTTAATGCAATGCTTTCTTATTGTGTTATGATAGTTCTATTTTGATGTTTTATCTTGTTGAAATATTTAACATATTTTGATTTGATAGACTTATAGTTAAAAGATTTGAGACTTTTTTTAGGACTTTCAGTTCCAACATTTTAATAATTGAACTTTTAATGACAGAACATTTAAAATTTGTTGATGGTGCGTGCTCTCCCATCAAGCTGGACTGAGAACTGTAACCAGTAATGTAAGAAAGAATAAACCCTTGTTCCCTAAGCCATTTGGTGGTCATTTATCAGCAACTATGCAGGCGAACTGCCACAGGTGGCTACCAATCCCAGCACTTTGGGAGCTTAGGCAAGATTAGGAGTTCAAATTCAGTTACATAGTTACACAGCAAACAAGTCTCAACACACACAATCATACACATATGTACACACATATATCTACTCATGCATGCAGGCAGTCATGAACACACATGCATGCACACATGCACTCCTGAAGGAATCTGAACAACTTAGAGTTCATTGAATCACAAGTCAGACAGGAAAGATGTGTGCTTAGCTCACATTACGTGTGGTTGTGGTAAAGACTAGAAAGTTATCTTACAAGCTCTATCTGAAGGCTAATGCTAATGTTGTAGAAATTCAGTTAGAAAGGAAGAGCAGCATGGCTCTCAAGCACATCCTCAGAATTTGGTAGAACAAGAAGTGCTGCCAAAGTCAAGACTTAGAGTAGGTTCTACCAACACTCAATGTCACAAAGTGACTGCACAAAATCAAATTTAGAATTATACATGAGGAAACCTGGAATTAATGAGGCTCACACCAGTCAGCAAGACCAGGCCCTGGCAATTTCCATTTCAATCATCAAATGAAGAAAAACACATGTTTAATTCAGATTATGGCCAACTATTGAGGAGTCAAGTTATGTAACCAGTTACCAGGTGCAGGCAATATTATATTCTGATGCAAAGAACAGATTTGTAATATTTAGATAGCCCTACATTATGTAATTTTTCTAGCCATTCCCTGCCTCTCTTACAAACAAATACACCCTGAGTACCCAACTACAGATTTTCTCTGAATTGGCAATGTTTTCCTCTTTCTATGCCTGTTTATTCTGTTCACTTTACCTTTAATTCCATTTATTCATCACTTAACCACAAAGCTTTTGACTTGTTTAACAATTGTGGCTGATTTTTTTTTTTACTTACCAGTTTCCTGATTGCAATTTATGTCCCGGGCATTGTGTCAGATGTTGTGGATACAATGTGCTCAAATGTCTGTGGACAAAACAAGAGTCTCTGCCCTCAAAGAAATAGATAATAAGTCAATATAAACAAGTATTTACTTCCACATTGTGATAAGTGCTAGAGAGGAAATGAAGACAGCAAGAGAGGAAGGAATGGTGGGCCAGATCTTAGGAATGTATCAGGAGAGACCATTCTTGCACTGCCCTGCTTGGTTTCTAAACTGTCACATTCTTCACCTGTGGAAGCAATCACTTCCCTGTGTAAATGACTCTCTTGGTAGCTAGTCATTTATATGCCCAAGCCTTTACTGGAGACAACATCGGATCTCTAAGTACAATAAAAATAAGAAAATGTACATGACATGTAGGGTTAGAAGGATTGACTATGAGTCCCAATGCCCCATTTTATATATTTATTTTATTTTATTTTATCTTATTTTATTTTATGTGTGTGTGTGTCAAAGGGCACTATGTGTCCCTGTGGAGGACCAAGGGTAACTACAGGAATCATCCTGGATTATTTCTACCTCCTTTATGCTTCTCTCTGGGATTTCCCAGACTCCACCCACCGGGGCTGGAAGTGTAGTCTACCACTGTTTCTGCCTTGCATTTTTACGTGGGACCTGGTATCTGAACTCAGGACCTTCTGCTTGTGAGACAGAGTCTTAACCCCTGAACCATCTGTGTGTGTGTGTGTGTGTGTGTACGTATGTGTGTGTATGGTACGTATGTGTGTTAAATGTGAGTATGTATCAGAGGGCACTATATGCCTATGGAGATCCAAAGGTGACTTCGGGATCATCTTGAATTGTTATACCTCCTTTTTGCTTTGCTCTGGAGTTCCCAGACTCAGTCTTCTAGGGCTGGAATTACAGGCCACTGCCATTTCTATCCAATGTGTTTTTACATGGGATCTGGGACTCTGAAATCAAGTCCTGCTTGTGAAGCAGAGGATTAACTCCTGAGTCATCTCTCCAGCCCCAAATCTGGTATGCTGAATGAACTAATTCATCTCTTCTTAGGTCTGGATTCTATGAAGTAGACTCCAAAGAATGAAGACTTATGGGCAGGTAGCTCATATGGGAAGAGCTCCCCAGAAGTAAGAATGGAAAACAAAAGTGGAAGAAGGATGAGCCGGTGTAAAAATGTATCCTTGAGGTAGCCATCATTGTAATGGACCACTGGACTTGGAGGGATTATGCAACAGACGTCTCAGAGGACTGAGGGGAGCATCCATCTGTTGGCCTATCTCCACCCAGTTGGTGATAAGGGAACCTTTTAATCTCACATGTGAGCTTCCAGTGGGTGCCATGGACCCCATGTAAGATGTCAGAGATATCTCAGGGTAAGAAACAGGGATGTGACCCATAGCTAGACATAATGCATTGCTCATGAGTGAAGCTCAAGAAGCCTGCATGGAGCAACATGATGACTTAGGACTAAAGAGATGAGATGAAAGGGTTCAAAAGTGAGATGTCCTGTATTCTGACTTATAATCCATTGATGACTTCATAGCTGGATAGGTGATTAGGAAGCAGGGGCCTAAGTAGACTAAGTCAATCACCAGAGTGTGGCTTCAGAGGGTTATCTTATCACTGACCCCTTCTCAATGCTCTCTCCCTCCTTGCTTCCCTCCCACCCTCCATCCATCCCATAGTATATAAACCATTTTTCTTCCCATACACTTTGGCCGCAAGGAGCTTCTTCACTATGGCCGAGAAACATACAGCCAGGGACCATGGACTGGGACATCTGAAACCAAAATAAATCTTTCCTCTTTTAAGTTGTTTATACTAGGCATCTTGCCACAACCAAGGCAAATGATTAATATGGCCTTGAAGGAGATGCTTTATGTGAAAATGGTCTATAAGCAAGAACTACTTGTTATCATCATTAAGATGGTCTTTGGTTTATACTGATGTAAAAGTGCTTGATTCACAATTAAACAGAACATAAGCAAGACCTGAGGAGTAAAGAGCAGCATGACAGCAAATACAGAGCATCCCACACTCTTACCTGAGGCCACTACCAACGTGACAACTGAGCACATTTCATTCTTCAGCCAGCTCAGATCTGATGATCTAGATTCAGATAGATACGAATGAAGTAAGCAGTGTCAGAAGGAACATTTTAAAGAGTTTGCTTTGAGGATTCAGTAATGCCACAAGCTAGGAGAAAGTTTATTTGCCTATGAAATGTAACTTCCCAACAGATTTAATTTCCTTTGGCTTTTTCCTCGGGCTGAAAAACAAATATTCAAAAAGTTGAATGGGAAATCATTTAAAATTAGAAAATAGGGTTCTCTCTGTCCTAAAGATATATATGCAGAGTACGGCAAATTGAATCCTGTCAAAAATAATAAAGCAGGTATATTATGTTCACATAGTCAACAGTCACTCACAATCACAGATGAAATGGATTGAAGTCACACACCACCAACCCAGGGTTTCATTCCATTGCAGCTTCTTTCTTTCAACAAGCACTTACTCATCAATGATAGGCTAAGTCAGAAGGCATATGCTAGACAGGAGAACCTGAGGGGAGGTGAAGATGAAAATTAAGCATGAGAAAACAGAGCTATCAATGCTATCAAGACAAGTATACAAGGAATTCACAGAATGTCAAAAAATGGATGCTAATGAAAGCACTTGTCAGAGGAAGAGAGAGGCCAAGGCCTACAGAGATGTTTTCAGGAAGGACCGATGGCTGACAGTTGGTGTGGTGGTTAGTCTCAATTGTCAGCTTCAACATGGAAGGCAGCCTCTGGAAATGCCTGAAGAACATTGTCTTAATTACTTTAATGGGTGGGAAGACCCTCCCATTGTGGGTGGAAGTATTTCCTGGGCAGCTGATTCAAGACTGTATATAGATGGAAAAAGCCAGCAGAGTGCAAGCAAGCACACATCCACCCATCCCTCGCTTTCTGCTCTTAATGTGCACGTGCTGTGACCAGTTCCTGAAGCTTTTGCTCTGTGATTTCCTCGCTGTATGGAGTGACCTATAATTGTGAACTGAAATAAATCCTTTCCCCCTCACTTGCTCTTTTCTTGTGGGGTTTTATGTCCAGGTTCTTGTATTCTGGAGTCAAAGACTGAGACCAGAACACACGTAGGGGATTAAGGCAGAGTGTATTAGGGAAGAGAAAGAACGGAGCTCGTGGACACAAACTCCATGAGGGGCAAGGAAACCCAAAGGAACCTATGGACTCCACGTCTGTGAGTTCCCTTGGACTCCCTTGTCCCTCATGGACTTCACATCCACAAATTCCTTTCTTTCTCCTCCTAATAATCCTCTGCAAGTGTTCTGGTCTCAGTCTTCAACTCTGGAATACAAGAACCTGGACATAAAATCCCCCCAACAAAGCTTCTTCTCACAGCAACAAGAAACGAGACTAAAACGGATGGACAGAGAGGAATCAACAGTGAGAGAGTACTTCAGACAGGGGAAGAGCCTAGGCAAAGGTGGGGTGGGGTGAGTGTGGTGACCAAAGGAGTTGCAGGAGGTCACTGCTCGGGAGCAGGCCAAGAGGTGGTGAGAAGTGAAGCCGCTAGGACAGAACCTGTGGATCAGGACCATGAACATCCTTGGAGACAGACGAAGGTGCTTGTTGAAGCCTTAAAGAAGGCTAGTAAGCAGAGGGACAGTGCTCTTAGAAGGAATGTTGTGATCGTGGGATGAGACAGTGGCAAACCAAGCAGGGATGTGTGAGTGCAGGAGCAGAGAGCTAGATTTGGAATGAACAGTATGGCTCAGTCCAGTGAGAGATGCTTAATGACCTAATAACCTCAACAGTGTAGCAGGATGAAGGGGAGGTGCTAGACTTCCAAAGGAAAACCAGCTTATTTGTTACCATTTGTTTCCATGTGGAAGTCAGAGAAGAAACAGTCAAAAGAAATCCCAATTTTTGCCTTTTGCACCCCAACCCGCTCCACCGCTTGGGACACGCGCGTGCGCGCGGTCCAGCCGGGCCTCAACCCCGCGCCCTAGCTGGTGAGTACCCCCCCCCCGCACCGCCCACCAAGACCCCAGGTCGGCCCACAGGGACCCGGCTCCGACTCCCACCATCCAGCCGGAGCCGCGCGCGGGGCCGAGGGAGGAGGAGGACCTCCTCCTGCGCCGGGACCACGCCCCAGCTGCCCTCGGGTTAAATATCTCCACGCCGTCGCCCCCATCTCCCCTCTTGCACCCCAACCCGCTCCGCCGGTCGGGACGCGCGCGCGGTCCAGCCGGGCCTCAACCCCGCGCCCTAGCTGGTGAGTACCTCCCCCCCCACGCACCGCCCACCAGGACCCCAGGTCGGCCCACAGGGACACGGCTCCGAACCCGGCTCCGACTCCCACCATCCAGCCGGAGCCGCGCGCGGGGCCGAGGGACGAGGAGGACCTCGCCCTGCGCCCGGGCCCCGTCCCAGCTGCCCTCGGGTTAAATAGCTCCACGCCGTCGCCCCCATCCCCCCTTTGCACCCCACCCCGCTCCACCGGTCAGGACCCGCGCGTGGTCCAGCCTGGCCTCACCCCACGACCTAGGTAAGTCTCCGCCTGCCCCGCCCACCAGGACCCCAGGCCAAATAATTCAGTTTAGTGAAATTGAGAGATCTTAAGAGTTAAAATGACAATGCCAAAGTCAAAGTGCAAATCCATGAGAAGCAACAATCAAGTAAACAAATTTCCCACTGAAGAAATTAATCCCATAATGTTAGACTCCAACAAGAACAAACCCACGGAAAAAGGCCAGGAAAGCCCCACCCAGGATAAAGACTTTCAAAATATGATCATTACCATGTTCAATACTATGAAAGAGGAAATCAGGGAGGAATTACATAATCGAATCAATCGCTTTGAAGAGGAACACAACAGACATCTGGAGGAGTTGAGAAAAACAGTGCAAGAAACAAAAAGTGGCATAGAGCAGTTAAAACAAACTCAAGCAGAGTTTAAAACTGAGGTAAAAGACAAGTTATCTTCAACCCAGAAGGCCACAGAGAGTCTTATCAACAGAACTAACGAAGCAGAAAACAGAATTTCAGACCTTGAAGATAAAGTGGGAGTACTAACCAGCTCAATGGAAGAGGTTGTTAAAGCCAAAAAGATACTTGAGAGAAATATCCAAGAGATATGGGACACCCTGAAAAAGCCTAACATGCGTATTCATGGAATACCAGAGCAAGAATCTCAAAATACCACCCCTGAGGAAATTTTTCAAATGATCATCAAGGAAAACTTTCCTCATCTAAAAAAAGAGAGGCCCATCCATATACAACAGGCATTCCGCACCCCAAACAGATACGACCAAAATAGAAGCACGCCGTGGCAAATAATAGTTAAAACACTCCACATTCAAGATAAAGAACTGGTGCTGAGAGCTTCAAGGGAGAAAAAACAAGTCACTTTTAAAGGTAAACCTATTAAAATAACAAATGACTTCTCAATGGAAACACTAAAAGCAAGAAGAGCTTGGAGAGACATACTTCAAGTATTGAATGAGCAAAAATGTCAACCCAGGCTGATTTACCCTGCAAAACTATCAGTCATGATCGAGGGAGAAAGAAAAATTTTCCAGCACAAAGACAACTTTAAGGGATATATGTCCACCAAACCAGGCCTTCAAAAAATGCTAGAAATGATACTCAAGCGTGAAGAAAAAAACAGGCATATCCAGGAGAACAGAAGGCAAGTATAACATCATTAAAAACGAAGCAATATACTTATAAAAGCTACTAAACATAATAAATGTCTGGAATTAACAATAGTTTCTCCATTATTTTTTTTTTTTTATTAAAAATTTAATTATACATTTTAAAATTTTTTACCAGTTCCCTCCCTCCCCCCTCCCCTTCCCCCAGTGTCTCCCCCCCAATTCCCAGAGAGTCCTTTATTGTGTGCGCCTAACTCTCCACTGGGTCCTCCTCTCCGATGACATATAAGGACCCAGTGGCATTTCCATAAGCCCTTTCTCTTGTTCCCCTTAATCATAAGATTACTACTATGGCTGTCAATCCCTTGCCTCCAGGGGTCTCGGTGCCCTTAACAGATGCTAGACTTTATGAGGGCAACAGTGCGCTGGACATTGCGCAGGGCATGCAAAGTTCCATTATGATTGCTTTGGCCCCAACTATTGTTGAGAATCTTGCAAATCGTTGCTCCTCCCATCCTTTTGCTCTTACAATCTTACCGCCCCCTCTTCCGCAAATGTCCCTGAGCTCCAGGATGGGGAGAGATTAGGCTGTCCTAGTTCTATGTGATTGATATAGAGTCTCTGAAGTTCTGGATTGTGGTTTGTTGATTTTCTTTTGCAGTTTTTCTGCTCCTGCAATTCCCTTCACTCCATTCTGCTGGGCACTGTATGTCACCCCCTGGCCAGAGACAAAAAGCTGTTAAACTGGAGTCTTGTTGTAATAGCACATTCAAGGGTAGATGTAATAAGAGTAGGAAACCTCACTGAGGGCGGGGTCCATTACCCATTTGCACAATGATTACTTTTTATCTGCTAGACTATATGCCCTCCCCTTCTGGTGAGATCAGGAAAGAACGTCTGTGAACTTAACCAGGTTTCTCATTACTTACTTGCAGACCTTGATGGAGGCCTATTTTCTCTGCTGTAACATGGTCTCCTCTCTCCTTGTTTCTGGTGTGGCCCTCCTAACCCATCTCTCTTGTTCATAATCCTTGCAATTACTGTGTTACATAGGTTTACTTTTGAGTGTCCCAATGTGGGCTGGGCGAGTTTGGTACTAGGAGCCACCTATTAGGGAGTACATACGGCGCTTAATTTTCTGGGTTTGGGATACTTCACTTAATATAATTCTTTCTAATGACATCCATTTCCCAGCAAATTCCAGTAATTCATCATTTTTGATGGCTGAGTAGTACTCCATTGTATAGATGTACCACAGTTTCCTTATCCACTCGTCAACTGTTGGACATTTAGGTTGATTCCATGACTTTGCTATTGTAAACAGTGCTGCTATGAACATGGTCGAGCTTGTGCTATCGAGGCGAACCTCTGCTGCTTGGGGGGTTATTCCCAAAAGTGGGATAGCAGGGTCATACGGCATTTCAATCTTTAATTTCTTTAAGAATCTCCAGACGGCTCGCCAGAGTGGCTGTATGAGCCTGCATTCCCACCAACAATGTAGGAGAGTTCCCCTCTCCCCACATCCTCTCCAGCATTTGTCGTTGTTTGTACTGTGGATTTTTGCCATCCTGACCGGGGTGAGATGATATCTCAGGGAAGTTTTGATTTGCATTTCCCTGATGGCGAAGGAAGTGGAGCATTTTTTAAGATAATTGTTAGACATTTTAATTTCATCCCTGGTAAAGTTTCTTTGAAGTTCCAGGGCCCATTTTTTAATTGGGCCAGTGTTTTCCTTGGAGTTTAATTTTCTAAGTTCTTTGTGCACTCTGGACAGTAGAGCTCTGTCAGATATGTGGTTAGTGAAGATTTTCTCCCATTCTGTGGGTTGCCTTTGAGCTAGTGCGACAATCTCTTTATCTGAACAGAAGCTCTTTAATTTCACAAGATCCCAACTGTTGAGAGTTGGTAGCAGTGACTGTGCCATTGGATGTCTGTTTAGGAAGTGTTGGCCTAGCCCAATCAGCTCGAGGGAGTTCCCTATCCTTTCAACTATGGCTTTTAAAGTCTCTGGCCTGATATCAAGGTCCTTGATCCATTTGGAATTAAGTCTTGTACATGGTGACAAGTACGGGTCCAGCTTTAATCTTCTGCATGTGGAGATCCAGTTTTGCCAACACCATTTGTTGAAGATGCTGTTCTTTTTCCATTGGATTCTTTGGGCCCCTTTGTCAAAGACCAAGTGGCTGTAACTTTGTGGGCTTATATCTGGGTCTTCAATCCTTATCCATTGATCTGTGTGTCTATTTTGGAGCCAGTACCAGGCTGTCTTTATAACTATGGATTTGTAGTATAGACTTAGGTTTGGTATGGTAATACCTCCAGCTGTGTTTTTGTTACTCAGGATTGTTTTTGCTATCCTGGGTCTTTTGTGCCTCCATATGAACTTTGAGATTGTTTGGTCAACTTCTTTGAAGAATTGCTTTGGGATTTTGATTGGTATAGCATTGAATCTGTATATTGCCTTTGGTAGGATGGTCATTTTTACAATGTTGATTCTGCCAATCCAGGAACAAGGGAGGTCTTTCCACCTTCTGGTGTCTTCTGCAATTTCTTTCTTTAGGGTTTTAAAGTTTTCATTGTAAAGGTCTTTTACCTCCTTAGTTAGGTTTATACCAAGGTATTTCATTTTTTTAGGGGTTATAGTAAATGACATGGTTTCTCTCAAGGCTTTTTCACTTCTTTCATTCTGGGCATATAGGAAGGCCTCTGATTTTTGCACATTTATTTGTATCCTGCCACCCTGCTGAACTTCTCAATTAGTTCCAGGAGCTTCCTGGTGGAGTTTTTGGGATCACTCAGGTATAAGATCATGTCATCTGCAAATAGAGATAGCTTGACTTCTTCCTTGCCAATTTGAATCCCTCTTATGTCCCTTTCTTGTCTTATGGCTTCGGCTAAGACTTCAAGTACAATATTGAATAGAAGTGGTGAGAGTGGACAGCCTTGTCTTGTTCCTGATCGAAGTGGGAATGCTTCCAATTGTTCCCCATTGAGCATAATCCTTGCTGTGGGCTTGTTGTATACAGCTTTTATTATATTGATAAAAGTTCCTTCCATTCCTACTGTCTCTAGCGTTTTGATCATAAAAGGCTGTTGGATCTTGTCAAAAGCTTTTTCTGCATCTATCGAGAGTATCATGTGGTCTTGGACTTTGGACTGGTTTACATGATGAATTACATTTATTGATTTGCGTATGTTGAACCAACCTTGTGTGCCGGGGATGAAGCCTACTTGGTCCCCATGAATGATCTTTTTAATATGTTTTTGAATCCGATTTGCTAAGACTTTGTTGAGAATCTTTGCATCTGTGTTCATCAGGGAGATCGGCCTATAGTTTTCTTTTTTAAGTGAATCTTTATTAGGTTTTGGGATTAAAACGATATTAGCTTCATAGAAGGAATTTGGTAGTGTTCCTTCCTTTGCTATTTGGTGGAACAGTTTAAGGAGTATTGGTGTTATTAACTCCTTAAATGTCTTGTAGAACTCTGTGCTGAATCCATCTGGTCCAGGACATTTTTTGGTGGGAAGATTCGAGATTACTTCCTCAATTTCCTTATATGTTATAGGACTATTTAAGTAATTCACAACTTCCTGATTCAATTTAGGTAAGTTGTGTTTACTTAGAAATTCATCCATCTCTTTTGTGTTGTCAAACTTCACAGAGTATAAGTTTTTGAAATATGATGTTATAATTCTCTGGATTTCTTGGGTATCCGTAGTGATAACTCCATGTTCATTTCTAATTTTGTTAATTTGGGTTTTCTCTCTCTTGCTTTTGGTTAGTTTAGCTAGGGGTGTATCAATCTTGTTGATTTTTTCAAAGAACCAGCTTTTCGATTTGTTGATTTTTTCTATCGTTTTCTTAGTCTCGATTTCAGATATTTCTCCCCTTATTTTGCTAATCTCTTCTCTTCTACTGCTTTTGGGATCAGATTGCTCTAGTTTCTCTAAAGCTTTAAGCTGCATTGTTAAGTTGTTTATTTCTGATGTTTCCATTTTTTTGATGTGGGCATTAAGAGCTATGAACTTACCTCTTAGAACAGCTTTCATTGTGTCCCAGAGATTTTGGTAAGTTGTATTTTCGTTATCATTCACTTTCAGGAAATCTTGAATTTCCTTTTTAATTTCTTCCTGAATCCAGTTCTCATTCAGCATCATAGTGTTAAGTTTCCAGGAGTTAGTGTATTTTCTCTTGTTTGATGTGTTGTGGATGTCCAGCTTTAGGCCGTGGTGGTCTGATAGGGCACAGGTTAGAATTTCAACTTTCTTGTACATGTGTAGATTCATTTTGTGGCCCAATATGTGATCTATTTTGGAGAAAGTTCCGTGTGCTGCTGAGAAAAATGTGTATTCTTTGGTGCGTGGGTGAAAAGTTCGATAGAGATCTGTGAGGTCCATTTCTTTCAGGGTTTGATTAAGTTCCAAAGTGTCTCTGTTAAGCTTTTGACCTGTTGATCTATCCCATGTAGAGAGGGCGGTGTTGAAGTCCCCAAGAATTATCGTTTGGGGGTTGATTTCTTGCTTTAGACGCTGTAGGGTTTTCTTAATGAATGTGGAGGGGCCCGTATTGGGTGCATATATGTTCAGTATTGTGAAGTCTTCCTGGTGAATTGTACCTCTGACTAAAATGTAGTATCCATCCGTGTCTCTTATAATTTTTTTTGGTTTGAAATCCACTTTGTCTGATAGCATAATGGCTACCCCTGCCTGTTTTCTGCTTCCATTTGCTTGTAGAATTGTTGACCAGCCTTTTATTTTTAGAGCGTGCCTATCTTTTGTGGTGAGATGGGTTTCCTGCAGGCAGCAGATTGATGGATTGTGATTTTTAATCCAAGTTTGTAATCTGTGTCTCTTGATCGGTGAATTAAGTCCATTAACATTTAGTGTTATAATGGAGAAACTATTGTTAATTCCAGACATTTATTATGTTTAGTAGCTTTTATAAGTATATTGCTTCGCTTTTAATGGTGTTATATTTGCCTTCTGTTCTCCTGGATATGCCTGTTTTTTTCTTCACGCTTGAGTATCATTTCTAGCAGTTTTTGAAGGCCTGGTTTGGTGGCCATGTATCCCTTAAAGTTGTCTTTGTGCTGGAAAATTTTTCTTTCTCCCTCGATCATGACTGATAGTTTTGCAGGGTAAATCAGCCTGGGTTGACATTTTTGCTCATTCAATACTTGAAGTATGTCTCTCCAAGCTCTTCTTGCTTTTACTGTTTCGACTGAGAAGTCATTTGTTATTTTAATAGGTTTGCCTTTAAAAGTGACTTGTTTTTTCTCCCTTGAAGCTCTCAGCACCAGTTCTTTATCTTGAATGTGGAGTGTTTTAACTATTATTTGCCGCGGTGTGCTTCTAGTTTGGTCGTATCTGTTTGGGGTGCGGAATGCCTCTTGTATATGAATGGGCCTCTCTTTCTTAGATGAGGAAAGTTTTCCTTGATGATCGTTTGAAAAATTTCCTCAGGGGTGGTATTTTGAGATTCTTGCTCTGGTATTCCATGAATACGCATGTTAGGCTTCTTCAGGGTGTCCCATATTTCTTGGATATTTCTCTCAAGTATCTTTTTGGCTTTAACAACCTCTTCCATTGAGCTGGCTAGTACTCCCACTTTATCTTCAAGGTCTGAAATTCTGTTTTCTGCTTCATTAGTTCTGTTGATAAGACTCTCTGTGGCGTTCTGGGTTGAAGATAACTTGTCTTTTAGCTCAGTTTTAAACTCTGCTTGAGTTTGTTTTAACTGTTCTATGCCGCTTTTTGTTTCTTGCACTGTTTTTCTCAACTCCTCCAGATGTCTGTTGTGTTCCTCTTCAAAGCGATTGATTCGATTATGTAATTCCTCCCGGATTTCCTCTTTCATAGTATTGAACATGGTAATGATCATATTTTGAAAGTCGTTATCCTGGGTCAGGCTTTCTTGGCCTTTTTCCGCGGGTTTGTTCTTTTTGGAGTCTAACATTATGGGATTAATTTCTTCAGTGGGAGATTTGTTTACTTGAGTGTTGCTTCTCATGGATTTGCACTTTGACTTTGGCATTGTCATTTTAACTCTTAAGATCTCTCAATTTCACTAAACTGAATTATTTGGCCTGGGGTACTGGTGGGCGGGGCCTGAACGGGGACTTACCTAGGGAGCGGGGTGAGGCCCGGGTGGACCGCGTGCGTGTCCCGACTGGCGGAGCGGGGTGGGGCGAAAAGGGAGGATGGGCGCAGGGGGAGGTGCTCCTCGTTCCCTGGGCCCCCGCGCGGCTCCGGCTGGATGGCGGGAGTCGGAGCCGGGTCCCCGTGGGCTGACCTGGGGTCCTAGAGCGCGCGTTGAGGCCCGGCTGGATCTCGCCTACGCGTCCCGACCGGCGGAGCGGGGGTGGGGCGAAAGAGGGAGGCTAGTTTCTCCATTATAACACTAAATGTTAATGGAATTAATTCACCGATCAAGAGAAACAGATTACAAACATGGATTAAAAATCACAATCCATCAATCTGCTGCCTGCAAGAAACCCATCTCACCACAAAAGATAGGCACGCTCTAAAAATAAAAGGCTGGTCAACAATTCCACAAGCAAATGGAAGCAGAAAACAGGCAGGGGTAGCCATTATGCTATCAGACAAAGTGGATTTCAAACCAAAGAAAATTATAAGAGACACGGATGGATACTACATTTTAGTCACAGGTACAATTCACCAGGAAGACATCACAATACTGAACATATATGCACTCAATACAGGCCCCTCCACATTCATTAAGAAAACCCTACAGCATATAAAGCAAGAAATCAATCCCCAAACGATAATTCTTGGGGACTTCAACACCGCCCTCTCAACATGGGATAGATCAAAAGGTCAAAAGCTTAACAGAGACACTTTGGAACTTAATCAAACCCTGAAAGAAATGGACCTTACAGATCTCTATCGAACTTTTCACCCACGCACCAAAGAATACACATTTTTCTCAGCGGCACACGGAACTTTCTCCAAAATAGATCACATATTGGGCCACAAAATGAATCTACACATATACAAGAAAGTTGAAATTCTAACCTGTGCCCTATCAGACCATCACGGCCTAAAGCTGGACATCCACAACACATCAAACAAGAGAAAATACACTAACTTCTGGAAACTTAACACTATGATGCTGAATGAGAACTAGATTCAGGAAGAAATTAAAAAGGAAATTCAAGATTTCCTGAAAGTGAATGATAATGAAAATACAACTTACCAAAATCTCTGGGACACAATGAAAGCTGTTCTAAGAGGTAAGTTCATAGCTCTTAATGCCTACATCAAAAAAATGGAAACATCAGAAATAAACAACTTAACAATGCAGCTTAAAGCTTTAGAGAAACTAGAGCAATCTGATCCCAAAAGTAGTAGAAGAGAGGAGATTAGCAAAATAAGGGGAGAAATATCTGAAATCGAGATTAAGAAAACAATAGAAAAAATCAACCAGTCAAAAAGCTGGTTCTTTGAAAAAATCAACAAGATTGATACACCCCTAGCTAAACTAACCAAAAGCAAGAGAGAGAAAACCCAAATTAACAAAATTAGAAATGAACATGGAGTTATCACTACGGATACCCAAGAAATCCAGAGAATTATAACATCATATTTCAAAAACTTATACTCTGTGAAGTTTGACAACACAAAAGAGATGGATGAATTTCTAAGTAAACACAACTTACCTAAATTGAATCAGGAAGTTGTGAATTATTTAAATAGTCCTATAACATATAAGGAAATTGAGGAAGTAATCTCGAATCTTCCTACCAAAAAATGTCCTGGACCAGATGGATTCAGCACAGAGTTCTACAAGACATTTAAGGAGTTAATAACACCAATACTCCTTAAAGTGTTCCATCAAATAGCAAAGGAAGGAACACTACCAAATTCCTTCTATGAAGCCAATATCGTTTTAATCCCAAAACCTAATAAAGATTCGCTTAAAAAAGAAAACTATAGGCCGATCACCCTGATGAACACAGACGCAAAGATTCTCAACAAAGTCTTAGCAAATCGGATTCAAAAACATATTAAAAAGATCATTCATTGGGACCAAGTAGGCTTCATCCCCGGCACACAAGGTTGGTTCAACATACGCAAATCAATAAATGTAATTCATCATGTAAACCAGTCCAAAGTCCAAGACCACATGATACTCTCGATAGATGCAGAAAAAGCTTTGACAAGATCCAACAGCCTTTTATGATCAAAACGCTAGAGACAGTAGGAATGGAAGGAACCTTTATCAATATAATAAAAGCTGTATACAACAAGCCCACAGCAAGGATTATGCTCAATGGGGAACAATTGGAAGCATTCCCACTTCGATCAGGAACTAGACAAGGCTGTCCACTCTCACCACTTCTATTCAATATTGTACTTGAAGTCTTAGCTGAAGCCATAAGACAAGAAAGGGACATAAGAGGGATTCAAATCGGCAAGGAAGAAGTCAAGCTATCCCTATTTGCAGATGACATGATCTTATACCTGAGTGATCCCAAAAACTCCACCAGGAAGCTCCTGGAACTAATTGAGAAGTTCAGCAGGGTGGCAGGATACAAAATAAATGTGTAAAAATCAGAGGCCTTCCTATATGCCCAGAATGAAAGAAGTGAAAAAGCCTTGAGAGAAACAATACCATTTATTATAGCCCCTAAAAAAATGAAATACCTTGGTATAAACCTAACTAAGGAGGTAAAAGACCTTTACAATGAAAACTTTAAAACCCTAAAGAAAGAAATAGCAGAAGACACCAGAAGGTGGAAAGACCTCCCTTGTTCCTGGATTGGCAGAATCAACATCGTGAAAATGACCATCCTACCAAAGGCAATATACAGATTCAATGCTATACCAATCAAAATCCCAAAGCAATTCTTCAAAGAAGTTGACCAAACAATCTCAAAGTTCATATGGAGGCAGAAAAGACCCAGGATAGCAAAAACAATCCTGAGTAACAAAAACACAGCTGGAGGTATAACCATACCAAACCTTAGTCTATACTACAAATCCATAGTTGTAAAGACAGCCTGGTACTGGCTCCAAAATAGACACACAGATCAATGGATAAGGATTGAAGACCCAGATATAAGCCCACAAAGTTACAGCCATTTGGTCTTTGACAAAGGGGCCCAAAGAATCCAATGGAAAAAGAACAGCATCTTCAACAAATGGTGCTGGCAAAACTGGATCTCCACATGCAGAAGATTAAAGCTGGACCCATACTTGTCACCATGTACAAGACTTAATTCCAAATGGATCAAGGACCTTGATATCAGGCCAGAGACTATAAAAACCATAGTTGAAAGGATAGGGAACTCCCTCGAGCTGATTGGGCTAGGCCAACACTTCCTAAACAGACATCCAATGGCACAGTCACTGCTACCAACTCTCAACAGTTGGGATCTTGTGAAATTAAAGAGCTTCTGTTCAGATAAAGAGATTGTAACACGAGCTCAAAGGCAACCCACAGAATGGGAGAAAATCTTCACTAACTACATATCTGATAGAGCTCTATTGTCCAGAGTGCACAAAGAACTTAGAAAACTAAACACCAAGGAAACCAATGGCCCAATTAAAAAATGGGCCCTGGAACTTAAAAGAAACTTTACCAGGGATGAAATTAAAATGTCTAACAAATATCTTAAAAAATGCTCCACTTCTTTAGCCATCAGGGAAATGCAAATCAAAACTTCCCTGAGATATCATCTCACTCACAGCGACAAATGCTGGAGAGGATGTGGAGAGAGGGGAACTCTCCTACATTGCTGGTGGGAATGCAGGCTCATACAGCCACTCTGGCGAGCCGTCTGGAGATTCTTAAAGAAATTAAAGATTGAAATGCCATATGACCCTGCTATTCCACTTTTGGGAATAACCCCCCATACAGCAGAGGTTCACCTCGATAGCACAAGCACGACCATGTTCATAGCAGCACTGTTTACAATAGCAAAGTCATGGAATCAGCCCAAATGTCCAACAGTTGACGAGTGGATAAGGAAAAGTGGTACATCTATACAATGGAGTACTACTCAGCCATCAAAAATGATGAATTACTGGAATTTGCCGGGAAATGGATGTCATTAGAAACAATTATATTAAGTGAAGTATCCCAGACCCAGAAAATTAAGCGCTGTATGTACTCCGTAATAGGTGGCTCCTAGTACCAAACCCACCCAGCCCACCTAGAGACAGTAATTCCAATGATTATGAACAGGAGGGATGGGGTAGGAGGGCCACACCAGAAAGAAGGAGAGAAGGGACCATGTTACAGCAGGGAAAATAGGCCTCCACCAAGGATCCAAATAAGTAATGAGACATCTGATTAAGTTCACAGACTTTTGTTTCTGATCATTTACTACTGAGGGGGTGTGATCTCACCAGAAGAGGAGGGCATATAGTCTGGCAGATAAAAAGTAACAATTTTGCAAATGGGTGATAGACCCCCTCCCTCACTGTGGTTTCCCACTTTTATTACATCTACCTTTGAATGTGCTTTTATCACAAGACTGTAACAGCTTTTTGTCTCTGGCCAGGGAGTAACATACAATGCCCACCAGGATGGAGTGAAGGGCATTGCAGGAGCAGCAAAACTGCAAAAGAAAATCAACAAACCACAATCCAGAACTTCAGAGACTCTATATCAACCACCTAGAACTAGGCCAGCTTAGTCTCTCCCCATCTTGAAGCTCAGGGACATTTGCGGAAGAGGGGGCAGTAAGAGTGTAAGAGCATAAGGATGGAAGGAGCAATGATATGTAAGATACTCTATACTCGTTAGGGCTGAAGCAATCATAATTGGACTTTGCATGCCCTGCGCATTGTCCAACACACTGTTGACCTCACAAAGTCTAGCATCTGCTAAAGGCACCAAGATCCTTGGAGGCAAAGGATTGGCAGCCACAGCAGTGTTCCTATAACTAAGGGGAACACGGGAAAGGGTTCGGGAAAGGCCACTGGGTCCTTGTACGTCATCGGAGAGGAGGGCCCAGAGGAAAATCAGTCATGCACAAGAAAGGACTCTCTGGGAATTGGGGTGGGAGGCACTGGAGGATGGGGAGGGAGAGGGGTGGGGAGGGGGAGCAGGAGGTACGGGGGGAGGAGGAGGGAGGGAGGGAACTGGTGTACCTAATAAGTTTGTATGAGCTGAAATAAAAAAAAAAAGAAATCCCAATTTTTGCCTCAGGGAACCAGGTGCATGGTTGTGCCATTTGTGGAAGAGAACAAAGAGATTTGTTGAGAAAACAGAGCCAAGTTGGAAAAAGAATAGAGGCAAATTTGGTGGAAACATCTGCTTGGAATGAGAGCTATTTCTATTGATGCTTGCAGCATAAGATCTTCCTTAGAACATTCTCTAATGAGAAGAGGGGTATTATCCTCTTGGGTCTGTCACCTATGGTTGCTTAGGTCTTATCCCGCAAAAGGACACCTGACCCAGGAATAGCAAGTGAAGCATCTCAGGCTTTGCTTCTAAGAGCTCCTAGCCCGAGCTGCATCTGCTGGGAGAGAGGGGCACTTCCGCCAGATTTCCTCAATGGCTTTTCCAGACCTGCTCTCTATACTTCATCATCCTCTGACATCTGACCTACATGCACTATGTCCCTAAGGCTCTAGCTTCTGGCTGGGAGCCAAGATTGGGGACATTGGCAGAGGATTGAAGGAAATATGTTTATTTCCCTTGGCTCCCTTCCTCAGGGTTGGACATTGACTGACATTTTCTTGAAAGTCACAGCTCCCATAGCTATAGCTCCTGTTGGGATCTAAGAACAAAGTTGTCTCCTTTTGTCCTTTGAATGGGTAGGAGGGGTGACACTGCCCTCCCCCTTACCAGCCCTATGATATTGCACCATGCCTCATGGGTTTTCTTAAATGTGGTCTACACCTTTATAAATGGTGTCTTCTTCACTTCATGTCCCATTTCTTATGAAGCCCAGAACTGATGTTAAACATGATTCTAACCAACAGAAAGACACATCTTCATCTACTTCACTCTAACTATGGGTCCATGGACCCATAGTGTTGGACTACTGCATCATGTAGTAACCCTTCACTCCTGGACGAAACAGCCCCATTTCACAGAAAGGTGCTCTAAGCAGTATGCGCTCTTCTCTCTTCCGGAAATGGCACCCCAGGCTTCTTTTTCCTTGTGTATGTATTCCCACTAGCAGGCTCTGGCTCCCCCTGCATATTCTTTAGCTAACGGGACCTATTCTCTCATAGGGTTAAAAAACTCAAATGTCCATTCCCTACGTCATTCCCCTAATGCCTCCCTGGCTGTACTGCATACAAGCTGAAAGATAAAGCACCCCATTGCTGTTCCATCCCCTTGTGTTGGGACAGCCACTCTGCTCCTGCAATAAATCTCTTGCTTGAATGTGACCTGTAGTCTTTGCTCATGCCGGACATCGGAGGGGGGTCTCTGAACAAGCCCCCTTCACATAGTGCCTCAATTATCATGGGGACTCCTGTTTTCTGATTCCTATAAAGGTTCTGTTAGTAAGTGGTGCTACAGGGGTTGGGTGTCTTATGCCCTTTAGAGCTCAGGCAACCTTGCTCCATCCAGAAAATTCAGACTGACTGGCTATGCAGTCCAACCAAAAGACTGGACTAGAAAGGAAGAGGGAAGAAAGCATGTGAAAGAAGAAAAGGTCAGGGTCAGTAGGCCTTGCAGAAAAACTCCATGTTATTATCAATATCGACATCCATCCACAGAGCCTTTCTTGGGAATTAAGAGTTGATACTTGGGGATGACTGAGTTAGATAGAATGACAGGAGGACTTCAGCCCTGACTCTACCAGAATGGAATTCTCTAAGTCTTTCCCTTTCCTACCTAAATATCCACATTCTCCAGCCCTGCCTCAGTTACATAAAAGTCCTGATTTTCATTAACTCAGGATTTAAGTGCAATAGGATCTTCCTTAAAATCCTAAATTAATAAAATACTGAGAATGCCACTGGTCTCTGAACCTCTGTGCTCATAAGTAGAAAAATAATTATTGTCAAAATGTTTATCTGCATATTCAGACTGTTCAGTTAGTCATTTGTTTAGTCAGTCAACAGGCAGCTGTCAAATGCTCTCTATGACTTAATCACTATTACCTGCTCACTGCAACTGCAGGTGGAGGAGAGGTGAAGTGTAGCCTATAGCCGACCAGTCCCCTGACTAAGCAACTGTGGACAGTCATGCTCTCTCGAGTCACATTCATGTGTGCTGTATAAACTAGTGCCAACAGCTTCTCAAGTATGGAAAGGACCATGCTTCTGGATGTGTGTTCCAGCTGCAGGGAGGCAAGGTTTAGACCCTGGCAAAGCAAAGGTCTGAGGAGACGGGGCACTTCTGAGCGTTCCACACTCATGAGGAGCTCCCTGGCCTCCCAGTACTTGTGAGGTTGCATTCTTCCTCAGGCTCTTTCAGGCTTTCACTGCTTGGAACTGTGCCTACCTGGAGTCGCTGAGCTGCAGGGCAATGTTAATAGAGGCCCTGGTGTCTTGACTTCATTGCTTGAATATTTAAGACTTTTGGGATAGAAAGGTACCTTACTTCTAAGTGGCAAACATGAAATGAAGCTAAATAAAAAAAGAAAAAAAAAAAAAAAAAAAGAAACTCGTCACGGGTCCCCCCACCCCTGGATAACAGTATTCAAGCTGTTACTGAACTATCACCTCCACGGGACTGAGGGCAGTTGGGGTCCTGGTGAAGTGTGTCCCGAGAGGCTGGAATGAGCAAACAGCCCTGTTTTGCCCTCAGGGGCCTTTGGGCCTTCACGTTGCTCATGGTTTTTCATACTTAGCTTTTGGTACTTGTGCTAAGATGGTGGAATTCCCCACAAGCTTCTCCCTTCACCCTACCATGATTAAATGAGGTGGGTCTGCTTGGTATCTGGGGTCTGAGCTGCACCTAACTGTGTGTCATAATTAGATATAGGTGTCAACTTGACGATTGAGGGTTTGAGCTCTGGTCACATTTGTAGAGACTTTGTAGTTGAGTTAAGCCTAGAGCAAACCTGCAGGAGATTATTTAGTGGATGGGGAAGGCCCAGCTATGGTGGATGGGACTAGTTCCCAGATAGGTGAATAAAATGGAAGGAACTGTTTGAGAAAGGGGCATTCTTCTGTATTGGCTAGACAATGCTGGTCAGGCAAGTAAGGATTGTCCCTCTCTCAGCCATTATGTGGATATGATGTGGTCGGTTCCCTCAGCCTCTTGGTGATATGATAGTGCATGTTCTTCTGCTAACTGGACTAAGAACTGTAACCAGGAGTCATAAGAGAATAAACCCCTTGTTCCCTTGAGCGGTTTTGTCATGATTTATCAACAACCATGTAGGTGAACTGTGACACTGTGTCTTCCTCCTCTATACCATAGGGTCTAGATTGAGAGTGTTATGATTTATTAAATGGGCTCTCATGGATCCATATTTCAGCATGATGGAGACTCCTAGGAACAGAAAGGGGTACCAGGTTCAGCTGCAATGATCTAAGATCCAGTGCAAGGGGTGAGCCTGATGGAACGTGAAGTGTGGACTAGGATATCTCCAGCCTAGTCCCTAGGGATGTGTGCTTGAATCCAAAAGTGAAGTTGTTAGAACATACAAGCAAGTATAGGCTAAAGCACGCCACCAGAATAGTCCTGGGTTATAGAAGCAACCAGCAAAAACAACCCCAGAAGCCAGGCCAGCATTGACACTGGGCAGGTGCAGCTTTGGCATGGCCAGAGGTGGCACAAGCAGAAAGGCAGTGCCTTCATAAGACCACCGTGGTGTCCACAGTCATAGAGACCCTGACCTTGTAAGCAGAGGCAGGGATGAGAGAAGGCAGTCACACACCATGTAGACACAACAACAGCAAAGACCAATGCTCAGCATGACCGCTAGAGAATCCCAGACTTCCAGGGAGAAGCTGATATGCAAATCTGTGTGGCTGAAGCCGCCAGTGGGACTTTGGATAAATCCAGAGAACACTGGTTTGGTTTCTCACAAAGATCCTGCCCGACTGCAGACAGCTGTGTTTGGGGGGAACACAGGCTTTACACAGGCCTTAAATCCAACTTAGTTCCAAAAGAATTTACAGGAGCTTTACATGTAAACCTCAGATATACAGAGTCAACTGATGGTAGAAGAGGAGGAAGAAGAGAGGAGAAAGAGAAGAAGGAGGAGGAAGGAGGAAGTAAAGAACCTAAGGTACAAAGATCAGAAGGAAGGGCGGAGGAAAGGTACTGTCCCAGAAAACTGAGTTAAGCAAGCACCTGTGCTTGCCTGGAAACCTTTGTCTCTTCAGAGCTTAACTCCCAAGAATACAAACTCCCCAGTCAAGACCTGGACAAAAATAAAATCCATTTCATTTTCTAGGGTATTACTGCACAGGATTTTGTGATTAGAAAGCCAGCGAAGTCATTGATTTTTATTTATTTTATTGGAAAACTATGATTATTACTTCTCTGGCAGTGCCAGCAGCAACTCTGAAGAGCGGGCAGCTAGGTGCCAGGCAGAGGATCAGGCGAGCCGCTGAAGATGGAAATGCAGATGTTCATGACTTCACTGTTTCCCCTTCACAATGAGGGGAGATGGACGGCAGGTACCATGACCTCCAGTATACGAGGAGGACACTGAGGCAGGAATGACTATGACATAGCCAATGTCACACTAGCAGTCCGAGGACAATGCAGGTCTCTGATTCTAAATCATCTGCCACGTAGGCTACAGCCACACCCTGGGTCTGGAGTGCTAGTTCACCCTGACTCCTTTTATAGGCACCAGAAGATTGGAGCTTTTCTAAGATTGGGAACCTTACCTCCCGCACCATCTGTCTCAGTGTGAAGGCTAAATGGATCGATCAATTCAATTTCTCTAAGTCAATGAACATTGTGTATCAGAAAGCTCAATATGAATGAAAAATAACAAAACAAGGTCCCTAAACAAGGAACATATAGCATTATGGTAAACTGAGGCAGGTATCAGAGAAACAGCAGTTTTTGCTTAGTCCCTCTCATCAGTTTTGTAGTGCAAGAGTAAAATCATTCCTTCAGATGGTACAAAGAAAAGGACTGGTATTAGTGGGGTCTCCCTGATAACTGTACCCACTAGAGTTCCACAATGGACCAAGAACATGGCCCAGGCCAATCTGGGAGAACCAGATTTCCCAACTTTCCCATCCCCCTCTCAACCCGTACAAAGCAGCCTCTACTAGGTATGGAATGTCCTGGAGAGACACCAACCGATTAAATTCAAATTTCAAAAAATCCAAACTCCTGTAATTAATCATCTCCAATAATGTCTAAGATCTCCCAGAGGGTTCCAAAGAGTTTAAACTAGGATCATTTCAAAGGCAACAGAACAGATAACAACAGAAGGGGGGACATCACAGACAGAGCATTCTGGGAAGGGAGCCCAGATCTCCAAGGGCAGCAAAGTCCATGCCTCCCCAGATGCAAACATGCCTGTAGGTGTGTTAACAAAGGCAGCATCCAGAAAGTCCAAGTTGTGTTGCAAGACCCTTGCAGATATTCACTTGTTTCTCACAACAACACTAGGACATAGCATTGATGTCATAGCGGCAGTGACATTTCCAGTTAGCTGATGGAGATACACAGGCTGACAAGGTCACATACCTGGTGCCAGGCTCAGCTGCCTGGCTAGGAGCCCACTTTTTCCCATCATTCCTCTACAAACAGAAGGTCATTTACCAAACATTCACTCCATGTCATGACCTGCTAATACTTTAGGAGTGTTTTAAATAGACTAACTCATTCAGTTCATGTAGTTCAGGGAGGGGTGCATCTAGACATGGAAGGACTTTGTGGATCACTATAATACAGAAACTGAAGTCCAATTGGGGTGTAGAGATAACCCTCTTATTAATAGTTGTATGACCTTAGGTAAGTCCTTGAATCTCAGTGACTAGTTTCTCATCTGTAGAACGGCATCGTCACTCTTTCTGCGTCATAGGTTCATGGTGAAGGTTTCTCCGTCTGCAAAGTGCATGAAGTGTCTTACACTGTCAACACTAAGGCTATTTTTTTATTATTTTATTTTTCTAGTTTTACAAGCATATTGAGTACTCATCCCTGGTTCCCTCCATCCCCCCTCCCTCCCATCCCCTTCCTTCCCTTCATCAATCCATCCCACTCCCTCCCACTCTCCTGCCTGTCTGTTTCTATGGACCCCAGGGTTCCCTCCAGCTTGTGTGATTCAAGCCTCTTGTGGCATACAAAGTTGTCTCCCTTTGGGCCACCCCACTGAGAGGGGCATTCTCCTTCACTCATCCAACTTTAATCCCTAAGGTTTCTATTGTATGTTCTCATCTCTCTTGAGTTCTTCAATAGTCTGTGGGGGCACGTTGGTGAATCAGTCATTATGCGGGTCTAATAAGGACAAGTCTCATTGCAGTGAGTTCCTGGATGCAGCAGTCCTGCCTTGAATGGAATGTCTTGTGAACCTTTCCAATGGTGAACCTTTCCATCTTTAGGTTCTTACAATCTCACTGTCCCCCCTCTTCTGCCAGGTTCCCAAAACCTTACGATCATTGGGACTATATTTTTAATGTTAAGGGGAGCTTTCAAAGGGTGTGGAGATGTCTTGGTGAAGCTCTGCACCTGGGAGCCTCTGTAAGATCCCATGCCAATTTTCATCTCCCTACTAGATCCAGTTCTGGTGGCTTGTGGGAAGCTGACATTTGGCTCATCAGTTCTCATAAAGATACTGGCTGATCATTGCTATTTTAAGGTTGAGAGATGACTTGCTCTAAGTCAAAAAAGATGTAGAAAAAGAGAAGCAATAGCTGGTTGTGGTGGAGCACAAAGGTAACATTTGCAGAGGCAGAAAGATCAGAAAAGAGAAGTAGTAACTAGCCTTAAGGATACCAGGAAAAAAAAGAAAAGAAAAACACAACTTTGTCCACATTGGCTCAGCAATGCTCACCCTCCATAAGAAGCTCAGAACTTGTGTCTTGGCCCAGCTCTCCAGCTTTCACTATGTCTTCCTTCTCTTCTATGAATACATTTCCCTAATGGTTACCTTAACTTTATCCATCTTTCCAATCTATGAATATGTAGCTCTCTATACAGGACTTCCTTGATTGTCCTTTGCCATATTTTGTATTTTTCAAAGTTTGTGCATTGTATATCTTTTAATAAATTTGCTCTTAAGGATATTTACTTTATACTTTTGTAAATGGAATTTAAACATCTCTATTTCCACCTCCTAAATGCTGGAATTATAGGCATGTGCCACCACTCCTAGCTGGATTATATATTTGAATGATTAGTATAGATGCTAAAATATATATTTAATTTTTCACCATCCCTATTTGTGCTGGTTAGATGTAGGTGTCAACCTGACAATTGATGACTGAGCTCTGGGCACTATATGAAGAATTAATAGTTAAGACAAGCCCTGAGCAAGTCTGTGGCAGATTATCTAATGATAGGGAAGACCCAGACAATGCTGTGTGGGACTATTCCCTGAGAAGGTAGATAAAATGGAGAGAGATGGTTCAGTGGTTTGGCATATTTCATGTTGGCATGCAGGCATACTGGCAAGTGAAAAAGTCTGCCCCACTCTCAGCAATTCCTGTGGCTATATTGTAGTCAAATTCCCTTTCCAAGCTGGACTCTAAGCTGTAACCAGAATTACAAGCAAGTGTAAAATCCCATTCTCTTAAACTGTTTGGCCTTGTATTTATCAGCAACATGAAGAGAAACTGGAATACTATTGTGCAAGAATATTGAATCACTTTGTGCAATACACAGACAAATATTGAAGACATATAAGGCTATTTCCCATCCTTTCTCCTTGTGTCATAGTAATGATGTGCATTACACCTGTCCACTCTAAACTCTACAGCATTTTGCTTTAGTTCTTTGTGCAGTAAAAGAGTTAAGAGGAAGAGTGTCAAATAACCCTTTGTGTTTGTCCAGATGACTGAGATGGCTGCTAATACTCTGACATCCACCAGCAGCCTCAAGCTTTCTTTTAGCATTTCATGAAATGTACATGTACTTGCAAGAATTCTGTCAGTGGTCTTTTATTTGAAATTTTTTTTTTATTGAACCTGCAAGTTCAAGAGGATGTTTTCAGCAGATATAGTATCCTGGGTTTACAGGATTGATTGAACATGTGTGTGCCTATGCATGCATAACTGCAGGTACATATGACCTTATTGTTTTCTTTCATTCGATAAAGATGTCATTTCCTATGCTGGCTTCCATAATGTCTCATGAATACCAATCTTGAAATACTCTCAGCTGCCTACTTTATTCTGAAAATAAAGAGCTTCATGTGTATTATTCTTCTTTTAAAGAAAAGCCAGTTAACGTCAAGTTTCTTTTGGTAAAGAGTTGATAGAGATACAAGAGTAATTCTTTTCACTTTCCTCTTGTAAATAAAAGAATAAAAGATTTTTTTAAAAAACAAAAGGTTTCTATGAACCCCCCAAATCCTGGGTTACTGATCCTGGGTTACTGATCAATGCCCCCCATGAGGGGGCTCGAACATCCTTTCTGACCTCGGATGAATAGAAACACTCTTTGAAACTAAGAGGGAAACTTTCTCTGATAGCAAGTTTTTAATCCCAGGTGTGTGGAATTATGTCCAGATGACCTGGGTCTACAATTAAGCCTTTAATTATCAAGAACGGAACTGCAAGGGGCTAAGTAGGGGCTAAGTACTCTTTCTGGAAGCACCATGATTCTGCCTAGATGAAAAGGGAAAGAAGTAGCATACTCACAGGTCTAAATGTCCTGGGGAAACAAGAGGAGAGTAACTGTGGAGAAAACAAAGCAAAACAAAAATAAAATGAAGGAAACAAAGCCAATTGTGGTTAAGCTATTTGAAACTACTCCCCTTTGCCCACCCCCCAACCCCAAGCAAAAACAGATGCAGAGTTCAGGGTTCAACTGCATAGTCTTTTGTCTTCTCTAATAGGCTTTTGAATAGAATGTGTTCTATTTCAGCATGTGCTTTAGGCCGACTACCTGAGAGAAAAGTGCACTCCCTTGGAAGAAAGGCACACTCTGTGGTTCCTGTGCAGTGCACCTTACCCACTCTCAGGACACAGTGCAAATGTTAGGTTCTAGGACCAAGTGAGCACTACTCCCAGTCCTGGTCATGCCACTCGACAGCTGTGGGACTTTGGTAATGTGTCTTACCATGTTCTGATCTTTGTAAAAGGAAGTAAAGGGGCTGGAGAGGTGGCTCAGGGGTTTTAAGCCTCTGCCTTGCAGGTGGAAGGTCCTGAGCTCGGATCCTAGATCCCACGTATAGAAGCCAGGCGGAAGCGGGGCGGCCTGCGTTTCTGGTCCTGGTAGGGCGGAGCCTGTGAATCCCGGGGCAGAAGGAGGTGGAGGCGTCCATGGTGGTTCCCGAATTCGCCCGTGGTTCTACACACACACACACACACACACACACACACACACACACACACATACATACACACATGCGCACACACATACATGCACAATTGAATAAATAATAAAAAAATTTTAAAAAAACTTTAAAAAAAGGAAGTAAAAAAAAAGCAAAAATCAATATTTAGCATCTCGCTCAGTGAGTTTCTGTGGCAAGAACTTCGGCGCTTGCCAGCTCCAGCTTTCCTCTCCCTCTGGAAATATGCTGGTATATACATTTACAACTCACCTGTGAATCTGCACATATCCGTGAAACTGAGTTCTGTCCAATTATGTGAGAGTGCACACAATACTTGGCCATCATCTTGCCATGTAAATCTCCCTGCTGCTCCTCTTCACAGTCTCTGGCTCACACCCTTTGTTCCCTAAACGATGCCAGGATGTCATCCAACCAAAAGCATCCACACTGAACTTTTCCCTGGTTAAGAAACAAACCTGTGTCATATTCTGTGATTTAGGATTTTCTTATTATAGCAGTTAGGCATGCTGATGAATGCCGCTTTCTAAGAATTCAATTGGAATGGTAATACCTTTTAGTTGTATTGTAGTAAGGGTTAATTGAAGTGAAGTAGGTCACATCCCTGTGTATTTTACATCCACAGATTCGACTGTTGTCTCCTTCCTTTCTTGCAAAAAGAAATTCAAAACCTGAGAGTCTTAAGTTTTTAAGCAAATTACATCCTCCACTGTTCTCTGACTAGTCTGATCCTTCTAGATGACTATGTTACAATGTCAATATTTGTAATAGATCCAGAACTTTCTGCGATTGTTCCACATTCTTTGACTAACCTGTTTTTCTCCTCTGATTTCTTAATTATTAAAAAATCCTTCCTAATTGATAGATGAAACACAAACATTAAGTTCCATGAGCATCAAGCCCAATCCATATTCTGAATATCTCTGTTTCTACAGGCTAAAACCTGGCAAATCCATCTCACCTTTGGGGTGGATGAGAGCATGCCACCTGGCTAATGCCTTGGGCAATTTTTTAAGTACCAGACATTTACCAAGATCACCACTAGGAAAAAGAAGACCTTATAATTCCTTTGTTCCCTAAACCTGTGACCACTTCAAGCTTTCTGTTATTAAGCAAGTGGTTTTAACCCTAAATATACCATCTTGCTCCATTGATAGCAAAAGTCAGGGGGGCAAGCTGCAAAACTAGAAAATGTTTTCTAGTTTGTTAATAAAACATGAATGTTTGGAAAAGCTACCTTCTCCCATGTAAGTCCTTGTTTTTGATAACACATGTTTTCCTAGGTTCTGTGAAGATGAATATGATACAAGGCTATAAGAAAGTCAGAAACCTGTTTGCATTATTCTACATGTAAGAAGATAAGAATTCAAAAAGTATCAAAAATTTGGAAAAGATAAGGAGACAGCTTTGATATTAAGTAAAAGGATATATGCCAAAAAAAATCGCAGAGAAAAACCACTTATGAAAGCAGGAAAGCACAAGGAAGTTGGATAGAGCTTCCTGTAAGACTGTGGGACAGACTCCCTTGTCCACCTCCTCCAACCCTGAAAGAATGTGAGACATGAAGATCTATGATTGCTATAGCTATATCACAGCAAAACACTAGAGACCAGACAATGCTATAGCCAAGCGGACAGCTTCAAGTCTGGGATCCAAGGAGAATGCAGGGCTCATGAGAACCCTGGCTTCTGCTGGAAAGTTCTGCCAGATGAACATGGCAGGATCCACTGTCTTCCTAAGCTAAGAGGGTCCTTGCAGAGTAAAGTCTATGATCAGCCAAACATGTCCTAACTTTTAGCTTTTGTGGTCCAAACTAGAAAGTTGATGTTCTGAGGGCATGGTTTAAACCTCTCCTTGGAAAACCAAATTCTTTTCCCTTTATCCACTGTTTCTTTCTGACCTGGGGTAAAGTTATCTAACTATCCAGAAAAGGTTACTTGGTTAAGAACTTGGGATAGAGAATTTCAGTTATAGATATGTCTTCTCCCCCTACCATTATCACTATTGGAAATGAGATATTTTTTCTTTTTTCTTTTCATTTTTACACTCACCACTTTTTTCCAACATACATTTTGTTGCAACTGTTAGACCAAGGAGGGGCCTCTTGGTATGTGACATTCTATCATGATTTAGAAGCTTAAAAGATTCCCTAAGAACTAATAGATAACTACTTAAAAATTGAAATGAGGGCACTGGGGAGATGACTTAGTTGTTAAAGTGCTCACCAAGTAAGCATGAAGACCTGAGTTCAAATCTCAAACACCTGTGACATAAAATATTAGCTATTGTGGTGAAGCCTAGAAGCAGCACATTTCTGTAATCCCAGCACTGAGAAGGTGAGGCAGAAGGCTCTGTGGAGCTCATCAGCGAGCTAGCCTGGCCCAATCGATGAGCTCCAGACTCAGTGAGACTCCCTGTCTCTAAAACCTAGGCGGGCAGCAGTTCAGAAAGATTCCTGACCTTAACCTCTGAATGTCACATGCATGTGTACACATGCACATGCCTATACAATTTAATGATACAAATTTAAAACCAGAGAAGAAAATTGCATACTCATAATTATTATTTTTAGTGGCACTGTCCTAGCTCCAAGGATTGAGAATAGACCTCCACTTCCTCTTACTAAATGCTCTTCAGCTGTTACCCTAAATGATGTGCCTAATCTTTACAATTGCAGAGTAAAGTCTATGGTCAGCCAAACATGTCTTAACTTTTAACTTTTGTGGTCCAACCTAGAAAGTTTTAGCTCATTTCATGTTTTACTGTTCATAATTTTAAAAAATTCCCATTAGTGATTTCTTTTATATTGTATTGATTTACTCTCTATAATAATTGCATATGGTATAGAATTTACCCAAGAAGGACTTGCAATGAAAAGTAAATCTCTCCCAGCCCTACCTCCTAGCAACTGGGTTTTTCTTCCCAAAATAAAAGTCATATATATATATATATATGTGTGTGTGTGTGTATATGTATGTATGTATACATGTGTATGTATGTATGTATATATGTGTATATACATATATATGTGTATATAGTATGCAATATAAACAATTATTAAATTGATTTTTTGAATAAACAATTACTGAACATTAAGAATATTATTTCCTGTTACCAATTAAAATAATGCAAGGTGGGACTAAGGATCTCTTTTGACTATATCTTTAGTTCTGATCTATTTCCAAGAGTATTGGGTAATTGACTTAGAATAAATTCTTTCAAAATGTTTCTTTGCACTTACTGCAAATGCATGCACTTACAGAAAATGTGTAGCCTTATTTTTATAGTAAAAGATAAATTGCAAGAATCATTCACAACTCATTTTGAGTTAGATCTTTCAAAGTGTCTCAACTCTGATAGTACATCTCTCTTCTCCACTGTTCCTGGCACCTCTAAGAGCCAAGGCAAGCCTTCCTTCCCTGCAGACCCCAGGTTCCTGCTTCACTTTTGTTCCACTCATAAATTCCCATTTCTTTTCTGCTGAAGCTCTGGGACCGTAAATGAGGAAGACAGAGTCTGTGTTCAGGGATGTCATCATGTGCGGAAACTAAATCACTAACAAGATGACTGTCCCCTCACCAAGTCATTAGCTGGAGAATTCAAACCCAGGAAAATGGATCATGTGGAGCTACCTTTTACCTTAAACTAAAAAGACAGCCCACCTTGCTACTGTAATGGGAATACACTGTCTAGAGAGAAAAGGCAAATACTGGACATCTAAGTGACTAGAAGTCAGCTACATGACAGTAACAGTCATGTCATTTTGATTGTGTGCCTCACACTAATGAGCTCAGTGTTTGGGAAGGAAGACACTGCTTCTGAGAAGAGGTCAAAGATTTGAATGGCCAAAAGACAGCTTAGTGTTGTGCACAGATACCTAAAGACTTCAAGAGCAAGGTTCTCAACATTAAAAAGCTATCTACTGTATTTCCTTAGGTACCTGAACTGGCTGTTTTTTTAAAGGGATGTCATCATGAACATTTGATTAAAACACTGGATCCTATTCTGACCTCTGGAATGACATCAAATAAATTTAATCCCTGTCACATATAAACAGAGTCAGTTGTTTGCACACACACACACACACACACACACACACACACACACTCTATTAAATCTGATGAAAGCCTATACCTATCATGAACATGACCAGAAAATAAGGTAAGAAATTTACCTAAAAATTACTGTGCCTCTAAATTTAAAGACATCAGTATTCAACTTCTTAACAATGCTGTTGTTATTGCTTAATATAAAGCTGTCTGAAGTGTCATTTCTTAAAAAATTAAATCACATTTTCTTTTGTTAGATTTTGTCTGGAAATTAATATCCAGGCCCTCGTGTTATGTAACATTGCTTGCCCAAACAACAATCTAAGTAAATGGCTAGCCTTGACCTAGCTTTCTTCCCTAGGACATTCGGTTCTATCATTGCTTATGCTACAGAAACCCCATCAGATTTTCTTTAGGTGAAGTAGAGTTCTACAATATGTACTCATAGTCCTTCTATAGTATAACCATCTATACAGCTACAAAGTTTGAAGGTTTGTCTGGGCCAGACCTAAAATAGACTGGTACCAATCTGTATTTAGCATATAAACTGAAGTACATGTTTTCCTCAGTAAGTCTAAATATTGGGTTCTACTGGTGATCCTACAGGAGAAATAATTTCAGGCAGTAGAATTGTTAGTGTCAAGGGGTCAGACGGAGGTAGGAGCCACCAAAGGAAGGGCTCCTTGGTCTTCCACCTGAACCCCCATGAAAGCAGATATTCAGAGGGAACTCCAGGACCCATAGAGCCAAAGAACAGGAGGATAGGAGGGAGTAGATCCATGAAGGGAGGGGAAGGAGGATAGGAATATAACAGTAAAATAAAATAAATAAATATTCTATTTTTTATTCTTATTCTATATTTTTATTTAAATATTCTATATTTTATTCTTTTGATAAATACTTATTTCTCCTCAAGACATAGAAATCTTCAATCAAGATTTTGAATTAAAATGGTGCTTTACCAAGATCCTTGGAGGCAAGGGATTGACAGCCAAAATAGTGTTCCTATGCTTAAAGGGAACACAGGAAAGGGTTCAGGGAAATGCCACTGGGTCCTTGTATGTCATCGGAGAGGAGGACCCAGAGGACAGTCAGGCATGCACAAGAAAGGAGTCTCCGGAGATTGGGGGAGGGGAGGCACTGGGGGGTGGGGAGGGAGGGGTGAGGGGAGGGCGAGCAGAGGGGTGGGGGGAGGAGGAGGGAGGGAGGGAACCGGCGTACCTATTAAGTTTGTATGAGCGGAGATAATAAAAAATGTTTAAAAAATAAAATAAAATGGTGCTTTATAAAAGATTGTCATCTGGCTAGCATCAGGGTGTTAAAAGATTCATTTAAGATCATATATTGGCTTTTGTCCCAAATCATTTTCACTTGATTGTGTGAATTGGGCGAATTGTCCATTAATTTTGAGCTGTTTTCTTTTGGCCAATGTTGTGTGTCTGTTAGCTACAAACAATTCTGATAGCTTGCTGGGCTGAATGTCTAACTTGAGAAGTGATTATAGACAGCTTGAGTGGGGCTCATCAAAACACTTCCAGGGAAGGGCTGGACATGAATATTCCTTCTGTCTTTTGTGTCTTAGAGTTAACTCTTGTTCTCTTCCCCATCCTTTGTAGCCTCTCCCTCTCTTCCCCACATTTAATGTTATATTACTTATTTTCATTTCAATTACTTCCAGTTCATCAGATTTGTGGTCAGGGTAATGGAGTTTTTGAAAATTAGCTCACATTCTTTCTGAAAAAAAAAAAATCACAGGGACTTCAGATAGAGGCATGGGCTGAACCAGGAGGCCGATCTGGTTTGTGTCTGTTCTTCAAGGCTGTTGAAAAGTTTGGTCTTGGACTTTAGTTCTGTCTCCCAATACTTGATTGGAATTTAGAAGACATATTCAGGAAGGTCTTCTGAAGAAGGCAGTGCCCAGGAAGAAGGTGTGTCTTTTCTCTCCTCATCTCTGTGTCATCCTCTGGAGCTCTGTATTGCCTCGCCATGTAGCCTCATTCAGTAGCTATGCGATGAAACACTGCTGTGTTGCTGTACTACCACCACCACTACTCCCGCCAGTGTCTTCTTTGAGGAAGAAAATTATGAATTGACTTCATAGCTACAGCTGGGTCTAAATGTGCATTCTATTATTCAATGTAAAATAATGTTACTTTTCCTATTTTCTGAAGCTGACCAAGAACACTGAAGACTTTTAGTGAGCTGGTCAACTTGTAAGCCAAAAGAATGAATTAGCCCACTTTGTGCTAGCAGACCGTGGTGGTGGGTGATTAAGTCCTTGCCCATTCAAGATTCTGGCTCTTTTCTAGTGCGAAGTCTACTTCAGGCCAACTTAATTCTGTTTGGGTATTATCTCCCCACCTCCTTTTTCCCAATGACATGTGAACAGAAGGAGAATGAACTATAGTGAGGAGCTTCTCATTCTCTATTGGTCCTTCCCTACATGCTCTGCTGTCATTGCTGAGATGGAGTTCATCTCTCCCGACACATAAGCATCAGCCCTGTCTTTCTTGTTCCCTCTTTAGAAATGGCAGCACTTGGTCCAATGATTGGTTTGCTGTTTTTATAAAAGCAATAAACAATCACTGTTACCCCCATCAGTGTGTGTGTGTGTGTGTGTGTGTGTGTGTGTGTGTGTGTGTGTGTATGTGTGTGTACTTAACAAAAGTTTAAGTATACAATATAGTACTGCAGTACTGTTAACTATGGGCAGACATAATGTTGTACATAACATCCTACATAACTGAAATTTTATACCTGCTGAATGTCAGCTCCCTATTTTCTCCTCCCCCATCTTATGGAAGCTACTGCTCTACTCTGTATTTCATGTCTAACTATTTTATACACCTCATAGGAATGACATCAAGCAGAATTTGGTCTATGTGACTAATTTCTTTCATCTAGCATAATGTCCTCAAGATTGGTCCATGTTATCCCAAATGGAAGGGTATCCTTTTTATGATTGAATACTATTTCATTGCATGAATATAATGTTCTTCATTCATTGAGCCATTGATGGGCAGTTAGTTAAGTTCCTTCCTCATCTTTAGTATGGTGACTAGTCCTTCAGATAGCATGATTGTGAACATCTCTCTAAGAGTCTTATTTCAACTCTTTTTTATCAAAGATTGATAGTAGCAAAAAACTTAAATTAAGTCCTTTCTTACATCACACACAAAAATAAATTCAAGATGGATTAAGACTTAAACATAAAACTTGTCACTATAAAATTCCTAGAGGAAAACTCCATGGTATTGATTTTAGTGATGATTTCATGGATATGACACCAAAAACGAGGGCAACAAAAACAAAAGTGAAAAGCAGGACTACATCACACTAGGAAGATTCTGCACAGCCAAGAACATAAGCCACAAAGTGCAAGGCAGTTTGTGGGGTAGGAGAAAATACTTGGGACATGCCAACTCTTACTGATCCCCTAACCTCAGAATTTCTCAGCACAGGACCACACGGGAACCTATGAATCTCTCCTTCAGACCCATCAATCTAGCACAGACCTCTCTCTCTGCACCTCTCTGCATCATCTCTGCATATCCACCTGGGTTGAATAGAATAGGAGTGACTTTGCTAGAGCTTCTGTAAAATAGTATTTTTTTTTTTAGTTCTGGAGGCAGGAGGTTCAAATCCTTGTGAAAACTGTATGAGTGCTTCTGAGGTGCTAGCAAGTCTTGGGATCCTTTGGCTCATGAATGAACCTGTCTCTGTCATCATATGGTGTTCAGCCTTGGGCATTTCTGTGTCTGAACTCCTCTTTAAAGATGCCAGTCAGTGCATCACAGCCCAAATCCAGAATAATTTCATTTTAATTTTTAACTACATCTGTATATTTCCAAAGGCCATATTTACATTTACAAGTGTTAGTGGTGACAACCTATCTTTTTAATGGGGAGAGAATACCGTTCAAGCCACAACAAAGAGGAAGTACTTGGAGCCCACACACCTACATGTTCTGGGACTCTCCAGCAATCAGTTGAAGCTCCTGTTGGGATTTCTGTTTGTCTTGTTCTATCCTACCTTCAGTAGATAGAGTGTGAAAGTCCTAATTTAATCTCCTCTTCCCCAAAATGTCTTGAATTTCTTGGAGTTTCTTCTTCATAGGAAAGAATTTTCCATGACTAATAGGAACTGTTTGTCTATCTTGTTCTCTTTGTATCAATGCTCGGGGCACAGTTCATCACTCAAACCTCCAAGCTTTGCTTTGCTGCATCAATATTAGAGACTGAGATATTTCCCAGTGTCCTTTGCTGGGGCTTGGCCATGGCCTTCTGTGTACCTGACCCTGAGACTGAGAGAGTTCTGATATTCTATGGAATATGCTAGTCCTGTTTACTCTGAATACTCTTCTTCCTCCCCATGAAGATCAGGACACTGTAGATGGTCTTACCAGATCTTTGAAAGGAAGACTTAAAAGTAAAGACGTTGTCAACCGACAGAGTAAGATATTTTCCTCAAGTTGTTCTTTCCAGCACTTCTAGATGAACAGTCCAACTGGTTTTTATCTTTGGTTTTTCCTGTCACATAGGTGCATTATCCCACTACAGTTCCATATGCACTTATTCATTCTATCCATTATATAATTCTTTCTCCACCTGTCTATCAATAGGTTGATTGATCAATATGTCATTTGATAGACTGATAAATCTTTCTATACCTGTGTCTATCTATCTTTTAGAAAGCAAAAGATCACATACCTATCTGGGAAGGATGCTTGGGTGATATTTTTCTCTAGGAAAGTAATGACAAAAAATCAGTGAGTCTACAAGCAGTCCCTTTTCCCCCTAGTACTTATAACTTCCCAAATGGCAATTGTTTTTAAATTGGTTTGAGAACAAAGGCTTTAGCAAAACTGTATTTATCATGGGCTGTGTCATTTTTGAGCATGCTTGCATTCTAATAGCCTCAGAAATAAATCCACTTTTTAAAGGGAAAACTATTTACCATCTGCAATGCATGTGCATCTGAAGCAGGGAAAATCTGCTGATCTCACACATTTGTGATAAAGTTGGCAGGTTCTACTGGAAGGTTTCACCAGCGGCGAGTGAAATGGAATCACGATACTTTCAAAAACCTGCTTGGTAAAGTATGAGCCCACTGCTCAGTGTCTGCTTATGACAAAATTTAAGTGTCTTGAGAGTAGTACATTCTCATTTTCCCTAGTCATAAAAAATTTGAGCATAGCAAAACATGGTATATTACAAAAAACTTTTTAAGTTTTTTGAAAGTTGTATCTTTTTCCCCCTATGGCAAAACTTCAATGTCATTGATGACGCAGACTGCCATGGTCCCAGATTATCATGGCTATAATTACCAGTTTTCCAGTTTGAAAGTGATGGTAATTATAGCCATCCAGGTACAATTAAAGCAGTTCAAATGAGACTAGGATTCATTTTCTAAGGGACCCAGTGAGCCAGAGAGATACATGCATATAAAGTGTTCAAAAAGTACAAGGCAGACAAAGAATATAAAAGGGACTGAGTAGAGACAAAAAGGGAAAAAGTTTTACATCACCTCGAGTTAACAGTTCTCACAGCAATGGGAATAGGATGGGGGAAAACGATGCTTAAAGAGGATGCACTGAAAGGTCCTGAAATTGCTAAGCAAGTCTTAAGAAACCATGGCATAAATATTGACATTATTTTGACTTGGATTGATATTTGTTTAAACACACACACACACACACACACACACACACACACACTGGTGGTGATTTGATCAGCTTGAATTATAAACAGGGGTGATCGTCATGTCATTAATGATTTCACCTGGGCACTAGCCCAGCAGGATGAAAATTCACCAGTCAGAGTAGCTTTCAGCTATGAACAGCAGTGCACCACTTTCATGGGTTTTTCCAGTCTGAAAGTGATGTGTAGTCACCGAAGGGTTATATACAGTCAAGTAGACAACCAGTGAGGAGTCTCAGGGGTTCAGATTCCTGTTCTGCATCCCTAGACAATGTCATGACCTGAATTCCTGCTGACTATAGCAAATATAAGAACAAGAGAAAAGCAATCTCTTTGCCTTTTTGCAAGTACCATAGAAAGCCAAGCATATTATAAAAATGTGAATACTCACTAGGTGCCCTCCACACACACATCATCATCATCACCACCAAATTTCCCAGCATCCTTATATTCAGGTAGAGTAATTCCACAGTTACAAGCAGAAGTGGCATGAGTCACTTCTAAGCCTGGGAGACTAAAAAAATCTGTGTCTCTTCCATATTTCTTTTGCTATTTTATCTGAAATAACTTTTGAGGCCAGTGTGTCCCAAAGGGTGTGGCCATACAATAGAGAATAGGTATTTAGTCTGGATCAAATTGTATTGGACTGAATCCTACGATGTTAAAACCCTGAGGTGTTCCTTCCATAGTATGACTTATCCTGACCAGAAATCAATCCCATTTTGATACAGCATATTAAAAACCTGAGGCATTTTCATAGTATGGTTTTTACTCAAAAGCAATGAGGACACAGATTTTTGGATTAAGATGCTCTAGACCCATGTGACACAGTAACAAAGCTGCTCTTAAGCACTGTTTTTTTTTGGGGGGGGGGAATGTGTATGTGTGTACGTCCGTATATGTGGGCATAAGAGGGCACTTGAGTGTGTGTGCCTGTGGAGGCCCAAGGGTGACATGACAATCACCCTAGGTTGTTTTATCTCCTTATTGCTTTGTTCTGGGGTTTTGCAGACTCCGCCTTTCAGGGCTGGAACTACAGGATCTGAGGATCAGAACTCAGGTCCTTTTGCTTGTGAGGCAAAGGCTTTAACCCCTGAGCCATCTACCACACAACCCAACCTTTTTTTTTTTACTAATGTGTGAATGTGGAAGATTTTGTAAATACTGTGATGGCATCTTTGGAGATATATGTTAGAAAACAGAAGAAACTGGTTGGGTATTCCTAATCTCAAAGTCCCAAATTCAAAACTGAAAACTTTTTGAGCACCAACATGATACCACAAGTGAAATATTGAATACTTTACCATTGTGTGAGATTTTTTTTCTGGAGAGACAAGAACAAATGCCTACTGACCAAGGATAGGGAACCAATGACATTAAAGTAATGATTCCACTGAAGACCAGCTTAGGAAACCAATGAAATTACAAGGGGTTACTCACAGCAGCATTGATGAACCACAGGCAAGTACCTCACCAAAAAGTCAATCCCAGAATTGATGACAACTCACAAAAAGATGCAACCCTAGAGCTTTCTACATCACATGCAAGCAACTAGACAAATCAGAGATTCTTCTTTCCCCAGAAGCTGTTTACTGCTTCTATGAACTTGGGGAAATGACTTGTGATTCTTGTAAACTTCAGGGACTACCTGAGACGTGAGAGCTGCTTACTTCCTGTATCTTATGTATCTTTTCTCCTCCTTGCTGGGGGAATGTTACAATTTGTAGGAAACTTGGTGTGATGGGTTACAGATGAAGCACAAGCAGACTGAGAATACTGTATAAAACCATCTTCAGCCCATGTGTACATATAAACAAGAGAATTTTATGTTTAGACTTAGGTTCAATCACCAAGTATGGCAGGTTAATTATCATTATCAACTTGACTAATTATGGAATAACTTAGGAGACACCCTTCTGGGTCTGTCTCTGAGGATGTTTCCAGAGAGGTTTAACCGAGGAAGAAAGATTCAGTCTGTTGTGGGTGGCATCATTAACAGAATGGGGTCTCAGACTGACTTAAAAAGGGAAGAGAAGAAAGAGATCTGGACACTAACATTCATATCCGTCTGCTTCCCAGCTGTGGATGCAATGTGATCCATAACAGACCATATCTGCTCAAACCGTGAGCCAGAATAATTCCTTCCTTTAAGTTGCCTCTCTTCAGTCATTCAGTTACACCTATAAAATAATCAACAAATACACCAAAACTCCTCATTGTATCTATTCAGATATTCCAAAATTTCAAAAAAAAATTGCAAATTCTGAAACAATGTTGTTCCCAAGCATTTTTTATAAGATATGCTCAGCACATATAATGAACTGGCTACCTTTGACTAAATAAGAAAAACATGAGCTCAAGAAGTAAATGGCAGGCAAAGATGAAAAGGAATAAGGTATGATCTGAAACCCAGATTTCAGTAAGAAAAACATGAGCTCAAGAAGTAAATGGCAGGCAAAGATGAAAAGGAATAGGTATGATCTGAAACCCAGATTTCAGTAGAATTGATAAGTCAGTTTCTTTCAGCTCACAGCTTTTTAAAAGGGTTTTAAAAGATGCTGATCCAGAGGCTGGGAAGATACTTAGTCATTAAAGTGCTTGCTATATAAACACAAGGACCTGCACTCAGATCCCTGGTATCCACTTAAAAGCCAGATTTCAGCAGTACATACTCATAAACATAGGACTGAAAGAACAGTCGGGCAGAAGCTTATTGTTCAGCCATCCTAGCTGAACTGATGGACTCCAGCTTCAGTGAAGGACTCTTGTCTCAAAAAATAAGGCAGATAACAGTTGAGTAAGATAACCAACATTGATCTCTGACCTTCAGAAGCAACCATGTGTGCACACACTCATGCACATATGAGGTGCACACACATATACAACATATACAAATACAAGTATGTGTGGGGAGAGACACATACACACAAGATATTTCTGCTTCCAATTCAAGTGTGGAAACTTTGTTGTCACACTAATAGTGGAAAAAGACTAGCTAATTTACAAAATCAAGTTTTCTTGAAGTCATCAAAAAACAGAGATCCAAAAACAAGACAACCAAGTCAACTGAATTCCACTGAATAACTTCCTCCTAGAAGAGATGGGATGCATGAGTTGTTTCACCTTGTCAGAGCAAAGCAGATGTATCAGCAAGATAAAATTAAACAGAAATTCAGGCTTGTATAACAATTAAAAGGCACCCAGCGCCTCTAGAAACAGCTGGATCTTGCACTCAGTGACAAATACTTTTCTGTGGGAATCCACCAGAAAAGCTAACTGGAAGAGACTATGGTCACAAAAGGACTAACCTTTATTCAAGGGAAATAAAATATAAAATAACAAATTCCCTAATTGGTGTTTTCAGGACACTTAGTCAAGTCCTATTAAAAAGTCTAAACTACCCAATCCATTCATTCATTCATTGATTCATAATATGCTTTTTAATGTTTATCAAAATTTGTTTTTTGACAATTTCAAACATGTATATGATGTATTCTGATTACCATTGCCCTCTCCACTCTCGTCTGTCCCTTTCTCCCCTGTCCCCTCATTTCTTTCCTACAAACCCATTTCTCACAGTCAAGTCTCTCCTTTTGGCTGGTTTGCTTTATGAGTTTAGCCATGACTATCTCTGTGACCATAGGTTTGGAAATATCCGCTGGAGCCTGGTGTGTTCACTGGTGGTTACATGATTAAAGATAATGATTGCCCCTTCCCTAGAGTCTACCAGTAACCAGGATAATCAGAAACCAGTTCAGCAAGGAGGGAACAGCCTTGGGAGCCCTGCCTAGAGCCATAGTTGATTGGCAGCAGGCCTAGATTTGCGTGGGTCCAATACAAACAACCACAGCTACAGTGAATCATGATTTCGATGGCTGTGTCATGTCCAGAAGATAGCATTTCACAGCTTTTCTCCCTATCCTCCATCTCTTGCAATTCTTTTTTCCTTCTATTCTGCCCCCCATGTTCCCTGTCTAGAGCTAAACATTCAACTGTCCCTTACTCTCAGCACCTTGAGCAAACATGAATCTCTGCATTTGCCACTGAATAGAAAAGCTTTGCTGATTGTGGCTAGCAGTTCCATTTATCTGTGGGTATAACATACATACTTAAAAGATATTTGGGGACCATATCTATTTAGCTAAGTAAGATTCCCCCATCTCCACTTCCAGAGACAAAGATCTTCTAACCTATGAGTCTTTGACTGGGTTTATAGTACCAGACATAAGCTCCCTCTCATGGAACAGCCTCAAATACAATCAAAGAGCAGCTGGTTGCCCCCATAACAGTCTGCCACTATTGCACCAGTGGACATATCCTAACCTGGCAGGTTGGTATTGCAGTTCACAGTGGGATAAGACCATTGATGCCATTTCTCCCCAAATTAACCTGCACAACACATTCTGGAACTTTCCAATTGAGTCCTAAGCTTCTATGTTTATTTTACCTGTACCAAACATCTGTATCTAATTATGCATGCCCAATTTAACATTGGCTCTGAAGGTTTTAAACTTTCAAACCTTCAAACTTGGAAAGGTCTAATTCAGGGCTTGCCACTTGAGCTACTTAAGCTCTGTTTCAGATATAAAGAAAGCATCAAAGCTTCTTAGACAAAATAGGGCATGGGATTATTCCCTAGTTGATGGAATAATGTGAAGTTTTCAGTCCTTTGTTTTTTAAACCTCTACTAAGCCTGCTTGAATTCAAGAATGCTGAGAACCAGCTTAGAATGATAGCTTTCCACAGTCAAGTTTTTCCTTCCCATATTGTAATGGTGTTTTTTTATTTAGAAACCTACTTTTATTGTTGGAGTTTTTGTTTTAGAAAAGACAGAAACAAAATAAAACAAGTAATTTCCTTATCTGAGTATAATCACTGCTAATAATTTAGTAATATATAATCTTGTACTCTTATTTCCTGTGAATTCACATATTTGAAAAGTTGGTTTCATGTATTATACAGTTGTGAAATTTCTCAAATTTTTGGTCCTCTGTACTCTCCCATTTTTTATAATATTTTGATTCTGTTGACTATTATAAAAATACCTTAAACATTGGATGGGGATCTAGTCTACCGGGCACCAACTCCTTTAAAGCACAACATTATCCAGAAAATCAAGTTGAGGAAATTATTAAGTATTTAAATTTAAATTTTGTGCTTTGAGACTTTTCAAACTCCAAATAGGAAATAGCTTTTAACAGAGTCTTATTTTGAGATCTCTAGCATTTAGTTATAAACTAGAGATTATAACTTCAAAATATAAACTACCTAAGAAAACATATACTTAGCAATCTGTATTTTTAGAACTGTTTAAAAAGTAGGTCATTATATGCTTTCCACAATGCTATACACTCTCATAATGATCTCAAAGATGTCACTGGAAAGCACTTCAGAAAAGTAAAAACAACTCAATTGGCAACAGAATGATACTTAGAAAGTCAATTGAGTAATTTTTTATGTTTTTTTTAAAACCTGACAACACAGTGAAAGCTAAGCCATGTGGATGAGAGTAGGATCTCCATTTTTCCTATAAATATTAAACCAATATCCTCTATACTCTTAGTTTCTTTCACATAAGTTTGTTCTGCTTGAAAAAATACTCCACATCCTTAGCCATCAGGGAAATGCAAATCAAAACTTCCCTGAGATTTCATCTCACCCTGGTCAGGATGGCAAAAATTTACAATACAAACAACAAATGCTGGAGAGGATGTGCAGAGAGGGGAACTCTCCTACATTGCTGGTGGGAGTGCAGGCTCATACAGCCACTCTAGCGAGCTGTCTGGAGATTCGTAAAGAAATTAAACATTGAAATGCCATATGACCCTGCTATTCCACTTTTGGGAATAACCCCCCATACAGCAGAGGTTTACCTCGATAGCACAAGCACGACCATGTTCATAGCAGCACTGTTTACAATAGCAAAGTCATGGAATCAACCCAAATGTCCAACAGTTGACAAGTGGATAAGGAAAATGTGGTACATCTGTACAATGGAGTACTACTCAGCCATCAAAAATGATGAATTAATGCAATTTGCCGGGAAATGGATGGAATTAGAAACAATTATATTGAGTGAAGTATCCCAGACACAGAAAATTAAGCACTGTATGTACTCCCTAATAGGTGGCTCCTAGTACCAAACCCACTTAGAGACACTTAAGGATAATTCTCTGTAATACCTACAGTAATTGCAAAGATTATGAACAGGAGGGATGGGGAAGGAGGCCCATACCAGAAACAAGGAGAGAGGGGAACCATGTTATAGCAGAGAAAATAGGCCACTCTCAAGGACTGCAGGGTGACATCCAATACCCATCAGGAGGAGTGAAGGGCATTGTAAGAGCAACAAAACTGCAAAAAAAAATCAACAAACCATAATCCAGAACATCAGAGACTCTATATTAACCACCTGGAACTAGGCCAGCCTAATTTCTCTCCATCCTGAAGCTCAGGGAAATTTGCGGAAGAGGGGGCGGTAAGATTGTAGGAGCAAAAGGATGGAAGGATCAATGATATGCAAAATACTCCACACAAGTTAGGGCCAAAGCAATCATAATTGGACTTTGCATGCCTTGCACAATGTCCAACACACTATTGACCCCACAATGTCTAGCATTTGCTAAAGGCACTAGGATCCTTGGAGGCAAGGGATTGACAGCCACAGTAGTGTTCTTATGCTTAATGGGAACACAGGAAAGGGTTCTGGGAAATGTTTCTGGGTCCTTGCACCTCATCGGAGAGGAGGACACAGAGGAAAGTTTGGCATGCACATTAAAGGATGCTCCAGGGATGGGAGGGGGAGGCACTGGGGGATGGGGAGGGAGGAGGGGTGGGGGGTTGGAGGAAGGGAGGGGACCGGTGTACTTGTTAAGTTTGTATGAGTGGAAATAATAAAAATAAATTTTAAAAAGTTTGTTCTGCTTGAATTAATAATGATGGAAACATTCCTAGCACATAATCAGACCCACCACCATTGGTGGATTGTGCTCAGTATTTGTTACCTTATAATATCTCTAGGCAATGGTCAGCAACCTGAAAGTCTACAAGTGAGCAAATGACCTTGATCCAGAGAGACACTTCTGCTTTGTTTATTTATAGAAGCATACAAAAAATTTCAACATTTGCATTCTGAGAGAGAACACCCTTTTAAAAAGAACACTCAGTATTTTTAACAAAAGAGATAGATCTTTCCCCCAATAAATCATAGAGAACAAAACTTGCTTGGATTTGTGTATGGATTTCTGAAAACGTATTTGAAGGTCAAATGCTTGAAAGTCAAACAGCAGGCATAATTAGAATGGTCTGCTTCCAGACAGCTCAAAATATTGTAAAGTCCACAAATATGACTAAACATGATTTTTTTTGCTTGAACAGATATTGTGAATACTATTGTTTGATTTATTTAAAACAACAAACATTAAAGACAGATAATAAAAATAGATGTTCTGGTAGAATGTCTTACCTCCACTACCAGTTATCCAGGGTGAGAAGGAACTTAAGAAAAGGTGGGGGAAGGAATAGCCAGTAGCAGTTCTATAGAATGGTGGCCAGCGAGTTTTCTTTCAGCTGTTCTGGAGACAGTTAGATGCCAGTCATCTTCTAGGAGATGGGTCCAGGAGAAGCTGGACCTTCAGTCTTGAACATGTCTCCCTTCATTTGGATCTGCTAATTTTTAGTCTCTCCTTTGTTTATTTATAGAAACATACAAAAAAATCTCCTTTGGCAGGCACTTCATTTCTTCCACCAACATGCTTACTGTCATAGTTAGGCACAGGTGTCAACTTGACTGTTGAGGGTCTGATTTCTGGGCACATTTGTGGAGAATTAGTGGTTGAGTTAGGCCCAGAGCAAACCTGCAGGAGATTGTCTAGCTAATAGGGAAGGTCCAGCCCATGGTGGGTGGGATTAAGCCCTGGAATAAATCACAGAGAGCTAGTTGAAAGAGTCAGCATCCTTCTGTACACTTGGCCAGACATGCTGGTCTGGCAAGTAAGGATTATTCGTCTCTTAGCCATTATGTGGTAATGGTGTGGCCAGTTCCCCCGGCCCTGATATTGGTCCGTGCTTTCCCTTCAAGCTGGACTGAGAACTGTAACCAGACTGTTGTAAGGAAATAAACCCTTTGTTCCCTTAAGCCGTTTGATGGTCATTTATCAGCAATGCTGCAAGCTAACTGCAACACTTACCTTGATGATATTTCACAATGTCATCTGGGGTCTCTTTAAACTTACAGTCAAGAATGTGAGGCCCATGTAGCATCTAAGCAAAGATAAAAACCACCTGACTTCAATGGACTTGGCCAGTTTATCTGTGGAATTGGCATTTCTATGGCCATTTTCTATTCTATTCATTTTTTTCACAGAATAAAAGTAAAATATTGGAAGTACAATATATGAATGATAATTGCCAAAATTAGAATCTTGGGTGGCAGACTACCATAAAAGAGCTTAGTACTTGTTTGTCAGTGGAAAGACCAGTCAGCAGAGTTCAAAAGATCTGTTGAATAATAGTAAGAGGACCATGTGGAACTCAAAGACTATCTGAATTACCTCAAGGAATAGCCACTGCTGATGCCCAGTTTAACAATAACAACAAAAAAGTTGTTGTAGCATCTCATGGGACAACGCTTAAGTAAATTAATTTGTGCAGAACTTGTCAAGTATGCTTTTTTCTCTAAAAGTGTACACTTGGACTCAACCCAGGTTGCAAAGAAAATTGGAGTAAAGTAAAAATGGAGAAAAGAAATGTTAAGTGAATAGCTGTGATAGAACCCCTATATTTCTAGAAAACAGGTGATCATCCCTGCAAAACTTGCTCTCCAGTAGAGAGAAACTGGTCAGAAAGAGCCATCCAGTGTTTTAGAATTGGATATGGCAAGAGCAGAGTGAGGCTTGAGTTTACCTCTGGCCCTATGCACTAAAAGCACACAAATGTGTTCTCAATGTGCTACATGATTTGGGGCTTCACCACATTTGCTAACCCATGGAAAAACAGAAACAAAATCTTACTGTGAAAAAGGAAAACATCTCAGAATTGTCTCCCTTAAAAGGGATCAGCTTCTGCATGAAAAAGAAAATCAGACATAGTGCCTGGATTTAAAAGTACTATTATTTAGTGAGGTGCTTTGCTTCTGCAAATACCTCTTCTGTGATGATAACAATATAGGAAGACACAGATATTTATAATTCTGGAATTAAATAAAGTCTGCTTAGGTGGACTAGTAAGTTTGCTAGGAAGTTCTATATTAAAACGATATGCTTTACTAGGTTCTGAGTTGTGGTGCCAGTTATTAGGCAAGGATGACGTGGAGAGGGGAAAGAAAGGTACCCTTTGGGACCAAATCCCTAACCCCAAACACATGGCAACAACTAGGAGGCATGTCTCAGTTTTTGTTTTTCCTCTCCAGTTGCTCTTCAGCCCTCTAGAACCCCTCTTATTGGGCCCTTGTGCCTGCGATGTCTTGTAGGGTCCCACTACTTCCTGATCAGCCCCATTGAGGAAATTAAGTGACACGATCACACCCATTAACCAGACAGTGTTTCTTTTGAGCCTGGTCCTCCAGGTTGATATGCTGATTTGAGGTTCAGTTGTGTTGGACAGAAGATAAGTTCAGCTTACTGAGCAGTGCTGAAGCCATGGATTTGAACTGCCCATGTTTTCCAAGGATCATATCTGACCTATATGCTTCCAGTCTATAGCACTTAAGGAGTTGGGATATCTATGTCGTTTCTGTTTCTAGCACCCAACATCATCCCAATAGTCCCCAGAAACTTTACCTTTGCGCCTGGCCAACAGCCCTGAAGGGGACTATATTTATTTGTCTAGGGACTTTTTAAACCATTGCTAAGTAGTGTCAACAAATGTATTCTAATTAAAAACCACTCTTGCCTCGGGTGGATAGCATGACCTCGTGATGATCCACATCTGTGTGAAGCCGCAGAAGACAGAGTCTGCACATTGATTGCAAGAACTACTCTAGTTCCTCTACCCATAGCTCACTGTCCTACATGCCTCACAGATCACATCTTGAGGGTGGGCTACGGCAAACTGGGAAAGAGATCACATCCTAGATATGCTGTAACTGTGATCTAAACAGGTTGTGAAAGATTGTGCAAGATGTGTTTTTCTCTACTTACATTATGAAGTTGCAAAACAGTAAGCTTAGTGTGACCAAAAAGGAAATTTCCATTCATTTCTTGCACCTTTTAGTTAAGTGTTTTGAGGGAGCCAGAGTCGTGGGTACTGTTCTGTGATGTAATGGACATCAAATGAACGGAGAGCAGAGCCAAGTGGATCTCACTATTGCCATGCAAGCAGGTCCCGACAAACAGGTCACCGAGTCATGAGTAATAATAAATTGCTACTTTGTTCTCATGGATGATGTGAAATTAGCTACAAATGGCATACTCGGCACAAAGGAAGGTGAAGAACAGGGTTTTTCAAACATAACAGGAAGTGATAGTTCCGAGACACAGTGAAGAATCATAACATGTGTTCACTGGAAAGTTTGGAAATTTTAGCTTCAGTAGCACTTCCTTAATATTTTAAAGGTTCATAAATAAATCACTGTGCTCCTGTGGGTCCATGATTCTCAGGAACATTTTAAAAAACTAATTGCTTACATGGGTAGGTAGGGTTGGTATGACACACTTTCTTTGCCAGAGTTCATACATTAAAAGTGGATCACTGAAGCTGAGACATCACTCCAGCCCCATTATGGAACCTTCCCTAGAGACCACTAGCAACTATCCTGTCAGACCCTGTTTCATTCACTACAGCTGCTCCGTAGTCATTGCCATCATCCAACTCTCTTTGCCATATGGCTCTGTGTGTTCTCTGCTGTGATCCAATGGCATGCCCAACTCCAGTCCCACAATCTGTGTTTTCTGATCAATACTTACTATGGTTAGGATAAGTGTCACCCAAAGGCACATACATTAAAGGATTGATCCTCAAGGAGGTACTTTTGAAAGGTAATGGAACCTTTAAGTGATAGGATCTAGTGGGAAGTCTTCAGATCACAGAGATACCATGGGACTCACCCTGTATGAAAATCGACTTCAAATGTTTCAATGGCTTTAATATAAGACTTGACACTCTGAAATTGATAGAGTCAAAGGTAAGGAAAACACTTATATATATTAGTACAGGTAAGGACCTCCTTAGTAAGACTCAGTTGACACTCTTTTCTTGTACCTGCTTTCAGTGGAAATGTTTTCAGCTTTTCCCTAAGTAGTTTTGGCCCACATAGCTTTTATTATGTTGAGAAATGTTATTTCTATTCCTACTTTCTTCAGGGACTTTCTGAAGAACGCGTGTTCAATTTTCTCAAACTGTCAAAAAGTTTCGTCTGCATCTATTTAGATAATCACATGATTACTATCATTGAATCCATTTATGTTGTATATTACATTTATTGATTTACATATGCTGAACCATTCCTGTATCTCTAGAATAAAACTGACTTCATCATGGTGAATGGTCTTTTTATGTGCTCTTAAAAATATGATTGTATTTTGCTGGGAAGTTTTGCATTTATTTTATAAGTGAGATTGCCCTATAATTTTTTTCCTTTTTGTTATGTTTTTATCCAGTTTTGGAATTAGAATAATACTGATTTAGTAAAAAGAATTTAAACAGTGTTCTTTTCCCATTCTATTTTGTGGAAAACTTAAGAAGCATTGATGTTTTTCTTTGTTTTTTTGCTGTGCTTTAAAAGTCTGATAGAATTCAAAAGTGAACCCATCTGGAATTAACATAGCTGAGAAATTATGTATTATTGTTTAAATCTTTTTTTCTTTTTAAGTATTCTTACTTTATTGAAATTGAAAAATAAGAAAATACTGTGTAGATATAGTAAACAAAAAATAAAGTAAAGCAAGCATAATTCTACCTAATCTGTCTTTTTATTATGATGATTTTTTTTATTTCAGCTCATACAAACTTATTAAGTACACCAGTTCCCTCCCTTCCTCCTCCTCCCCCCGTACCCCCTGGTCCCCCTCCCCACCCCTCTCCCTCCCTATCCCCCAGTGCCTCCCGCCCCAATTCCCAGAGAGTCCTTTCTTGTGCATGTCTGATTTTCCTCTGGGCCCTCCTCTCCGATGACATACAAGGACCCAGTGGCCTTTCCCTGAACCCTTTCCCGTGTTCCCCTTAGGTATAGGAACACTGCTGTGGCTGCCAATCCTTTACCTCCAAGGCTCTTGGTGCCTTTAGCAGATGCTAGACTTTGTGAGGTCCACAGTGGGTTGGACAATGTGCAGAGCATGCAAAGTCCAATTATGATTGCTTCAGCCCTAACTAGTATAGAGTATCTTATATATCATTGCTCCTCCCATCCTTTTGCTCTTACACTCTTACCGCCCCCTCTTCCACAAATTTCCCTGAGCTTCAAGATGGGGAGAGACTAAGCTGGCCTAGTTCTAGGTGGTTGATATAGAGTCTCTGAAATTCTGGATTGTGGTTTGTTGATTTTCTTTTGCAGTTTTGCTGCTCCTGCAATGCCCTTCACTCCATCCTGGTGGGCATTGTATGTTACCCACTGGCCAGAGACAAAAAGCTGTTAGAGTCTTGTGATAAAAGCACATTCAAAGGTAGATGTAATAAAAGTGGGAAACCACAGTAAGGGAGGGGTCTATCACCCATTTGCAAAATGGTTACTTTTTATCTGCCAGACTATATGCCCTCCTCTTCTGGTGAGATCACTCCCCCTCAGTAGTAAATGATCAGGAACAAAAGTCTGTGAACTTAATCAGATGTCTCATTACTTATTTGGGTCCTTGGTGGAGGCCTATTTTCCCTGCTGTAACATGGTCCCATCTCTCCTTGTTTCTGGTGTGGCCCTCCTACCCCATCCCTCCTGTTCATAATCCTTGGAATTACTGTCTCTAGGTGGGCTGGGTGGGTTTGATACTAGGAGCCACATATTAGGGAGTATATATGGCGCTTAATTTTCTGGGTCTGGGATACTTCACTTAATATAATTGTTTCTAATGACATCCATTTCCCGGCAAAATGCATTAATTCATCATTTTTGATGGCTGAGTAGTACTCAATTGTATAGATGTATCACCTTTTCCTTATCCACTCGTCAACTGTTGGACATTTGGGCTGATTCCATGACTTTGCTATTGTAAACAGTGCTGCTATGAACATGGTCGTGCTTGAGCTATAGAAGTGAACCTCTGCTGTATGGGGGGTTATTCCCAACAGTGGAATAGCAGGGTCATATGGCATTTCAATCTTTAATTTCTTTAAGAATCTCCAGACGGCTCGCCAGAGTGGCTGTATGAGCCTGCATTCCCACCAGCAATGTAGCAGAGTTCCCCTCTCTCCACATCCTCTCCAACATTTGTTGTTGTTTGTATTGTGGATTTTTGCCATCCTGACCGGGGTGAGATGATATCTCAGGGAAGTTTTGATTTGCATTTCCCTGATGGCTAAGGAAGTGGAGCATTTTTTAAGATATTTGTTAGACATTTTAATTTCATCCCTGGTAAAGTTTCTTTTAAGTTCCAAGGCCCATTTTTTAATTGGGCCATTGGATTCCTTGGTGTTTAGTTTTCTAAGTTCTTTGTGCACTGTGGACAGCAGAGTTCTATCAGATGTGTGGTTAGTGAAGATTTTCTCCCATTCTGTGGGTTGCCTTTGAGCTTGTGTTATAATCTCTTTATTTGAACAGAAGTTCTTTAATTTCACAAGATCCCAACTGTTAAGAGTTGGTAGCAGTGACTGTGCCATTGGATGTCTGTTTAGGAACTGTTGGCCTAGCCCAATCAGCTCCAGGGAGTTCCCTATCCTTTCAACTATGGTTTTTATACTCTCTGGCCTGATATCAAGGTCCTTGATCCATTTGGAATTAAGTCTTGTACATGGTGACAAGTACGGGTCCAGCTTTAATCTTCTACATGTGGAGATACAGTTTTGCCAGCACCATTTGTTGAAGATGCTGTTCTTTTTCCATTGGATTCTTTGGGCCCCTTTGTCAAAGACCAAATGGCTGTAACTTTGTGGGCTTATATCTGGGTCTTCAATCCTTATCCATTGATCTGTGTGTCTATTTTGGAGCCAGTACCAGGCTGTCTTTATAACTATGGATTTGTAGTATAGACTAAGGTTTGGTATGGCAATACCTCCAGCTGTATTTTTGTTACTCAGGATTGTTTTTGCTATCCTGGGTCTTTTGTGCCTCCATATGAACTTTGAGATTGTTTGGTCAACTTCTTTGAAGAATTGCTTTGGGATTTTGATTGGTATAGCATTGAATCTGTATATTGCCTTTGGTAGGATGGTCATTTTTATGATGTTGATTCTGCCAATCCAGGGAGGTCTTTCCACCTTCTGGTGTCTTCTGCTATTTCTTTCTTTAGGGTTTTAAAGTTTTCATTGTAAAGGTCTTTTACCTCCTTAGTTAGGTTTATACCAAGGTATTTCATTTTTTTAGGGGCTATAGTAAATGGGATTGTTTTTCTCAAGGCTTTTTCACTTCTTTCATTCTGGGCATATAGGAAGGCCTCTGATTTTTGCACATTTATTTTGTATCCTGCCACCCTGCTGAACTTCTCAATTAGTTCCAGGAGCTTCCTGGTGGAGTTTTTGGGATCACTCAGGTATAAGATCATGTCATCTGCAAATAGGGATAGCTTGACTTCTTCCTTGCCGATTTGAATCCCTCTTATGTCCCTTTCTTGTCTTATGGCTTCAGCTAAGACTTCAAGTACAATATTGAATAGAAGTGGTGAGAGTGGACAGCCTTGTCTAGTTCCTGATCGAAGTGGGAATGCTTCCAATTGTTCCCCATTGAGCATAATCCTTGCTGTGGGCTTGTTGTATACAGCTTTTATTATATTGATAAAGGTTCCTTCCATTCCTACTGTCTCTAGCGTTTTGATCATAAAAGGCTGTTGGATCTTGTCAAAAGCTTTTTCTGCATCTATCGAGAGTATCATGTGGTCTTGGACTTTGGACTGGTTTACATGAGGAATTACATTTATTGATTTGCGTATGTTGAACCAACCTTCTGTGCCGGGGATGAAGCCTACTTGGTCCCCGTGAATGATCTTTTTAATATGTTTTTTAATCCGATTTGCTAAGACTTTGTTGAGAATCTTTGCGTCTGTGTTCATCAGGGAGATCGGCCTATAGTTTTCTTTTTTAAGTGAATCTTTATTAGGTTTTGGGATTAAAACGATATTAGCTTCATAGAAGGAATTTGGTAGTGTTCCTTCCTTTGCTATTTGATGGAACAGTTTAAGGAGTATTGGTGTTATTAACTCCTTAAATGTCTGGTAGAACTCTGTGCTGAATCCATCTGGTCCAGGACATTTTTTGGTGGGAAGATTCGAGATTACTTCCTCAATTTCCTTATATGTTCTAGGACTATTTAAATAATTCACAACTGGTCCCCTTTCGCCCCACCACCCCGCTCCTCCGGTCGGGACGGTACGCGAGATCCAGCCGGGCTCTCACCGCGCACTCTAGGAACCCCAGGTCAGCCCACAGGGACCCGGCTCCGACTCCCGCCATCAAGCCGGAGCCGCGCTGGGGCCGAGGGACGAGGAGGACCTCCCCCTGCGCCCGGGCCCCACCCCAGCTGCCCTCGGGTTAAATAGCTCCACGCCTATGCGCCCGTCATCCCCTTTCGCCCCACCCCGCTCCACCTGTCGGGACACGCAAGCGCAGTCCACCCGGGCCTCACCCCACGCCCTAGGTGAGTCCCCGTTCGGGCCCCGCCCACCAGTACCCCAGGCCAAATAATTCAGTTTAGTGAAATTGAGAGATCTTAAGAGTTAAAATGACAATGCCAAAGTCAAAGTGCAAATCCATGAGAAGCAACACTCAAGTAAACAAATTTCCCACTGAAGAAATTAATCCCATAATGTTAGATTCCAACAAGAACAAACCCGCGGAAAAAGGCCAAGAAAGCCTGACCCAGGATAACGACTTTCAAAATATGATCATTACCATGTTCAATACTATGAAAGAGGAAATCCAGGAGGAATTACATAATCGAATCAATCGCTTTGAAGAGGAACACAACAGACATCTGGAGGAGTTGAGAAAAACAGTGCAAGAAACAAAAAGTGGCATAGAGCAGTTAAAACAAACTCAAGCAGAGTTTAAAACTGAGCTAAAAGACAAGTTATCTTCAACCCAGAGCGCCACAGAGAGTCTTATCAACAGAACTAACTGAAGCAGAAAACAGAATTTCAGACCTTGAAGATAAAGTGGGAGTACTAACCAGCTCAATGGAAGAGGTTGTTAAAGCCAAAAAGATACTTGAGAGAAATATCCAAGAGATATGGGACACCCTGAAGAAGCCTAACATGCGTATTCATGGAATACCGGAGCAAGAATCTCAAAATACCACCCCTGAGGAAATTTTTCAAACGATCATCAAGGAAAACTTTCCTCATCTAAAAAAAGGGAGGCCCATTCATATACAAGAGGCATTCTGCACCCCAAACAGATACGACCAAAATAGAAGCACACCGCGGCAAATAATAGTTAAAACACTCCACATTCAAGATAAAGAACTGGTGCTGAGAGCTTCAAGGGAGAAAAAACAAGTCACTTTTAAAGGCAAACCTATTAAAATAACAAATCACTTCTCAGTCGAAACAGTAAAAGCAAGAAGAGCTTGGAGAGACATACTTCAAGTACTGAATGAGCAAAAATGTCAACCCAGGCTGATTTACCCTGCAAAACTATCTGTCATGACCGAGGGAGAAAGAAAAATTTTCCAACACAAAGACAACTTTAAGGGATACATGGCCACCAAACCAGGCCTTCAAAAACTGCTAGAAATGATACTCAAGCGTGAAGAAAAAAACAGGCATATCCAGGAGAACAGAAGGCAAATATAACACCATTAAAAGCGAAGCAATATACTTATAAAAGCTACTAAACATAATAAATGTCTGGAATTAACAATAGTTTCTCCATTATAACACTAAATGTTAATGGACTTAATTCACCGATCAAGAGACACAGATTACAAACTTGGATTAAAAATCACAATCCATCAATCTGTTGCCTGCAGGAAACCCATCTCACCACAAAAGATAGGCACGCTCTAAAAATAAAAGGCTGGTCAACAATTCTACAAGCAAATGGAAGCAGAAAACAGGCAGGGGTAGCCATTATGCTATCAGACAAAGTGGATTTCAAACCAAAAAAAATTATAAGAGACACGGATGGATACTACATTTTAGTCACAGGTACAATTCACCAGGAAGATTTCACAATACTGAACATATATGCACCCAATACGGGCCCCTCCACATTCATTAAGAAAACCCTACAGCGTCTAAAGCATGAAATCAACCCCCAAACGATAATTCTTGGGGACTTCAACACCGCCCTCTCAACATGGGATAGATCAACAGGTCAAAAGCTTAACAGAGACACTTTGGAACTTAATCAAACCCTGAAAGAAATGGACCTTACAGATCTCTATCAAACTTTTCACCCACGCACCAAAGAATACACATTTTTCTCAGCAGCACACGGAACTTTCTCCAAAATAGATCACATATTGGGCCACAAAATGAATCTACACATATACAAGAAAGTTGAAATTCTAACCTGTGCCCTATCAGACCACCACGGCCTAAAGCTGGACATCCACAACACATCAAACAAGAGAAAATACACTAACTCCTGGAAACTTAACACTATGATGCTGAATGAGAACTGGATTCAGGAAGAAATTAAAAAGGAAATTCAAGATTTCCTGAAAGTGAATGATAACGAAAATACAACTTACCAAAATCTCTGGGACACAATGAAAGCTGTTCTAAGAGGTAAGTTCATAGCTCTTAATGCCCACGTCAAAAAAATGGAAACATCAGAAATAAACAACTTAACAATGCAGCTTAAAGCTTTAGAGAAACTAGAGCAATCTGATCCCAAAAGCAGTAGAAGAGAAGAGATTAGCAAAATAAGGGGAGAAATATCTGAAATCGAGACTAAGAAAACGATAGAAAAAATCAACCAATCAAAAAGCTGGTTCTTTGAAAAAATCAACAAGATTGATACACCCCTAGCTAAACTAACCAAAAGCAAGAGAGAGAAAACCCAAATTAACAAAATTAGAAATGAACATGGAGTTATCACTACTGATACCCAAGAAATCCAGAGAATTATAACATCATATTTCAAAAACTTATACTCTGTGAAGTTTGACAACACAAAAGAGATGGATGAATTTCTAAGTAAACACAACTTACCTAAATTGAATCAGGAAGATTGTGAATTATTTAAATAGTCCTATAACATATAAGGAAATTGAGGAAGTAATCTCGAATCTTCCCACCAAAAAATGTCCTGGACCAGATGGATTCAGCACAGAGTTCTACCAGACATTTAAGGAGTTAATAACACCAATACTCCTTAAACTGTTCCATCAAATAGCAAAGGAAGGAACACTACCAAATTCCTTCTATGAAGCTAATATCGTTTTAATCCCAAAACCTAATAAAGATTCACTTAAAAAAGAAAACTATAGGCCGATCTCCCTGATGAACACAGACGCAAAGATTCTCAACAAAGTCTTAGCAAATCGGATTCAAAAACATATTAAAAAGATCATTCATGGGGACCAAGTAGGCTTCATCCCCGGCACACAAGGTTGGTTCAACATACGCAAATCAATAAATGTAATTCCTCATGTAAACCAGTCCAAAGTCCAAGACCACATGATACTCTCGATAGATGCAGAAAAAGCTTTTGACAAGATCCAACAGCCTTTTATGATCAAAACGCTAGAGACAGTAGGAATGGAAGGAACCTTTATCAATATAATAAAAGCTGTATACAACAAGCCCACAGCAAGGATTATGCTCAATGGGGAACAATTGGAAGCATTCCCACTTCGATCAGGAACTAGACAAGGCTGTCCACTCTCACCACTTCTATTCAATATTGTACTTGAAGTCTTAGCTGAAGCCATAAGACAAGAAAGGGACATAAGAGGGATTCAAATCGGCAAGGAAGAAGTCAAGCTATCCCTATTTGCAGATGACATGATCTTATACCTGAGTGATCCCAAAAACTCCACCAGGAAGCTCCTGGAACTAATTGAGAAGTTCAGCAGGGTGGCAGGATACAAAATAAATGTGCAAAAATCAGAGGCCTTCCTATATGCCCAGAATGAAAGAAGTGAAAAAGCCTTGAGAGAAACAATACCATTTACTATAGCCCCTAAAAAAATGAAATACCTTGGTATAAACCTAACTAAGGAGGTAAAAGACCTTTACAATGAAAACTTTAAAACCCTAAAGAAAGAAATTGCAGAAGACACCAGAAGGTGGAAAGACCTCCCTTGTTCCTGGATTGGCAGAATCAACATTGTAAAAATGACCATCCTACCAAAGGCAATATACAGATTCAATGCTATACCAATCAAAATCCCAAAGCAATTCTTCAAAGAAGTTGACCAAACAATCTCAAAGTTCATATGGAGACACAAAAGACCCAGGATAGCAAAAACAATCCTGAGTAACAAAAACACAGCTGGAGGTATTACCATACCAAACCTAAGTCTATACTACAAATCCATAGTTATAAAGACAGCCTGGTACTGGCTCCAAAATAGACACACAGATCAATGGATAAGGATTGAAGACCCAGATATAAGCCCACAAAGTTACAGCCATTTGGTCTTTGACAAAGGGGCCCAAAGAATCCAATGGAAAAAGAACAGCATCTTCAACAAATGGTGCTGGCAAAACTGGATCTCCACATGCAGAAGATTAAAGCTGGACCCGTACTTGTCACCATGTACAAGACTTAATTCCAAATGGATCAAGGACCTTGATATCAGGCCAGAGACTTTAAAAACCATAGTTGAAAGGATAGGGAACTCCCTCGAGCTGATTGGGCTAGGCCAACACTTCCTAAACAGACATCCAATGGCACAATCACTGCTACCAACTCTCAACAGTTGGGATCTTGTGAAATTAAAGAGCTTCTGTTCAGATAAAGAGATTGTCACACGAGCTCAAAGGCAACCCACAGAATGGGAGAAAATCTTCACTAACCACATATCTGACAGAGCTCTACTGTCCAGAGTGCACAAAGAACTTAGAAAATTAAACTCCAAGGAAAACACTGGCCCAATTAAAAAATGGGCCCTGGAACTTCAAAGAAACTTTACCAGGGATGAAATTAAAATATCTAACAATTATCTTAAAAAATGCTCCACTTCCTTCGCCATCAGGGAAATGCAAATCAAAACTTCCCTGAGATATCATCTCACCCCGGTCAGGATGGCAAAAATCCACAATACAAACAACGACAAATGCTGGAGAGGATGTGGAGAGAGGGGAACTCTCCTACATTGTTGGTGGGAATGCAGGCTCATACAGCCACTCTGGCGAGCCGTCTGGAGATTCTTAAAGAAATTAAAGATTGAAATGCCATATGACCCTGCTATCCCACTTTTGGGAATAACCCCCCATGCAGCAGAGGTTCGCCTCGATAGCACAAGCTCGACCATGTTCATAGCAGCACTGTTTACAATAGCAAAGTCATGGAATCAACCTAAATGTCCAACAGTTGACGAGTGGATAAGGAAACGGTGGTACATCTATACAATGGAGTACTACTCAGCCATCAAAAATGATGAATTACTGGAATTTGCTGGGAAATGGATGTCATTAGAAAGAATTATATTAAGTGAAGTATCCCAAACCCAGAAAATTAAGCGCCGTATGTACTCCCTATAGGTGGCTCCTAGTACCAAACTCACCCAGCCCACATTGAGACACTCAAAAGTAAATCTATGAAACACAGTAATTGCAAGGATTATGAACAAGAGAGATGGGTTAGGAGGGCCACACCAGAAACAAGGAGAGAGGAGACCATGTTACAGCAGAGAAAATAGGCCTCCATCAAGGTCTGCAAGTAAGTAATGAGAAACTTGGTTAAGTTCACAGACGTTCTTTCCTGATCTCACCAGAAGGGGAGGGCATATAGTCTAGCAGATAAAAAGTAATCATTTTGCAAATGGGTGATGGATCCCTCCCTCAGTGCGGTTTCCTACTCTTATTACATCTACCCTTGAATGTGCTATTACAACAAGACTCCAGTTTAACAGCTTTTTGTCTCTGGCCAGGGGGTGACATACAGTGCCCAGCAGAATGGAGTGAAGGGAATTGCAGGAGCAGCAAAACTGCAAAAGAAAATCAACAAACCACAATCCAGAACTTCAGAGACTCTATATCAATCACATAGAACTAGGCCAGCCTAATCTCTCCCCATCCTGGAGCTCAGGGACATTTGCGGAAGAGGGGGCGGTAAGATTGTAAGAGCAAAAGGATGGGAGGAGCAACGATTTGCAAGATTCTCAACAATAGTTGGGGCCAAAGCAATCGTAATGGGACTTTGCATGCCCTGCGCAATGTCCAGCGCACTGTTGCCCTCATAAAGTCTAGCATCTGTTAAGGGCACCGAGACCCCTGGAGGCAAGGGATTGACAGCCATAGTAGTGATCTTATGCTTAAGGGGAACAAGAGAAAGGGCTTATGGAAATGCCACTGGGTCCTTATATGTCATCGGAGAGGAGGACCCAATGGAGAGTTAGGCGTACACAATAAAGGACTCTCTGGGAATTGGGGGGGAGGCACTGGGGGCAGGGGAGGGGGAGGAGGGGGGAGGGAGGGAACTGGTAAAAAATTTTAAAATGTATAATTAAATTTTTAATAAAAAAAAAGTAGTGCATAAACCTCAAAAAAATAAATAAATAAATAAATAAATAAATAAATAAATAATTCACAACTTCCTGATTCAATTTAGGTAAGTTGTGTTTACTTAGAAATTCATCCATCTCTTTTGTGTTGTCAAACTTCACAGAGTATAAGTTTTTGAAATATGATGTTATAATTCTCTGGATTTCTTGAGTATCAGTAGTGATAACTCCATGTTCATTTCTAATTTTGTTAATTTGGGTTTTCTCTCTCTTGCTTTTGGTTAGTTTAGCTAGGGATGTATCAATCTTGTTGATTTTTTCAAAGAACCAGCTTTTTGACTGGTTGATTTTCTCTATCGTTTTCTTAATCTCAATTTCAGGTATTTCTCCCCTTATTTTGCTAATCTCCTCTCTTCTACTACTTTTGGGATCAGATTGCTCTAGTTTCTCTAAAGCTTTAAGCTGCATTGTTAAGTTGTTTATTTCTGATGTTTCCATTTTTTTGACGTGGGCATTAAGAGCTATGAACTTACCTCTTAGAACAGCTTTCATTGTGTCCCAGAGATTTTGGTAAGTTGTATTTTCGTTATCATTCACTTTCAGGAAATCTTGAATTTCCTTTTTAATTTCTTCCTGAATCCAGTTCTCATTCAGCATCATAGTGTTAAGTTTCCAGGAGTTAGTGTATTTTCTCTTGTTTGATGTGTTGTGGATGTCCAGCTTTAGGCCGTGGTGGTCTGATAGGGCACAGGTTAGAATTTCAACTTTCTTGTATATGTGTAGATTCATTTTGTGGCCCAATATGTGATCTATTTTGGAGAAAGTTCCGTGTGCTGCTGAGAAAAATGTGTATTCTTTGGTGCGTGGGTGAAAAGTTTGATAGAGATCTGTAAGGTCCATTTCTTTCAGGGTTTGATTAAGTTCCAAAGTGTCTCTGTTAAGCTTTTGACCTGTTGATCTATCCCATGTTGAGAGGGCGGTGTTGAAGTCCCCAAGAATTATCGTTTGGGGATTGATTTCTTGCTTTAGACGCTGTAGGGTTTTCTTAATGAATGTGGAGGGGCCCGTATTGGGTGCATATATGTTCAGTATTGTGAAGTCTTCCTGGTGAATTGTACCTGTGACTAAAATGTAGTATCCATCCGTGTCTCTTATAATTTTCTTTGGTTTGAAATCCACTTTGTCTGATAGCATAATGGCTACCCCTGCCTGTTTTCTGCTTCCATTTGCTTGTAGAATTGTTGACCAGCCTTTTATTTTTAGAGCGTGCCTATCTTTTGTGGTGAGATGGGTTTCCTGCAGGCAACAGATTGATGAATTGTGATTTTTAATCCAAGTTTGTAATCTGCGTCTCTTGATCAGTGAATTAAGTCCATTAACATTTAGTGTTATAATGGAGAAACTATTAATTCCAAACATTTATTATGTTTAGTAGCTTTTATAAGTATATTGCTTCGCTTTTAATGGTGTTATATTTGCCTTCTGTTCTCCTGGATATGCCTGTTTTTTCTTCATGCTTGAGTATCATTTCTAGCATTTTTTGAAGGCCTGGTTTGGTGGACATGTATCCCTTAAAGTTGTCTTTGTGCTGGAAAATTTTTCTTTCTCCCTCGATCATGACAGATAGTTTTGCAGGGTAAATCAGCCTGGGTTGACATTTTTGCTCATTCAATACTTGAAGTATGTCTCTCCAAGCTCTTCTTGCTTTTACTGTTTCGACTGAGAAGTCATTTGTTATTTTAATAGGTTTACCTTTAAAAGTGACCTGTTTTTTCTCCCTTGAAGCTCTCAGCACCAGTTCTTTATCTTGAATGTGGAGTGTTTTAACTATTATTTGCCGCGGCATACTTCTATTTTGGTCGTATCTGTTTGGGGTGTGGAATGCCTCTTGTATATGGATGGGCCTCTCTTTTTTTATATGAGGAAAGTTTTCCTTGATGAGCGTTTGAAAAATTTCCTCAGGGGTGGTATTTTGAGATTCTTGCTCTGGTATTCCATGAATACGCATGTTAGGCTTCTTCAGGGTGTCCCATACCTCTTGGATGTTTCTCTCAAGTATCTTTTTGGCTTTAACAACCTCTTCCATTGAGCTGGTTAGTACTCCCACTTTATCTTCAAGGTCTGAAATTCTGTTTTCTGCTTCGTTAGTTCTGTTGATAAGACTCTCTGTGGCATTCTGGGTTGAAGATAACTTGTCTTTTAGCTCAGTTTTAAACTCTGCTTGAGTTTGTTTTAACTGCTCTATGCCACTTTTTGTTTCTTGCACTGTTTTTCTCAACTCCTCCAGATGTCTGTTGGGTTCCTCTTCAAAGCGATTGATTCGATTATGTAATTCCTCCCAGATTTCCTCTTTCATAGTATTGAACATGGTAATGATCATATTTTGAAAGACTTTATCCTGGGTGAGGCTTTCTTGGCCTTTTTCCGTGGGTTTGTTCTTGTTGGAGTCTAACATTATGGGATTAGTTTCTTCAGTGGGAAATTTGTTTACTTGAGTGTTGCTTCTCATGGATTTGCACTTTGACTTTGGCATTGTCATTTTAACTCTTAAGATCTCGCAATTTCACTAAACTGAATTATTTGGCCTGGGGTCCTAGGGCGTGGGATGAGGCCAGGCTGGACTGCACGAGCGCGCGTCCCGACCGGCTGAGCGGGGTGGGGTGTAAAGGGAGGATGGGCGCATCGGCGTGGAGCTATTTAACCCCCTAATCTGTCTTTATAACCATTCATTTCTTTTTTTTATTTATTCAATTGTGTGTGTGTATGTGCGTGTATGTATGTGTGTGTGTGTGTGTGTGTGTGTGTGTGTGTGTAGAACCACAGACGAATTCGGGAACCACCATGGACGCCTCCATCTCCTCCTTGTTTACTCTGCCCTGGGATTCACAGGTTCCGCCCTACCAGGACCAGAAATGCAGGCCGCCCCCGCTTCCGCCCAGCGTCTATACGTGGGGTTTAGGATCCGAACCCAGAACCTTCCACCTGGAAGGCAGAGGCTTAACCCCTGAGCCACCTCTCCAGCCCCTATAACCATTCATTTCTAACAAACTACATAAGTTCATTTAAAATATATTTCTTCATTATACATTTTTTGAATATTACTTGTAATAAATCTGTTTACTTTAACTTAGCTTAATTTTGGTAGGTCATAACATTTAAAAATTATTCAACTCTTAAATTTTCCAATTTGTTGAAATGTAAGCTTTTAAAATATGTACTTACAATTGTCTGAATTTCATTGTTTTTTTTTAATATCTTCCTTTGTGTGTCTAATTTTGTTAATTTGGGTCTTACTAATTTTGTTAATTTGGGCCTTATTTTTCTTTCTTTTAGTAATTAAAGTAAGGGTTTGTCAATCTTTTTTTTTTTCCAAAAATCATCTCTTTGTTTCCTTGATTCTTTGTGTTTTCTTCATTTTAATTTCATTAATTTCTGCCCTTGATTATTTCTTTCCATCTGTTGTTTGACTTTTTTTTATTTGGGGCTGTCCAAGACTCTAAGGTATATCATTAGGTTATTTATTTGAGGTCCATCTAGTTTTTAAGTGAAGATACTTATGGCTATGAGCTTCTGTCTTCCTTTATCTGCCCTATAAGTTTTAGTATGTTCTGTTTTTGTTCTCATTCAATTCTAGACATTTTAATTTTTCTTCTTGATTTCTTTGATGACCAATTCCTAATTCATAAATGTGTCTATCAGTTTCTACAAGTTTATTATATTTATTGATATAATTATAAGTATATATTTGTGTATTATTAGTTTATTATCTCCGTTGTTAATTTATAGTTTATTTCATTGTGGTCAGATAAAATATAAGAAATAATTTCAGTTTTTGTGTATTTGTGAATACTTTCTTTGTGGACTTCTGAAAATAATCTGTATTCTGCAGTATTTGTATGGAATGTCCTACAGATGTCTGTTATGTACATTTGCTCTTTGGTTTGACTTAAATGTTTCTTTGTGTAATTTTTTTGGTCAGTTTGACCTGTGTATTAATGAAAGTGGGGTAGTGAACTTGCTCTATATTGCGTTTGGGTTAATCTATGTCTTTGTATCCAGTAGCATTTCTTTTATGAAACTGAGTGAACCAGTGTTTTGTGTGTATTTGTTTAAAATGCAATATTTTTGATGGATTGTTCCTATAATCAGCATGAAGTAATCTTTATCTCTTCTGAATAATTTTGTTCTAGAGTCTGTTTTGTTACATATTAGGTCAGTGACTCATCTATGGCCACACCACTCTGACCACACCTGATCTCCTCTGATCTTAGAGCTAAACAGGATCAGACCTGGTCAGTACTTGGATAGAAGTAGGGGAAGTCAAGAAGTTGGCTAAATAAGGACCCTCTTCCCTTTCTTTCTGCGAGCCTGAAACCATTTCTCTGTCTGCCTTCCTCAAATCCTTGGCTAATCTATAAACTTTGTATTCATAATGCATTAAGGATTTACTCATAATTTGTTTCCCCTCTAATCTTCTCCTTCAGAGGTGGCTTTCTGCCCCTACAAATAAAACCCCCATTTCTTCTACCTCCTTACCTTACTTTATTTTCCTTTCTAATACCAATCCCATCTGAAATGTTATTCATTTGCTTGTTTGTTGTTTGTTATGTAATCTGCATAACAAACCCTTTAGCCATCCCTGATGGCTAAAGATGTGGAGCATTTTTTAAGATATTTGTTAGACATTTTAATTTCATCCCTGGTAAAGTACTACAAATCCATAGTTATAAAAACAGCCTGGTACTGGCTCCAAAATAGACACACAGATCAATGGATAAGGATTGAAGACCCAGATATAAGCCCACAAAGTTACAGCCATTTGGTCTTTGACAAAGAGGCTGAAAGAATCCAATGGAAAAAGAACAGCATCTTCAACAAATGGTGCTGGCAAAACTGGATCTCCACATGCAGAAGATTAAAGCTGGACCCGTACTTGTCACCATGTACAAGACTTAATTCCAAATGGATCAAGGACCTTGATATCAGGCCAGGGACTATAAAAACCATAGGTGAAAGGCTAGGGAGCTGATTGGGCTAGGCCAACAGTTCCTAAACAGACATCCAATAGCCCAGTCACTGCTACCAACTCTCAACAGTTGGGATCTGGTGAAATTAAAGAGCTTCTGTTCAGATAAAGAGGTTGTAACACAAGCTCAAAGGCAACCCACAGAATGGGAGAAAATCTTCACTAACCACATATCTGATAGAGCTCTATTATCCAGAGTGCACAAAGAACTTAGAAAACTAAACAGCAAGGAAACAAATGGGCCAATTATTCTTATATTTTTCTTTATGCCTCTCAAAAGATCTGGTAGTGCTTATCTCATGGGACCCTGGCCACATCGCATTGTTTCTGCTTACCTTTCTCTCCTGGCCTGTCATGCAAGGGTAAAGTTCAGATTTGCACAGGTATGAGTTCCAACCTCGCCCTATGGCTGTCAGTGAAAAGTTATAAAATGAGACAGTGTGACTTGCTCATCACCAAAGACAGAAGTTTGGAAGAAACTGACACTATAACAATGCACTTTTAAATGTTATGATTACATCAAAGGATGGTGTGAAACAGCATGGGTCTGCTGAGAATCCCTGGTCCACTTGTTATTTGTGGATGCTTGTTACCGATTGTTTAACCTGAAGTGTGAAAGTTGTGGAGTGAACACTTCAGGCTTGAGGTTTTCCTTTTGCATTTTCTGAGTATGGTTTGGGAAGACAGGGACTCCTACATCACTGTAAGTTCCATTACTTCTTCTTAGCTTAGGTTCTAGTAGGCCTGAGAACCTGTCCCATCTACAGACACTCTAGAATGATTTTATGTGAGGTAGCTGGGACACATATGCCCTGTGCTGACCCTTGAAGATTTGAGGACCAGAGTCATGCTGTGCCTTTTCTACATCTGTTCCTCCTTTGATCCTGATTCCAAGCATTTTGACTTATGCATCTTTGTTTCTGTTGCATGGTATTTTTCTTAGGGAGACACGAACAAATGACTATTCATCTCAGCCAGGACACTGATGACAGAGCAAAAAAATGACACCACCTAAGTGTAACTTGTTGAGTCCGTGAGTTTATTGGGGTTACATACAGGAACATAAATAACTCAAAGTTGGCTGCATGACATGAATGCCCAGCCCAGTTCCTCTGCCCAACTTGCAGGCAGCTGGAATGAAGAAAGTTTCTTCTCCTTTGCAATTGTTCACAGCTTAGATAACTTTGGGGGTGGAGCTTCCTGAACCCAATTAAATTTCATGGATTTTTTGAACCTTCTGTGTTTTCTTAGTTTCCTAAATCTGAGAAGTGTCTTTCTTACTCCAAGAAACAATGTTTCAATGCAGAAGAAAAAGCTATGCAATAGTTTATTTAACCCAAGAGATCCTTGATCACCATTATGAGATAATGCAGTTGATAAGATACTGACTTTTTACATTAGGAATGAACCTAACATGAAATTTTGCCCTTTACCTTCAGTCATTCCTATGTTGCTTCTTTCCTTGCCAAGATAAAAGTAATAAGCTCTCTAAAGCAAGATACAGAAGTAGAAATGCTCCTGGGATGATCTAATCATCAGTTAAAGGAAATTGCTTGGAGATTATATCTCTAAATTCATGAGAGTAGATTGGATTTCAGCTCCAGTCCTTGACAGCCTGTCTCTTTCTGATGTCCAACTTGTAAGGCAGGAGCTATTTTTTCTCCGTGAGTTTCAGGGGCTTTTGGAGGACACATGACACTGGAGTGATTTGGAATTCTCAGTCACAGTGTTTAGTACAGCCTTGCTAAGGTAAGAGAAGCATCCGCTGGGTCATAGGCAACCACTAGTTTAAGATCAGGGTCCTTGCAAGGTAAAAAAGTCTGATCAAGATGGAATCAAGCTGGCTGGTTGCCTTTCAGATCCGCTGAGGGATAAAAACAAGGCAAAGTATTCACAAAGTCCAGAGCTTTAGCCAGCACTGGGCAAGGGACAGCAAAGAGTCCTGGATAGCCTGAGGAGGGTACAGGGAAGGAGAGTTCATCAAAATGACTAAGAACCCTGAGGATAATTTTTTCCATTTATTTTTTTTTTTTTTACTTTTCAAAGCATATCCTCCTCATCCTCTTCTATTTCCTTCACCATTCTCTCCCATTCCCTCCCACACATCTACCTGTATGCTTCTGTGGATCCCAGGGTTCACTCTGGCTTCTCTATTCCTGTAGGGGCTCAGGCCTCCACGTATATCAAGTTGCCACTCTTCAGGCCACACCACTGGTATGCGCATTTCCATTCACTCATCCAGCTTTAGATCCAAAGGTTTCCACTGTAAGTTCCCATTCTATTGGATATAATAACAGTTACATACAGACCACTTTGAAGTACTGTCTTCCTACCTATAGGTTTATTGGCTGTCTTCACTATTGATCTATTTTCCTCTTCCCTTTTTTTTAGGTTCTTGCTCTAGTTTATAGTAACAGTACCACTCTGATAAGTGGGTCTTGAGTCCAATCAAAAAGCTGTTGGTTGTCTCCTTGGTACTCATGCCACTATTACACTGGTGGTCACCTTTTACCACAGATCTCATGCTGTTGATGGGGCTTGTGATTATTTCTCTCCTCCAGCAGCTTCTACAGTATTCCTTAGTACTGTGTAAGCTATCCAGCAAGGAGAAAGTCCTCAGACCAGTTCCAGTTGACATATTTTTGCCCATGTGCTGTGATCCATTTGTGTTACATCTTTAGCAATAGGGTCTTACTGACAGTTTTTGGAAAGCAACCAGAGCAATGGCAAAAACCTATAGTGTTTGGGGGTCTTAAAGACCTCTTTGATGAACATTTTATCAGGAAGTGCCACACTCTTGTTACTTCTAGTATAATTTTGTCCCTGGGTTCTAAGTGGATCAGCTCAAGACTTTTTTTTTTCTTCTTTCCCTGTTTTCCTCACTCTATGCTCCTCTGCATAGGGATTGCTCATTCATCTTCCTTTCTTTAAAAGACATTTTTTGACATATTACTAGCATAGGATGTTCCTTTAGAGTTACTTTCCACAATCTTTGGGTTTTTCTATAAGTTCTTCTGTTCCTCCTATCTCCCATCCCCTCATTCCCTGCTATGTATTTTTCTCAATTATTCCCTCCCTCACCCTTGTTCTGGGATCCTAAATCTCCCCTATAAAAGGTTTCACCCTAACCATCCTTTCCTGCCTTCCCACTCATACGTCTTTTTTAAATTTCTGGCTCTTACAGTGCTTCCAATCCAAATACATTGACAAGGATATCAGCTTATTCATCCACATATGAGAGAGAACATGCGATGTTTAATTTTCTGTATCTGAAATGACTCACCCAATATTATACTTTCCAGTTTTATTCATTTACCAGAAAAATTCCATAATCCCTGAGGATAGTTTTTACCAATTTCTGTGGGAAGTACTTTGGGAAGGGTAATAAGATTAAGTTTACAAGCAAGAAAAACAAAGTGTTTAAAAGAATTTTAAAAATTCTACTAAACCTCAGAAGTCTCCAAAATGATGTTCAAATTCCAATAATTCACTACCTTTAAGATACCTCCCAAATTTCCTCTCATAACTACAAGCAGCACAATACCATATATATGCAAAGAGCTTAGAAATGGAATTTGAGAATACAGCTCCCAGAATTGTTCAAAGATGTCTTGAGTTCACTTACCTAACACATGTATGTTAACAGCCTATGCAGAACAGATAACACTGTCACTGAAAAAGCAGAGAGGAAAGGTCCAAGATTTACAGGTTAGTAGCTATCTGTAACCTCTTACTAAAGTATTCTTCCTAGACTGATTATTGTGATAAGATAAACTGAAATGTAAATACCCACTCACTGTGGGTAGAACCAGTCCGGAGTCTAGGATACAGGACTGTATCAAAAGGATAAACTAAACTGAGCACATAACACAAGTACCCCCTTAGTTCTTGACTGGATGTCATGGGACACTGATGGTCAAAACTGACAAGTTGTAATCACAGCTGCTCAAAGCAGGATCCTGGAAAGATCTGAAAAGGAGAAACAAAGACCAGCCAAGAGAAAGGACAACTTGTATAGCAGTGGAAGATTTGCTTAGGAAAAAACATAGAGAGAGACATGGTGGCATCCTACATAATATATCGTCACGTTAGGGAGATCAAGGTCTAGAAAAAAAACATAAATGGCTACCCCTATTTTTGGTGAAGTTGTCTCTCATGCATTTTCTACTGTGCTTTGCTGCATATAGCAGCGATATTTTTCTCCTGTGCACTTATTCTCATCATTCCTGCTTCTCCATCTTGCCCTCTGAGTATTATCAGTGCTCTTAGAATCCCTTTCTGCCAAACAAAGATAGAGCCCTGAAAGTCGTTGCTCTTTTCTGGTCTATGCAAAAGAGAAACTGTGCAAACTATAATCTACTTGTTAGCTCTCTGTCCACATTAACAATATTATAATAGGCCCTGGCCTCTTTCTTTAAAAATCTCACGTATTCTAGTATATGAGAAGAAGGAATAGGAGGTGGAGCATGGAGCTATCTCAGGACAGCTGTGTCATTAATTTGCAGTCCCATTTATCCTTCTACCATTCTCTCCCTTCATATTTCTATTCTCTGTTGTACTCAGACACTGTATGCTTTGCTGCCAGTCTCTCCTGAATTTTCCTTGTAAAATACTGTTGTGTTTAACTGGGTTATAATTCCTCCAATGGCATAGCTAAGCCCAAGAATTTAACAAAGATTTGTGAATAAGAGACAACAATTAAAACTCTGGTTCTAAAAATGAGGACTCAGGAAGTTCACAAGTCAAACCTATCTATGTGCTGCCACTACTGGTACCACCCAACCCAGCACACAGCCTACTTCACCAGTTCTAATTTCTTATTTCCTCTACTGGTCAAAAGGAGAGAGAAAGAAGTTTCCATCTTCTACATGTTGGTGTAGTCCTTGCCTGAAAGCTCTGTCCCAATATTCCCCAAGTTTTCCCTGCTTTCCCTTCCTATGGGGCATGTAAGGGGAAACAGCTGTTTTGTGGTTGTACATGACACCGGAACCCCTTGCAAAAGCAGAGTCTGAATTTCTGCCTTTGAGCATGTTTGTTTTTTAATAATCAAATAGCCATTGTAATATTGTTTTAGAACAAAGCTATATTTTCTCCAGAGGAAAATATTTGTTCCATTAGTATGTAATACATCAAACAAGGAATGTTTTAAAAGCACAGGTCTCTTGTTTTGAATCCCAAGATTTAAAAGATTTCAAGACAAATTCTTTGTCAAGGATCAAGATCAAAGAGTTATGTCTTTCCTTTTTCCCCAGGAGGCTACCTAAGAAGGATGTTTCCTGAGTGTGTGATCTGGGTTATGTTTTCTTAGGATTACAGAGATTAGTTGAAGAAAGATCTAGGGAGCTCTCGGGGGTCCCTTGATGGGCATCCTGGCAGCAGCAGGGTCTTGGTTCAAAGGCAGGTGCCCTGATTCCAGTCAATTTCAGTGACACTGTCATTCCCTTACTTCCTTTTCAGCCAGACCCTATAACTGCTAACATGGAGCAGAAGAGACCCAGTCAGTGCGACTGTCCCTGTCGTCTCTCTTAACTTACAAATACAGCTGAGACAGGACCATACCCTATATAATCCTTTCCCTCCATAGAGCATCCAACATCTCCTAGAAGTGACCTAGGAGTTTCTTATATCTAACCTTGTCATTGGCTCACATGAAAGAAAGGGAGGTCCAGAAGTGAATCTATAATGTTCAGACTGCCTTGCTGGTTTATCACAGAGTTGGGACAAACCAACAAGCCTCCTTATCAGGTAGTTTTCCAACATAGCAAAAATGATAGGCTCAAAAAAAAACCCTACAGCTTTTTCAATCAGAAAGCAATTTCTAAATTATCCTATTCCCTATATTAGGTGTTGAAAACCATACCACTTGGTTCTTCCCTGAAAGAGCTCACAATCTAGTCTTTGAAAAAGAAGAGAATGAATCAATGGTACACAGTTTACAGGCACCAAAGAGAAGCACCTCCAAAGCTGGAAACTACACTGTTATTGTGCACTGACTATATGCAGCCAGATAGCTCTCTAAAAAGAGCCACTTGCTTTACAGACATTTAAACATTGCCTGCTTGTTTTAGGTAAGATGGAAGAAAGTGTGTTGGGAATTGGGAAGGGACTCCTGCAAGTTCTGAATGCATGAAGTGCTGAGTTAGCATATGTCCTCGCATCCCCAGAGAGAAACTAAGGTGTGCCAATCTGGTAACCCACACCCAATCTCTGTGCTCAGCCTGAGGATAAGTCACCTGATGGCCCTTATGCAAAGAACCTGTTTGTACAGCTCTGGTGGGGCAGCATCTCATATTAGTAGCCAGCCAGTGCTTAGTAAGGTGACATTGCATTTTCAAAGCCTGCCCTTGGCTCCAGGTGTTAGGTAGGTTGGGACAACCTGAATGCCTACAACTGGAGACTCTCTATACTACATGGCTTTCCCAGGAAGTTCCCTGCCCTATAGCAAGGTGAGTAGAGACATAGAAGTCTGTCAGGGCAAGCCCAGAGAGCAGCACAGGTGAGACCACAAGGCAGGTGCAGCCTGTGGAAGGGGTTCAGTCACCTCAAAAACCATTTGGCCTCCTACAGAGCTCTTGATCCTTGATACAAGTTCTCAAAAGAATGGGTTGCCTGGGTGCAGCACACTGAAATGTTTCCTCAGAATGAGGGTCAGCTGAAGAAAGGAATACAATGAACATATCACTATGACATTAACACAGTATCTGTAGATAAAATGATTGATTCCATCCTGGATTTATCAGATGGAGCTTAAATCCATTGACAAACATCCTTGTAAGAATCAGAAACAAAGAGGAGAGGAAGAAGATAAGACAAAGGTAACAGTATTACTGTACCAGCCAAGGGACTTCAAGAATTGCCGGCTGCCATGAGAAGCTGAGAGACTTCCCCAGGATTTCCAGGATGATGTAGTCTTGCTAATACTGTCATTTGAGACTTCTGGCCTCCAGAACTTGAGATAATAATATGTTGTTTTATTATCTGCCTAGATAGTCTCAAGGCACTGTGAATCAAGCTGGTAAGGCCAAAGCTACAGTTGGTAGAACAGGTTGACTACTCCCAGCTAAGTGAGGGGGATACTTGGTATTTTGTGACTTAGAGAACATTCATACTTTATCTGTGTTCAGATGTATTTATGAAATAGTCTGGTTTCTCTCCTGATCCATTATAATCATGGTCTGGCCTTGTCTAAATATACTGTGAAAAGTTATTCACATTCAACAGAAAAACCTCAAGGCCAGCGGAGAACACCAGACCAGCTCCTAATGGTCAAGATCTGCCTTTATATTCCTCGGAACTTCTAGAAGAAATTACCTTCTACTTGTGAGACAGAGTCACAACCCCTGAGCCATCTCCTAAAGGTCCCTACTATACCCAAACTGCCCTTCTGGAAAGCTGTGATAAGGGACTAATCTTCCACTTTAGCTCTTTTTCCTGTTTATTAAGAAGTTGTTATGTCTATCAGATTTGTAAATGTATGTTTTTGCATTTCTCCCAAATAAATTAGGATTTAGTTCAGAGCACATTGGCAACCATTCATCTTGTGAAAAATGAGCTAAAATGTACTCAATTCTTCCTGTGGAGGGTTGTTATCACTCTGGGAGTTGTCAAAGCAACTGATGACAGTACATGTCTTCAATGCAAGCCAGGTTGCTGGTGCATGTCCAAGAATTTTGTAATATGTGACAGGTGTCTGTATGCATCTGGCTGGAGCAGGACAGCCATGCAAATCTACTTTGCAAAATTTCCTTTACTGTCTCCTACATGAAATTCAGCAAAGATGCATTTACACTGGGCCATTGTGACTAGATTCTGTGATAATGTACACTTATTTTCCTGTATTGTCACATTTTGCTAAGCAGGCTTTTATGACTCAACCCAACCTATATCTGAGATGGAGCTTGTATTAAAATTTCCTCTAGAATAGTCTCATTAACCATATTATGGACAACTTTATCCCATAAGCTAAAATGTTCCATTAAGTCTAAACCTGAGACATTTATAGGGCATTTAGGTATGTAAGCAAAGGAATGCCTAAAGACCATGTCATTAAATATGCAAATAACTTCAGTAGTTACATTGCTAAACTTGTCAACCTCCGCCATCCTAACAGTTCCAGTTAAACTGGCAAACCTACCATTCCCTTGATCCTAACAACTCCCGTAAAATTGGAAGTTGACAAGGGCCTAAGAAGTTGACCACTGAAAATTGTGCTCCCCAGTCTATTAAAAGAGGAACAAATTGGCTTCCCACTTGCATATTAACCCAAGGTTCTTGAGAAGTTATATCAATCTGGCATTTGGACTCTCCTTCACTGGGTGGCTGTCAGCAACAAACTCCTTTTTCCCCATCAAGAGGGAAGCTAAAAGCCTCAGACTTCATCACTGGTTCCTGGTGGGAGGTCTTGATCCCTGGACCCTGGAGTTCAGGTCAAGTCTTCCTCCAGTGGAGACTCCCACAGCTGGGACAAGGGCCAGGTGGAGATTTTTTGTGCTTGGGATAGTTGTTTTGTTTTTTTTTTAAGTGCCAGCTTGGTTGCATTTAAAGCATTTTTTTTCCTTCTTTCCCTGTCAGAAGGGATTTTTGGATTGCCTGCTTGGGTGTGCCTTGTTTCTATTCCTATTCCCTTAGGGACAATATCAAGCTTTGTCTTTTTTTCTCTCTCTCCTGGCTCTCTTTCTTCCCTTTCAGTTTGAAAAACATTTATAAACTTCTCTGGGTCCTCAGAGAACCTCTCTAAGTCCTTTCTAATTTGGGCCAGATTTTGCAAGGAAAAGGGAACATGGACCTGAGTTGACCCAAATGTATTTGGCATCTCTTGAAGAGGGCAGACTAATGCTGGGTGCACATTATGTGGACTCTGCTCAGTCTCAAGACAAGAGGGTTTGACTAAGGTGAAAGGTCCTGGATAGAGGGATGAAATTCCTGTTCTGTCTTAGCTTTGAGGGCATCTTTATTAGGAGACAAAGTTTTCTCTGGAACATCTAGCTGGTAGTTTTGGCAGAGAGCTTTATGGTCTCTTAGATAAAAGAAAATTTGAATGTATGGAACTTCTTGCCATTTGCTTGCTCTTTGGCAGAGCAGATCTCATTGGAGTATGTTAAAGATCCTCCCTGGGGGGCGGGGTTCTGCCAGGAATCAGAATTAGGCATATCTCTGTGTGTCCCTGGTCTTGGTGAAATCATGAGAACTGTTGTTATAGTGAGACAAACTTTTTAAGAAGGGCATAAGAAAGATCATCTATAACAATAATGTTAACATTTGAAGTAAGATTTTTTAGCCGTGTTTGAGGTCTAGGTTGAGTACTTCCCTGAAGATTAACAGGATTCTTTGTTCATTTTCATTTATGTGGCCTGTGGTCTATCTTCAGAGCAAAACTCTTCTTTTTGGTTGTATTGCCTTATTTTTAATAAAGTTTCCTTGGTGTTTTGTAAAAAAAAAAAATCCTCCCTGGGGCCATTTTTCCCCATCATCTAAGATGAGTTGAGGCCAATGTCTGACAACAGACTATCACAAATTGGCTCTTTTTCAAGTCAGTAGGATTAAACATTTTCCAGTTCTTGAGGATACTTTGGGGAGATTAATTAGAGGTTCCCATCTGAAATAGCACTAGATTAATCCCTGGATTTAGAATGGAGAAACCTCTCCTTAGCTAGAATCTAGGGGACTTGGATTTGGGGAAAGGGCCTAGGCTGAGCAGAACCTAGTCAATGCCAAAAGACACCTGCCTGGGGGAAAGCCCTGCCCAGTCAGTGCCCACAACACCCAGCTTGGGAAAACTCCACCCAGCCAGGTAGAGCACCAGGTAGAATGCCAGGTAGAATGCCACTAGAAAGTTCCCTCCTTTGACTAACAGACATAAAGTCAAAATCGATCCCCACTATCTGGCACAGACAAAGGTTGGGTGAAGGCATCTTCACAAAAGATAATTCACACATGTCATCACCATAGAACTGCAGATTGAACCCAAGTGGCTGTGATGAGATCTTAAGGACTTCACAATGGAGCTACAGATTCAAGCATTGAGGCATTGCAGGTCTTTCACCTCAGGCTGTCACTCACTTACACATTCATGTAGAGTCTAAAACATTCTCTCCCCAAGCTGGAGAGATGGCTCAGGGGTTAGACTCTGCTTCCCAAGGAGAAGGTCCTGATTTTGGATCCCAGGTTCCATGTAAAAAATGCCAGGTGGAAATAACAGCAGCCGGCACTTCTGGCCCTGGTGGGAAGAGCTTGGACAATCCCAGAGCAAAGCAAAAAGGAGGTAGAAGCAATCCAGGATGATTCTTGAAGTCACCCTTGGGTCCTCCATGAGGACACACAGTGCCCTTTGATACACATACACACAATTAATTAATTAATTAATTAAACAAACAAAGTTAAATCAGAATATGAGAGACTTTTTTTAAAAAAAGTTCTCTTCCCCATTTCAAAAGTATGTTTCTCCTCCCCTCCCCTGAGAAGCCTGCTTGGACAATTGAGCAGAGATAGACCCCAGAATTTCTTTTACCTTAACTGGTAGAATCTACCTCTCATCTCCTGCCTCTTGGATGGCTATGCAAAAATGATACAGGGTTGAGCTTCTGGTTGTGCCCACCAAACTATTATTACAGGTTCCCTCTGGTGTCTTTATATGTCCAGGTTCTTGTGTTCTGGAGTCAAAGATTGAAACCAGAATACACATAGAGGATTAAGGCAGAGTTTATTAGAGAAGAAAAAGAATGGAACTCATGGACATGAATCCTTTTGTCCTTCATGGTAAGGACAAAAGTGCTCCCAAGAACTCACAAACTTCAGGCATGGAATCCATGAAGGGCAAGGGAAACAAAAGAACTGACAGACTACAGACATGGAATCCCATGAGGAGCAAGACAGCCCTACGATTTCTCTCTGTTATTGGATCAGGATGCTGTAAGAGATAACAAAAAAGAGTCAACTAGGAATGTCATAAACAAAAAGAAATTTCTTCTTTCATATAGCAAGAAGTTCAATGATAGGACAGTTCCAAGACAGTTAATTTAATAACTCAGAAATACAATATCAGACTTTTTTTTTCTATTTTGCATGTTGACTTTTCTTCTTTGGCTGCTCCCTTCAAGGTGGCTGAAATAATGGGTCCAAGGTCTTACATGCTCCCCAATAATTGAATGACAGAAGACAGGAATGCAGAATACATTTTTCCATATACCTTTAGAGCTAACTTCCTGCCTTGTCTCATGAGCCAAAATTATACCACATGTCTATTTCTGAGCTGAACACAGACAAATGATGGAAATTGGATCACTAATTACTTTCTTACACTAAGGAATGACCTAGTTGACCTTCCACCAAAGGAGATTTCCACCAGGTACTTTTTAAAAAATTCAAGATCTGTTATCAAAGAATAACTCTAGGGTAGATAATTAACAGAACTGACTTGTCCACATATGTTAAAACTCAGGTCCAACAGTGCCAGCACACTTATTCATGGGGTCCAGCTTTCCAGGTTCACTCAGAATACTTGGTTATTTTACCTGGAAATGTCTACAAAGGCCAATTTAAAGGAGACTGTATAATATAAAATGAAATCATAGTCTTTGCCTTCAAATATAGGCTCTAGAGTGTATTTGGGTGCTGAAAGAATGACTCCATAGTTGTTCTTTCTACACAAATCAAAAGGACCAGAGTTCAGACCCAAGATCCCAGGTTATAATCTACCAAATCTGACAGAGAGAGAGGGAGAGAGAGAGAAAGAGAGAGAGAGAGAAGAGAGAGAAAGAGAGAGAGAGAGAGAGAGAGAGAGAGAGAGAGAGAGAGAGAGAGAGAGAGAATGTGTGCAGAACATTTCCCTATTACTTTGCATTATCACTTACTGGAAGATATGCCTTATGTTTTGACAAACTCTAGACACACTGTGTGGACTATCATAAGTACTAGTAACTCATGAAGTCCCAGAAACCCAAGGCTTATAACTGGACTCACCAAATGATGAGCCAACGAAGTCCCAGTGACTAATTCTGATCCATCCAATGTTCTTCAATCCTCTCCCTGACTCCTGGGATAAAGCAAAACTATGGCAGAGACCCTCACTCATTAGAGATGTTGGCTAACTGCCAAAGCAATGGGAACCAATCATCACCTTTTAGCCATAACCAGCCATCAACCATTCTCAAGGTCTCATGTTCACCTTATAATACCAAATATATTCCATCCAATGTTGTCAGTTTCTATAGTAATTAACACTTCTAACACCTTACAAGTCCGAAGATTAGGAACACTTGTAAAATAAAAAAACAAGTTGCATATTTCCAGCATGTAAATGCATAGAATAAGCATTCCTATTTCAAAATGGAAAAATCGGAGTATAGCAAAAATTATCAAATCACAAGACCAACACTAAGCAGGGTAAATGCAAATTCTTTAGCTCAACATCCATTATCTATAAAGCTCATAAGGTAATCAAATGGGTTCTGTAAAGCTGTGCAGGTCTATTCCTCCAGTTCCATTGCAATTTTAGGTTTCATCTTCCTTTGCAGAAACTCCAACCTGCCAAATTGTGTCACAGTTGTTCTCCATGACCTTATCAGTCTTGTATCTTCCATTCTTGCAATACTGGTACCATCTAAACAATATTTCTAAACTCTACCATGTATTCAGAATGTAGCCTGGCCCGTCCAGACCACACCTGCCTCCCTTCTGTGTGTTGACCTCTGGACACTTTCTTAAGCAACCAATTTTGATGATCAAGGAACCTTTCAGCTTAGACTTCCTTCCTCTGAATAAATTCAGATCTTCACAAAGTGAACCCTTCAAGGGCTGGATTTTTGTCCTTGGGAATTCCTTCCTTTTGTCACATGCAAGAAAGATCAGTCATCAGTGGTGCTGATTTCTTAACATCCACAGCTCGCACTCTTAGTACCAGCATGGACACTCTCCTGCCTTAACACTTCTCCTGCCACACAAAACAGTCCATTGTCTTCAAATTTAGCCTCACTCAGGATTTCATGAGTGTCTGGAAGGATAGCAATGCTGAAAAAAATGTATACTATGAAAGTCCAGCTCATGAAACTTTGTCAAAAAAAAAAAAAAACTATGGGCCATTCATGTAATATTTTGACGGAGAATCCGACCATACAAATGGCCACTGAAATGGCCCATTAAGCTCTGCAGTTAGGATTCAACAGCTTTTGTATCTCCAAGTTTCAAATTCATCAATGCTACTTCCACAAAAGTTTCATGGGCTTAAAAGTCACATGGTAACATTTATCACAGCAATGACTACATTTCCTGTACCAATCACCGTTTCAGTTTCATAACACAGTGCTGAAAATAAAAATCAAGAAACTTGGGGGGAAGAGTTTAATTCCAGCTCATATAATTGCAGGTTGCAGTCTATCATGGCATGGAAATCACAGCAGCAAAAGCCAAGGAAACTGATCATATCACAACCAAAGCAAAGGCAAAGGACAAGGACCAATGCATGCTTGCTTGCCTGCCTATGCTCATCTGGCCCTCTCCATCTTTAGCCACCCTCCCAAGGAGTGGTCCCACCACTATGTACTGAGTCTTTACACATCAATTATGCAATGGAACCAGTCCCTCATAGGTATATCTAGAGGTCAACTTTAATTAAGAGAATACTACTTCTCACATAAGCCTAGAGATTTGCATACTGTGTCAGAATGACAATTACTACTAACCATCAAAGACATTTATAAGATGGGCAGTTGAAGCAAGGACAAATGTGACAAATGTCCACTGTATAATCATTGATCCATTCCATAACCAATTATAGACATCTAATATATGCCAAGCACTATGCTGGCATTGAAAACAAAAAAGCAAAGGTGAGCTGAAAAGATATGGGGCTTACTTTTATGTGAGAGGAAAAGACAAAGAAATGCACATCTAATCTCAGATCATGGTTATTGCAATGAAGAAAACATCATTGTGTGCTAAGATCTAGGTCACTAGGGTATATGTGGTTATAGCCAGACATGTGGGGAGTGGCCTGGAGTTAGTATATGGAAGATGGCAATGAAAGCCTCTCTGAGAAAACAGGAATAGTTGGACAAAGATCTGATGAGGAGTCAGTTACTATAGAGACCTGGGAAGGGAGCTTCCAGGCAGAGGGGAGAGTAAAAGCAAAGGCCCTAAGGTAGGAACTAACTCACTAGCTCATGAACAAGTATGCAAGAAGGAACATAGCGAGTGTGCCTGGAGCCAGGTGAGAAGCAGGACAATTCGAAATGACATTAGCACTGCAGGCCTCCCCATTAGTAGGAAAGAACATGAATAGAGAAGAGCACTTGCATTGGAAGAACCATAGGGGGGGCCTAAGAGTAGATTTGTGCACTCATAGAAGCTTTTACTAGTCTTGTTCACAATCCCCTAAAAATTGTATTTCATTCTACTACCACACATACCATGCAGAAGTCCCCTCTTATCTACAGTCAACCTTTGTCCAAAGATATGAATGGACAAGTTCACAAATAAACAATTTAAATATTCAAGTTTTAGGCTGTGATGAACAGCATGATGAATTTGCATACTGTGATGCCACATCCTACCAGGGATGAGAATCATTGCTCTCCAATATAGCCACCCTATGTACACGCTATCCATTCTGTAGCAGTCAACAGAGAAAGGAGCCAAGTTCATATAGCCTCTACCATATATTTAAATTGCTATATTTTAAATTATTATATTAGTATGATACTAGTGACTAAGCTTTTAAATTAAATTTTACTGTTGTTATGTGAATATATGAGAAAAAACAGTATATAGAATTTGATACTCTCCATGATTTCAGGTATCCACTGGGGAGCTTGAAATATATCCCCCATATACAAGAGAACTGGTGTATATGGGTGATGAGTAATTAATTATAGGTGTCAACTTGGCTAGGCTACAGTACCCAGATATTTAGTCAAATGTAAGCATGGGTATTTCTGTGAGCATATTTTTATAAGATTAACATTTAATTCATTGAGTAAATAAGGTGATCTTCTATAATATGTATAATAACATTCATCCAGCTAATGTCATAAAGGAAGCAGGGAAGAAGGGATTCTTCCTGCAGAGCATATTGTCAGCCTCTCACATTGCCCTGCTCTGCCTGCCTGAGCATATGATCGCAATAATTGTCATGCTGGTGAGTAAGACTAATTTTGGTTCCTCAAAATGCTTGTGCTTGGAGAAGGGCAGCTCAGCCTTTTGTTACTTGTCTGTTGATAACTAGAAGCTTGAAGGAAGGTGCTTCAGGCAGGAAAGCTTGTGACCGAATAAGGCAAGAGGTCAATGGGTGAATTGTGCTACCAGCCTACTCTCCATTCCCCAACAAAGTCCAACAAAAAGCATTTGGAGTGAGCCTGCCCAGCTCCTCTTTCTCTGCTTACAGATGCTGCCCTCAGGGACTCCTGGAACTGTAATAAAATGAGATGTTGCAATGAGCACAGATTAGCAAAACAAATGGCAGGTCATGGCCAGTGCTGTGTAGATCAAAGCTCTGCTCCAAAGCCAGATCCACAAGACATTTTTATTCTTTATACCAACTTGGCCCCCTGATGAAATCTCAGAAATAAACAGCTTTCATTTAAAAGGCCCTTTTTCTTTTAGTTTTAGTTTTCTAGATTTAACTTAATTTTTCAAATGACAAAAATGCCAGGATAGACTGTCTTTAGCATTAGAATTTAGAATTAGAGTTATTCTTCCACATTCTGAACACTAAAAGACATTATGACCCAAATATTCTGTCACCCTTCTAGGGTTACGACACTGGTCTATACTTCAGAGACTTTTAGTATCTGTCAGATGGATGACCATAGACATTTACCCAAAGTGCCAACTGAGCCACAAAGATAGGACAATCACAGGCAAAGAAGTGATAAGAAAGATGGTAGGACAGCATCTCCTAGGTTCCAATGAAGAAGGTTTTATAGGGGCTGGAGAGGTGGCTCAGGGGTTAAGTCTCTGCCTTGCAGGCCGAAGGTCCTGAGTTCCAATCCTAGACCCCATGGATAGACGCCAGGCGGAAGTGGGGATGGTCTGCGTTTCTGGTCCTGGTAGGGCAGAGCCTGTGAATCCCAGGGCAGAGTAAACAAGGAGGTGGAGGCGTCCATGGTGGTTCCCGAATTCGCCCGTGGTTCTACACACACACACACACACACACAATACATACGCACACAAGCACAATTGAATAATAAAAAAAAATTTAAAGAAAGAAAGTTTTATGAAATACTCTTCTCCCAAAAAATCTATAGTTAAGTCTGTCGAGAGAAACAATGCAATCTGCAGTCCTATAAAATGGACTCAAGGGGCTGGAGAGGTGGCTCAGGGGTTAAGCCTCTGCCTTGCAGGCAGAAGGTCCTGAGTTCGGATCCTAGACACCACGTATAGACACCAGGCGGAAGCGGGGGCGGCCTGCGTTTCTGGCCCTGGTAGGGGGGAGCCTGTGAGGGGGCAGGGTAAAGAAGGTGGAGGCGTCCATGGTGGTTCCCGAATTCGTCCATGGTTTTACACGCACACACACACATACACACGCACAATTGAATAAATAATTTTAAAAAAATTTTAAAAATGGACTCAAGTGTATTTCAGTGTCACAGAGTCACTGATATGACCCATTGTACGGAAATTTGGAATACTTGCACATTCTGTTATTGAATGCCACTGACATCTATGAAACCCATAATTGTAGAACACAGTGTGGGGAAATGTTGCTTTGGAATATGTTGCCCCATCCAGCATGCAAAGAAGTTTGGGAATCAGCCTTCTCAGTATTTGCAGCAACAACAAAACAGCCAAATAATCCCCAAATCAATTCCTCCTCTTCTAACTATCTGAAGCAGCCACTGCTTCTCAAATTAAAGAGAAGACTGGCAGTGCAGTGATCAGCATTTGCAAGAGAACCGACTCCAGTCCTGCACAGTAAAGGTTCCCTGTGAACAGCGTGAAGAGGCGAGAACTCCAAAGGGAGTATAGTATCTTTAGAAACTTTTCCCACTTTCCTGAGTGTTGTCTCAGGAGACACTCTACCAAATTCTCGCAGAAAAAGTGAAGCAAAACCCTTAAACTTTAAAGGGATGGCAGCATTTTGAATTGTTGACAGAGCACTCTGTTTTAATGGAATCATTGTTCTCTCCAATCCAACCAACTGGACTTTCACTAGACCTAATGGACCTTGGGGAAGGAAGCGATAAGACTCAAGTCTAGTCTACCATTTCTATCTCACCTACTGAGGAAAAGTGAGAAACACTTGTGAAGGTTAGCAGTCTTAGTGCTCAGGCTCACTAGCAAACTAAGAATCACAGACAACAGACCACTTCCCTTCCCCATACTCCTTACCTATACAACACTAGAACTCTGGTACAATGATGGGAAAACAAGAGGGAAGCAGTGCTGCTGAGGGCAACTGACTCCGACGCCATGCCTTCCCACCTACCTCAGTCCTATCTATCCATGTGTGCAATGTCCTGTGGACTCCAGATCCCAATGCTCCCCACTGTGTTCTTTGCCATACACTTAGGTCTAGCACGCAGCATCTCACTTGGATCAACTAGCTGGACCTGTAGAGCCCCAGCTGCCAGCAGGGGTCATGCAAGTTTTACATGGAAGATATAAAGATAAGCCATCCAGATCTCTCCCTCTTCAAGATCACCTTTTGATGGACAGGATAAAGAAGGGGGAAAAGAGAGGTTGGTGGATGGTTTGGTTCTTTTGTACGAGAGAAAGAATCAAGACTGTTTAGCTAGGAAGTATCCCTGAAAGAGATCTCTACCATGACCTTCAGTTCCAAGTAGATTGAGTACTGCTCTCAACAGCATTTCCCTAAGACCAGTTCTCAAATAGCAAGCGAATGCATATCTGGCCTGCTCTGGTCTGAAGCAAACAGAAAAAATATTTAAAATAAAATTTCAATCCTTAGAAGAAATATAATTTCACTTGCCATTTGGATAATGGTTGAAAGGAATTTCTAATGTAGGTATGGGTCTAATCTGGATTGCCTAAACCAGAGGACACTCTCAATGTAGGGCAGCCTCCTTCATAAAGGGAGAGACAGTATGGTACCAATGATGAGAGATAAAGAGTTACTTTAAGGTAGCAGACTCTCCCCCCCACTCCTGCTCTTGTACCTCCCTTACCAGCCAAAGTCACCTCTGAAACCAGGTTTCCTCATCTCTGCCATGGATCAGTAATGTCCATGTTAAAATATTGTTGTTGAAATTATGATGACGTGCTCAAAGTGCCAAGGACAATACCTGAGATGACGAGCAATCATTCTCAAGAGTAAGGTGAAATCTGTCTATTTAACCTGACACTTCCCATTGAAATTACAAAAGCAAAACTCCTGTAAAACGGAGCTGTTTTCTTGAGATGTCTAAAATTCAGTCTATTTCAATGCAATATAAAAGAAAGGATTCGCTTGACAAATCAACTTATCTAACATGAAAGTACCTAAAACACTAGATCACACACTAGTATGAATCACTCAGTGTCACAGTCGCATCTGAGCAAAAGGACTCTTAAAGGTAGAAAGATTCCTATAGACTAATTATCTCTTTACATCAAGCCCAAGAAGAATGATTGTAATGTCTGTGCCAGAACTTTAGTAGCTACCAAGCTTGTTTCTGCATCATTGGCATAGAGGCCTATTTCTTCATCTGGAAAACTGGTCTTTTATCTTTTCTGGCTCTAGGTTCTTCTTCCCTTTAAGAAATGTAAACCTGCTCTGTTATGCAAACTTTTCATAGTAGGTAAAAGTGTACCACATGAGCTTCTCTGACATCAGGAAAGATTCTTAAGGGTCTGCTCCATCCTTTATAACCTAGTATAGAACAGAAGGCCCTTCTAGGGACTCTAGAACATGTATAGGTTTTTTAGGTTCTACTGGATCCAGATTGTACAGGACTCAGGTTACTCCCAAACATACTCTGATGGAATTAGAAACTCTGATGGAATTAGAGATCTCAAAACTGTTGTCTCCTGTTTGTAAAATTGTTGACTCCTACATGTTGCCTGCACACTGTTCCATTCCCTAATTTTGGATCACACCCAAATGTCCAAATAATCTTGGTGCCTTTTTCTGGGGAGTAGAGGGTTGTCAAGCAGCCAAGCCTGGTGAAGTGCCAAAGTCCTTGTTATGTAAGAAACCTGTTTGACACCCTCATGAGAACGTGGAGGTTTCATACTGCTGTGTCATTCCCCTGGTAGAAACGACTTGTGATTTTGTAGTTTCCAAAAGTAAAATCAGAATATGATTTCTTACCAGCATTCCGTGGAATGTAATTTCCAACTAAGGGCCACGTTCCTCAAATTTCTCATCATTTTTGGTGGCTGCAATTTTGTTTCCCTAAATCTGTCTTTGATGGACCTTATGATCATTGGTATGAAAAAGAATTTTGTCTTCCAACTTCAGTGCCCAGGAATCTGAAAACTAAATCATTAACTTAATACTGTGGATTTCCTGTTGAATTCACAGCCTTAATGTGCGTGCATGCATGCGTGCTGAGTTTTATTTCTCTATCTGTAGTACTTAGCAAAGAATTTGGCTTTCACCCAGTAAATCCTTGAAAAATGAATGAATAAATGATCAAATTAAAACACTTTGTGTTAGTACTGTTCTTCTAAAAATTGGCAAAACAGGAGTCAAGCAAATGCTCACTGTGATCTTATACTGATTATTTGATTTCAGTAGAATGTGCTTTTATCACAAGACTCTAGTTTAACAGCTTTTTGTCTCTGGCCAGGGGGTAACATACAATGCCCACCAGGATGGAGTGAAGGGCATTGCAGGAGCAGCAAAACTGCAAAAGAAAATCAACAAACCACAATCCAGAACTTCAGAGACTCTATATCAACCACCTAGAACTAGGCCAGCTTAATCTCTCCCCATCCTGAAGCTCAGGGAAATTTGGGAAAGAGGGGGCGGTTAGAGTGTAAGAGCAAAAGGATGGGAGGAGCAATGATATGTAAGATACTCCATACAAGTTAGGGCTGAAGCAATCATAATTGGACTTTGCATGCCCTGCGCATTGTCCAACACACTATTGACCCCACAAAGTCTAGCATCTGCTAAAGGCACCAAGATGTTTGGAGGCAAGGGATTGGCAGCCACAGCAGTGTTCCTATACCTAAGGGGAACACGGGAAAGGGTTCAGGGAAAGGCCACTGGGTCCTTGTATGTCATCGGAGAGGAGGGCCCAGAGGAAAATCAGGCATGCACAAGAAAGGACTCTCTGGGAATTGGGGCGGGAGGCACTGGGGGATGGGAAGGGAGAGGGGTGGGGAGGAGGAGCAGGGGGTACGGGGGGAGGAGGAGGGAGGGAGGAAACTGGTGTACCTAATAAGTTTGTATGAGCTGAAATAATAATAAAAAATGTATTAATATAAAAAAAATTAGTAACTCTTACAACAGACACCTATTGAAGGTGTCTCCAAGAAAGAAAGCATTTAAAACACACACTTTCTATTGCATTGAGAAAGCAGAGATTCAACCTGCTGCAAATGTCTCTTTAGAAATTGTACCTTCTTTGGGAATTGTAACCGTTTAGTAAAATATCTTAAAATGACATGTCAGAGGTATGACTTTTAAGAAAGTAACAATGCAGGCTAAAACATACCAAGAGGCAACAGGTGATTTTGTTACTACATGGTGAAGGATTGCCAGTAATCCCCAGAGAGAGTGCTGATCTGGTCATAAGACTATCAAAGCTAAACCTTTCAGGTTCTGGGTGATCAGACAAAAGAAACAAGGTTGGCTAACTAGCAAACTTTTATTGTTGGAAAAAAATCATACCAATCTCTTCCCCAGTGCAGTTCTGGGATTTTAACTGTCTACCTAGACTCTATTTGATACACTTTAGACTTCAGTCATCTTGGCAGGTAAACTCAGGACACCTATTGTTACTCAGTGGATTCTGAGCCAAAAAAAAAAAAAAAAACAGACTTCCTGCTTCTACTGAATTTCTGTGGTGTGCCCCAAACCTACCATACTGTCAAATTTCCTTTTCTCATTTCATTTCATAAAGTCTCATTCAGAATTGGCAGGTGCCTTCTATGGGCCCAGTCTGGATTTACCTTTCAGATTTCCCACTTCCTGGCTGCATGAAACTTACTTTTCTATTCTTGTGATTCCTTGTCTGTTAAATGGGCATAACAGTACTTCCTTTTAAAAGCTACAGTGTCCAAGAAGCACATCACATGGTACCTGACCATGATCATGCTGCTCTGCTATTTTCTATTTGTCTATTTTCGTTTTGTGACCTGGGTGGCCAACTTTCACTCAGTGGCTTTATACCTTCCATTTTTGTTTCTTCCATACTTGCAGAACGTTCACATATGTGAGAGAGTCTGATGATTCCGTCTTTCCACAGCACATGCCATCTGACTGATACACATCTGAAATCTCTCACTCTTCAAACCTTGGCCCAAGCTCCTTCCAAACAACTACTACTGATGCTTCAGAAAGATTTTTTTAAAAAGGAGCCAGATCTGCTCCTTATCACTGGTGGACTCTCCTGAAATGACTGAACTCTGCTTCTCTTCATGTTTCTTCAACTCCTTTCTGCCCCAGGAGGTCTCCTTCAGATCACAAGGCACTGTGCTGTTGGGCCGCCCAGGATTTGCCCCAGGGCATGGCCGAGCACATGGGACTAAAGATGGCGCTGAGGGCCAGTGTCCTGGGCGTGACCCTGATCACTTTACAGAGAGCCCTAATTGGCTTTCAGGTATTGACCTGCCTCCCTTACTGAATTGACATTGGACTTAACCACTAGGGCCTGAAGGATGTACTGACCTTTGAGACAATTGGATGCCCATTTGGCGCCTTGTGGTTTTTTGTCTATATAAGCTCCTTTGTTTCCCCCAATAAACTTGAGATTTTGCCCTGACAAATTCCCTGTCCTGTTGCTGAGTCTCTGGGGAATTGAGGCAGAGGCGGGGCTGGGCAGCTGAACTTGCCTTTTTTCGTCATCGCAGCAGGCAGCGCATACGTGTGAATGAGTATGTGAGTGGGTAGAGACACGCCACTCCGTGGCAGCTGGATTCTACACTGTGCAAACAGGCTTTGTTCTTTGCTTCAGTCACTGGAAATATAGGAAAATGTTCCAGAAAATGGCCATGATTGCAAGCTGTCCCTCTACCTCAAGAGCTTATCCTTACTTTGTTTCTAAATAAACTGACATTTCTAAAGTTTATCCTACAGAAATACAATTTTTCAAATGATCACAAATAGTAATAGTTTAAATAAATTATGGGCCTGGTGATTTGATCCATTAGTAACCAGTCACTGAAACAGTGTATTTAATGGAATGCCACACCCATATGTCAGGGAAAGTTTATAATACATTTCAAGTCAGTGGCAAGGATTTCTTAAGGAATAGTCTTTCACCTATTACTTAATATAGTTCCATGACATCTGAATTCTCACAAGTTCATATTTCACAATAATTTCAAAAGAGAAAACTAAAACACCACACACAACCTTCCACCTTTTGCTTCATATAGTTTTATTTTGTTGGAACTCATGATAAAAATATGTTGCTTTTAGAATAATTTTTGAGAACTCTCAGAATCTTTCAACTTCATTTCAACAAATTTTCCTGTTCCCATTCCCATCAGTATTACCTCAAGATCAGGTCATGTTCTTAACTTATAGACAGTTCTAATTCTCAGGAAGCACCAAGAGAGGAGAAGGGAAGGAAAAGAAGTAAGGGGAGGAGACTGGGAAGGAGGGAGAGTGGAGAAATAACTGGGAGGAAAGAAGGAGAAGGGAAAAAAAGGGGGGTAACCATTGAGCTTGTATAACTATACAAAAAATGTAATAAGAAAATTCCAAAGAAAAAAATCTTTTTATCAAACCCTTACCCTAAGAGCTATTCTTAGAACTGAAAATATAGTAATTCTTCTACTGCCATATTCATGGTTTTACTCTCATGGTTTTAGTTTCCCATGGTCATCTATGATCCAAATGCATTAAGTGAAAAATTCCATTAATAAATTTTCATGAATTCATAATATTTGTGAAATGGTTTTATGTCTTTTGCCCTGACTCCTATGTAACTCTCTCCTCTCCCACCTGCCCGAACTACATATCCTTCTCTCATCTTCCAGCTCCCTTCACTAATCCTGTCATGTTCCACCCACTCTCCTGTCTCTCTGCTTGTGTGTATTACAGGACTCCCTTTGGGGTGCTATGTTGATAAGGGAGTCAGATTTCTGTTGTACTGTATGTAGGTAAAGTCGTAAGGGATGGTTCCTCTTCCCTTGTCCAGCGCCTGTTCCTGAGACACTCTCTGAGAGCAGTTGTTTCTTCTAAGATCCCAGTTAGTCCTTGGGGGAAATGTTGGTATGTTGACCATTGTGTACATCTATGGTAGATCTTATGGGTACAGCAGCCCTGTTGTAGTTGAAATGTGTTGGTCACCTTTAGGCTTTTACAGTCATAAAATTTAAATTGTTCAGTGTTCTGGGAATCATGATTAAATTTTATGCCATCTTCGGGCTCAGTTGGATGTGGACACAGTATCCATAAGCTGTACACTACATCCTGTAAGTCACTTAGTAGCCATCTCAACTACCTGAAAATACTGCAATGCTTCTAGTCAAGTAACCGGTACATAGTAACCCAACTCTGTCACAATACATATGACATTCATCTCATTTCATCTCATCACACATTGGGTCATTTCACATCATCACAAGAAAGACAACTATAATATAGTAAGATTTTGAGAGGCTATATTCATATCAGTTTTGTAACTTTTATTATAATCATTTTATTTCATTATTAGTTATAATTGTTCATACTGACTTACCTAACTAATAAAACAAATTTTATCACAAATAAGTCTATTAATCAGTTTTCTGTTATGATAAATATGTAAGACAATTTACTTAAATAAAGTTGTTATTTTGACCCAGGGATCTATAGTTTCCATCCATGATTCATTGGCCCTGTGACTTTGTTGCCTATGTCAAAGCAACACATCCTGGTGAACCATATAACTCATGGACAGGAACCAAAAGAAAGCAAGGGTTAATGTCCTGCAGTGCCCTTCAATGCCCACAGATGCCTAAAAACTCTCACTAGAATTCTCCTCTTCAATGTTTTACCACCTCCCAATGAGACTCTTAGAAATTACGTATAAGTTGGGGAGGGGGGACCTTCGAGTTCAAAACTATAGTCATTTGTAGGAAAAAATAGAAGTGTATATGGAGTATGGAATCATCTATGATTTCAGGTTTCCATTAAGGAGTTCATTCCTCATACATAAGAAAGAACTACTGCCATGCCTCAGTAAAGCTTTTTTCCCTTGGAAAGTTACCTTTCCTGGTTAAAGAAAATGATGTCTCTTGCTCTGTATTTCCTTTTTCTCTTTTTCTGATAAATTTGTTCTTTGACAATTTCATACACGCATATAATATATTCTGACTACTTTCCTTTACCCTCTCTTGACTTTATCCCACCATTTCCAGACTCTCTTCTTCCCTAAAACATCTTTTCCATATTTGTGATTTTTTGCTTGACTTTAGTACCCTTCATCTGTTGATTATTCATTACTGTGATTGTTTATTATTACCATTGTACATATAATATGATAGATAGGCATATGCATGGTCAGAGAACAATCTTATGAAGTCATTTCTGCCTTTCTGCTCTCACTCTGGGGATCAAGCAGAGGTTGTTAGCCTTACATAGTGAGTACATTTACCCACTGAGCCATGTAACCTGTCCTGAACTTGGTTTCTGAGGTCAACCATCTAAAATTAGGCATCAGAGGTGTGCTTGACTATAAATGTTTTTTCAATAGTTTTCAATGCCAAAGAGATGACAATATTTTGTGATATGCCCATTAAATGAACACAGAGGTAAACTCAATTATAAAATTCCTAAAATAAGTCTACTGATATTTAAACAAATCATAGAAATATTTCTGCCAGGTATTGTTTTTATTTATATGTTCCTCCATTAAGCACATTTAGAATTTGCTGTCTTTAAAACTATTTTTACAGCAGGGGCAAAAAATAGATTGGAGAAGAATTAATGAAATCAAAACTAGAAGAATCGTACACAGAATCAATAAAATAAAGAGTTGATCCTTGAAAAGATTAGTGAGATTGACAACTCCTGAGCAAAACTAACAAAAAAAAAGGAAAGAAGACCCGAATTTGTGCAGTTAAAATGAAGAAAGATGTATTACAACAGACTCCAGTGAAATCCAGAAGATCATTAGGGAATATTTTGAAAACATGAACCTAGTATAAACTCATATAAACTACCAAAAACTAAATCCAGAAGATAGAAACAATTTAAACAGAATCACAACATTGAAGTAGTGAATCAGCCCTTTTCACCCCACCCCGCTCCGCCGGTCGGGACGCGTACGCGAGATCCAGCCGGGCCTCACCGCGCGCTCTAGGACCCCAAGTCAGCCCACAGGGACCCGGCTCCAACTCCCACCATCCAGCCGGAGCCGCGCGGGGGCCGAGGGACGAGGAGGACCTCCCCCTGCGCCCGGGCCCCGCCCCAGCTGCCCTCCGGTTAAATAGCTCCACGCCGACGCGCCCATCATCCCTTTTAACCCCACCCGGCTCCCCCAGTCAGGACACGGGCACCATCCACCCGGGCCTCACCCCGCGCCCTAGGTAAGTCCCCGTTCGGGCCCCGCCCACCAGTACCCCAGGCCAAATAATTCAGTTTAGTGAAATTGAGAGATCTTAAGAGTTAAAATGACAATGCCAAAGTCAAAGTGCAAATCCATGAGAAGCAACACTCAAGTAAACAAATTTCCCACTGAAGAAATTAATCCCATAATGTTAGACTCCAACAAGAACAAACCCGCGGAAAAGGCCAAGAAAGCCTCACCCAGGATAACGACTTTCAAAATATGATCATTACCATGTTCAATACTATGAAAGAGGAAATCCGGGAGGAATTACATAATCGAATCAATCGCTTTGAAGAGGAACACAACAGACATCTGGAGGAGTTGAGAAAAACAGTGCAGGAAACAAAAGGTGGCATAGAACAGTTAAAACAAACTCAAGCAGAGTTTAAAACTGAGCTAAAAGACAAGTTATCTTCAACCCAGAACGCCACAGAGAGTCTTATCAACAGAACTAATGAAGCAGAAAACAGAATTTCAGACCTTGAAGATAAAGTGGGAGTACTAACCAGCTCAATGGAAGAGGTTGTTAAAGCCAAAAAGATACTTGAGAGAAATATCCAAGAGATATGGGACACCCTGAAGAAGCCTAACATGCGTATTCATGGAATACCGGAGCAAGAATCTCAAAATACCACCCCTGAGGAAATTTTTCAAACGATCATCAAGGAAAACTTTCCTCATCTAAAAAAAGAGAGGCCCATTCATATACAAGAGGCATTCCGCACCCCAAACAGATACGACCAAAATAGAAGCACACCACGGCAAATAATAGTTAAAACACTCCACATTCAAGATAAAGAACTGGTGCTGAGAGCTTCAAGGGAGAAAAAAACAAGTCACTTTTAAAGGCAAACCTATTAAAATAACAAATGACTTCTCAGTCGAAACAGTAAAAGCAAGAAGAGCTTGGAGAGACATACTTCAAGTATTGAATGAGCAAAAATGTCAACCCAGGCTGATTTACCCTGCAAAACTATCAGTCATGATCGAGGGAGAAAGAAAAATTTTCCAGCACAAAGACAACTTGAAGGGATACATGGCCACCAAACCAGGCCTTCAAAAACTGCTAGAAATGATACTCAAGCGTGAAGAAAAAAACAGGCATATCCAGGAGAACAGAAGGACAAATATAACACCATTAAAAGCGAAGCAATATACTTATAAAAGCTACTAAACATAATAAATGTCTGGAATTAACAATAGTTTCTCCATTATAACACTAAATGTTAATGGACTTAATTCACCAATCAAGAGACACAGATTACAAACTTGGATTAAAAATCACAATCCATCAATCTGTTGCCTGCAGGAAACCCATCTCACCACAAAAGATAGGCACACTCTAAAAATAAAAGGCTGGTCAACAATTCTACAAGCAAATGGAAGCAGAAAACAGGCAGGGGTAGCCATTATGCTATCAGACAAAGTGGATTTCAAACCAAAAAAAATTATAAGAGACATGGATGGATACTACATTTTAGTCACAGGTACAATTCACCAGGAAGATTTCACAATACTGAACATATATGCACCCAATACGGGCCCCTCCACATTCATTAAGAAAACCCTACAGCGTCTAAAGCAAGAAATCAACCCCCAAACGATAATTCTTGGGGACTTCAACAACGCCCTCTCTACATGGGATAGATCAACAGGTCAAAAGCTTAACAGAGACACTTTGGAACTTAATCAAACCCTGAAAGAAATGGACCTCACAGATCTCTATCGAACTTTTCACCCACGCACCAAACAATACACATTTTTCTCAGCAGCACACGGAACTTTCTCCAAAATAGATCATATATTGGGCCACAAAATGAATCTACACATATACAAGAAAGTTGAAATTCTAACCTGTGCCCTATCAGACCACCACGGCCTAAAGCTGGACATCCACAACACATCAAACAAGAGAAAATACACTAACTCCTGGAAACTTAACACTATGATGCTGAATGAGAACTGGATTCAGGAAGAAATTAAAAAGGAAATTCAAGATTTCCTGAAAGTGAATGATAACGAAAATACAACTTACCAAAATCTCTGGGACACAATGAAAGCTGTTCTAAGAGGTAAGTTCATAGCTCTTAATGCCCACGTCAAAAAAATGGAAACATCAGAAATAAACAACTTAACAATGCAGCTTAAAGCTTTAGAGAAACTAGAGCAATCTGATCACAAAAGCAGTAGAAGAGAAGAGATTAGCAAAATAAGGGGAGAAATATCTGAAATCGAGACTAAGAAAACGATAGAAAAAATCAACCAATCAAAAAGCTGGTTCTTTGAAAAAATCAACAAGATTGATACACCCCTAGCTAAACTAACCAAAAGCAAGAGAGAGAAAACCCAAATTAACAAAATTAGAAATGAACATGGAGTTATCACTACTGATACCCAAGAAATCCAGAGAATTATAACATCATATTTCAAAAACTTCTACTCTGTGAAGTTTGACAACACAAAAGAGATGGATGAATTTCTAAGTAAACACAACTTACCTAAATTGAATCAGTAAGTTGTGAATTATTTAAATAGTCCTATAATATATAAGGAAATTGAGGAAGTAATCTCGAATCTTCCCACCAAAAAATGTCCTGGACCAGATGGATTCAGCACAGAATTCTACCAGACATTTAAGGAGTTAATAACACCAATACTCCTTAAACTGTTCCATCAAATAGCAAAGGAAGGAACACTACCAAATTCCTTCTATGAAGCTAATATCGTTTTAATCCCAAAACCTAATAAAGATTCACTTAAAAAAGAAAACTTAGGCCGATCTCCCTGATGAACACAGACGCAAAGATTCTCAACAAAGTCTTAGCAAATCGGATTCAAAAACATATTAAAAAGATCATTCATGGGGACCAAGTAGGCTTCATCCGTGGCACACAAGGTTGGTTCAACATACGCAAATCAATAAATGTAATTCATTATGTAAACCAGTCCAAAGTCCAAGACCACATGATACTCTCGATAGATGCAGAAAAAGCTTTTGACAAGATCCAACAGCCTTTTATGATCAAAACGCTAGAGACAGTAGGAATGGAAGGAACCTTTATCAATATAATAAAAGCTATATACAACAAGCCCACAGCAAGGATTATGCTCAATGGGGAACAATTGGAAGCATTCCCACTTCGATCAGGAACTAGACAAGGCTGTCCACTCTCACCACTTCTATTCAATATTGTACTTGAAGTCTTAGCTGAAGCCATAAGACAAGAAAGGGACATAAGAGGGATTCAAATCGGCAAGGAAGAAATCAAGCTATCCCTATTTGCAGATGACATGATCTTATACCTGAGGGATCCCAAAAACTCCACCAGGAAGCTCCTGGAACTAATTGAGAAGTTCAGCCGGGTGGCAGGATACAAAATAAATGTGCAAAAATCAGAGGCCTTCCTATATATATGCCCAGAATGAAAGAAGTGAAAAAGCCTTGAGAGAAACCATGCCATTTACTATAACCACTAAAAAAATGAAATACCTTGGTATAAACCTAACTAAGGAGGTAAAAGACCTTTACAATGAAAATTTTAAAACCCTAAAGAAAGAAATAGCAGAAGACACCAGAAGGTGGAAAGACCTCCCTTGTTCCTGGATTGGCAGAATCAACATTGTAAAAATGACCATCCTACCAAAGGCAATATACAGATTCAATGCTATACCAATCAAAATCCCAAAGCAATTCTTCAAAGAAGTTGACCAAACAATCTCAAAGTTCATATGGAGCCACAAAAGACCCAGGATAGCAAAAACAATCCTGAGTAACAAAAACACAGCTGGAGGTATTACCATACCAAACCTAAGTCTATACTACAAATCCATAGTTATAAAGACAGCCTGGTACTGGCTCCAAAATAGACACACAGATCCATGGATAAGGATTGAAGACCCAGATATAAGCCCACAAAGTTACAGCCATTTGGTCTTTGACAAAGGGGCTGAAAGAATCCAATGGAAAAAGAACAGCATCTTCAACAAATGGTGCTGGCAAAACTGGATCTCCACATGCAGAAGATTAAAGCTGGACCCATACTTGTCACCATGTACAAGACTTAATTCCAAATGGATCAAGGACCTTGATATCAGGCCAGAGACTTTAAAAACCATAGTTGAAAGGATAGGGAACTCCCTCGAGCTGATTGGGCTAGGCCAACAGTTCCTAAACAGACATCCAATGGCACAGTCACTGCTACCAACTCTCAACAGTTGGGATCTTGTGAAATTAAAGAGCTTCTGTTCAGATAAAGAGATTGTCACACGAGCTCAAAGGCAACCCACAGAATGGGAGAAAATCTTCACTAACCACATATCTGACAGAGCTCTACTGTCCAGAGTGCACAAAGAACTTAGAAAATTAAACTCCAAGGAAAACACTGGCCCAATTAAAAAATGGGCCCTGGAACTTCAAAGGAACTTTACCAGGGATGAAATTAAAATGTCTAACAATATCTTAAAAAATGCTCCACTTCCTTCGCCATCAGGGAAATGCAAATCAAAACTTCCCTGAGATATCATCTCACCCCGGTCAGGATGGCAAAAATCCACAATACAAACAACTGACAAATGCTGGAGAGGATGTGGAGAGAGGGGAACTCTCCTACATTGTTGGTGGGAATGCAGGCTCATACAGCCACTCTGGCGAGCCGTCTGGAGATTCTTAAAGAAATTAAAGATTGAAATGCCGTATGACCCTGCTATCCCACTTTTGGGAATAACCCCCCATACAGCAGAGGTTCGCCTCGATAGCACAAGCACGACCATGTTCATAGCAGCACTGTTTACAATAGCAAAGTCATGGAATCAGCCCAAATGTCCAACAGTTGACGAGTGGATAAGGAAACTGTGGTACATCTATACAATGGAGTACTACTCAGCCATCAAAAATGATGAATTACTGGAATTTGCCGGGAAATGGATGTCATTAGAAACAATTGTATTAAGTGAAGTATCCCAGACCCAGAAAATTAAGCGCCGTATGTACTCCCTAATAGGTGGCTCTTAGTACCAAACCCACCCAGCCCACCTAGAGACAGGAATTCCAAGGATTATGAACAGGAGGGATGGGGTAGGAGGGCCACACCAGAAAGAAGGAGAGAAGGGACCATGTTACAGCAGGGAAAATAGGCCTCCACCAAGGACCCAAATAAGTAATGAGACATCTGATTAAGTTCACAGACTCTTGTTCCTGATCATTTACTACTGAGGGGGAGTGATCTCACCAGAAGAGGAGGGCATATAGTCTGGCAGATAAAAAGTAACAATTTTGCAAATGGGTGATAGACCCCTCCCTCACTGTGGTTTCCCACTTTTATTACATCTACCTTGAATGTGCTTTATCACAAGACTCTAACAGCTTTTTGTCTCTGGCCAGGGGGTAACATACAATGCCCACCAGGATGGAGTGAAGGGCATTGCAGGAGCAGCAAAACTGCAAAAGAAAATCAACAAACCACAATCCAGAACTTCAGAGACTCTATATCAACCACCTAGAACTAGGCCAGCTTAGTCTCTCCCCATCTTGAAGCTCAGGGAAATTTGCGGAAGAGGGGGCGGTAAGAGTGTAAGAGCATAAGGATGGAAGGAGCAATGATATGTAAGATACTCTATACTAGTTAGGGCTGAAGCAATCATAATTGGACTTTGCATGCCCTGCGCATTGTCCAACACACTTTTGACCTCACAAAGTCTAGCACCTGCTAAAGGCACCAAGATCCTTGGAGGCAAAGAATTGGCAGCCACAGCAGTGTTCCTATACCTAAGGGGAACACGGGAATGGGTTCGGCAAAGGCCACTGGGTCCTTGTACGTCATCGGAGAGGAGGGCCCAGAGGAAAATCAGTCATGCACAAGAAAGGACTCTCTGGGAATTGGGGTGGGAGGCACTGGGGGATGGGAAGGGAGAGGGGTGGGGAGGGGGAGCAGGGGGTACGGGGGGAGGAGGAGGGAGGGAGGGAACTGGTGTACCTAATAAGTTTGTATGAGCTGAAATTAAAAAAAAAAAAAAAAAAAAGAATATCATGACACTCAAAAAAAAAAAAAAAAGGAAACTGTGGTACATCTATACAATGGAGTACTACTCAGCCATCAAAAATGATGAATTACTGGAATTTGCTGGGAAATGGATGTCATTAGAAAGAATTATATTAAGTGAAGTATCCCAGACCCAGAAAATTAAGCGCCGTATGTACTCCCTAATAGGTGGCTCCTAGTACCAAACTCACCCAGCCCACATTGAGACACTCAAAAGTAAACCTATGTAACACAGTAATTGCAAGGATTATGAACAAGAGAGATGGGTTAGGAGGGCCACACCAGAAACAAGGAGAGAGGAGACCATGTTACAGCAGAGAAAATAGGCCTCCATCAAGGTCTGCAAGTAAGTAATGAGAAACTTGGTTAAGTTCACAGACGTTCTTTCCTGATCTCACCAGAAGGGGAGGGCATATAGTCTAGCAGATAAAAAGTAATCATTTTGCAAATGGGTGATGGACCCCTCCCTCAGTGAGGTTTCCTACTCTTATTACATCTACCCTTGAATGTATTATTACAACAAGACTCCAGTTTAACAGCTTTTTGTCTCTGGCCAGGGGGTGACATACAGTGCCCAGCAGAATGGAGTGAAGGGCATTGCAGGAGCAGCAAAACTGCAAAAGAAAATCAACAAACCACAATCCAGAACTTCAGAGACTCTATATCAATCACATAGAACTAGAACAGCCTAATCTCTCCCCATCCTGGAGCTCAGGGACATTTGCGGAAGAGGGGGCGGTAAGATTGTAAGAGCAAAAAGATGGGAGGAGCAACGATTTGCAAGATTCTCAACAATAGTTGGGGCCAAAGCAATCATAATGGAACTTTGCATGCCCTGCGCAATGTCCAGCGCACTGTTGCCCTCATAAAGTCTAGCATCTGTTAAGGGCACCGAGACCCCTGGAGGCAAGGGATTGACAGCCATAGTAGTGATCTTATGCTTAAGGGGAACAAGAGAAAGGGCTTTTGGAAATGCCACTGGGTCCTTATATGTCATCAGAGAGGAGGACCCAGTGGAGAGTTAGGCGTACACAATAAAGGACTCTCTGGGAATTGGGGGGGGGAGGCACTGGGGGAAGGGGAGGGGGAGGAGGGGGGAGGGAGGGAACTGGTAAAAAATTTTAAAATGTATAATTAAATTTTTAATAAAAAAATCAGAAAAAAAAAGTAGTGAATCAATCTCCCCACAAAGAAAAATCTAAAACCAAAATAATTCATTGTTGAATTATGCCAATTTTATTGTGTGTGTGTGTGTGTGTGTGTGTACATGTTTTGGGGGGTACTTTACCTAGAAACTTGAGTGCTGTGTACTCTTACAATCTATGGGTATAATGACAAACATTTAAAAGGCAGTTTGATATAGGGTCTTTATAGCTAAACTTTAATAACTTGTACCCCTCTAAAACTTATACCCTCCCCCGTCCATAGGTTCTTGTCCTGGTTTACAGTACCAGGAATTTGATCCCCACTGTTTTATTCAAAATAGCAAAGAAATGGAATCAGCCTACATGTCCATCAACAGATGAATGGGTAATGAGAATATGATATATATACACAATAGAATGTTATTTAGTTATCAATAAAATGAAATTATGAAATTTTCTGGTAAGTGGATAGAACTGAAAAATATTTATATAATTTTATAGCATTATTATATTATTATGTTCTTTTTTAGTGTTGCATGAATGAATATTATGAATTTATGATATTTTCATCCCTTAATCCCATCTTAGCCCCCTACTTTTCCCCTTACCACCCTTCATATCCACTATCAAGTTCCCTACTATTTGCAAGTCTTTTCACTTTTTTAACCCACTGTGTTTCATCTAGTTTGTCTTGGATGACCTATGCCTGACATGATTCATGCTCAACAAATATTATAAATCAGTACCATTGAGGAAGTCATCTTCTTTTTCTTACCTATTTGCCTTAGTATGCATCAGTCTCTCAGGGATGTGTGGAATTTCTTGAGATCTTTCCCCCTTTCATTGTAGGATGTTGATAGGACAGTTCCCATGCAGTGTAAGTATATGTATCTGCCATGAAATCATGTATATCACAGTCCTGTCATATCCAAGTGATAATGGTCAATCACTATTCCACTTCAGACTTTTACAATCTTACCATCCCCACTTTGACAATGTTCCTTGAGCCTTGAGTGGGAATGAGAGTGGCTTAGATGTCCTGTGTAGAACCAAGCAGTCTGAAGTTACCTATTTTCTTCATTTTGGCAAATTGTGTTTTTCTATAGTAAATACCTTCTGTTGAAGGAGGCTTTAAGGTTAAAAGCTAAGGGTTCCTCCAATCTGTGGATATAATAACAGGTGTTTAAAAGACAGTTCCATGTAATGTGTTTATAGTTAAATATTCATAGCCTGCACTTCCCATGGGACTTAGGTTCTCTCCTATTGTATGTTCTTATTATAGTTTATAGTAATAGCAATGTGTTCCCTGCTTAAAAGCAGTCCTTAAATCCAAATAGAAAGCTGTTGGTTGCCTCCTTGATATCCATGCCACTATTACACAGATAGCCACCTTTTAGTGATTGTTATTACAACTTAATAGGTTTCTTAGATTGATGAGATCTTTAATTGCTTTTCTCCCCTAGTAGTTTCCATAGGACTCTCTGATACTATGTAAGTTATTCAGCAAGGAGAAAACGTCTAGACATTTCTGCTGGTGTTTTTTGTCCATTTTCTGTGACCCATGTGTGTTGCATCTTCAATAGTAGTAGGGTCTTACTGTCAGTTTCTGGAGGACAACCAAGAACAATGGCAAAAGTCTATACCATTTGGAGAGGGGGGCCTTTGAGACCTCTCTGGCCACCAATTTATCAAGAGGCATCACATTCTTGAAACTTCTATTATTGTCATTTGCCTCTAGTTTTGGAACATCCCAGGGCATATTTTTTTGTTTTGCCCTATCGTCCTCTCTCTGTGTTCCTCTGTACAGGGACTGTCCACTCTTGTTCTTTTTTTAAGCTAAAATGTTTTTGACATATTATCATAGGAGGGTTCTATCTGGCTATGTTCTATATTTTTATTGTTTTTCTATTACTCTCTCAGTCCCTCCTACCCCCATCCCCTGATCCATCCCTATTATGTGTTTTCCCGTATGATTCCCTCCATCACCCTGCAACTCATGGTATCCTGTATCTCCCCTACCATCCCTCCTGTTCATTGGTCCCTTTCAAGGTTTTTGTTATAGGAGTTGCAAGTATAGTAACTTCAGAATCTGCATATAAAAGAGAACATGTGACTTTTGTCTTTCCATATTCAAGATGCCTTGCTTAATACTTCTATTTCCATCCATCTACCAGCAAACTCCATAATGTCACCTTTCTTGATGACTAATATTCCATTGTGTATATATCATAATTTCATTACCCATTCCTCTGTTGATGGTATGGCATGTCAGCTGATTCCATTTTCTTACTATTGTGAATGGACATGTATAAACAACTGTCTTTGTAATAAGATGTAAAGTCCTTTGGGAATATTCCCAGAAGTGGTATAGCTGGGGCACATGGTAGTTCCATTTTTTTGGTGTGTATGTGTGTGTGTTTGTATTAGAGGATACTGTGTATCCCTGTGGGGTACCAAGGATGGCTTTGGGAGTCATCTTGAATTGATTCTACCTCCTTTTTGCTTTGCTAGGAAATTCCCAGACTCTACCCACCAGGGTTGGAAGTGTAGGCAGTTGCCATTTCTGTCTGGCAATTTTACATAGAACCCAGTATCTGAATTCAAATCCTCCTGCTTTCGGGGTAGAGACTTAAATCCTGAGCCATCTCCCCAGCCCTGTAGTTCCATTTCTAGTTTTCTGATGAAACTCCACACTGATTTTAAAAGTGGCTGTACCAGTTTACACTTCTATCAACAATGAATAATAATTCCCTTTTCTACATATCCTTGCCAACATTCATTGTTGTTTGTGTTTTTTATCTTAGACAATCTGACTGGGCTAAGATGGTATCACAAGGCAGTTTTAATTTGCATTTTCTTGATGACCAGGAAAGTTGAGCATTTTTTTATTATTTATTATTTATTCAATTGTGCATGTGCACGCATGTGTATGTATGTGTGTATGTGTGTTTGTGTGTGTAGAACCATGGGAGAATTCGGGAACCACCATGGATCGCCTCCACCTCCTCCTTGTTTACTCTGCCCTCGGGATTCACAGGCTCCGCCCTACCAGGACCAGAAATGCAGCGCCCCGCTTCTGCTTGGTGTCTCACCTGCAAGGCAGAGGCTTAACCCCTGAGCCACCTCTCCAGCCCCAAGTTGAGCATTTTTAAAGATATTTGTTTGACATTTGAATTTCTTTATCTGAAAAGTCCCTTTTTAATTTCAAAGCCAATTTTTTAAATTGGGATTTTTAATTGGGGGTTGAGTCTAATTCTTTTAATCCTTTATATACTCAAGATTAATCCTCAGTAAAATTCATAGCTAGCAAAGATTTTCTCCTATTCTATGGATTATCTTTTTGCACAACTAATTCTGTTCTTTTGCAGAACAGAAGCTTTTTAATTTCATGAAGTTCCACTTGTTGACTATCACTCTTAGTTACTGGATGTTTGAGGTCCTGCTCAGAAAATCTTTACCTAGGCTTATCAATTCACGTGTATTACCTATTCTTTCTTCTAAAAGTTTCAGAGGTTCAGGCTTAACATTGAGGTCTTTGATCCAATCAATTTTTGCACAAAGTGAGAAGTAGTGGCCAATTTTCATCTTCTACAACAAAACACTTTTCTTTTGTGTGCATATTTGGCACCTTTATCAAAAAAAATTGTGAATTATGCTGGGGTTTGATTTAGATTTAACCGAATCTGTATATTGCCTTTCGTAGGATGGTTAATTTCACAATATTAATTTCACCAATGCATGAACATAGGTCTTTCTACCTTCTAATGTCTTTAATTTCTTTAAGTAGTGTTTTATAGTTTTCATTGTACAGGTGTTTCATTTCCTTGGTTAAGCTTAATCCAAGGGTTTTATTTTTGTTTTTGAGGCTATGGTGAATGTATTGATGCCCCCATTTCTTTCTTGTCTTGTTTTTTTGGTATATAGTAAAGCTTCTGATTTTTGCATGTTGACTTTGTAGTCTGCCACTTTACTGAAATTGTTTTTTTAAAGCTTTTTCTTATTATTTATTCAATTGTGCGTGTGTGCGCATGTGTGTATGTATGTGTGTATGTGTAGAACCGCAGGCGAATTTGGGAACCACCATAGACCGCCTCCACCTCCTCCTTTGTTTACTCTGCCCCCGGGATTCACAGGCTCCACCCTACCAGTACCAGAAACACAGGCTGCCCCCGCTTCTGCCTGGCGTCTATACGTGGGGTCTAGGATCCAAACTCAGGACCTTCCGCCTGCAAAGCAGAGGCTTAACCCCTGAGCCACCTCTCCAGCCCCTGAAATTGTTTTTTTAATTCAACCAGTTTATTATTTCAACTTGGTGGAATCATATGGATCTCTCAAGTATAAAATTATAATAACTGCAAATAGGGATACTTCAACTTTTTTATTTTCCTATTTGTATACCTTTTCATCTTCCTCTTGCCTTATTGCTTTGTCTAGGAAATCAAGTACAATATTGAAAATGAATGGTAAAAGTGGACAGCAGTGTCTCCTTCCTAATCCAAGTGTGCATGCTTCAAGTTTTTCCCCATTTAGAATGATGTTTGCCTTAGGTTTGTCGTATATAGCCTTTATTACATTGAGATATGTCTCCTCCATTCTTGTTTCCTTGAGAGCTATTATCATGAAGGAATGTTGAATTTTTTTCAATAGTCTTTTCTGTGCCTATTGAGATGATCATATAATTTTTGTCTTTAAATGTGTTCATATGGCCTTGACACCCCACCCCGCTCCCCCGGTTGAAACGCGTGCGCGGTCCAGCCGGGCCTTACCCCGTGCCCTAGGTGGACCCCAGGTCAGCCCACAGGGACCCGGCTCCGACTCCCACCATCCAGCCGGAGCCACCCGCGGGGCTGAGGGACGAGGAGGACCTCCCCCTGCGCCCGGGCCCCGCCCCAGCTGCCCTCGGGTTAAATAGCTCCACGCCAACGCCCCCATTCTCCCTTTACACCCCACCCCGCTCCACCAGTCAGGACGTGCACGCGGTCCAGCCCGGCCTCAACCCACAACCTAGGTAAGTCTCCGCCCGCTCCCGCCCAGCAGGACTCCAGGCCAAATAATTCAGTTTAGTGAAATTGAGAGATCTTAAGAGTTAAAATGACAATGCCAAAGTCAAAGTGCAAGTCCATGAGAAGCAACAATCAAGTAAACAAATTTCCCACTGAAGAAATTAATCCCACAATGTTAGACTCTAACCAGAACAAACCCACGGAAAAAGGCCAAGAAAGCCTCACCCAGGATAAAGACTTTCAAAATATGATCATTACCATGTTCAATACTATGAAAGAGGAAATCAGGGAGGAATTACATAATCGAATCAATCGCTTTGAAGAGGAACACAACAGACATCTGGAGGAGTTGAGAAAAACAGTGCAAGAAAAAAAAAGTGGCATAGAGCAGTTAAAACAAACTCAAGCAGAGTTTAAAACTGAGCTACAAGACAAGTTATCTTCAACCCAGAACGCCACAGAGAGTCTTATCAACAGAACTAACGAAGCAGAAAACAGAATTTCAGACATTGAAGATAAAGTGGGAGTACTAACCAGCTCAATGGAAGAGGTTGTTTTTTTTTTTTTTTTTTTTTATGATTCAAGGATTTATTAAGTCATACATGCAAAACATACTGCTAATTGCATTAGCAAAAGATCAATGTAAAAACACTTCACAATTCTGCAACTGTCAATTTAAAAAATTTTGTTCTAGTGGTTGAAAGGTCCAACAGCGTGTTCTTGCCAGTGAATTAAGGTGTACAGGACAGCATTAGCACTGGCAGGTTACAGAACCTCACAGACCCAAGGAGCATCGTTAGGCAAAGCCAGGACAGGAAGCAAGTGTCCATGTGGGCGAGGTAAAGAGGGTCAATATTAGTCACGTGACAGTGTTGGTAATCCGGCAAGACAGTGATGTTAAGAAGGTTCATAGTTTCAAGAATATCTAAAATATTTTAAAAACTGTAAAGCTGCAACACATGATTTTTACACCTAGCTACTAGAAAACTAAGGAAAGCACTTATTAGCTTTGAATAAAGGAACGTGGAAAACAGCATTTTATTAATCTACCCAAAAAAAGAAGAAAAAAACTTCTAATGCGTTATCAGAAAAATCTTATAGTACAAGAGGCATATTGCTCATTTAAGAGGGGTTCTATGAGAAAAGCACTAAATTAGCAACTATGGGAATGACCAATTTAAAGATAAATTAAATGCCCAATTTGGAGAGGGATGTTAAGCGTAGGGAACAGAAAAGCTTAAGACACTTAAAATACCAACCTTTCTTCACCATCTGAATCTGACAGAAGTTAACCTTTCAAACCTTTACCCGTGACACTCAGCTAAATTACTCCATGTACTAAGTAGTGTAATTTAATCTCCACTTCATATTTTGTCAAAATACTGTCTTTATCCTTTGATCATGTTGTGTTTCGTGTTTCACACTCCACCCACACACCCACGACTAGGAACAGAATACTTGTCAGAGGAAAACATGGGAAGGAGAGTTCTGTTCAAAGTCGCTGCAAAAGCTAGTCAACTGGTGTTTTAGAAAACTCACTAGGAAATCAAAAGGACTGATCCAAAGAGCTGAGCTGTTACACTCATCCCACTGTGACATACAAAGTTATGACAAAGTACATAACAGACACGGGCTGATAAGTTACAGGTGCATTACATGGCAACATGACCCAAAGAGGCAGTGCTGCTCCACACAGCAAGGGGCTGCACCTCCTGATGCCAGAAGCTTCCAACAGCTTAGTGCTTAGTGTTCTCAGCACAATGTAGCTTCGTTCAGAAGGTGTTTTGGCAACTCTTAAATCTGAGCAAGAATAGGGGTTTTTGAAAAATAAGGCTTTAAGAAGGCTTGTTTGTCACTTTAGGGGTAAATTTTAATAGAATGTAAGTTGGAACTCTTACATTTAAAACAAAACCTTAAAATTATTGATTGGTTCATTGGTTCAAAATGATTTTATGGAAAAAATTAATCTGTAACAAAAACTTGGCATCGAATGCGAAGGCTCCACCATTTTTGAGCAAAGCGTACAAAGGTTCCAGGGAGAGGACCAAGAGCGAGGGACTCAGACATTTATAAGAGCAGGCATTTTCTCTTCCTCTTCTTGACAGGAGGTGGACAGAGAACTGCTCGGATAGCTTCATCAAACACTGTCTTGAGGCCTCGCTGTGTGAGCGCGGAGCACTCCAGGTATTTTACAGCACCGATCTCCTTAGCCATGGCCAGCCCCTGCGGGTAGGTGATAGGAATCAGCTTCTTCTCCTTCAGTTTTTCGATTGTGTCTTTATCATCCCTAAGATCAAGCTTCGTTCCCACTAGGATGATGGGAGTGTTGGGACAGTGGTGTCGTACTTCCGGGTACCACTTCGCACGGACATTTTCAAATGATGCGGGACTCACAAGTGAAAAGCAAATTAAGAATACATCTGTCTGCGGATAAGAGAGGGGACGCAATCTGTCATAATCTTCTTGTCCAGCTGTATCCCACAAGCCCAGATTCACTGGTTTTCCATCTACCATAACATTGGCAGAATAGTTGTCGAAGACTGTAGGGATGTACTCTCCAGGAAATGCATTGGTGGTGTAACTGATCAGCAGGCAAGTCTTACCTACAGCTCCGTCTCCCACCACCACACACTTGATGGCCTGCATCTGGGCCGCTCGTGGGGCCGCGGCGGCGGCGGCCGGTCGCGGAGGCGGGAAGCTGCGGGCTCCGGCGGGACGCGAGAGGCGGAGGGCGCGCGCGCGCGGCGACGGAGGGCGGCGAGACGCGGGGTTGCCCGGACCGCTGTCCGCGCCGCGCGGACCTCTCGGCGCACTGGAAGCCGAAGCCCAGCAGCAGCCACCACCCAAAGCCGGAAGAGGTTGTTAAAGCCAAAAAGATACTTGACAGAAATATCCAAGAGGTATGGGACACCCTGAAGAAGCCTAACATGCGTATTAATGGAATACCAGAGCAAGAATCTCAAAATACCACCCCTGAGGAAATTTTTCAAATGATCATCAAGGAAAACTTTCCTCATATAAAAAAGAGAGGCCCATCCATATACAAGAGGCATTCTGCACCCCAAACAGATACGACCAAAATAGAAGCACGCCCCAGCAAATAATAGTTAAAACACTCCACATTCAGATAAAGAACTGGTGCTGACAAGAAAGGACTCTCTGGGAATTGGGGTGGGAGGCACTGGGGGATGGGGAAGAAGAGGGGTGGGGAGGGGGAACAGGGGGTATGGGGGGGCGGGGAGGGAACTGGTGTACCTAATAAGTTTGTATGAGCTGAAATAAAAAAAAAAAAAGAACTGGTGCTGAGAGCTTCAAGGGAGAAAAAACAAGTCACTTTTAAAGGTAAACCTATTAAAATAACAAATGACTTCTCAGTCGAAACAGTAAAAGCAAGAAGAGCTTGGAGAGACATACTTCAAGTATTGAATGAGCAAAAATGTCAACCCAGGCTGATTTACCCTGCAAAACTATCCGTCATGATCGAGGGAGAAAGAAAAACTTTCCAGCACAAAGACAACTTGAAGGGATACATGTCCACCAAACCAGGCCTTCAAAAAATGCTAGAAATGATACTCAAGCTTGAACAAAAAAACAGGCATATCCAGGAGAACAGAAGGCAAATATAACACCATTAAAAGCGAAGCAATATACTTATAAAAGCTACTAAACATAATAAATATCTGGAATTAACAATAGTTTCTCCATTATAACACTAAATGTTAATGGACTTAATTCACCGATCAAGAGACACAGATTACAAACTTGGATTAAAAATCACAATCCATCAATCTGCTGCCTGCAGGAAACCCATCTCACCACAAAAGATAGGCACACTCTAAAAATAAAAGGCTGGTCAACAATTCTACAAGCAAATGGAAGCAGAAAACAGGCAGGGGTAGCCATTATGCTATCAGACAAAGTGGATTTCAAACCAAAGAAAATTATAAGAGACACAGATGGATACTACATTTTAGTCACAGGTACAATTCACCAGGAAGACTTCACAATACTGAACATATATGCACCCAATACGGGCCCCTCCACATTCATTAAGAAAACCCTACAGCATCTAAAGCAAGAAATCAACCCCCAAACGATAATTCTTGGGGACTTCAACACCGCCCTCTCTACATGGGATAGATCAACAGGTCAAAAGCTTAACAGAGACACTTTGGAACTTAATCAAACCCTGAAAGAAATGGACCTTACAGATCTCTATCGAACTTTTCACCCACGCACCAAAGAATACACATTTATCTCAGCAGCACACGGAACTTTCTCCAAAATAGATCACATATTGGGCCACAAAACGAATCTACACATATACAAGAAAGTTGAAATTCTAACCTGTGCCCTATCAGACCACCACGGCCTAAAGCTGGACATCCACAACACATCAAACAAGAGAAAATACACTAACTCCTGGAAACTTAACACTATGATGCTGAATGAGAACTGGATTCAGGAAGAAATTAAAAAGGAAATTCAAGATTTCCTGAAAGTGAATGATAACGAAAATACAACTTACCAAAATCTCTGGGACACAATGAAAGCTGTTCTAAGAGGTAAGTTCATAGCTCTTAATGCCTACATCAAAAAAATGGAAACATCAGAAATAAACAACTTAACAATGCAGCTTAAAGCTTTAGAGAAACTAGAGCAATCTGATCCCAAAAGTAGTAGAAGAGAGGAGATTAGCAAAATTAGGGGAGAAATATCTGAAATCGAGATTAAGAAAACGATAGAAAAAATCAACCAGTCAAAAAGCTGGTTCTTTGAAAAAATCAATAAGATTGATACACCCCTAGCTAAATTACCAAAAGCAAGAGAGAGAAAACCCAAATTAACAAAATTAGAAATGAACATGGAGTTATCACTACTGATACCCAAGAAATCCAGAGAATTATACCATCATATTTCAAACACTTATACTCTGTGAAGTTTGACAACACAAAAGAGATGGATGAATTTCTAAGTAAACACAACTTACCTAAATTGAATCAGGAAGTTGTGAATTATTTAAATAGTCCTATAACATATAAGGAAATTGAGGAAGTAATCTCGAATCTTCCCACCAAAAAATGTCCTGGAAGAGATGGATTCAGCACAGAATTCTATCAGACATTTAAGGAGTTAATAACACCAATACTCCTTAAACTGTTCCATCAAATAGCAAAGGAAGGAACACTACCAAATTCCTTCTATGAAGCTAATATCGTTTTAATCCCAAAACCTAATAAAGACTCACTTAAAAAAGAAAACTATAGGCCGATCTCCCTGATGAACACAGACGCAAAGATTCTCAACAAAGTCTTAGCAAATCGGATTCAAAAACATATTAAAAAGATCATTCATGGGGACCAAGTAGGCTTCATCCCTGGCACACAAGGTTGGTTCAACATACGCAAATCAATAAATGTAATTCATCATGTAAACCAGTCCAAAGTCCAAGACCACATGATACTCTTGATAGATGCAGAAAAAGCTTTTGACAAGATCCAACAGCCTTTTATGGTCAAAACGCTAGAGACAGTAGGAATGGAAGGAACCTTTATCAATATAATAAAAGCTATATACAACAAGCCCACAGCAAGGATTATGTTCAATGGGGAACAATTGGAAGTATTCCCACTTCGATCAGGAACTAGACAAGGCTGTCCACTGTCACCACTTCTATTCAATATTGTACTTGAAGTCTTAGCTGAAACAATCCCATTTACTATAGCCCCTAAAAAAAATGAAATACCTTGGTATAAACCTAACTAAGGAAGTAAAAGACCTTTACAATGAAAACTTTAAAACCCTAAAGAAAGAAATAGCAGAAGACACCAGAAGGTGGAAAGACCTCCCTTGTTCCTGGATTGGCAGAATCAACATCGTAAAAATGACCATCCTACCAAAGGCAATATACAGATTCAATGCTATACCAATCAAAATCCCAAATCAATTCTTCAAAGAAGTTGACCAAACAATCTCAAAGTTCATATGGAGGCACAAAAGACCCAGGATAGCAAAAACAATCCTGAGTAACAAAAACACAGCTGGAGGTATTGCCACACCAAACCTTAGTCTATACTACAAATCCATAGTTGTAAAGACAGCCTGGTACTGGCTCCAAAATAGACACACAGATCAATGGATAAGGATTGAAGATCCAGATATAAGCCCACAAAGTTACAGCCATTTGGTCTTTGACAAAGGGGCCCAAAGAATCCAATGGAAAAAGAACAGCATCTTCAACAAATGGTGCTGGCAAAACTGGATCTCCAAATGCAGAAGATTAAAGCTGGACCCGTACTTGTCACCATGTACAAGACTTAATTCCAAATGGATCAAGGACCTTGATATCAGGCCAGAGACTATAAAAACCATAGTTGAAAGGATAGGGAACTCCCTCGAGCTGATTGGGCTAGGCCAACAGTTCCTAAACAGACATCCAATTGCACAGTCACTGCTACCAACTCTCAACAGTTGGGATCTTGTGAAATTAAAGAGCTTCTGTTCAGATAAAGAGATTGTAACAGGAGCTCAAAGGCAACCCACAGAATGGGAGAAAATCTTCACTAACCACATATCTGATAGAGCCCTATTATCCAGAGTGCACAAAGAACTTAGAAAACTAAACACCAAGGAAACCGATGGCCCAATTAAAAAATGAGCCCTGGAACTTAAAAGATACTTTACCAGGGATGAAATTAAAATGTCTAACAAATATCTTAAAAAATGCTCCACTTCCTTAGCCATCAGGGAAATGCAAATCAAAACTTCCCTGAGATATCATCTCACCCCGGTCAGGATGGCAAAAATCCACAATACTAACAATGACAAATGCTGGAGAGGATGTGGAGAGAGGGGAACTCTCCTACATTGCTGGTGGGAATGCAGGCTCATACAGCCACTCTGGCGAGCCGTCTGGAGATTCTTAAAGAAATTAAAGATTGAAATGCCATATGACCCTGCAATTCCACTTTTGGGAATAACCCCCCATACAGCAGAGGTTCACCTCGATAGCACAAGCACGACCATGTTCATAGCAGCACTGTTTACAACAGCAAAGTCATGGAATCAGCCCAAATGTCCAATAGTTGACGAGTGGATAAGGAAACAGTGGTACATCTATACAATGGAGTACTACTCAGCCATCAAAAATGATGAATTACTGGAATTTGCCGGGAAATGGATGTCATTAGAAACAATTATATCAAGTGAAGTATCCCAGACCCAGAAAATGAAGCACCGTATGTACTCCCTAATAGGTGGCTCCTAGTATCAAACCCACCCAGCCCACCTAGAGACAGTAATTCCAAGGATTATGAACAGGAGGGATGGGGTAGGAGGGCCACACCAGAAACAAGGAGAGAAGGGACCATGTTACAGCAGGGAAAATAGGCCTCCACCAAGGACCCAAATAAGTAATGAGACATCTGATTAAGTTCATAGACTTTTGTTCCTGATCATTTACTACTGAGGGGGTGTGATCTCACCAGAAGAGGAGGGCATATAGTCTGTCAGATAAAAAGTAACCATTTTGCAAATGGGTGATAGACCCCTCCCTTACTGTGGTTTCCCACTTTTATTACATCTACCTTTGAATGTGCTTTTATCACAAGACTCTAACAGCTTTTTGTCTCTGGCCAGGGGGTAACATGCAATGCCCACCAGGATGGAGTGAAGGGCATTGCAGGAGCAGCAAAACTGCAAAACCACAATCCAGAAATTCAGAGACTCTATATCGACCACCTAGAACTAGGTCAGCTTAATCTCTCCCCATCTTGAAGCTCAGGGAAATTTGCGGAAGAGGGGGCGGTAAGAGTGTAAGAGCAAAAGGATGGGAGGAGCAATGATATATAAGATACTCTATACTAGTTAGGGCTGAAGCAATCATAATTGGACTTTGCATGCCCTGGGCATTGTCCAACACACTGTTGACCTCACAAAGTCTAGCATCTGCTAAAGGCACCAAGATCCTTGGAGGCAAAGGATTGGCAGCCACAGCAGTGTTCCTATACCTAAGGGGAACACGGGAAAGGGTTCAGGGAAAGGCCACTGGGTCCTTGTATGTCATCGGAGAGGAGGGCCCAGAGGAAAATCAGACATGCACAAGAAAGGACTCTGGGAATTGGGGTGGGAGGCACTGGGGGATGGGGAGGGAGAGGAGTGAGGAGGGGGAGCAGGGGGTACGGGGGGAGGAGAAGGAGGGAGGAAACTGGTGTACCTAATAAGTTTGTATGAGCTGAAATAAAAAAAAAATGTGTTCATATGATGAATCACATTTATTGATTTATTTATGCTAAAACCATCCTTGCATTTCTGGAATGCACTCAACTTGATTATGGTGCATGATCTTTTGGATATGTTTTTTTTATTTGGCTTGCAAGTATTTTATTGATGATTTTTGCATCTGTATTCATTAGTGAGGTTGATCTATAGTTACCCTTTTTGATATGTTTGTTTTGTAATCTAAATAATAATGGCTTCATAGAAAGAATTTGGAAGTATTTCCTCTTTTCTTATTTCATGGAATAATTTGAAGCATAGTAGTATTAGTGCTATGAAAGTCTGGTAGAATTCTGCACTGAATCCACGTGCTTCTGTTTTTTGTTTTTAGTTGTGAGATTTGGGTGAACCAGCAGTTTGAGGGGTAGGAAGAAGTAGGATATTATATTCTTCCTCATATATGGTTTTCAAGTGTGTGTGTCTTTATGGCTGTGTCTGTGTCTTTATGGTTCATAAAACTAAATAAGGCGTGTGATAGTGTTGGGGCATTTTATCACAACAGGAAAAGAAACTAAGAAAAGGGACTGTGAAAGAGGAAAAAGAGTTTCTGGGAATAATAGAACGCATGTGACATGAAAGCACGAAGGGGTATACTGGTGGTGGGAGGATATGAGGAAAGCAAGGGAATGGTGGAAGGAAAGGATCAACAAAAACAAATCACCTTGAAAATGGCATTATAACCTAAAGCTTCACATAATAATTTAAACAATGACAAAGGACACTAGGTTCAGTTCAGTGGGGAATTTAAACACAAAGTACATGATCTTGAGGAATTGTCCTCAAATAATCAGTAAATTGATATATGCAAATATTACCTAGATTATAGAGGATTATTCCCAGTAGTGGTATAACAGGGTCATATGGCATTTTAATCTTTGACTTTTTTAGAAATCACCACACTGATCACCAATGTGGTTATATAAGTCTGCATTCGCACCAGCAATGTATGAGAATTCCCCTCTCTCCACATTATCTCCAGCATTTGGTGTTTGTATTGTGGATTTGCCATCCTGACCAGGTGAGATGATATCTCAGGGTAGTTTTGATTTGCATTTCCCTGATGGATAGGAATGTGGAGCATTTTTTAAGATGTTTGTTAGACATTTCAGTTTCATCCCTGGAAAAGTTTCCTTTGAGTTCAGAGGCCCATTTTCCAGTTAGTCTATTTATCTCCTTGGTGTTTAGGTTTTTAAGTTTCTTTGTGCACTCTGGATAATAGAGCTCTATCAGATATATGATTAATGAAGATTTTCTCCCATTCTGTGGGTTGCCTTTTTGCTTGGTTTACAATCTCTTTATCTTAACAGAAGCTTTTTAATTTCATAAGATCCCATTTGTTGAGTATTAGTTCTAGTGCCTGTGTTATTGGATTTCTGTTTAGGAACCTACCCCAATCAGCTTGAGGCAGTACCTTACCCTTTCAAATAGGGTTTTTATAATGCAGAAATTCACTACAGTGACACAAGCACAACTATGTTCACTGCAGCACTATTTACAATAGCAAAGTCATGGAATCAACCCAAATGTCCAACAGTTGATGAGTGGATAAGGAAACTGTGGTACATCTATACAATGAAATACTACTCAGCCATCAAAAATAATGAATTACTGGAATTTGCCGGAAAGTGGATGTTATTAGAAACAATTATATTAAGTGAAATATCCCAGACCCAGAAAATTAAGCGCCGTAGATACTCCCTAATAGGTGGCTCCTAGGCAAGGGATTGACTGCCACAGTAGTGTTCCTATGCTTAAGGCGAACACGGGAAAGGGTTCAGGGAAATGCCACTGGGTCCTTGTATGTCATCAGAGAGGAGGGCCCAGAGGAGAGTCAGGCATGCACATTAAAGGACTCTCTGGGAATTGGGGCAGGAGGCACTGGGGGATGGGGAGGGAGGAGAGGGGGAACAGAGGATTCGGGGGAGGAGGAGGGAGGGAGGGAACTGGTGTAAATATTAAGTTTGTATGAGCGGAAATAATAATAAAAAATGTATAATAAAAAAAAGAAGCCACCCATAATCTCCTCTTCTTCCAAGTATGCACACTACTCCGGTACATCTATACTTTGTATTGGCTCTTCAACTTCTTCAAAAGCTAGATTTTAAAAAAGAATTTTCTAAATGTATAAGTGTTATCTGGGAAGGATTTGATCTGGTCACAGGGAGTGGGTACACAAAAGCTTTGCACAGTATTTTAACTGCAAAATAAGAACAAAGATCACTATTGGGACCAAAGATGCATTTCAATATGTTCCATTATGACAAAATAAAATCTCCAAAATTTAATGACAAAAAAAATAGGTGGCTCCTAGTACCAAACCCACCCAGTCCACCTAGAGACACTCGACGATAAATCTCTGTAATACCTACAGTAATTGCAAGGATTATGAACAGGAGGGATGGGGTAGGAGGGCCACACCAGAAACAAGGACAGAAGGGACTATGTTACAGCAGAGAAAATAGGCCTCCATCAAGGACTGCAAGTAAGCAATGAGACATCTGGTTAAGTTCACAGACTTTCGTTCCTGATCATTTACAACTGAGGGGGTGTGATCTCACCAGAAGGAGAGGGCATATAGTCTGGCAGATAAAAAGTAACCATTTTGCAAATGGGTGATTGACCCCTCCCTCACTGTAGTTTCCTACTTTTATTACATCTACCTTTGAATATACTCTTATAACAAGACTCTGGTTTAACAGCTTTTTATCTCTGGCCAGGGGGTGAAATACAATACCCATCAGGATGGAGTGAAGGGCATTACAGGAGCAGCAAAACTGCAAAAGAAAACCAACAAACCATAATCCAGAACTTCAGAGACTCTATATCAACCACCTAGGACTAGGCCAGCCTAATCTCTCCCCATCCTGAAGCTCAGGGAAATTTGCAGAAGAGGGGGTGGTAAGATTATAAGAGCAAAAGGATGGGAGGAGCAATGATATGTGAGATACTCCACACAAGTTAGGCCCGAAGCAATCATAATTGGACTTTGTATGCGCAATGTCCCACACACTATTGACCCCATAAAGTCTAGCATTTGCTAAAGGCACCAAGATCCTTGGAGGCAAGGAATTGACAGCCATAGTAGCCACTGGGTCCTTGTAAGTTATCAGAGAGAAGGATCCAGAGGACAGTCAGGCATGCACATTAAAGGATTCTTCGGGGATTGGGGGGGAGGCACTGGGGGATGGTGAGGGAGGGGTGAGAGGAAGGGGAGCAGGGGGATAGGGGGGAGGAAGAGGGAGAGAGGGAACCAGTGTACCTATTAAGTTAGTTTCTTTCTTTCTCTCTTACTCATCTTAGGGGTGTGGTGGTTATAGTTGGTAAAGTTGGACTTGATTGATCCTTTCCAAATTGACAATCATTTCCTCTCATGGAATTTATTCCTTCCTGTGATCTCACAATTGAGGCTTGCTATCTTCCTGTTTTGTGTGCTAAATTCCTCTAAGTATATTCTGGAATTCTGGCTTAGTGATGATGAATTTCTTTAGTCTGTGCTTATCTTGAAAAGTCTTTATTTCTCCATCAATTTTAAAAGACAGCATTGCTACATACCATAATTTCAATGCACAATCATTTATTCCTAGGAATCTAAAAGTGTCTTTCCATTCTGTCCTGGCTTTTAGGATTTCTTCTGAGAGGTTTGATGTTATCTGGATGAAGTCATTTTTGTGAATGAGTTGGTATTTTTCTCTTGTAATTTTTGTTTCTTTTTTCTGTAGTCTTGGCATTTTTATTGTAATGTGGCCACGACTATTTGGGGTTTCCAAATACCTCCTATTCTTGTATGTCCATATATCTTTCCCTGTATTGATATCAAAATATAGAATTTTTCCAAAATTGTCTTCAATCTCTTATATTCTTTTTTGTGTGTATATATACATGTATCTGTATGTGTATATGTAGATGTGTGTGTGTGTGTGTGTGTGTGTGTGTGTGTGTGTGTGTGTGTGTGTGTGTGTGTGTTAAGGTCAGAAGTCTAAATCAGGCATCTTTTTCTATTTTTTTTACCTGATTTTTTATTATTTTTTTTTTTTTTGCCTAATTATACAAGTTCAATCGGTACCGTCCTTTCCTCCCTCCCTTCTCCCATTGTCTCCCATGGCACTCTCCCCTCTTTCCATCCCTGCTTTCTCTCACCCCTTTTCCTTCCCTCCTCCTCTTTTGATGCTTCCTGCTTTCTCCCTCCCATCCTCCAGAGCATCTGCTTATGTAGCTGCTGAATTTCCCTCTGAGTCATCTACACTAATGAGGGTTCAGGATTCAGTAGCATAGTTTGGAGCCCCTTCTTGGGCTACCTGTTTAACCTCTTCCCTCTAAGGATCCTACAGCCTGAAGCCTTCTCCCCTGTGATCCGTGCTAGACTTTGAAGGGTTGTTGACATGTCTGCCATTGTGCAGGTCAGCCATTGTCCAATCACATGTGGTTATATCCAAAAAATCTACCTGATTTTTTTTTGAGACAGGGTCTCTCATTGAACCTGGAGCTCACAAATTGTCTAGGTTGAATGACCAGCAAACTCCAGTGAGCCACCTGCCTGTCTTTTCCCCCATCTCTAGTGTTAGGGCTGCAGTCACATGCCACTACACCCAGCTTTTACATGTAAGCTGAGGATCTAACCTGAGATGAGATCCACCCATTTTCACAGCATTACTGACTGAGCTATCTCTCCTGGCTCAATCCCTGATATTCTTTTTTTCTGCTTGATCTCTTGATCTAGTTTCCTGGTGATATTTTCTGATTTTTTTAAAGCATTGACTTAAGGGGTTTTTCACTTTCAGCAGTTCTGTTTGTTTGTTTTTTTCAAAATATCCATTTGCTTGTGGAATTTCTCATCAATGTTGCTGACTTTGTTATCTGGACTTGAACTGACTTCCTTGCTTCATTTATCTGCTGTTCATCTACTTTGAGATCATAAGTCATTTTAAAAACTGGACTTTCGAATTCTTTGTCCTGAATTTCAACTATCTTCCAATTTAATTATTTGGGTAGCTTTAGCTTTTGGAGAAGGCACATCCGTTTTTCCTGTGTTTCTTGAACCTGCAAATTATAGTTTGTGCTTCTTGTGAATAGATAATCTCTTCTGGTTTTGAGATTCATAATAAGCAGATTTTCTTAAGGTCTTAGGCCTCAATGCCATTCAGAAAAGAGAAAACAAATCACTTTAATAGTAACAGCACCAACAGTAACCCTTCTGGCTGACACTGTACAGACCAGTCAAGAGTCCGGCATGATGTAAATCACAGGCCTGAAGTCCTCCTGCATTGTTCCACAGCTCCCTAGTGGCAGTTGTTCAAGAGCATCAAACATCACTAAGACCTGCACTGGATGGAGAGAACTGAGGTAATCCAGACCTCTGGCCTCAGCGCTTTCAGATAATGCCCAGGAGTTTACCAACCTTCTGAAGGGAGACTATAGAATCAAGTGATCATCAGATTTGGGTTCAACTCTTAGTCTTAAACATCAACAAACCATTCATAACAGGGAGGCAGCTCCGGAAGCTGAGCAGCACATTAGCCATGGACTGGAGCCGTGCCTCACCAAATCTTCAACTAGATGAAAGATTTGTAAGAACTGTGGTTTTGACCTCTGGCCAGGACTGTCAGAACACCTTTTTGATTGTATCTCCTTTGTTTTTTTACGTTGTTAGTAAATCATTTGCACTCTGATCTTGTTGTTACCCTTCTCCTGCTTCCTTTACACTTAATATGCTCTTTTTCCAGTTTCTGAAAGTACGACCTCGGTTAATGACTTAGTCTCTTTCCTCCTATCTCTCTCTCTCTCTCTCTCTCTCATTTTATATCCTGCTTTAGATGCATCCCATGGATATTGATATATTTGATTTTCACTTTTATTCAATTCAAACTACTTTCTTACTTCCTTTTTGTTTCTCTTTTGTCCTATTAGTTATCTGAGAATTGGTTATTTAGTTCTCAAATGCTGAGGATTTTTCAGAGAGAATTTCTATCCTATTTTCAGTATGGAGTATGTATTTATTAGTAGAATTCTAATCATTTGAAATTACAGAGGGAATTTTTTATGGTCCATAATATTTTCTAGTCTGTTAAATGTCCTGTGTGCACTTAAAAATAATATGCATCTGTGGTTAAGACTTGCGTGCTTTGTAAAGGTCACTGAGGTCATGGCAGTTAATGTTTTATCAAGTTTTATTAAGGGAATTTTGCAATCATTTTACCACATTCATAGGTTTGTTTATGGAACGTGTAGTTCTATCAGTTCTCACACTGTATTTTGAAGCTCAATATTTGGGTACATAAGCATTGGTAATTTCTGTGTTTTCTCCATGAATTGAAACCATCACTGTTAGGAAACAACTGTCTTTATCCCCAGTGTTATCCTTTTTCTGTGAAAAATCTCTTTTATCTGATATTAATGAATCCACTTCAGCTTAAATTTAATCAATATTAGTATTACTGACACACGTATTCCCATTTATATATCTACTTTTTGACTTATATTTAAAAAGGTTTCCGCTTGGTGACATATAAATAAGTTTTGATTTTTTTTAATCCAATCTGGCCATCTTGATCTTTAATTAGAATGTTTAGACCCTTTGTATGTAACTAACATGACTTATTTGAATCTGTCATCTTACTACATATCTTCCAACTTAACTAGTAATTCCACTTCTACAGAAATGGATACCAAGGTAAACATTTGCTATCTGTTGTTATTTATTCATGCTATGCATTCCTTGTATATTTATTATGCAAAGTGATGTTTTATAATGGAATTTCTGTTCCAGAATATCATGTATTTTGAACACATTCATTTTTCCTTTACTGTCGTTTGTTCCCTTCCTCCTCTTGTTAGGTCTCTTCCTAAATGATCTTCATCTATTTTCATCTCATGTATGTATGCTATGTAAATTCTACATGTATGTGATGCTTATATTTCTGCAACTGACTTACTTTGCTTTCATTAATATAATGCTCTCCAGTTCCATTCTTTGAAAATGGCATAATTTTATTACTCTTTGAAGTTGCATAAAATTCCATTGTATATATAAAATATTTTCTTTATCTGTTCACCTGTTGATGAATATCTAGGCTAATTTCATAACATTGCTAAATAAATAGTGCCAAGAAAACATGATGAACAGGTTTTTGTAATAAGCTGAATTAGACTCCTTGGTTATGTTACCAGGAGTAGGTACAACTGTATCACATCTTTTTAGTACTTTTGAGGAACCTCCATACTGATTTCCATAACAGTTACACTACTTAACATTCCCACTAGCAGTATATAGGATTCCCAACTCTCTGCATACTCACTGGTATTTGCTGTTGGTTACATTAACAGAATTTTATAAATCTTTTGTGAATTTTATAAATTCATTGTTACCTGACTATAATTAGTTGTCATTTAAATTTCTATTGTCATTACTTAAGATGTCAGTATGGTTTTCTGGGGCCAGAGAGGTGTCTCAGGGGTTAAGCCTCTGCCTTGCAGGTGGAAGGTCCTGAGTTCAGATCCTGGTAGGGCGGAGCCTGTGAATCCCAGGGTAGAGTACACAATTAAATAAATAATAAAAAAGACATCAGTATGGTTTTCTGATACAATTCTTTGATAGATCAGGATTTCTACTTGGTATTTCTTTTGTTGTTGAAACTTCTCTTAAAGTATATTCTAGTGAAATATTGCTAGAGATAAATGTTTTTCAGCTATCATATATAAAAATAATCTTTATTTTGCCTGTATTTTCAAAAGGTATTTTTCTGAGTGTAGAAGTTTAATTTACAAAACGTTTTGTCTTTCAGTACTTAAAAACATTACTGTCTTCTCCTTTGTATTATTTTCAATAAGAAATCTGAGCTTTCTTATCCTATTCTTCTATGAATTCTTTTGTTCTGTGTGCATTTAAATTTTTCTCTTTACCACTAGATTTAATGGTTTCATCGGTGTAAGTTTCTTCACGTTTCTTAGTTTAGAGATAATGGAGAATTCTGTACATATAAGCTTATATGGTGTTTATCAAATTCTGAAAATATAGAGCTTTATTTCTTTATATATTTTTCCATTTTGTATAACCACTTAATTTGGGACTCCAACTTTAATTTTAGTCATCCTAGAGTATCTTTTGCCATATATTCATCCATCCCTCTTTGTTTTATTTGGATGATCTATAAATGTCTGCTTGAAACCTTCTAGTTTTTTCTTCTGTAATATCTAATCTGCTGTTAACCCTATCCTGTGAATTTTTATCTAGTACATTGACATTTCCATCTCGCGAAGCTCCATTCTGTGCCTTTTGATATCTTCCTAGTCCCTACTTAATTGCGCCCAATATGTCCTCTAACTTCTCGATCTAAAAGTATACAGCTAATAGTTTCAATATTCCTGTTAATCAGTTTTATGTTCTGTGTTATTTCTCATCATACTCACTCCAAATATGAGTCATGTTTCTCTGCATTTTTATATCTATTATGATTAGCAAAATTTTAAGATAAAACTGATAATTCATGTTCTTTTATACTTCCCTGGACTTCAGGAGAGGTTGTCATTTTCATAATTATATTACATTACACGTATAAAGTGAAAATGACACTAAAGTTGCATATAAATCAAGAGATGAAATTATCCTTGGTAAACTGATGTAAAATAATTTCTTACTTTGGAGAATATTGAATAGTAATAAAGAAGTCAGAAATGTGTGTGTGTGTGTGTGTGTGTGTGTGTGTGTGTGTGTGTGTGTGTGTAAAAGAAGGTCCGGCCTCCACAAGACCTATAGCTGTAAAGAAATTAGTACTGTAAACAATCTCATGGCCTACTAAGGGATCTTAAGCTTCATGTGAGACCACAATAACACTTAAACCCTCATCACAACCTTGTAAGATCCTTAACACAGAAGATAATAGAAATTTGTTTGGACTTATGACCTTTAGAGCTATGAAAAATATGTGTTGTCTTAAACCACCACTTTGTACAGTTTGGGCTGCTACAACAAAGTATCAAAGACTGGGTGGCTTATGCAACATTACTAAGATTTCTCACACTTCTGGAGGCTGGAAGCCTGAGGTCAGGGAGAAAATATGCTTGGGTTTCCATGGGGTCTGTCTTCCTCTTTGCAAACTATCTATTTCTCATATTTTCACATGGTAGAATGAGAGCAAGAGTATTCTAGGGTATCTTTTATAAAGGTGTTAATCTTGTTCCTCACATAATTACATCCCAAAGATCCACATTATTATTAATATTGATTGTCAGCTTGACAGGATCTAGAGTCATCTAAGAGACGAAGTTCTGAACATGTCTGTGAAGGAGTTTTTAGATAGGGCTGAGATGGGAAGATCAACCTGAGTCCGGATGACACCGTTCTGTGGGCTGAATACCTGGACTGAGTAAAAAGGAGAAGGCAAGTAGAGCACCAATCTCTCTCTCTCTCTCTCTCTCTCTCTGTCACTCTTCCTCTCTTCCCTCTTCTTTCCTTCCACTTTCTCACTGCAGGTACATGCAGCTGCTTAAAACTCTTGCCATCATGACTTACTTGCCATCAAACTGCAAGCCAAAATCAGCCCCTCCTTCCTTAAGACATTTTTATTAGGCATTTTATCACTGCAACAAGAAAACTATCAAATATACTTTCGCCTCCTAAGGCTACTCCATTGGAGTGAGAATTTTAATATGTGAATTTCAGGGGGAACAAAGGCATTCAGTCAATACTAAAATCAATAGCAAGCAACAATAGGAAATGAATATACCTGGTAACAGTTGACTATATGTCAGGTGTTGTCCATTTTAATTTGCTATTTTATATTCCTGAGAATAAGCTTTTGATCTTAGCACAGTTAAGTTCATTGACAACAGTTTAATCCTAGAAAAGTTGCCTTGAAACTTTCTTGGGTGAAACTAGAATAGTGGCTAATCTAGGATGGTTCTCTGCCGCTGCAGCACCCCCACTCAGACGACTGTGGCAAGCATCTAAATATATTATCTGACCCTCCATAAATTATGAAAGTTTTCATTCTTGGATGTTAAGAATAGGGACTTTTTTTCAGGTCCTGTATAAGCTCCAATTATTGTGCCTTGTAATCCTTTGAGTAATTCTTTCCCCAGATTTGGCTTACTTCCTCGGGCACATGTACTTATTGGTGCTCAACTGAAGACTCAAAGTCCTCTTTGCTGTGTCCTGGACCTTCTGTATGCAACTTTCCTCTCCAGTACCTCCCTTGAAAATCTTAGCTTCCGCAGCCTCTCCCTTCTTTCAGCTTTCAGTCTTCAATTCAGAGGCAGCTGGATTTTGCTTGGCTTCCTCCTCCCTGAACCAATGTCTAGAAGCTCTGTAGAGCAGAGCTAAGCTACCTTATTCCTCCCCAACCTAAAGACATCACTGTCCTTCATTACCTGACCCACAACATGATATTAATATTTTTTCCTTAATTTTTGTTGTTCAAGGAAAAAAGAGAAATTTAATCCCTGTTATTCCATCTTCTCAGAATTGACTATTTCTATGTATTATGTGTTTAGTTATTGAAGTAGGAATATAATATAAATCCTTAGTTCTTCACACTCCACTCTTCACTCACATTTTTTTAAACATTTTTTATTATCTCCACTCATACAAGCTTAATAGGTACACCGGTTCCCTCCCTCCCTCCTCCCCCCCATCCCTCTGCTCACCCTCCACTCACCCCTCCCTCCCCACCCCCCCAGTGCCTCCCCTCCTCCAATCCCCGGAGAATCCTTTAATGTGCATGCCAAACTCTCCTCTGGGTCCTCCTCTCTGATGACGTACAAGGATCAAGCGGCATTTCCCTGAACCCTTTCTTTTGTTCCCCTTAAGCATAAGAACACTATTTTGGCTGTCAATCCCTTGCCTCCAAGGATCTTGGTGCTTTTAGCAAATGCTAGACTTTGTGGGGTCAATAGTATGTTGGACATTGTGCAGGGCAATTATGATTGCTTCGGCCCTAACTTGTGTGGAGTATCTTATATATCATTGCTCCTCCCATCCTTGTGCTCTTACACTATTACCCTCCCCTCTTCCACAAATTTCCCTGAGCTTCAGGATGGGGAGAGATTAGGCTGGCCTAGTTCTAGGTGGTTGATATAGAGTCTCTGAAGTTCTGGATTATGGTTTGTTGATTTTCTTTCGCGGTTTTGCTGCTCCTGCAATGCCCTTCACTCCATCCCGATGGGTATTGGATGTCACCCCCTGGCCAGAGATACAAAGCTGTTAAACTAGAGTCTTGTTATAAGAGTATATTCAAAGGTAGATGTAATAAAAGTAGGAAACCACAGTGAGGGAAGGGTCAATCACCCATTTGCAAAATGGTTACTTTTTATCTGCCAGACTATATGCCCTCCTCTTCTGGTGAGGTCACACCCCCTCAGTTGTAAATGATCAGGAACTAAAGTCTGTGAACTTAACCAGATGTCTCATTGCTTACTTGCAGTCCTTGATGGAGGCCTATTTTCTCTGCTGTAACATGGTCCCCTCTCTCCTTGTTTCTGGTGTGGCCCTCCTACCCCATCCCTCCTGTTCATACTCCTTGCAATTACTGTATTACAGAGATTTATCGTCGAGTGTCTCTAGGTGGGCTGGGTGGGTTTGGTATTAGGAGCCACCTATTAGGGAGTACATACGGCGCTTAATTTTCTGGGTCTGGGATACTTTACTCAATATAATTGTTTCTAATTCCATCCATTTCCTGGCAAATTCCAGTAATTCATTATTTTTGATGGCTGAGTAGTACTCCATTGTATAGATAGACCACAGTTTCCTTATCCGCTCGTCAACTGTTGGACATTTGGGCTGATTCCATGACTTTGCTATTGTAAACAGTGCTGCTATGAACATGGTCGTGCTTGAGCTATGGAGGTGAACCTCTGCTGTATGGGGGGTTATTCCCAAAAGTGGAATCGCAGGGTCATATGGCATTTCAATCTTTAATTTCTTTAAGAATCTCCAGACGGCTCGCCAGAGTGGCTGTATGAGCCTGCATTCCCACCAACAATGTAGGAGAGTTCCCCTCTCTCCACATCCTCTCCAGCATTTGTCGTTGTTTGTATTGTGGATTTTTGCCATCCTGACCGGGGTGAGATGATATCTCAGGGAAGTTTTGATTTGCATTTCCCTGATGGCGAAGGAAGTGGAGCATTTTTTAAGATAATTGTTAGACATTTTAATTTCATCCCTGGTAAAGTTTCTTTTAAGTTCCAGGGCCCATTTTTTAATTGGCCCATTAGTTTCCTTGGTGTTTAGTTTTCTAAGTTCTTTGTGCACTCTGGACAGTAGAGCTCTATCAGATATGTGGTTAGTGAAGATTTTCTCCCATTCTGTGGGTTGCCTTTGAGCTCGTGTTACAATCTCTTTATCTGATCAGAAGCTCTTTGATTTCACAAGATCCCAACTGTTGAGAGTTGGTAGCAGTGACTGTGCCATTAGATGTCTGTGTAGGAAATGTTGGCCTAGCCCAATCAGCTCGAGGGAGTTCCCTATCCTTTCAACTATGGTTTTTATAGTCTCTGGCCTTACATCAAGGTCCTTGATCCATTTGGAATTAAGTCTTGTACATGGTGACAAGTACGCGTCCAGCTTTAATCTTCTGCATGTGGAGATCCAGTTTTGCCAGCACCATTTGTTGAAGATACTGTTCTTTTTCCATTGGATTTTTTGGGCCCATTTGTCAAAGATCAAATGGCTGTAATTTTGTGAGCTTATATCTGGGTCTTTAACCCTTATCCATTGATCTGCATGTCTATTTTGGAGCCAATACCAGGCTGTTTTTACAACAGTGAATTTGTAGTATAGACTAAGGTTTAGTATGGTGATACCTCCAGCTGTGTTTTTGTTACTCAGGATTGTCTTTGCTATCCTGGGTCTTTTGTGCCTCCATATGAACTTTGAGATTGTTTGGTCAACTTCTTTAAAGAATTGCTTTGGGATTTTAACTGGTATAGCATTGAATTTGTATATTGCCTTTGGTAGGATGGTCATTTTTACGATGTTGATTCTTCCAATCCAGGAACACGGGAGGCCTTTCCACCTTCTGGTGTCTTCTGCAATTTCTTTCTTGCTCTGGTATTCCATGAATGCGCATGTTAGGCTTCTTCAGGGTGTCCCATATGTCTTGAATGTTCCTCTCAAGTACCTTTTTGGGGCTGGAGAGGTGGCTCAGGGGTTAAGCCTCTGCCTTGCAGGCGGAAGGTCCTGAGTTCGGATCCCAGATCCCACGTATAGACCCAGGCGGAAGCGGGGGCGGCCTGTGTTTCTGGTCCTGGTAGGGTGGAGCCTGTGAATCACAGGTCGGAGGAAGTGGAGGAGTCCATGGTGGTTCCCGAATTCGTCCGTGGTTCTGCACACACACAGACACATGTGCGCACACACATACATACGCACACACGCACAATTGAATAAAAAAAAATTTATAAAAAAAAAGTACCTTTTTGACTTTAACTACCTCTTCCATTGAGCTGGTTAATTCTCCCACTTTGTCTTCAAGATCTGAAATTCTATTTTCTGCTTCATTAGTTCTGCTAATAAGACTCTCTGTTGAGCTTTGGGTTGAAGATAACTTGTCTTTTAGTTCAATTTTAAACTCTGCCTGAGACTGTTTTAACTGCTCTGAGCCTATTTTTCTTTCTTGAACTGTTTTTCTCAACTCCTCCAAATGCCTGTTGTGTTCCTGTTCAAAGTGGTTGATGCAGTTGTTTAATTCCTCTTAGATTTCCTGTTTCATAGTATTAATCATGGTAATGATCATACTTTGAAAGTTGTTGTCTTGGGTCTGGCTTTCTTGGCTATTTTCTGTGAATTTGTTCTTGTTGGAATTCATCATTAAGGGGTTGATTCAGTGGGAGATTGGTCTCCTTGGGTTTTGTTTCTCATGTATCTGTACTTTGACTTGGACATTGTTGTTTTGTCTTCTAGGGCTTTTCAGTTTCTGTGTGTTTTTGACTGAGGTGATTTAGTTGGTATTACTACACTTGGGCAATTGTTACTAGTGCTTGCCTTGGGGTTGGGTATGTTTGTCTTTTGTTATTGTTATTTCCTAGTTGTGGCTACTAGGCTGTTAGTACATCAGTTAAATCAGGTTAATATTAGTATGGTAGTGCACTTTTACCATGTAGTATTTTGGTGATATGTGAGAGTGAGTGGTGTGTTCCCTGGAGTTGTATATGTTTTGGGGGTGGCTGTATGGAAAGGTTAATCTACAGCGATTAATATTAGAAAGGAACAGTAAGGTGAAAAACAAAGGGAGGTTTACTAATCTTTGAGCTGGATGTGAAGAATCTCTCCCATGTGATAGGATGATTGTAGAGGTTTTCAGTTGTATGGCCTTTGACCCTTAGAACTTTGCTTGAGTTTTCTTTGGACTCTATTGAATTCTGAGTAGCAGTGTGTCTGCTGTAGATCACTTGTGTGGGTCCCCGGTGGGCCAGAGAGGCAGAGGGGCTGATGTTGTTGGCAGAATTCTTTACCTGGGGCCTGGGACTTGGCTTAGTGGCCCTCCCAAGCTCCAGGGATGGAGGAATGTGAGCAAGTCCTGTCCAGTCGGTGGGACAGGCAGGCGGGAGGAAGAAAGGGGCTGGGGCCTGGGGCAGGCCAGGGCGTGGGGCAGGGACCCAGGGCGACCTGGGGGAATGGGGGGGCTGGGCAGGCAGATGGGCTGACTCACCTGGGGATGGCAGCGCAGACAGTGGCGGCACGGGAGGGAGTCCACTCACATTTAATATTGCATTGCTCAAGTAAAATATAGAAACTCTAAAGCCATTTGTTCTGTGAGCCATTCCATGATTCATGTTATAAATTGGCATGTATATTACATCTACATTTGTTATAAGATACTACTATATATTTAGAGGGTTGTGATCATCTGAAGAAATGAAAAGTGAAATATTAAAGAACAATTATCTTTTTCACTGGTTATTTAAATGTTATTTATTCTTTTCTAAAGTTACATTGGTCATCTAGAGTCACTTGCCTTCAACCTGAGAAATGTCCTTCAGCATTTCTTACAGTGCAGGAATGCTAACCAGAACCACTTTTGGTCTTCTTTTCTCTAAACATGTGCGTGCGTGTGCGTGTGTGTGTGTGTGTGTGTGTGTGTGTGTGTGTGTGTGTATGCAGGCATGTGTACCATGTGCACACGCCCAAGGGTGAAATCAAGAATCATCCTGGATTGCTTTACCTCCTTATTGTTTTGCTATGGGGTTTACAAAGCTCTGCTTTCTAGGGTTAGAATTACAGGCCACTACCATATCTGTCTGGCATTTTCACATTGGATCCAGGAGTCTGAAGTCAGGTCCTTTTCTTTTGAGGTAAGACTTCAACCTCTGAGCTATCTTCCCAGTCTGACATGCTTTATTTGTCTTCATTCTTGAAAGGCATTTTTTTTTTCTGCTTGTAAGATCTGGGTTCATGGATTCCTTCATTTATCACTTTCCAGATCTTTTTTCAATGTTTTCACTGTTTTCCATAGTTTCTGATTAGAAGTCAGCTATTAATAATTGTATTCCTGTATAGTGTTATTTTTCCTAGTGCCTTAAACTCTTGTCTACCTTTGGTGTTTAACACTGGACTGTGAGGTGTCTTGATGGAAAATTAGGTTTGTTTTATCTGATGTACTTTGATTATGTCATCTATCATTCAACAAATTTGTAAGGTCACTTACTGTTTTATCGAACTTTTCCTATTACTTGTTTTCTTTCCTATTCTAGAATTTCAACTATTTGTGGTTTCAGAGCAGTTAATAGTATATGGAATAAGTTCCAGACATTCTTGTTACAGTTTGTCTGCACGTTGTTTATCAAATCACTACCACATAACTTAGGAGAACAAGGATTTTCCTCTTGTTTACAATTTTCCATTACAGTTCATAGTCCAACCTGGCAGGAGAGTTCATGCCAATACCAGTACCAAGTGAACTCACTTCACCATATCCACAGGGACTTCTGAGAAAGGACAATCCTTCTCACTTTGACAAAATGAACATCTGACGGGCATACAAAAGTACTGAATCAGCTCCCTCCATCTTACCCACTTGCCCCGGAAATGGTACCACCTGCTGTGGGCTTTCTCAGGACCTGCCTTAACTACCAGTTCTTCACAGACGAGGTTAGCCTTCAGTTGCCAAGTTAACACACATGTCTAACTAGCAAGATTCTGCTCCTTTCTTTTCAATTTTTTTCTCTTTGTTATTTATTCTAAATAATTAGTTGATCTACCTCTGAGTTTACTTATTTTTTTTCTCTTTTATTTGTGTTTGGCTGTTAAGTCCATCTAGTAATTTTTAACAGATATTTTATTTTTCTGACCTAAAATTGTGATTTAGTTTTATCTATTCTAATTTCCTTGTTATTTCCTAATTTTATTCATGTAGCTCATATTTTGACTTATTTCATTAAGAATCAGTAATAGTACATGAAATCCTCATCTGTGATATTTAATATTTAGCTTATCTCCAAGTTTCAGTCACTGATCTTTTCTTACCCAAAGTGTTCTACCTTTTGTAGTTCATCTTGGTTTTTGGGTTTATCTTGGAATTTATGAATGTTAAACTTTGCTACTTTTTTGACAAATGGTTTTCTTTTGTTTATGTAGCTGTTTTCCTGCTTAGAAATTCCAACCTTGGTTCAAATCATTTTGCATTAGTTGAGATGATAGAGTCTATTCATGTCTGTGAGGTGCAGGCATCATTCAAGAAATCTGGAGACAGTATTTGAGGACACCAATTCTGTATCTTTCCCCAGAGGAATCTGTAACTCTCTACATCAGCTTTGGATTCCCTGTCCAGAAAGACTGGGTTTTTACCAAAACCCCTTCGTGATACCACGTGCAAGGACAGTGGATTGCAGACTTTACTGCTCGCCTCTACGCTGACTCTGCTTCTGATTCTGCTTTCAGGTAGTTGCTTTTCCTCTTTGTGTTCAGGTTTTATATTTATTTAAAGCAAGGGAATTTCCAGGAAGGGTCTTCCCTCATCCATCATCACATGAATCAGAAGCGCTTTGAGTTGCCTTTTGAACCCAAGACTCTCATCACCTGAAGCCAAAACAGTTTCCCCAAGGCCTTGGAGAAACTTGTTCAACTAGTTCCCACATTGAAAGATTTCTATAGCCATTGTTCATCATCAAAGCACTTAACAAAATCTGGTCAGTATTATCTTGAAAGTACTTCTGAATTTCACTTGGCAGTTCAAACACACTATTGAAAACCCTTTTTCTGAGAGGCCACAAAATTTCTGACAGCAAGATATTTTAGTCTTTGTCTACATTTTGCTGCAGTAATTTCCAAGTTTAATTTTGTATATTATGATCATTTTGTAGCATCATCCAAAACTTTCATCTTGCAGAATTTTTGACAATATAACACCTGCCTGGGAAGAAGGCAGTGTGTTGTGAGAATGTGAGCAACTTTCTGTGTTAACAAGCTGCAAAACTCTGTCAGAACCAGCCACTGACAAGGCATTCTCAGAATAGAAGTCAGCACCTTCTCATAACACATGCCTTGTGTACAGACAGAGTGGCCAAGCATCAATTATGTCTTGGCCTTTCCTTTTTATGGGCAATTCTCTGTTGTCTTAAATTTTACAATTTAAGATCAGTCTTACACATGCCATGTGGCATGCATGGCTAAAATCTGTCAAGTCGTCAATCTAGAGTAATGAAATTGTCGTTTTGCTTTTGTAGCCTATTTCACAGGATCATATGATATGCCATCAGTACCTGCAACTCACTGTTTGAGCATGTGGAACCCTTTCCATTTCTGTACTATATCTCTTCTCACCTCAGCATTTTATAGCAATTTTATACCACATTGTTATAGTTTTCTTGGCTCTGTGACACTTTCAGTTTAGATCAATAAGGTCTGCTACTAAATATCAATAACTGGTTTGGTGATCCTTTCCATTGAATGTGCCCATTTTGGTATTTTTTAATAGGATTTTTAACTCGTTTTAAGAATTCAATATTTGTCTAAATAATCAACATCTGTTCTTTTCGAATGGTTGTTGTTCATATTTAATAATTTTGTTCTGTGAAATTTCTTCAGTTTTATGGGAGCTGATGCCACTTGAGTAAGTTTTCTGATGTGACAGTATTTAACCAACTGTAGCCAATGAATCAAATCCCACTAATCGGCTGCCTGAGGTCTTTTTGCTCTATTTGAATAGAAGTTGTGGAGTAGGCAGGAGAAGTTCATCGAAGCTGATCTTTGGCAGCTTTCGTATCCCTTCCTGCATCTGTCAACAGCAAGTGGTAGAGGCAGAGAGGCAGCAGCAGGTGACTCCTTCACCCCAGGGTTACAAACTTAATGCAGGTCTTAGATGGTGGGACCCTTAGTTTTACAAGTGTGGCAGCTCTTGCTTAAGCCTAGATACAGGGACTTTTAGCTCTGCAGATTTTATACCTCCTGAATATATTTAGAAAGATGAGATTCCTCAGTCCTCCACTGGAATTGAGGCTTCAGGGCCTAACTATTGGGTTTCTTCAGCATTTGAAAGCGAATGGCCATGGTTACAATTTATAGTAGCCACTATCATAGTAAATAAGGAAAGATCATTCAAGAGAAGTTTATTGTGTCTAATGTTGCAATATCAGGGGAGACAGCATGAAAGAATGATAGCTAAAAGTCCAGTGCATACTGAAAGAGTTATGACCAGGGATGTGCCTTCTAAAGCCGAAGACATCTACAACAATCATATAGTTACCATGCACCATCATGGAGGAGTCAAGGTGGCCAGCACCAGCATAAAGATGGTCTAACTAGTTGTTTAACTTACAGTCTTTGCTCAGGGAGACTGGGACAATAAGGGAGGTTTAACAGTTGCCAACTGTTGGGGAGTCACATTGCCCCACCTTCCCAAACACCATTAATTCACAGGAAAATGAACATCAGAAGAGTGTTTGCGATTAAATTAAAGAATTATCATTAATAGAAATGATGATCTTAACTCACTTATTGAGCTCTTAGTGCTGAGATTGTTTTTTATTATAAGGGGATTGGCTGTAAGCAAATTTAAAATAAAAAGAATATGTAACAGAGGTCACATGTGGCCTGAAAAGTCTAAAATATTTGTTTTCTGGCCCTCTACAAAAAAAAAATGTATAGCTTCCTCTCATGTATGATTCTTTTTCTCTTTTTATTGTGTGTGTGTGCATGCGTGTGTGTGTGTGTGTGTGTGCGTGTGCGCCTGCCTGCCTGCCTGCCTACCTGCCTGCCTGTCGGCCTGCCTGTCTGTCTGTCTCAGAAGGCAATGTGTGTGCTTGCAGAAGCCAAAAGGTGAATTCAGGAATCCTCCTGGATTGCTCTACCTCCTTTTGGATTTGCTCTGAGTTTTCTCAGGCTCCACCCCTTCCCCCTCCCACCCAGGACTAGAAGCGCAGGCCATAGCCATTTCCACATGGCATTTTTACCATTCAGATCTGTGAACTCAGGTCCTTTTGTTTGTGAGGCAGAGGCTTAACCCTGAACCATCTCTCCTGCCCTCATGAATGATTCCTAATGGGGAAAACAATTTGGACAGCCAGCCCATAAGAATCCCACGGTGAGTGTCTTCTCGTCACAGAGATGAACTTTGTCCTTTCATTTTTATTCTTTGACAGTTTCATATCTGCATACTATGAATTAAAGTCATTTTCTGTATTACCTGATTCCATTCCCCCTCATTCTTTGATTGAATTGTTTTCCTTCCTTACCAGTCTCTCCTGCTTTCATGTCTTGTTTTGTGTGGGGTGCACTGTGTTTAATAAGGGTTGCCTGCATTGGCAAGTGCTTGAGCATTTGCTTCCGTGGGTTCAGTGGGTTCACCACTGAAGAAAGTAGCTTCCCTTCCCACAGAGAGCATTTGCCTTCAATAATCTCTCAGGGATGAGCAATGCCCCATGAGATCTTCTCTTTTAGATTGACTTTTTCTATATCTTGTGTTGCAGCCAGGCTGCAAAATGACTCTAAAGGTTATAATTCTTCATCATTAACTTTGTCAGTGCTTTCCTTATATCTAGACTATTACTTACATTTCGGATCTCATATTTCTAAATTACCCTCTTGGATTGTTGTTGCAGTCAGCCTGCATGGTTGCTAATAAATGACCATCAAACAACTTAAGAGAACAAGAGGTTTATTCTCTTAGGATTTCTGGTTACAGTTCTTAGTCCAGCTTGACGGGAGAAGCATGCACCAACACCAGGGCCAAGGGAACTGGCCACACCATCACTGCATAACGGCTGAGAGATGGACAATCCTTACTTGCCAGACCAGCATGTCTGGCCAAGTATACAAAAGGATGCCCACTCTCTCACCCAGCTCTCTGTGATTTATCCAGGGCCTAATCCCACCCACCGTGGGCTGGGTCTTCCCCAGCAGCTAGACAATTTCCTTCAGGTTTGCTTTTGGCTTAACTCAACCATCAACTCTCTACAACTGTGCCCAGAGCTCAAACACTCAACAATCAAGTTGACACCTGTGCCTAACCATGACAACTATCAAGTGTGTTTATAAAACACTAAATATTAATTAAGTATAAAATGGAAGGGCACAGTAAGAAATATCACCAAAAACTCACTGTCTTTTGACCTTTATAATCTACATTTTGCATTGTTCATAACAGCAAAATAGGAAGGAGATGGGAATAAACAGCATGCTCTTTATACTGAAAATTAAATTTATTTTCAATTTTTTACTAAACTAGTAGAGCTTGCATGGTCCTTGAGTCCTGCTGGGGTGCACAAAAGCAGTTTGGGGACCACAGAGAGGGAAAATGATCAGTCTAACATTAGTATAATACTCATAAGGTACCATAATCTCCCAGTCTTGCATGAAAACCAGGACTGGACTCAACCAACTTAATTAAATCCTGCTGTAACCTGTCATTTGAGGACCATCTGCTTAAGTTGGCCCAAGTCTTTTCAGTCACCATCCAAAATAAATGTTTGTTTCTTTTTAAGTGACACAGAATGTCCAGCCGATCATATTAACATAAGATCCTATGGTGCCCAAGTTTAGAAATGCTAGACAAGACTCCGTTCCAATATAATTTATTTTTTCATTCCCACAATCCAAAAACCAATTAAGTCTTTCCTTGCAAAACCAAAATCTGCCTTCCTTCAAAAATAAATGCAATGACCATTGACAGAATTAAAACTGTAACTTGTCCTTATGTTCAGCCATCAGATACACAAACCAGCCTGAGTAATTTTGCTGCATCAGTACCTCTGGTCCCTGGAAGAAGATGGCAAGCAGGGCATTATTGAAGGGCTCTGAGACCAAGTACGGGCATAGCGTCTTCAACTAGAGAATCACAGAGAGCATCTGGCACTTATGACAGATCTCATACAATGAAAATACACCCGTGGCTATATTGGGGGCGGGGGAAGCAGTTTCTAACTACATGGAGGTCAAAAATTATGGAATAAGGTAGCAAAGCAGTAAGCTTTCTAATCTGGCTGAGTTTAGGTGATATATTGGAAAAGAAAAGAGATACTTGACTTTCTAGAAAGGAGTTTTAGAGAGATGCATTTGTACATGTGTATGGATGTGGGTGTGTATGTATAGATGCATGTGCATATGACTGTGCATGTGTGTGGAAGACCAAGGTTGATACTGAGAATCGTCCTTTTGCTTTTCCACCTTATCATTTTGAGACTGGGTCTATAATTAAACCCAGAGCTCAACCTCAGAGGTAGTCTGGCTAGTCAGCCTGCTCTGGGGATTACCAAGCTCCACTTACAGGGGCTGGAATTATTAGTGTGCCACCATGCCTGCCTGGCACTTCTTACATGGGATTTGGGGATCTGAACTACAGTCCCTTAGTTGCAAGACAAATGCTGTAACAGCTAAGTTATCTTCTCAGCCTTCCTATATTAATCTTCGCTATGTTATCTTTCTCTTACAAAAGCTATCATTGATTCAATCCTTCTGCTAATAAGCTTTTTCAAATAAGTGAAAATTATTATGGTCAACTCCTCCCACTACTCTTTGCTGGCAGCTGAGCTCTCATTCAGAGAAATTGGGGACATAGGAGATCAGCTAATGTTCTGATCTCCTATATTCTCAATTTCAATTATGCCTATTACCAGAATAGAGCCTGTGAGACTGCCCCTCACACCATGTCCTCATCTACTTTCTATGTGTTACTCAGGCCTTCGGCCAATGTGGGAATACCAGAAAGGCACAGAAGCAATCACAGTTGTCTGACCTGAGTCAAATACCTTATCAGGAATGGCCTCAATTCATACCATCTATATTCAACCTTTTCTAGTTTAAAGAATGCTGTGGCACAAGTTCTTCATCTCTTCTTGCCTCTGCCATGGTTTGAATGTGAATTGTCCTTCACAGTCTCCTGTGCTTGAATACTTGCTCCTCAGCTGGGCAGCTGGTGGCTCTATTTGAGAAGGTTACAGAACCTTTAGGAGGCGGGGCTTTGTTGAAAGAAGCACATCAGTGGGGGAGGGCCTTGAGTTTGAGGCTTCCTTCTCTTCCTTTCTCTTCTCTCTTGTTTCTCTGCCTCCTGATAGCTGCTGTGACATGAACTTGCTTCTGCTACCATGTCTTCTACTGTATTCTAGGTGCCAACTTCTCTGGAACAATAAGCCAAAATAATAGACTCTATTTCCCTTAAGTTGCTTAAGTCAGAGAAGTTTCTCACAGCAACAGAAGACTAACTGTAACCACTTTCTACGCTGCAAAATGGAGAAATTGTTTTGATTTTTCTCTCTCCTCAAGAAACACTGGCTCAATAAGATCACTAATGAAAAATGTTATTTGATTATATAAATCAGGGATCCTTGGAAACTATAGCCTTCACTTGGAGGATGCTCATTACATTGGACATAATAAATAAAGGTTTTCTATAATAAATAAATGTTTGACATTATTTAAATGAAAAAAATAATAGTGCTACCCAAAGTGTGGAGATGGGGCATTGACTGCAACTTCATGCAAACTGTCTTTGGTAGATGCTGACTCTTCCAGCTTCATGGGTCAGTGATTACCTTTGACCTGGTCAAAGACTGGTATGTTACTGTGAAGCTATTTTTATGTGAGATTAACACTTAAACCAGCGTACTTTAAGTAAAACAGTTTCTTTTCCCTTGTATGATTGGTCTCATCCAATCTATTGAAAGTTTTAAGAACAAAGTGTTCCTAAAAAAGGATATGATCTCAAGACTAGAACAGAAACTTATCTGAGTTTCTGACCTGCATGGGTCTGTCTTGTAGATTTTAAACTTAAAATCAACACTCACATGAATTTCAAGTTCATTGACCCTATGGATTTTAGACTTGTTAGCCTCAATAATAAGATGAGCCAGTTCCTTAAAAATCCCTCTTGCTTTTAAGTTCTAGGAGGTTCCAATGCACTCAAGAGCCTGGACTGGGTAATAGAGGTGATGACATCTTAAGTCATTGGCCCGAGTAGTAAAACTGATGGAAACTCAGGTCACTGAATTAGGCATTGGAAGTGATGGTATCCTAGGGAACTGAGCTGGGTAGTGGAAAAGGTTGGTAACTTAAGGCACTGTGCTGGATACTAGAAGTGATGGTTGCCTTAAAACACTATGTCAAACAGTACTAGTGGAGTTGATGGCATCTTAAGGTACTGGGCTGCATATCAAAGATAATGTTAACTTTAAGGCACTAGGGTGGTAGTGCAGGTAATGGCATCTTGAAACAAGGCATCTTTCCATGATTCTCTTGTCTTTCTGGAGATACAAACCTCACAAAAATGACTGACAGCAGTCTGTTCAGCTAGGCACTGACAAATTCCACATTTCTTTTTCTACTGCTTCTCAGATTTCTTCTTGGTACAAAAAGTTTCCTCTGATTCTGGATCCCTGGAAGTGGACAACAAAGGGCAGAACAGGTATCCTTGCTTAACATCTATGTATTTCTTCCAGATGCACTTAGTATATTCTCTATTCTGAGTTTCAGTATTTGAACACAAGAGTCAGGAGACAGAGTTTTCGTCTGAATACCATGGAGGGTCAAATTAAATAAAGGGGACAGAGCTAGAGGAAATAAATTCAAGCTGCTGCAACCAGGCTTTTGAACTATTAACAACTCTCAGTCTATCTCTGCCCTTCCTTCTCTTCTTTTCTCAGATCTACTGCCTTCATTTCTTTTCCCTAATGACAGTACCATGCCCCAAGCTTAATTGTAAATCACTGGTGGGTTCAGCCATCTGGAGAGAGATTAACACGCATCTCATGCAAAAGTCCAAACTCCTGGTAAAGGAATTCAGTTGAACCAGACCGGGCCTCATGTTTACCTCTGGACTAATAAATTGAGGCCAAAGTTTAAACTGCCCTAGAACTAACATAGTAGCTTCCAAATTAACCATGTGGATAAGCATGAAACGATAGTTCATAAAAGGAGAAGAGAATACACCATAAGGGATATGGGTGATTCTGAATACATGAAATAATGGATTCCAGTCAACAACCTACTCTCAAATCCACTTGAGGACTTTTCTCCTGGTAAGGACAAGGCATGGGGGGAAAATTCAGATGAGAACATTTTCTTCACAGAGTTTCAAGAGAGGTTATAGCGATGGCTCAGCGTGTACAGCATCTGCGGCACAGCATGAGAACTTGAGTTTGGATTCCTGCTCCCAGGTAAAAATTCAACTGAGGGTTGGAGGGTGAGCTAGACACAGGATTTTGTGAGGTTCACTGTTTGCCAGATTAGCTCCAGGTCCAGTGAGAGACCCATCTCATGGAAATAAGACAGAATGTGATAGAGCAAGACACGCACCATTCTTATCTCACCTCCATGCACATACATACAAGCACTGATCCCCCACACACATACCACCCATACAAATATTCAGATAAATCTATATGATTTATCTGAAGAAAGAAAGAAAGAAAGAAAGAAAGAAAGAAAGAAAGAAAGAAAGAAAGAAAGAAAGAAAGAAAGAAAGAAAGAAAGAAAGAAAGAAAGAAAGAAGAAAGAGAAGGGAAAGAAAGAGAGAAAGATAGATAGATAGATAGATAGATAGATAGATAGATAGATAGATAGATAGATAGATAGATAGATAGATAGATAGATGTAGAGATTTTAAGAGCCCTAAATCATTTTTAATAGTGGAAGTTTTGAGAATCAACAACGTTTTAGGATGTAAGAAACAGGAAGGACACTAATCCCACTAACTGGAATTTGGGATAATTTTCATCTTCTGGTGTCAATTCAGAAAACCCTTTGCCGGGGCTGGAGAGGTGGCTCAGGGATTAAGCCTCTGCCTTGCAGGCAGAAGGTCCTGAGTTCGGATCCTAGACCCCATGTATAGACGCCGGGCAGAAGCGGGGGCAGCCTGTGTTTCTGGTCCTGGTAGGGCGGAGCCTGTGAATCCCAGGGTAGAGTAAACATGGAGGAGTTGGAGGCGTCCATGGTGGTTCCCGAATTCTCCCGTGGTTTTACACACACACACATACACACATACACCCACGCACACACGCACACTTGAATAAATTAAAAAAAGGAAAACCCTTTGCCAAAGCAACTCTGAAGATTAATAATCCTAGAGATGGGGATTGAAAATAATTTGAAAGAATCCTCCTTGGTAGAGTAATATTTCATTCTCTGTGGCTTCTTAAGAAGGCTACTTCATAACTCACTATGCACTATGGGAACAAAGAGACCTAAAATGTGTAGGAATAGAAGAAGGGCTACCTACAGCTCATTTTGCACATCTAAAGATAGAAGTTTAAAACAGAAAATTATAATCCATCCCTTCTTCCCACCCCAATCCACTCAGAAAAGGACCACCTTAATAACAGCTCCATTCTTTTTTTTTAATTTGTTTCTGCTCATACAAACATAATAGGAACCCCTGTCTCTCCCTTCCTCCACCCCTCCCTGGACCTCCCTGTTCCCTCCCCGCTTTATCCCTTCCTTTCCCCCCTCCCTCCCTTTTTCCCACTGCCCCCTCCCCGCATCTCTGAAGCATCCTTTAATGAGTATATCAAACTTTCCTCTGGATCCTCCTCTCTGATGAGGTGTAAGGACTCAGTGGAATTTCCTAGAACTCTTTCTTGTGTTCCCCGTAAGTATAGGAACACTATTGTGACTGTTAATCCCTTGCTTCTAAGGAACCTAGGGCCTTTAGTCCATGCTAGAATTTGATGGGTCAATGATATGTTGGTCATTGCGCAGATCATGCAGAGTCCTGTTATAATTGCTTCGGCCTTAACTTGTGTGGAGTATCTTGCATATCATGACTCCTCCCATCCTTGTGCTCTTACAATCTTACCGATCCCTCTTCCGCAAATTTCCCTGAGCTTCAGGATGGGGAGAGATTAGGCAGGCCTGATTCCAGGTGGTTGTTAAAGAATCTCTGATGTTCTGAATTATGGTTTGTTGATGATTTTTTTTTTCAGTTTTGCTGTTCCTGCAATGCCCTTGGTTCCATCCTGATGGATATTGGATGTCACCCCCTGGCCAGAGATAAAAACCTGTTAAATTAGAGTCTTGTTATAAGAGTCTATTCAAAGGTAGATGGAATAGAAGTAGGAGACTGCGGTGAGAGAGGGGTCAATCACCCATTTGCAAAATAGTTACCTTCAATGTGGCAGCCTATATGCCTTCCCTTTCTAGTAAGATCATACCCCATCAGTTGGAAATGATCAGGAAGGAAAGTCTGTGAACTTAACCAGATGTCTCATTATTTACTTGCAGTCCTTGATGGTGGCCTGTTTTCTCAGCTGTAACTTGGTCCCCTCTATTTCTGGTCGGGCCCCCTTCCCCATCCCTTCTGTTTATAATCTTTACAATTACTGTAGGTATTACAGAGATTTGTCCTTGAGTATCTCTAAGTGAGTTTGGTACGAGGATCCACCTATTAGGGAGTACATACGGTGCTTAATTCTCCGTGTCTGGGATACTTCACTCAATATAATTGTTTCTAATTCCATCCATTTCCCGGCAAATTGCATTAAATCATTTTAAATATATTTTTATTATTATTTCAGCTCATACAAACTTAATAGGTACACTAGTTCCCTCCCTCCCTCCTCCTCCCCCCGAACCTCCTGCTCCCCCTCCCGTCACCCCTCCCTCCCCATCCCCCCGTGCTTCCCACCCCAATTCCCAGAGTCCTTTCTTGTGCATGCCTGACTCTCCTCTGGGCCCTCCTCTCCCATGATATACAAGGACCCAGTGGCATTTCCCTGAACCCTTTCCTGTGTTCCCCTTAAGCATAGGAACACTACTGTGGCTGTCAATCCCTTGCCTCCAAGGATCTTGGTGCCTTTAGCAGATGCTAGACTTTGTGAGGTTAATAGTGTGTTGGACATTGCGCCTGGCATGCAATGTCCAATTATGATTGCTTCGGCCCTAACTTGTGTGGAGTATCTTGAAAATCATTGCTCCTCCCATCCTTTTGCTCTTACACTCTTACCGCCCCATCTTCCGCAAATATCCCTGAGCTTCAGGATGGGGAGAGATTAGTCTGGCCTAGTTCTAGGTGGTTGATATAGAGTCTCTGAAGTTCTGGATAGTGGTTTGTTGATTTTCTTTTGCAGTTTTGTTGTTCCTGCAATGCGCTTCACTCCATCGTGATGGGCACTGTATGTCACCCCCTGGCCAGAGACAGAAAGCTGTTAAACTGGAGTCTTATTATAAGAGCACATTCAAGGGTAGATGTAATACTTATACCCAAAATTGGAATCGCAGGGTCATATGGCATTTGGCAATGGGAGGGTTCAATCACCCATTTGCAAAATGGTTACTTTTTAATCTGCCGGACTACATGCCCTCCCCTTCTGGTGAGTTCATACTCCCTTAATTGTAAATGATCAGGAACGAATGTCTGTGAACTTAACTAGGTGTCACATTACTTTCTTGCAGTCCTTGATGGAGGCCTATTTTCTCTACTGTAACATGGTCACTTCTCTCCTTGTTTCTGGTGTGGCCCTCCAACCCCATCCCTCCTGTTCATAATCCTGGCAATTACTGTAGATAATACATAGATTTACCTATGAGTGTCTCAAGGTGGGCTGGGTGGGTTTGGTATTAGGAGCTACCTATTAGGGAGTACATACGGCGCTTAATTTTCTGGGTCTGGGATATTTCACTTAATATAATTGTTTCTAATGACATCCATTTCCCGACAAATTCCAGTAATTCGTCATTTTTGATGGCTGAGTAGTACCCATTGTATAGATAGACCACAGTTTCCTTATCGTCTCGTCAACTGTTGGACATTTGGGCTGATTCCATGACTTTGCTATTGTAAACAGTGCTGCTATGAACATGGTCGTGCTTGTGCTATCGAGGTGAACCTCTGCTGTATGGGGGGTTATACCCAAAAGTGGAATCGCAGGGTCATATGGCATTTCAATCTTTAATTTCTTTAAGAATCTCCAGACGGCTCACCAGAGTGGCTGTATGAGCCTGCACTCCCACCAGCAATGTAGGAGAGTTCCCCTCTCTCCACATCCTCTCCAGCATTTGTTGTTGTTTGTATTGTGGATTTTTGCCATCCTGACCGGGGTAAGATGATATCTCGGGAAAGTTTTGATTTGCATTTCCCTGATGGCTAAAGAAATGGAGCATTTTTTAAGATATTTGTTAGACATTTTAATTTCATCCCTGGTAAAATTTCTTTGAAGTTCCAGGGCCCATTTTTTAATTGGCCCATTAGTTTCCTTGGTGTTTAGTTTTCTAAGTTCTTTGTGCACTCTGGATAATAGGGCTCTATCAGATATGTGGTTAGTGAAGATTTTCTCCCATTCTGTGGGTTGCCTTTGAGCTCGTGTTACAATCTCTTTATCTGAACAGAAGCTCTTTAATTTCACAAGATCCCAACTGTTGAGAGTTGGTAGCAGTGACTGTGCCATTGTATGTCTGTTTAGGAACTGTTGGCCTAGCCCAATCAGCTCAAGGGAGTTCCCTATCCTTTCAACTATGGTTTTTATAGTCTCTGGCCTTACATCAAGGTCCTTGATCCATTTGGAATTAAGTCTTGTACATGGTGACAAGTACGCGTCCAGCTTTAATCTTCTGCATGTGGAGATCCAGTTTTGCCAGCACCATTTGTTGAAGATGCTGTTCTTTTTCCATTGGATTCTTTGGGCCCCTTTGTCAAAGACCAAATGGCTGTAATTTTGTGGGCTTATATCTGGGTCTTCAATCCTTATCCATTGATCTGTGTGTCTATTTTGGAGCCAGTACCAGGCTGTCTTTATAACTATGGATTTGTAGTATAGACTTAGGTTTGGTATGGTAATACCTCCAGCAGTGTTTTTGTTACTCAGCTTTAGGCCGTTATGGTCTGATAGGGCACAGGTTAGAATTTCAACTTTTTTGTATATGTGTAGATTCGTTTTGTGGCCCAATATGTGATCTATTTTGGAGAAAGTTCCGTGTGCTGCTGAGAAAAATGTGTATTCTTTGGTACGTGGGTGAAAAGTTCGATAGAGATCTGTAAGGTCCATTTCTTTCAGGGTTTGATTAAGTTCCAAAGTGTCTCTGTTAAGCTTTTGACCTGTTGATCTATCCCATGTTGAGAGGGCGGTGTTGAAGTCCCCAAGAATTATTGTTTGGGAGTTGATTTCTTGCTTTAGATGCTGTAGGGTTTTCTTAATGAATGTGGAGGGGCCCGTATTGGGTGCATATATGTTCAGTATTGTGAAGTCTTCCTGGTGAATTGTACCTGTGACTAAAATGTAATATCCATCCATGTCTCTTATAATTTTCTTTGGTTTGAAGTCCACTTTGTCTGATAGCATAATGGCTACCCCTGTCTGTTTTCTGCTTCCATTTGCTTGTAGAATTGTTGACCAGCCTTTTATTTTTAGAGTGTGCCTATCTTTTGTGGTGAGATGGGTTTCCTGCAGGCAGCAGATTGATGGATTGTGATTTTTAATCCAAGTTTGTAATCTGTGTCTCTTGATAAGCAATATATTGCTTCGCTTTTAATGGTGTTATACTTGCCTTCTGATCTCCTGGATATGCCTGTTTTTTTCTTCATGCTTGAGTATCATTTCTAGCATTTTTTGAAGGCCTGGTTTGGTGGACATGTATCCCTTCAAGTTGTCTTTGTGCTGGAAGATTTTTCTTTCTCCCTCGATCATGACGGATAGTTTTGCAGGGTAAATCAGCCTGGGTTGACATTTTTGCTCATTCAATACTTGAAGTATGTCTCTCCAAGCTCTTCTTGCTTTTACTGTTTCGACTGAGAAGTCATTTGTTATTTTAATAGGTTTACCTTTAAAAGTGACTTGTTTTTTCTCCCTTGAAGCTCTCAGCACTAGTTCTTTATCTTGAATGTGGAGTGTTTTAACTATTATTTGCCGTGGCGAGCTTCTGTTTTGGTCGTATCTGTTTGGGGTGCAGAATGCTTCTTGTATATGGATGGGCCTCTCTTTTTTTATATGAGGAAAGTTTTCCTTGATGATCGTTTGAAAAATTTCCTCAGGGGTGGTATTTTGAGATTCTTGCTCTGGTATTCCATGAATACGCATGTTAGGCTTCTTCAGGGTGTCCCATACCTCTTGAATATTTCTCTCAAGTATCTTTTTGGCTTTAACAACCTCTTCCATTGAGCTGGTTAGCACTCCCACTTTATCTTCAAGGTCTGAAATTCTGTTTTCTGCTTCGTTAGTTCTGTTGATAAGACTCTCTGTGGAGTTCTGGGTTGAAGATAACTTGTCTTGTAGCTCACTTTTAAACTCTGCTTGAGTTTGTTTTAACTGCTCTATGCCAGTTTTTGTTTCTTGCACTGTTTTTCTCAACTCCTCCAAGTGTCTGTTGTGTTCCTCTTCAAAGCGATTGATTCGATTATGTAATTCCTCCCAGATTTCCTCTTTCATAGTATTGAACATGGTAGTAATCATATTTTGAAAGTTGTTATCCTGAGTCAGGCTTTCTTGGCCATTTTCTGTGGGTTTGTTCTGGTTGGAGTCTAGGTCGCGGATGAGGCCCGGCTGGACCACGCGCACATCCCGGCCGGCGGAGCGGGGTGGGGAAGAGATTAAATCATTTTTGATGGCTGAGCAGTATTCCATTGTATAAATGTTCCACATTTTCCTTATCCATTTGTCAACTGTTGGACATTTGGGCTGATTCCATGACTTTGCTATTGTAAACAGTAACAGCTCCATTCTTAGTGAAAAGGAGGTAAGTTGATATTTGTTCCTGCTCCCATAAAAGACTAAAGAAGAATAGATAAGAAGCTAATAAAGATTGTGGCCCATAAAAAAAATTGGATCTCAGGGTTCAAGCAGTAACAAACTATTTCCTGTATAGCCTTTTGGACTTTTTATATTTTAACCTATATAATACTTAGCAAATATAAGATTAATTAAAACAGTTCAAGCTATGAAATAATTGAGAGATAGCTGTAAACAAGAATGAATGAGAAACAAGTCAGATATTTTGTATATACATTTTTTGACAAGGACTGGTGACCTAGCTGAGTGGGTAAAGGCATCTGTAGGCAAGCATGATGACATGAGTTCAATCCCCAGAGCCCACCCAGTAGAAGGATACAACCGACTTCTGAAAGTGGTCCTCTGACATGCACATATATACTGTGACATAGATGCCCTCTTTATATCGCTCTCCCTCCTTCGCCTCCCTCTCCTCTATAATTTAAACTTTTTTCATGACAAAAAGAGGTTGTTTTGAAAATGAAATATACAGTGAGAAATGCAAATCCAAATTTATCCAAAAACATAAATCCAAAGTTTAAATATTAACAGGAGGACCATAATAAAAGAAAAAAATTCCCCTTAGTGTTGTCTCATTATATAATTCCAGTTTCCCCATCCTGGTCAGTCTTACATTCTGTCAGCTCTGGCAGGCAGTGATATGACCATCAGTGCATGCCGGCTGGGAAAGATCCCTTTACCCCATCCAGATACAGACAGCCATCTTTGCACCCATGTACTACCCTCTGTCTGTGTGCACAGAAACAGACACGACAGAAGCAAATAACCACTGATTGTTTTTGTGTGCTAGGCACTAAGCCTTGTATTGATGCACAGGTGAAAAATAACCTAAATTGGGCTGGCATGATGCCTCAGCAGGTTAAAAACACCTCAAGTCAATCCTGGTGACCCAAATTCAATCTAGAGCTTACAAGGTAAGAGAAAACCAACTTCTAAAAACTTGTCCTCTAACTTCTGCATACACCATGGCATGCACATACTTGAGCATGTTTCTCTCTCTCTCTCTCATATGAATATTTTTAAAACCATGTAAGCCCTCCCCTAAGATCATGCTCTGCCAAGGTACATAATATATACAGATAATATAGCATGTTGATGGCAAAGTCTATCTATTCATACAATTTGTTTCAGATGAAAGCAAAAGCCTTGGAAATCACCAAAAATTTAGCCATTTCCTTACAAAGCAAAATGATGCTCCTAGGAACCATTAATATCAAAATGAAAGCCACTTTCATAAGCATATCCATTTGGGGGAATTTTTATTATATGAGAACTCTAAGACTTGTTTTCACTTTAGAAGAACAAAACCTCATGTTTCCCTTTAGCTTTCACTTGAATTTTTTTTCCATCTTTGATGTTAGTCATAATCACTGAATTTGCTTTTTGTATTTGACCTTGGAGGTTGCATATGATTTTTCTTCAGATGGGAGCTCACTACAGGCTTTTTCTTTCCATGGATTGATCAATTAAGAGGATGCTTAACTTTAGTAAGATTCTACAGGGAGAGGAGTGGTGGGTATCTTCAAACATACAGAATGTTCTTATGTCAGAAGAAAAAGCTCACCGAAGGTGACTGCAATCCCTGGATGGTACTGAGCGGGAACCTCAAATATATCCGAGTAACAAATGTTCTAACTATTTAGTCCCCTCTTTTTATATAAAATATTTTATTACTTTTTTGCCTAATCATACAAGCTCAATAGGTACCCTCTCCTCTCTCTCCCTGTCCCCTTCCCCATTGTCCCTCATTGCACTCTGCCCCCCTTCTCCTCCCTTCTTCCTCTTCACCCCCCTCCCACCCCCTCTCCTAGCACCTGGGCACCATTTGGTCTTCTTAAGAACGTATGGGCTACTATATTAATCTCCTGGAAACAGACCAGCCAAATCTCTCCCCATTCTAAAGCTCGGGGAACCTTGCGGAAGAGGAGGCAGCAAGATTTTAAGAGCCTAAAGATGGGGAGGACCAACAATATGCAAGATATTCCACACAAGTTAGGGCTGCAGCAGCCAGGATTGGACTTTGCCTGACCTACACTGTTGCCAAATCCCCCGCCGGGCCAGCTGGGGGAAGAGGGGAAACGGCAGGGCCTCATGGGTGTAAGGTGAATGGGTGAGCCGGTGACGGGGTCACCACCTAGACCCCGGGAGTCAGGCAAGAAGCAGCACACAGACAACGAGTTGGCCGCAGACTCAACTTTATTCAGGAAGTGTTTGGGCTTACATAGGGTCGGGGTCCAATCAGGTGTGGCCACCCCTCTGATCAGGGGGAGGGGAGAGCAGCCACCAATCATTTAGCTGTTTACTGGGTGTCCAGGTTATATGGCCACTTCCCATTGGTTGTTCATCCCTCCTTCCCATTGGTTGTTCATCCGCCTGCTATTTGGTTGTCCATCCCACTGCCTGTATGGTTTCTTGTTCAGGCTTGTCTGTAGGCAGACCTCCTGGATTCGGGAGCCGGGGCTAGGGCCTCCCTGAATCAATAGTGCCCATTTTCACCCTTTTATTTATAAATTTTTTTCAGTGGGGATCATGATAGCTGGGGCGACCCTGAGCCTCTTCAGCTGCGTGGAATATAGGCAACTGTGTATGTCTTAAGTTGGTCTCCACCCTCATGTGGAGCCTTACCCGTCATTGACTACCAGTCATGAGACCATCACAGAGAAGGAATCATGGTCCCAAAGGGGAACTCAAGCAGTGACAGAGAAAAGGAGATTTTTGCCAGAGCAGGAGCAGGCAGAGGGGCTGTAGACAGGGCAGGCGGAGAGGCTGTAGGCAGGACAGGTGGAAAAACGATCCAGAAGAGCTGGGGAGACATAAATCAGAACCTAACAATTTTAAGTTAGTAAGTCATAGCTTCAATAGAGGACAGCCAGGCTTACAACAGGCCTTTGGTGATCTTAGGAATATTCGAGGCTTGAATGGATGATCTGAGAACCTGGAAAGCAAGCTTTATTATTTTGGGAATATATGAAAAAACCTGTAAGAAAACTTGCATGAAAGAAAACTTACAATCTATTAGAAAAACAATAGTGATAGATATAAAACATAAGTAGTTAAGGCCTTAGATGTCATAAACATTTGTTCTTATCTTTAAGTATGCATACGTGTATTTAAAAATGGCATGCCAAAATTTTAATATTAGCGTGCAACAGAAATAAAAAATTGAAGTGGCCAGACACAAGACATACAACATGTAAACATGGAACATATAAACATACAAGCACATGAACAACATTTTATTGGCAACTGTACAATTTACCAGCAACTGTCTTAAAATTACCCTTGAAAACTTCATCAAAGGTGGATTAACATTTAGGAAAAGCTTATTTAAAACAAGACCTCATATTAGTTAAGTCTGGCAGCTTAACTTAATTATGAAAAACATCTAGCAAGGAAAAGCATCCTTATCCATAGGTTCATTTCCACATTTTCTCTGGGGGGATCTAAGGTGCTAAAACCATAGCATCATTGTAAAATTCCTCTAGGCCAACAGTTTTAACCTTCAGTCCTCTAGTCTCTAGGAGAGATTTTAAGACACCTATTGTGAGACCAGTATCATCTGAAGTAGAAAATATAGCCAGGAAAGGGGTGGGAAGAGTCAAGAGCTACAAGAAGAAGCGGAGGGAAGGGGATGTCAGCAAGGAGTGGAATGCCCCCCACATGGACATGAGAGCCCTCTGCAGAGTCCTCAACCAGGAAAGGGAGGGATTCAGATCTGGAGGAAAAACAAAGGACTAATTTTGGGTTCTCTTCACAAGTTACATTGTAGCAACTAATCATTACCTCAGTGGAGGATCCTTTAAGACTTGCTACATGCTGAGGATGGGAACAAAGGGGGCCAGAAGCATATGGCCTTCCTGGACTTCCTCTTTATGGGCCAGGAAAAGCACTTCTATCTGGATCTGTGGCTCCCAGACATTTTCTGGGGAAATCCAAGGTGCTAAGATTAAAGCTTCCTCCCAAAAATCTTCTAAGTCCTTTGGTGTCACTTTGATCCTACGTGAATCAGGTAGAGCCTTAAGGGGCAGTCAGTTGGGATGCCTTCTGATGGGATGGTAAATTACCCATTGTGGAGAGGAAAGGTTCCCTAATGGAGCAGAGGTGTCTAGGGGGTGAATGGACAAGCCAAAGAAGCAAACAAAAAATAAAAATCAGCAACTAGAATTGAGGTGAACTTGAAAACAATTCCTAAAAGGGTAACCAACGTTCAAGGGGAAACCTAGCGCTGCAGATACACAAGAGTGCTTTGGATCCAAGTGTCTTGTGCTTAGTGGGGGAATTACAGGGTTTGTTATTCCCCCGGGCTCTATGCCCCCTGTCAGGCCGATTCAATATAATCAAATCTGGGCTTTGAGTTCCGAGGGGACCAATTTCTCATATGAACTCGCCGGGAAAAGCCTTAATTTAGAGGGGCCCTTTGATCGTGGGGAAATCAAACAAGAGATTGGGGCTCCTTGATTATCAGCAAATCATGCAAGCGATTGGGTTCCTAACCTTAAAAGGGGCTCCTTGATCATCACTAAATCAAGCGAGGAAGTGTCCGTCCGTGTTCCCAAGGACAAACAGGGAAAGGGAAGAGGAGGGGGCCACCTGCTCACCTTCAGGCACCGTAGGTCCTCTGATTGTTCCCAGCTTCAAATCTCAAGGGTTTTCTTTTAATCACTGTAACTTAGTCTGTCAGTTGCCTTTGCCTCATCGGTAAATAATCTGCTAACCTTGGAATTACCCATTTTATTATTCACATTTAACATTCTCTTGTAATCTAATTCATTTTTATATATGTCTTTAGCTGCCAGATTTTTAACTTTAAATTCATGATGTGAACTTCTAAAACACTTACGCTGGCTTCTCAAATAAATTTTGGGGGATACATTTTAAGAATATTGATGTTGGATCAGGAAGGGATGGCTCACTGAATAAGAATGCTTGGGATTGAATCCACAGCATCCAGGTAAAAAACTGGTTATGACTGCACATGCCTCTAGCCCAGCACTGGGAAGCAGAGACAGACAGATCCCAATTACTCACTGGTCAGCAGCTTAGCTGAAAGACTGAGTTTTTTGGTACAGTGAAAGACCCTGTCTCAAAGTAATAAGGTAAAAGGAGACACATAATATCTGACATTCCGCTATGACCTCTACATGAAAGTAGTGCACATGTATCTATACTCTCACATGCATGCACACACACACACACACACACACACATTCATAATTCATGATACCAACAATCTGTTCTTGTCATGGGATTAATAGAGAAAAACTTTTATCAGGAATTTTCAACCATGAGAAGGAGTTGGAACATTTTTATCAGGCACAACCACAAAGATAAGTAACTGTAATTAAAAATACCAATATATGGCTGGGATTGTAGCTCAGTGACAGAACATTTACCTAGCATGTGTAAAGCCCTGATTTTCATTTCCATAAATAAAAAAGGAAGGGAGGGAGGAAAGAAGGAAGGAAGGAAGGAAGGAAGGAAGGAAGGAAGGAAGGAAGGAAGGAAGGAAGGAAGGAAGGAAGGAAGGAAAGAAGGGAGGGAAAAAGGAACAAAAGGAAGAAGGAAGGAAGGAAGGAAGGGAGGGAGGGAGAGAGGGAGAGAGGGAAGAAGGGAGGGAGGGAGGGAGCAAAATATACAGAAAGAACAAAAGGTCCATGACAGCAATATTAATTTGCATGTACTTCATGAAGCTTCTGAGGTTTTTACTCTCAATGCTCAACATGATGAAACTTGGGTCTTTGATTTCTTCACCTCTGAACTTCTTTTTCATTTTTCCTTACTTTCATCTTCCAGGCTTGGCCAGAGATTGTTGACTTGATCTTCAGTTCTGTGCTCTATCTTTATAGTACAGTCCTAGTTCATTACTCTAAGGTAATAACCCTAACATGCCAATCGCCACACAATATCTCCCAGTCCATATGTTCTTCTCATAGTATAGAACTGTACGTGGTTCTGACACAACTTTTGCCCATGAGTTATGGTTGCTTCTTTGGTCACACCCAGGATGTTTCCTCAAGTACGAATGCATCTGAGTCACAATCAGGTCTTTAAATGGTGATCTTCATGTTGCAGTATGAATCACTTCTGGCCAGTTACTATCCGTCTCTGTTTAGCATCTCTTTATCTGATAGTTGCTCCCATTCTTTTGGAGGATACAGCTTATTTATTGTTCTTTCAAATAGTGCTTCTTCTACACTTTCATCCAAAGTCAGAGAAACTTGCAGAAAAAAATCTAGGCATCAGTTTGAAATTACTTGTTTAGATATTTTTCTTGAACCCTTGAGATAATTCCATGAGTAAAGACACCAGTTAGCGAAACTGGCAACCTGAGTTCAATACCCAGAGCCCACATGATGAAAGAAGAGAACTGACTTCCAATAGTTATCTAACTTTCACATGTAACCCATAGCATGCATGTATCTTTCTCTCCTCTCCCCTCCCCTCCCATTCCCTCCCCTCCCCTTCCCTTTCTTCCTCTCCTCTCCCCTCCCCTCCTCCCTCTCCTTTCCCCTCCTCTCCTCTCCTCTCCCCTCCTCTCCTCTCCTCTCCCCTCCCTTCTTCTCCTCTCCTCTCCCCTCCCCTTCCATTCTTTCCTTTTCTTTTTTCTTTCTTTCTTTCTTCCTTTCTTTCTTTCTTCTTTTTTCTTTCTTTTTCTTTCTTTCTTTTCTTTCTTTCCTTCTTCCTTCCTTCTTTCCTTCCTCTTTCCTTTCTTCTTCTTTCTGTTGCTTTCTCTCTCTCACTCTGTCTTTCTCTGTCTCTCTTCAATAAATATTTTAAAATTAAAAATTAAATATTTTTCTAGTTTTATTCAGTATGGTTTCACTTGGAAACTTTGAGACAGACTCCCTCTATGGACCAACGGCTTAGCCTTATATAAGCTCAGAACACCATTTCAAGTGTTTTCCACTTAAATTTTAGTATGTTCCATTGCTGTATGTGAAACTACTATTGATTATAATACAGTAAGCCTTGGCTCAGCCCCAGGTGAATTTCCTGGCAGCAGATAGAATCCTTTCCCCCTCTGTGTGCCCTCTGCATGATGCCCAAGGAATTCCTCTGCAGTGCTTTCCAAACACCTGACCCATTCTCCAGCTGGAGGATACAATCTGAGACAAATCACCTATCAGTTTCTTATCTAGTAAGGAGAAGCTTCTAGATCAGAGGATTTCAGTGCTAGGCTGGAAGGGAGAAGGTTAAAATAGGATGACATGTAGAGCTCTGTCCAAAACAAACAAACAAAAAGAACTTCTATCTGTTCTTCACCCTCTGCACTAGAATATCAGGAGGGAAATAGTATCAGAGAGAGCAGATTTTTTTTTGGGGGGGGGGGTATTTAAATGAATCCAATAACCATGACCCTACAATCACACAGGAAGAACCAAGGATATTGTAAACCACCAGGTGTTTTGCTCCACCTCCAAAGAAAGAAGAGAAAAAGGGAGGGTGGGACATATTGAGTTTAAAATTAGTGCTTATTTAGTTTCCATCATACAGGAAGTGAGAATCAGAAATGTGTTGAGCAGCCTTACCAAGCAAAGGGGCAGAAGAGACTGAAGGACCAGGAAAGAGACCATGAAGTTTTGATACAAAAGAAACATGTTTAAAAAAAAGAGAAAAGCTGATAACATGAAGAGTATGAAGAATAACACAAAGGAGGAGAAAGAAGAAAGTAATTAGCTTGTGTTAGAAAGGCATATGGGGACTTATGTAAGACTTTAAGACGTAGTTATTGGCACAGAGTCAAGGAAAGACCTTTGGGGATTGGTTTCAATTTTATTTTTGAGGAAGAGAAAAAAGATTTGAGAAACAGCAGAAAAGAAGAACTGAGTAAGAAATTTAAGGAACTTTATAGAAAAAGCAATTGTAGAGAAAAAGAAATCAAAAGAAAAGATCAGCATTACCCAACATGAGAAAATAAACTGACTTATAAGGCTGACTATGGGGGCTATTAAAAGACCAACATTTTATTACACCAGTCTATAAAGCTCAAACTCACATTCAAGACTTTCTCACAACATCACACCTAAAGGCTGTGGAGATAGCTAAGTTGGTAAAGTACTTGCCTTGGAAGCATGAGGACCTGAGTTCAATCCCATAACCCATGTAAAATAGTCATGGTGCAAGCTTGTAGTCCCAGCACAGGGAAGGCAGAGACAGGGATCTTCGGAGCTTGCTGGCCAGCCAACCTAGCCTAATGAGAAACTGTCTCAAAAGCCAAGATGGAGTTGATGGATAATGAAAATGTAGCACGTATACACAATGGAACTACACAGCCTTCCCCCCTGAAAAAATGAATTAATGAAATGTGCTGTTGGATGGATGGAACTGGAAGAAATCATACTGAGCGAAGTCTACCAAGCACAGAAAACCATATGTCACATGTTCTCCCTTATAAGTGGAACCTAATACCAAGTCCTCATAATGATGTACTCAAGGGAGAATCTTTTTTATTACTCCTTAGATCCACAAAGGATTCAAAATAGGAGGTTAGGGCAAAAAAGACCTAAAGAGAATGAAGACAAAGGAGCAAAGTTCAACTGAGAAATAAGTCCACCATCAAGAAAGACTCATAATTAGCAAAATATCTGATTCAATGCATGGCCAGTCTCCTTCCTGAGCTCTCGTACTTGGAGTGGTTTGAAGCACTGAATATGTGCTCCCTGTTATGGGGATGGAGGAAGGTTAGTGATTAGTAGAGAGCTGGATGGGGTCCTGAAGGTTGATCCCACCACTACTATGTCCTACTCCTGATCCTCCTTCTCCTTCAAGCCTTCTCTTATATAAAGGCACCTCTTTAAAAGTTTCTATATTGTTGGATAGGAGAGGATCTCAACACTCAGGTAGGATGATGCATCCTTGTGCAGTGCAAGAAGAGCAAAATGGACAACAACAAACAACCTGAATACAGACAGGACCAACCTTATAATGTTCACCTGGAACCTGGCCAGCCAAATCCTTCCCATCTAGAGGCTCAAGGATTATAAGAAGCTAAAGTTGGAGAGTTTCATTGCTGGAAAGGTCACTCCACTGAAGATAGGGCAGCCACAGCCCAAACCCATGGCAATGGGACTTGATCTCATCAGAGCTGCACATGTGAACATGTCAGCATGCCTCCGTGGATTGGCATGGATCTCAGGAGAAATAGTTCCAGGCAGTAGGATCCTTAGGGGCAAGGGGTCAGATGAGGTAAAGGAGTACCCATATCATTCGGCTGCCCAAAGAAGGGCCTCTCTATCTGCCACAGAAGCCTGAACCCCCATGAGAACAGATGATATAGAGGGAACCCCAGGACCCATAGTACCAAAGAGAATAGGAGAGAGTAGACTGAGCCCACATAAGGATGGTTGGGATGGTGGGATGAGAGGTGAGATGGGATGGAGCAGGAGTGAAGGGAGGGAAGAAGAGAGGGTAGAATGAGGAAGGCAAGGAGCATGTATATAAAAATATAAATTTAATAAATTTGTATTTTTTAAAAAACCTAAGATGGATGGCTTCCAAAGAATAGCACCCAAAGTTTTACACATACACACACACACACACACACACACACACACACACACACCATAAGCTGTTTTCTCCCATGGAAAGACGCAGGGGCACACCCTGTGATAGGGTAGAGTGAGCTCTGCCTGCACAAGGGCTCCAGGATGGAGGGGCAGGGGGCTGAGTACAGACAGACTGAACCTGCTCCATTGGTCAAGATGGAGAAGAGGAGCTTTTCTGCAACTCTCTCTGTGTAGTTCAAAATCATGAGGCCTCTAAGCTTCATCTCGTGTGGCCTCCTGGCCTACAATGGGCACCACATGGAAGAATTAGTTCTCTGTTTTCTCTTCACCCAAGATACTGGTAGATTCTCGCAGTTTGACTGTTTGTGAAAGTGTGAACAAGATTAAGGGAAATCAGCAATGTATTGTAGCTCACCCTATGGTCAGCCACCCCCAGAACGGGTGTGACAGTAGAAATAAAAGTTACTATGACATGATATCTATAAGTTGCAATATAAATCACCATGGCAACAAGTGACAATCAGTGTAATAATGGCATGAATACCAAGGAGAAAACCAACAGCTTTCTGATTAGATTCAAGACCCGCTTTTCAAAATGGTACCCATTCCTGTTATTGTAAACTAGAATAAGAACCTAAAAAAAAGGAAGGAAATAGGTCAATAGGGAAAACAGTCAATAAACCTATAAGTAGGAAGATAGTACATCAAAATGCTCTGTAGTTAGCTATTGTTATACTCATAGAATGGGAACTAATAGTGGAAATCTTTGGGTCTAGAGCTGGATGAGTGAAGGGAAATGCACATATCAGTGGGGTGGCCTGAAGAAAGGTAACTTGATATACCTCAGAGGCCCCACAGAAATAGACAAGTTAGAGTGAACCAGGGGTTCCATAGAAGCATACAGGTGGAAGGGTGAGTGGGAGAGGGAGGGAATGGTGAAAGGAAGGGAAGGGATGGGAGGAAGGGGGAAGGAGGAAAGCTGGGATAAGTACTCAATATACTTGTAAAAGTATAAAAATAAAAAAAAAAAGAAATAGAAGTTACCAGAATTTCTAGAGAAACATGCCTGAAGGGATGAACTGCACTTCAAGAGTGTTACCCCTTTTATAGAGTCATACAAAAATCATAGCCAATAATGTTTTGTTTTATGCTACAGTAACATCACAGCCCCTGTGCCACTAAAAGAACATTCTGCAGTCAAAACCAAATGAATTCTCATTTCTTCCTCTCCACTAATCATAGAGCACCATTAGAAATTTTAAATTGTTATTTGGAATCTGACTCCCTTGGAAAGCTTTGTGCATTTCTGATTGATTAATTTTTCTTCTTAGAAGTAAATCTGACCATTTCTCTTTTGGTGTTATGAATGGATTACAGCTTCTTACTCAGATTGACTATTACATGGAATTCATTCATTTTTTTTTCTTGGAGAGCATTGATTTTCCTCTTTGAATTTGAATTTATTGCCTTCAGAGCCTGCTGAGCAAATGTCAGTCTTCTATTTCTTTTATAAAATAATGATTACAAGACATGTAAGTAATTGTGTTACTGAGTTGGTTCAACTTTTTGTCCCATATTTTTCTCTCTGTTTTTTTCTATCCTTGTTTAGCTGAATAATACCCTTAAGTAAGATGTAGAAAATGCTAAATGCCCCTGCTTCATTCTAGAATCTAGAATTCTAGAATTGACATGCAATAGATCCTTTGGTTGTAATCTGGCTCATTTTTAGATGTATTCTGAAAAACATATCTTCTATCTCCTGGGAAGGGAGATGTACTCTTGACTACCTTGAATATTATTCTACTTCTGATATACTGCTGGCTTTTACCTTTTAAGACCTATGTAGCAACAGTGCTTGCAGGAGAGCAGAGAGGTACTGGTAGTGCCAGATGGGTCTCAACTGCAATGATTTAAAGTGGGAACTGCCTGTACCTCATCCTCCCTACTTATCTGAAATCTGACCCAACATCAACCGAAACGCCAAAGCCCACAAAGAGAGCTAGGGGAGATATAAAACAGCATTGGCAAAGAGTCCTCAACTTCATTCCCTGGAAAGCAATGCCACAAATGTATTTTAAAAAGAAAACGACCTTCTGCACAATGTTAGTACAATGATGTCCAGGGCAAATGATCTAAATGGTCCTTGCTCCGTTTAAGTGCCATTCACTGAGCCAAAGACAATAAACATAAAGCGGTGAGCACCATACATACACCTGGATAAATTTTCAAAACATATTACTGAGGAAGGACATTGAGAATGTGAGCAACTGAGTGCCTTTCAAGAAGGAATGAGAAGTGGCAACCAGAGAGGTGGCCAGCCTGTGTCAAAAGCATCACAAAGAGCCAGTTAACAAATACTTGCTGGTTCCTACTCTATACCCAAGGAGGTACTTGGAGCTTTGTGATACTTAATAAATTAAAGGGGCTCCCAGATCACAGTCAACCAGTTTTCCCTTTTTGGATGTTTGTACTCAGCCAAGAGTGCTGCTGGTGAAACTCCTTAGGCAAGGACATAAATACAATTATTTATGATTACAGACTTTTCCCTGTTTCAGCACAACCCAACTTCAACATGTCCCTCTGGTCACCTTCCTCCCCTTTGCTCTGCAACTATTTCAAATCTTTCATTTCATTTCTGCTCTTGTGTCTCTGGTAACACTGACTCATTGTTAGCTAAGTAGAAAACATTAGATCTGAACTCTCTCCTTTCCTATGAACGGCTGCAAATGTGACTTTGCCTATACCCACTCTCTGTTTTCCCTTGGCATATGTAACACAGGAGTCCCTCCACCCCTCTTAGGATCACTGCAGTGTGCTTGATCTCTCCTGTTTTAGAAACCTTAGTAGTTTTTCAGTTAATTTATGGGCAGACTTGTTTTTGTTTGAAATAGAGTCTTATGTAGCCAAGGCTGGCTTTGGACTTGATATGTAGCCAAGGATGTCCTTGAACTCCTAATTCTCTTCCCTACACGTCCCTCCTCCCCAATGCTGGGATTCAGGCTTGTACCACCACACTGGGATCTCTAGCTAGATTCTTAAATTGGCTTTTCTGAATCTTTCTAACACATTTTATTTTCTCCCTTAAAAAAAAAAAAAAGAGTGAGCCCAGTGTGGTGGCACATGATTGAAATTCCAGTACTGAGGAGGGTAAGGCTGTGGAAAAACATGAATTTGCAAGCCAAGCTTGGCAAGTAGAGACCAATCTGGGCTGCCTGTTTTGCTAGTTAAATATAGGTGTTACAGTTGTTCTGTCTGCTTGTGTGAGACAATACTCATACACAAGCAGCTTAAGGGAGAGAGATTTGTTTGGCTATGATTCCAGTGGGGACATAGAGTCCATTATGTTGGGAATCACATAGCAGAATGCATGGCTGGAGACGGAAGCAGGAGATCAGTCCAGCTCACTGTCACCCTCATCAAGGTAAAGAGAATGAGAACAAATTGAGGAAACAGGGCTGGGTTTCCAAACCCCAAGTCCGACCCCCTGTGGCATGCCTTTCTGCAGCCAGACTCCTCCTAAAGCTGAAACCTTCCCAGATATTAACATCAGCTAAGAATGCAAATGCATAGACCCATATAAGGGGAAATTCACATTTATATCATGAGAGGTGCCAAGTTGACAATTGAAGAATGAGGCTTTGGGCCCATCTATGAAAAATCAGTGGTCAAAGCAAGTCCTGAGCAAGCCTGTGGGAGATGGTCTATTGATGAGGAATGGCCTCGGCCATGGTGGTGGGAACTTTCCCTGGGCAGGTGAGTCAGAGCGAAGGAACCAGTTCAGTAGTTCAGCACACTTCAGCAAGACTCCAGTCCGGCAAGTGGGGAGAAGGGGGTTGCCTATCTCTTAGCAATTCTGGTAGATAATGTGTTTCCAGTTTCCTCTGCTCCTGGTGCTAATACAAACTCTCCTGCCAAGCTGAACTATGGATTATAACTATAACCATAAACAAGATTGAAACCACTTGTTCAGCCTAAGTTGTTTGCATGTTTATTATCAACATGAAGACAAACTGGAGCACCTAGCAAGATCTTACCTCAAAATTAATAATACTGATGATACTGAGGAGGAGAAAGAAAAAGAGAAGGAGGGAAAGAGGGAAAGAAAGCAAAATAATGAAAACAAAAGAAGTAAAAGAAAAATATTTTAAACTTTCTTTCCTTGCTAGTGACTCCATTTCATCTCCAGATACATGAAAGGGATCTATCTCATATGTATTCCATCCCTGCCAAAATGTGAAAGGACTTCCTAATGATTACTAATCATCTCCATGTCTTCAAATTCAATAAGCAGTTTGATCCTCATCTTAACTCAGCAAACTGATGGCAAATCCCTCCTTGCCACTATCCCTAGGCTTCTGCCACAAGGCATTCTTTAGTTTTCCTAGGCAACTTGCTGGGTTCATTCTTTGCTAGGCACCTTGATTGTGGGATAGCTACTCTTCCTCCTCAGGCAATATCATGTGTACTCAGAGCAGTAAATGCCATGTATCTATGTATATTGGTCCCGAGCTTCTTCTGTGAACTCTCTGGACCAGGACAGTGATGTGAAATCTTTGTATATGCAAAAGCAATTCCATTAAATATCCCAAACATAACCTATGTCACAAATTAGTTTATCTAGGTATTTATTATTGTAATAAATGGCACCAAAATCTACTCAACTAAGAAGTGTGGGAGTTGTTAGGTCAACATGGAGATTTTTTTATTAAAAAATAAAGGTTAACCACAAAGGAGACACTTCACAAATACAAGTTTTTGTATTTCTGGGGCTTGGTGGCCAATGGGACCGTAGTTTAGTCTTAAGGTGGGAGAGCATTAGAACAGAAGAGATAGCTTCACGTCTGAGAGAACAGGGGAGATAACTGTAGACAGCATGGTGGGAAAATATGAAGAGCCCAGCAGACTCTTCTGTTTGATAGCTTTCAGATGTTGCTAAGAGGTATCAGGGAAATAAGGCAGTAGGGTGCAGGGACAGAAAGAATGTCAGACAAATGATACTCTTCTCTCAAAGTCATCAGGGTGGGGAAAGTCAGAAGTGTCTGGTGTGGTTGTGTCTGGGAATTGCTACATTCCATCTAGGACAGAGGAAGCCTTACAAAATGGCGTGGCCCTGGCTAACAGGAGTCATCCTTGTCACCTCCTCTTGCTCATCCCCATAGACAAACTATCACAAAGCAGTGTCAGTCTATCTTCTGAATAGGTCTTGAATCAATTGCTTTTTTTCTCTCCTTTTCTACCATCACAGTCCTGCATACACCAACTCTTACCTGAATCACTCCAACAGCCTCTTGACAGATCATCTCCAACCTTCTGTCCAATTTTATCTCTACTGAAAAAGAGATTTTTAAAAAACTTTAAATGTGATTGTGTCATTTCCCAGTTTAGAAATCCATCACTGGATTTATAATGACTTCAAAAGTTAGAATCAAAATTCATATCATGTACATGGTGTGGCCTCTTTCTTCTTCAGTCTTTTTCTGTGTACAATCCTCTCCTTGAATGACTATGAGCAGTCTGGTTCCTTTAGTTTTCTTCCAGTTCTTGAAATATGCCAAGTGTTAGCCAGATATGAGCACATTAGTTAAATAATAGTCATGCCAGTAAACCAAACTGCTCTGTAAACAACTGTTATTATACCCATAGATTGGAAGAGCACTCAGCCTGAAAGTCATCTTCTATAACAGAGGTAGAGGATCTTAACACCCTGACAGGATGCAGCCTAGGGCAGTGGAAAATCAGCAAAGTGTACAACAATGGCCAGCCAGAATGTAGAGTTCCTGAGACCCTGCAATGCTCACCTGGAATCAGGCCAACCTAATCTCTCTCCATCCTAGGACTCAGAGAACATTGCAGAAGAGAGGGGATGGTAAGATTGTAAGAGCCCAAAGATGGGAAGGGCCACCATTGGACAAGATATTCCACTCAAGGCAGGGTTGCTATATCCAGGAACTCACTGCAATGAAACTTGTCCTTTCTAGACCTACATAATGACTGGCATACCAACGTACCCCCTAGACAAGAAAGGATCTCAGGAGAGATAATTACATGCAGTGAGGACTAGAGATGAATAGGTGAAGGGGAATGCCCCTATTAATGGGGCGCCCCGAGGAGAGGCCACTTGATATGTCACAGAGGTCTGAACCCGCACAAGCGTAGGCAATCCTAGAGGGAACCCTGGGGCCCATTGAAGCAGACAGTCAAGAGGGTGGGAGGGAATAGGATGGACTGATGAATGAAAAGGAGGGAGAGAGGGGAAAGAAGAAGGGAAGGGAAAGAAATGAAAGGAGGGAGGCAGGGATAAATACTCAATATGCTCATAAAAATTGGAAAAAATTTTATAAGATTAATAGAAATTAATAGTCATGCTCAGAACTAAAACAACCCTGTTCCTCAGTTATGCCTCCTTCCCTGTCTCAGAGACTGCTGATCACAGTCTTAATGACACTGATCACAAACAATGTTCATCAGACACCTGATACTCTTGAATTCCACACCCCATATTCTCCCAGGCTCCCTTAGCATCAGCCTTAGCTAACCCTAAAAACAACCAATCACAGATTCAAAATACAGATCCCTCCAGGGCTCCCCATCTCTGCTTCCAGAGTGCTGGGAATGGAGATTCAAATCACCACACTTGCCTAACATTTATGGGGGAACTGGAACTCCATGGCGTTCTCATACTTCAACCTCTGAGCCACTTTCCCAAGCCCAAATATGAAGAGACCTAAACCCACTCTGTGCTATCTTCTTGCAGAAAGATGTCTAACCCCAGTGGATTATTTCAATATGTTTAAATTTTCCTGTGGCTTTTACGCGTTTAGGATATGTCTCTCTTCCTAATAGTTTGGTTACGATGCATGAGATCCTGAATTTGATCCCCAGCCCAAAAAAAAAAAAAAAAAAAAAATCGTGTTTCCCAACAAGATTCACTTCACAGAAATACCACTCTTTAGGAATCTCAAAAGCTCAAACCAATCGCCTCCATCTCTGGAATTAGCTCCATCCTAATGAGGCTTACTTATTGTTTTCTTTATTATAATTGGATTTTCTAAAGTTCTTTTTATTGTTTGTTCTTTTCAAGGAAAGAACTTGTAATAGTTCCCGAACAAATCTTATATTCTATTTCAATAAATTTTCCTTTTCATGCCTTATTATTTTTATTTTGAGGGTTTTTTTTTCTTTCTGGCTTTTGAGTTAATTTGTTTTTAATCTATCTTAGTTTTGTCTGTTTATTGTTTGTCTATGTCTGTTGAAACAGAGTTTCTCTATGTAGCACAGACTTGGACTGGAACTCACCTTTGCTGTCTGGGCTAGCCTGGTCTTGAACTCACAGTGGTCCTCTCCCCTCCAGAATGTTGGGATTATGGGCATTCACCTCCACGCCTCCATTGTTTTTAAGATACATAAGTTGATGCACTATGCCTTGACTATTATTCTGGCTGTAATACTGTAGTTTGGGATAATCGTTTCTCATTTGTAGTTTATCTGTAAACAGTTTATAATTTTAGTTTTAATTTCTGAACACTGAGAGCTGTTTAGAAACTCAGAATTTCAGTCCTAGTGGATAATTCTCTTGTCCCGTAAGCATGAGAACCAGAATTCAGATCCCTAAAACCCTTGTTAACGTCAAATAGGCATGAGTGCTGCCTGTGATACCAACACTATGGAGACAAAGACAATGAATCCTCAGAGCAAGATGGTTGGCTATCCTGGCTGATTGGCAAGCTCTAGGTTCATTTGAGAAGCCTTGCCTAAAGAATAAAAGTGGAGAGCAATCAAATAAAACATCCAACACCTAATTTGAGCTTACACACACACACACACACACACACACACACACACACACACACACACACACACAGACACACACACACACAAATAAAAATTAAATAAAAAGAAAATGGGTCAGGGAGGGGAAAACTACAGGTGTTCATCAGTTGATATAGAATGCTTTCCTACCATGCACAAGGCTCTGGGTTTTATCTTCAACACCACCTAAATTGGGTATAGTGGTGCATAACTGTTGTGCTGGTTACTCTTCTCTGTTTCTATGAGACAACACTCAGACTCAAGCAACTTAAGGGAGAAAAGGAGATTTATTCAGCTTCCAATTCCAGAGTGGAGATACAGTCCATTATGATGGGAAAGGCATGGCTGGTTGGCAGAAGTTTGAGGCAGCCTACGTCATGTCTATCAAGGAGACTGAGAGCTGCAAAACTGCAAGCTCAAGAGCAGACCAACTAACATAAACAGGGCAGGACTAACCAATCTCAAGGCTCACCTCCTGTGACTGCCTTCCTTCAGCAGGGCTTCACCTCCTAAAGGTGCTACGACCTTCCCAAACAACTAAAGATTCAAACACATGAGCCTGGGGGGGATGACAACTCACATTTCAAACCATGACACCTGTCATTCCCAGCACTGGAGAAGCAGGAGAATCAGAAGTTCAGGTCATCCTAGGGAACTTGAGGAAATCTTAGCTAAAGACCCTGTCTAGAAATAAAATAAAAATAAGTAATAAAGTAGATATATGTATAAAGTGAAATTTGTGGATTATAGTATTCAAATTCTTTATATTCTTTCTTGAGTTCTGTTTGCTTTACATCGTTTAAGTTCTTTACTTTCTTTTTTTATATAATACATTTTTATTATTATTTCAGCTCATACAAACATAATAGGTACACCAGTTCCCTCCCTCCCTCCTCCTACCCCCCCCGAAACCCCTGCTCCCCCTTCCCCTCACCCTTCCCGCCCCATCCCCCATGCCTCCTGCCCTGATTCCCAGAGTCCTTTCTTGTGCATGCCTGACTCTCCTCTGGGCCCTCCTCTCTGATGACGTACAAGGACCCAGTGGCATTTCCCTGAACCCCTTCCTGTGTTCCCCTTACGCATAGGAACACTACTGTAGCTGTCAATCCCTTGCCTCCAAGGATCTTGGTGCCTTTAGCAGATGCTAGACTTTGTGAGGTCAATACTGTGTTGGACATTGCGCCGGGCATACAATGTCCAATTATGATTGCTTTAGCCTTAACTTGTGTGGAGTATCTTGCAAATCATTGCTCCTCCCATCCTTTTGCTCTTACACTCTTACCGCCCCCTCTTCCGCAAATGTCCCTGAGCTTCAGGATGGGGAGAGATTAGTCTGGCCTAGTTCTAGGTGGTTGATATAGAGTCTCTGAAGTTCTGGATAGTGGTTTGTTGATTTTCTTTTGCAGTTTTGTTGCTCCTGCAATGCCCTTCACTCCATGGTGATGGGCACTGTATGTCACCCCCTGGCCAGAGACAGAAAGCTGTTAAACTGGAGTCTTATTATAAGAGCACATTCAAGGGTAGATGTAATACTTATAACCAAAATTGGAATTGCAGGGTCATATGGCGTTAGGCAATGGGAGGGGTCAATCACCCATTTGCAAAATGGTTACTTTTTAATCTGCCAGACTATATGCCTTCCCCTTCTGGTGAGTTCATACCCCCTTAGTTATAAATGATCAGGAACGAATTGTGAACTTAACTAGGTGTCACATTACTTTCTTGCAGTCCTTGATGGAGACCTATTTTCTCTACTGTAACATGGTCACTTCTCTCCTTGTTTCTGGTGTGGCCCTCCAACCCCATCCCTCCTGTTCATAATCCTTGCAATTACTGTAGGTAATACATAGATTTACCTATGAGTGTCTCAAGATGGGCTGGGTGGGTTTGGTATTAGGAGCCACCAATTAAGGAGTACATACGGTGCTTAATTTTCTGGGTCTGGGATACTTCACTTAATATAATTGTTTCTAATGACATCCATTTCCCGGCAATTTCCAGTAATTCATCATTTTTGATGGCTAAGTAGTACTCCATTGTATAGATCTACCACAGTTTCCTTATCCACTCGTCAACTGTTGGACATTTGGGTTGATTCCATGTCTTTGCTATTGTAAACAGTGCTGCTATGAACATGGTCATGCTTGTGCTATCCAGGTGAATTTTTGCTGTATGGGGAGTTATACCCAAAAATGGAATCGCAGTGTCATATGCCATTTCAATCTTTAATTTCTTTAAGAATCTCCAGACGGCTCGTCAGAGTGGCTGTATGAGCCTGCATTCCCACCAGCAATGTAGGAGAGTTCCCCTCTCTCCACATCCTCTCCAGCATTTGTTGTTGTTTGTGTTGTGGATTTTTGCCATCCTGATCGGGGTGAGATGATATCTCAGGGAAGTTTCGATTTGCATTTCCCTGATGGCTAGAGAAGTGGAGCACTTTTTAAGATATTTGTTAGACATTTTAATTTCATCCCTAGTAAAGTTTCTTTTAAGTTCCAGGGCCCATTTTTTAATTGGCCCATTAGTTTCCTTGGTGTTTAGTTTTCTAAGTTCTTTGTGCACTCTGGACAGTAGAGCTCTATCAGATATGTGGTTAGTGAAGATTTTCTCCCATTCTGTGAGTTGCCTTTGAGCTCGTTTTACAATCTCTTTATCTAAACAGAAGCTCTTTGATTTCACAAGATCCCAACTGTTGAGAGTTGGTAGCAGTGACTGTGCCATTGCATGTCTGTTTAGGAAATGTTGGCCTAGACCAATCAGCTCAAGGGAGTTCCCTATCCTTTCAACTATGGTTTTTATAGTCTCTGGCCTTATATCAAGGTCCTTGATCCATTTGGAATTAAGTCTTGTACATGGTGACAAGTACGGGTCCAGCTTTAATCTTCTGCATGTGGAGATCCAGTTTTGCCAGCACCATTTGTTGAAGATGCTGTTCTTTTTCCATTGGATTCTTTGGGCCCCTTTGTCAAAGACCAAATGGCTATAATTTTGTGGGCTTATATCTGGGTCTTCAATCCTTATCCATTGATCTGTGTGTCTATTTTGGAGCCAGTACCAGGCTGTCTTTATAACTATGGATTTGTAATATAGACTAAGGTTCGGTATGGTAATACCTCCAGCAGTGTTTTTGTTACTCAGGATTGTTTTTGCTATCCTGGGTCTTTTGTGCCTCCATATGAATTTTGAGATTGTTTGGTCAACTTCTTTAAAGAATTGCTTTGGGATTATAATTGGTATAGCATTGAATTTGTATATTGCCTTTGGTAGGATGGTCAGTTTTACGATGTTGATTCTGCCAATCCAGGAATATGGGAGGTCTTTCCACCTTCTGGTGTCTTCTGCTATTTCTTTCTTTAGGGTTTTAAAGTTTTCATTGTAAAGGTCTTTTACCTCCTTGGTTAGGTTTATACCAAGGTATTTCATTTCTTTAGGGGCTATAGTGAATGGGATTGTTTCTCTCAAGGCTTTTTCACTTCTTTCATTCTGGGCATATAGGAAGGCCTCTGATTTTTGTACATTTATTTTGTATCCTGCCACCCTGCTGAACTTCTCAATTAGTTCCAGGAGCTTCCTGGTGGAGTTTTTGGGATCACTCAGGTATATGATCATGTCATCTGCAAATAGAGATAACTTGATTTCTTCCTTGCCCATTTGAATCCCTTTATCTCCCTCTGTTGTCTTATAGCTCCAGCTAAGACTTCAAGTACAATATTGAATAGAAGTGGTAAGAGTGGACAGCCTTGTCTAGTTCCTGATCGAAGTGGGAATGCTTCCAATTGTTCCCCATTGAGCATAATCCTTGCTGTGGGCTTCTTGTATACAGCTTTTATTATATTGATAAAGGTTCCTTCCATTCCTACTGTCTCTAGCGTTTTGATCATAAAAGGCTGTTGGATCTTGTCAAAAGCTTTTTCTGCATCTATCGAGAGTATCATGTGGTCTTGGACTTTGGACTGGTTTACATGATGAATTACATTTATTGATTTGCGTATGTTGAACCAACCTTGTGTGCCGGGGATGAAGCCTACTTGGTCCCCGTGAATGATCTTTTTAATATGTTTTTGAATCTGATTTGCTAAGACTTTGTTGAGAATCTTTGCGTCTGTGTTCATCAGAGAGATCGGCCTATAGTTTTCTTTTTTAAGTGAGTCTTTATTAGGTTTTGGGATTCGAACGATATTGGCTTCATAGAAGGAATTTGGTAGTGTTCCTTCCTTTGCTATTTGATGGAACAGTTTAAGGAGTATTGGTATTATTAACTCCTTAAAGGTCTGGTAGAACTCTGTGCTGAATCCATCTGGTCCAGGACATTTTTTGGTGGGAAGATTCAAGATTACTTCCTCAATTTCCTTATATGTTATAGGACTATTTAAATAATTCACAACTTCCTGATTCAATTTAGGTAAGTTGTGTTTACTTAGAAATTCATCCATCTCTTTTGTGTTGTCAAACTTCACAGAGTATAAGTTTTTGAAATATGATGTAATAATTCTCTGGATTTCTTGGGTATCAGTAGTGATAACTCCATGTTCATTTCTGATTTTGTTAATTTGGGTTTTCTCTCTCTTGCTTTTGGTTAATTTAGCTAGGGGTGTATCAATCTTGTTGATTTTTTCAAAGAACCAGCTTTTTGACTGGTTGATTTTTTCTATCGTTTTCTTAATCTCGATTTCAGATATTTCTCCCCTTATTTTGCTAATCTTCTCTCTTCTACTACTTTTGTGATCAGATTGCTCTAGTTTCTCTAAAGCTTTAAGCTGCATTGTTAAGTTGTTTATTTCTGATGTTTCCATTTTTTTGATGTAGGCATTAAGAGCTATGAACTTACCTCTTAGAACAGCTTTCATTGTGTCCCAGAGATTTTGGTAAGTTGTATTTTCATTATCATTCACTTTCAGGAAATCTTGAATTTCCTTTTTAATTTCTTCCTGAATCCAGTTCTCATTCAGCATCATATTGTTAAGTTTCAGGAGTTAGTGTATTTTCTCTTGTTTGATGTGTTGTGGATGTCCAGCTTTAGGCCGTGGTGGTCTGACAGGGCACAGGTTAGAATTTCAACTTTCTTGTATATGTGTAGATTCATTTTGTGGCCCAATATGTGATCTATTTTGGAGAAAGTTCCGTGTGCTGCTGAGAAAAATGTGTATTCTTTGGTACGTGGGTGAAAAGTTCGATAGAGATCTGTAAGGTCCATTTCTTTCAGGGTTTGATTAAGTTCCAAAGTGTCTCTGTTAAGCTTTTGACCTGCTGATCTATCCCATGTTGAGAGGGCGGTGTTGAAGTCCCCAAGAATTATTGTTTGGGAGTTGATTTCTTGCTTTAGATGCTGTAGGGTTTTCTTAATGAATGTGGAGGGGCCCGTATTGGGTGCATATATGTTCAGTATTGTGAAGTCTTCCTGGTGAATTGTACCTGTGACTAAAATGTAATATCCATCCGTGTCTCTTATAATTTTCTTTGGTTTGAAGTCCACTTTGTCTGATAGCATAATGGCTACCCCTGTCTGTTTTCTGCTTCCATTAGCTTGTAGAATTGTTGACCAGCCTTTTATTTTTAGAGCGTGCCTATCTTTTGTGGTGAGATGGGTTTCCTGCAGGCAGCAGATTGATGGATTGTGATTTTTAATCCAAGTTTGTAATCTGCGTCTCTTGATCGGTGAATTAATTCCATTAACATTTAGTGTTATAATGGAGAAACTATTTTTAATTCCAGACATTTATTATGTTTAGTAGTTTTTATAAGTATATTGCTTCGCTTTTAATGATGTTATATTTGCCTTCTGTTCTGGATATGCCTGTTTTTTTCTTCATACTTGAGTATCATTTCTAGCATTTTTTGAAGGCCTGGTTTGGTGGACATGTATCCCTTCAAGTTGTCTTTGTGCTGGAAAGTTTTTCTTTCTCCCTCAATCATGACTGATAGTTTTGCAGGGTAAATCAGCCTGGGTTGACATTTTTGCTCATTCAATACTTGAAGTATGTCTCTCCAAGCTCTTCTTGCTTTTACTGTTTCGACTGAGAAGTCATTTGTTATTTTAATAGGTTTACCTTTAAAAGTGACTTGTTTTTTCTCCCTTGAAGCTCTCAGCACCAGTTCTTTATCTTGAATGTGGAGTGTTTTAACTATTATTTGTGGTGGGGTGCTTCTGTTTTGATCGTATCTGTTTGGGGTGCAGAATGCCTCTTGTATATGGATGGGCCTCTCTTTTTTTATATGAGGAAAGTTTTCCTTGATGATCGTTTGAAAAATTTCCTCAGGGGTGGTATTTTGAGATTCTTGCTCTGGTATTCCATGAGAAGAAGCATGTTAGGCTTCTTCAGGGTGTCCCATACCTCTTGGATATTTCTCTCAAGTATCTTTTTGGCTTTAACAATCTCTTCCATTGAGCTGGTTAGTACTCCCACTTTATCTTCAAGGTCTGAAATTCTGTTTTCTGCTTCGTTAGTTCTGTTGATAAGACTCTCTGTGGAGTTCTGGGTTGAAGATAACTTGTCTTGTAGCTCACTTTTAAACTCTGCTTGAGTCTGTTTTAACTGCTCTATGCCAGTTTTTGTTTCTTGCACTGTTTTTCTCAACTCCTCCAAGTGTCTGTTGTGTTCCTCTTCAAAGCGATTGATTCGATTATGTAATTCCTCCTGGATTTCCTCTTTCATAGTATTGAACATGGTAATGATCATATTTTGAAAGTCGTTATCCTGGGTCAGGCTTTCTTGGCCTTTTTCCGTGGGTTTGTTCTGGTTGGAGTCTAACATTATGGGATTAATTTCTTCAGTGGGAAATTTGTTTACTTGAGTGTTGCTTCTCATGGATTTGCACTTTGACTTTGGCATTGTCGTTTTAACTCTTAAGATCTTTCAATTTCACTAAATTGAATTATTTGGCCTGGGTTTCTGGGGGTGGGCAGGGACAGAGCTTACCTAGGTCACAGGTAAGGCCCGGCTGGACCGCGCTCGCGTCCTGACCAGCGGAGCGGGGTGGGGAATGGGAGGATGGGGGCGTTGGCGTGGAGCTATTTAACCCGAGGGCAGCTGGGGCGGGGCCCGGGCACAGGGGGAGGTCCTCCTTGTCCCTCGGCCCTGCGCGTGGGGCTCAGGCTGGATGGCGGGAGTCGGAGCCGGGTCCCTTTGGGCTGACCTGGGGTTCTGGTGGGCGGGCGCGGCCGGGGCTTACCTAGAGTCGCGGGGTGAGGCCCGGCTGGACCGTGCGCGCGTCCCGACCGGTGGAGCGGGGTGGGGTAAAAGGGAGCTCTTTACTTTCTTAAGTTCTGTTCACTTGATCTCTCAGCTTCTCATGCCAATGTTAAAATCTCTCATTTATGTTTATGTAATTATTAATTTCTTTTATATTAGTAACATTTTCAATTTTATATTTTACATATTAGGTTAAAGTTTTTAATCACTCTGTCTTTTTCAAAGACTGCCTCTTTCTTCAATATAAAATATTTCTTTTTTCTGAATGTGAGATGTGGGAAGAATAGGTTTTGATGGCTCATTCAGTATAGATAAGCATGAGACATATTTCAAGTGGTGAAGTCCTTCAATAACGTTGGTCACTTCCAGCAGAAACTGCGATAGGAGATCCAACAGTACCCACAGATCAAAGGAAACTCTTTATATCTGTAGACTTTACAGGGAGTATGGAGTCCCTGAGCTCAGAGGGGTGGGCATCTCTGAATTCAGCATATTTAGGGAAGGGACTAGGTAGGACATGAGGCATGGCCAGGCCCTCTACAGGGCCAGCTTCTGGGATCCTAATCTAACACTGTCCAATGATTTTTTTTTTATTTTGAGGTGTATTGAATGTAAACTAATGATGTCATAATTTACTTTCTTATTAGCATTACCTTGGGTATTTTCTAAAACTTCATTTCAACTGTTTGGGTCATTTTATTTCAAAGATACCTGTCATAAGAAGCATACGTTTAAAAATTGTGCTTTTTTACTTTTTAATTACCCTTTTTGTGCATCATATGTAAATATAATGAACATAAAATATTTTCACACTTAATCTTCAATCCCATCCCCCGTTCCTCTTCCCATTGTAACTGTTCTCCCTTGCCAGATTCCCTCCTATTTTTAAGTCTTTTCACATGCGTGGCCCACTGGGTTCATCTGGTTTGCTTTGATGCCATGTGTCTAGTACTTGGTGGAGCATGAATCTTACATCAGTGGGTACACTGTTGAGGAAAGCGTCTTGCATTTCCTCCCATCAGCATCGGCCCTCTTCAGTCTCTCAGGGAGGTGTGTGGTCTTCATCAGAGCTATGTGCAGCACAAAACCTGCACGAGAATCATTCGAGCAACATTTTTATCACGGAAGGGAAAGACCTCAAAATTGTACTTTTAAGGGTTAAAGTGGTAGCCCAATAGTGCACCACTTGCTTGGCACAAGAGAGGCTCAGGGTTTAATACTCGTTGCTTCCAGAAATAAAAAAAAAAAAAGAAGAAGAAGAAGAAAATGCTTTTACTAATGAATCCAGTCTATATTATTGGCTCACACTCTGACATTTTCTGTTCATATTTTTCTTTACTCTTTCTCCTTGACTTTTTGCATTCCTCTGAAAATTAAGAGAAAATCTAAAGGTTTCCCAAAAAGATTAGGCTAGTTACAAAAAGGGTAGGAATCAGAATATTTTCCCTGGCAGGAAAGGACTTTGGAAGACAACAGAGCGGGAACTTAAAGGAAATTATTGTTAAATTAGAACTCAGTGCTTAGTCGAACTTGCTAAGAGTAAAAGAAGACATTCAGAACATGTCTTGGTTCTGAAGAACAAAAGGAATGTCCCAGCTGTCTGCATCTCATTCTGAAGGGGGAAGTCTTGCTTGAAGCATCCTGGGATGGGAAGACAGGAAAAATGAAAAGGAATCCCTCGCCTCTAGGAACTGGTCTGTGTTTCTCCCTGGATGAGTAAAGAATTTCAGTACAACTAATAAAATCAAAACTGCTGCTCTGGACACCACACTCCCTGTTCTGAGAGTTATGACAGGCAGACAGCAAAAGAACCATGCTGAAGGCCAACACATGGCTATTCTTTGAGGTCATGGGCATTCTTCTCACTTGTAAACCTGCACAATGTCTACACCCCACCCACCGTACGGTATTTACATAAGGAAATTCTTTAAGAAAAATACATAAACCATCTCTCATTTTTCTTACTTAAATCATAGACTTTGGTTACTCTTTCTGCGTGGGTTTTTTATATTTGTTTTAAATTTTTATTTATTATTTATTTGTGTATATGTCTATGTGTGTGTGTCAAAGGGCACTGTGTGTCTCTGCGAAGAGCCAAAGGTGACTTCGGGAATCATCCTGGTTTGCTTTTACCTCCTTTTTGCTTTGCTCTGGAATTTCTCCTGCCTCCACCCAGGGCCTAGACATGCAGGCAGCCATTTCTGCCTGTTGTTTTCACATGTGATCTGGGACCCAAACTCAGGACTTCTGCTTTCAAGACACAAACAATCCCTGAGCCACTCTTCAGCCCTTTTTGTGTTGTAAATTCATCTTTTCAGCTATAGAAGCACACATCCAACCGTTGCTGAAACACACCAACAGTGTTTTCTGCTGTTGGGTGTGTGTAAACTTATCTTCCCTAATAAACTTCAACATGGATTCATGCTGAATTTCTTTTCTCTGCATAAGTCAGGATTCCAGCAGGGTCAAGACCAACGGGGGAAGATCAGAAGTTCAAGGTCATCCTCACTTGTGCTTTTACTATGTAAGCGTTAGCAAAAATTGCTCCTCAGTCTGTACTATACATGTTACAAATCTTGAGGTTCTACATTCTACTCTTAGACTGCTTAAACATCATTTTTTTCATAATTTACTATTTTAATACTTTTTTCCTAGATGTTTTGAGAAGGAAAACAAGAGATCTGATTTATTAAGAGAAGAGTAACAACTTAGTCTAAATTATAATATTTTAATATGAATTAGTGTTTTTTATTTGTTCTTCCCCCTCTCCCTAGCCCCAGTTTTCCTATATAATTTTATTGGGAGTTTTACCTCTTGTGGGGGTTTTCCCTGTTTTTTAAATCCTACAGTCTATCTTTTTAGAATAAATCTGATAGCATTACAGTAGAGAGCATGGCATAGAATTCCTAACCACCTTTTGGTCCCATTCCTAAAAGGTTCATAAATATGTCATTGGAAATTTTATTCATATCGATTTTTTCCTTCTCTGAGTCCTTTTATATTTATTGCCCAAGGCACCAATTAATATATTTCCTTACCTCTTGTGCTCTGCCTCACACAATAAAACCATCGCTGACTGTCATTTATTCAACATTTATTTCATGCCAAGTGCTGTGCTAGGTGCTGAGGCTGTAGTAATGATAAAGAATCTATTCTCCCACTGTCCCAGAGAGAGCAGTCTAGAGGAAATGCAGATCCAGAGCATGCCATGGCAAGAATGTAGACAAAAGTTGCTAGAGGATACAGTGGCTCAGACCTACTGCTAGTTCTGGACTGCTTCCCTGAGAAAGTATGAACTTAAAAATCTAAAGAAGTAGGAATTAACTAGACGAAGTTGAGAAACAAGCTTATGGGAAAGAGGAATCATTTTTATGGATTCCCTGAAGCAGAAAAGAATATGGAAAAACCAAATTGCCTTGGATAAACAAGATGACCCAGTGGATTAAGGCACTTGCAGCAAAATCTGATAACCTGAATTCTATTCCTAGGACCCACACGGTTAGAAGAAGAAAACAGACACATATACACCATAACATACATATACTTGCGCACACACACACACACACACACACACACACACACACACACACACACGATAGAATAAATAACCAAAATAAAAGAAAAAAGAAAAAGAAAGGACCCCGAAGCACTTTGTAAGCTCAATGTCACTTGGTGTAAGAAGCAGCTTGCTTCCAACCGGTAACTATGGAAAGGATGAGTGCATGGACTTGCTTATGTTGAATAGATACCAAACCACTTTGTTAGGAAACATGCATGTTGGGACAATCCACATGGCAGGTAATAAGAATGGTGCTAGATACAGATATATTTTGTCCCCAAAAGGTTGTGTGTCAGAAACCTGATCCACAGTATGACATTGTTGAGGGAGAGGACCTATAAGAGGCAGGGTTTAGTAAGAGGTCATTACTAGCCTCTCCTCTAACTTTGGCTTCCTTCCTAATTAGTGTGGAGGAAGTTGTAGGTTCTCCACGGATTCTGTGTTGTGGCACACAGTTTTGAAAACATTCTCACAACTCGAATATTATTGGCACCTGGATATTGTTGGACCTCACTAGCATATCTTCTGAAACTGATGCTGGAAAGTGATAAATCATAGGACAAAAAAAAATGAAGAGATGGTTACAAGTTTGTGGGTAGCACTAGAAATTGACCAACACTTATGCCAAGAATGTCACTTAAAGTGAAACTGGTCCTTTTCTCTAGTACCTTCCTCTCTGGCATGACACATGATAATGACATCTGGGGAATTTTTCCTTGTTTATTTGTCTCTGTGCAGTAGATAGTTGGTTTGATTCCAGAAGATCAATAGTGCTAACCTGGCAGAAACTTCTCTGAAATAAAGAAACCCAATTTCCCAGTTTTGGTTCACCTGAGCTACCTTTATAGAACATCGCGCACTTGGTGTCATATTCAGTGCCTGCCAAGCAAATTAATGATGTACAAACTGGTTTCAGAGGAAGCCTACTATACGGATAACAGAATCTCATTTCAAGACTGTTTTATTTCACACTGTAATTTATTAATGTTCCCTCAGAAGACTAATTGGTTGATTGCCTGTCAGTTAGTTTTAGTTAGGATTTCTCAATCTTCTATAGCCTTACCAATTTTGGATAGTCTGATGGAAATCACTTCTTAGCTCTAAGACCATGAAATGCTCTTAAATGGTCTTCTGACATGAAGAACATAGCACTTTTTTCTTTTTGTTTCTGTCTTCACTTAAAATAAATGTATCTGTTCTTTTCTTTTTTGAAATAGGTAACCAAGGATAGCCTGGAATTTGTGATCCTCCAGTCTCGCTCCTAAGCCCTGGGAGAATAGGTATATGCCACCATGCTCTGTTTACGTAGTGCTGGGGACTAAATTGGGTTTTGTACATGCTTTGCAATCATTCTACCAACTGAGATATATTCCCAGGACTATTTTTAAAACATAAAAATGAGCTTTATATTACTGTAAAAAAAAAAACCTCTGAGACTCAAAAAGTAGCAAGGTTTATTATGGTTTATAGTTTTGAAAATATCAGCTGACCATCTGTTAACAATGGTTCTTTTGGATCTGTGGTATGGTGGTGCATTGTTGTGATGGGAATACATGGTAGAGGAAGCGCTTTACCTCATGACTGGGAATAGAAAAGAGAAGCCACGCCCTTATGCCCCAAAGACTTCCTACTTGGCCTCACCTTTTAAAGGTTACCCAACTCCCAGTAGGGCCATGGACTGGGAACCAAGCCCACAGATCACTGGAAACATGGATCCAACCCACTGCAATAGGTTAAGTGCTAATGTAATTGAATGAAAGCCTTTCTGGGATGCATTGCTCCCTTTAAACTCAGTTTAAACTCGACTTCCATCTTCATCAATGATAACTATGAATATTTTAATAATTGCCATCTGTACATTTAATATTAATTTCTCTAGGCAAAATACATTATACTGCTTTGTTTACATGCTAGCTGATACAATACTACGTGAAATTAAGTACCTAATAAATGTTTTCAGGTAGGTAGTAACATATGAAGTCATGTTAATTTCTAAAAGCCTAATACATTAAAACATATCTAACTGAACATGGTGATTCATGTCTTTAATCTCATCATTCAGAAGGCAATGTAAGGAAAGAGGATAGCTATGAGTTTGAAGCTGATCTAGACCCAAAGTGAGTTTCAGAACAGAGTAGGTTGCAGAGTAAGAACATGTCTCAAAAAAAAAAATCTAGAATTATTAACAGGGGCTGGAGAGGTGGCTCAGGGGTTAAGCCTCCGCCTTGCAGGATCCCAGATCCCACGTATAGAGGCCAGGCGGAAGCGGGGTGAGGGGGGTGGGGGGGTGGGGGGGTGGCCTGCGCTTCTGGTCCTGGTAGGGCGGAGCCTGTGAATCCCAGGGCAGAAGGAGGTGGAGGCGTCCATGGTGGTTCGCGAATTCGTCCGTGGTTCTACACATACACACACACACACACATACACACGCGCGTGCGTGCACATATGCATATGCACACAGTTGAATAAATAATAATAAAAAAAAGTTTAAAAAAAAGAATTATTAACAATATGAGATCCAAAACTATGCTAGATTTGATATAATGATAAAATGGACACAGTGATATAAGTCCATAAAGAAATGACATTAATTCAATGAGTGACTGAGAATAAGTCACTGTTATGTGACACTTGTCCTGGGGAGATGCCACACACCCACCTATCTGACCAGAGAGAAATTTTTTTTTGTGGTGGCATAGGCATAACTGTGTGGATGGGGGACACAAAGAGGGCACTTGAGAGCATATGCCTGTGGAAGTACAAGAGTGACTTCAGGAATCATTCTGGATTGTTCTACCTCCTTACCACTTTACTTGGGGGTTTCCCAGCTCTGTCTTCCAGGGCTGGAATTTCAGGCCTCACCATTTCCATCTACCATTTTTTATTTGGGATTTTGTAGTCTGAACTCAGGCCATCAATTTGCTTGGAGGGAAAAGGTCTCCTGAGCCATCTTTTCAGACCCCCAGATAAGAATTTAATGACAGACCAAAGTAACAATTATGCGGTGTTCCAACTTAATGAACCAATGAGTTTATTGAGATCAATTACAGGAGTAAGGGTAAGAGTTACTCATAGAACTAGGAATGGCTCAAAGGCAGCTACATTACCAGAAAGCCCACCCCAACATGGATGAGACTCATGGTACCTGAAACCCTGGAAGTGACTGTTGTATGACTTGCTCCTAGAAGAATCTCTTCTCTGATTCCTAGATTCCATTAAGACAAGTAGCTTCCCTTTCTCACACATCCCAGAAGTCAAAAAACATAGACCCAAGTGAGCATGGACTGAAACTATTGGCAAAAATTACCTTTCCTCCATTAAATTGTTTCTCATAGGTACTTGCCACAGAGACAAAAGTACTAAAAATAGAAGTCACATAATATTGAGGCAAATTCTGGATCAGTGGTGGAACTCATGAAAGCTAAAGTTAACAGTACCATGAGGAGAAATACAGGATTTGTGATCAAGAGATGTACTGTCATTTATGATTTCGTAAGTGCAATATTTCTTGATCTAGAAGAGTAAGAAAGCATGGAAACTGGGAAGTGATCTTTTGTTAAAGAATGTCTTGTTTATTGACACTTCAGCTTGTATGACAATGTATCTTGATCATATCCACCTTACAACTCCCTCTTCTCATCTTTACATCCTCTTATTTTATATAATGCCCCATTAAATGAGTATAATTACTGCTGCCTGAGTGCACATAAATAAGGGAGCATGGACAACCTACATTCAGAAAAATGGCTGCCTTCCCTAGTAGCCAGTCAACTGTTGTAAACTCCTCAGCTAGAGGCATAGCCTCCTGAGCCTCTCACTCATCAATGCTGGAATGTTGACTGGCTGGATCTTGTGCCGGTTTTGTAGAGCTAACTATAGAAGCTGCAAGCTCCTAAGTGTTACATCCATATCCAGGAGACATTGTTTCATAGCACTTCTCACCGTGAATGTGAAAGGTCCTCTACTGCCTCATGTTAATGGTGTTCTTTTCAAAGGTACTTCAAATTTTGTGATATGGAAGCTAGTTAGAGGAAATAGGCAATGAACTAGATGCATGTTCTTGGGGCTATACCTTGTCCCTAATTCCCTTCTTTATATCCTTTACATTCTTTTTATTCTTTTTACCCCCCCCTTCCTCAGTGTTCACTGACCTTTGAGGAAGGTAGATGAAGATGGCTCATTTAGAGCTAGGCACTCAAAAGTCAGTTTTCTCAAGCATTTTGATCAGTTATGACTCACTGCATTAAGTAAGTGGACTTTCTCCAAACATTAACTATTTCTCTGAATTCATTCCTGGACAGAAGAATTACACTGACACACAACTTTACACTGACCTCTGTCATGGTTTGAATGTGAGTTATTGCCGCTCCCTACCCCACAAAAGTTCATGTGTTTGAATGCATAGCTGGTGCTAAATGTTTGGGAGGGTTGTGGTACCTTTGAGAGGTACAGCCTTGCTGGAGGAAAGGACATCACAGGGGCTGGGTCTTGATGCTTGGTAGTCCAGCCTGCTTCTTCTTAGCTCTTGCTTTCTCTCTGCCTCTGATGGTTGCAGTGACCTGAACTAGCCTCTTGCTTCTGCCTACAGTCACGCACCTCTGAAACCATTAACCAAATAAATTTCCCTTTCTCCCTTAATTTGTGTATGAGGGTTGTCTCACAGAAGAGTAACTGTGACAACCTTACATTCAAATGCTGAGTTTTCTGAGGACAATGGATTATCTCAGTTATTCTGTCTTCCCAACTATCTATCCTTTGTAAAACAATCAAGAATAGCAAAACATTTACTTTTGAAGCTTTAGGTGCTTCTTTGTATAGTATAATGTCTGTGCTAGGTATTTATACATTTCTCTTGCATTGTATCACACTGAAATTGATTTTTTTCTCCTGATTTCTATTGAATATCAGGAATTTTCACTCTTTTTGGCACTGAGATAATTATAAACATTCAGTGACTTCAAGAATGTTCTTTCTCCCTTTCTCTAATAAGGACAAAAATGGTGTTTGTGATCATGAAAACAATGAAACATGGAGCTAGAACCATAAAAATATAGAACAGAAAAATGCTTAGAATCACTTCAAGAAGGAACCTTTCTTAGTTGTTTTTACAGTATTTAAGCTAATGAACTTTAAATGTAGAATTCAATGAATGTTGATAAATTCAGCAGTTTTATAACCATTATCCCATATATTATGTCCATAACCATTATTTCATATATTATGTCTGTCACCCAAAAAAGTTCCTTTTCTCCTCTAGTGACTCTGTTTCCTTTAATCTAGGCCTCTCACAAACACTGATCTGATTTCTTTGTATATAGTTTTGCATTTTCTAGACTTTCATATAGCGTTCATTCAGTATGAAGTTTTTCATGACTGGCTTCTTCAGGGACATCTGCCATATATGGTATGTAGGATCAGGACATATATAGTGTAGACAAGGAAACTATAAAGCTCTGATGTCCTCTTACTTTGGCTTCATTCTAAGCAAAAATACTCCCAAAATCAGGTTCTGCGTCTAATTTACAATTTTCTATTACTCCTTTAAAATACTTTGTAAAAATGTTTGTCACAGTTTTTGACCCCAGTTCATTCAAATTGGCCTAGCAAATAAGAATAAGAATGTGCCTAAATTTCTTTTGTGCACTGTGATTTGTTGCAATATGACATTTGTATTAGTCAATTTTCCATCACTCTGACAAAATGCTTGAGATCATCAACTCTGGAGGAGGGAAAAGTTCATTTTGATTCATGACTTCAATGGCTCCATGGTTACTTGACCTTGTTGCTTTGTGCTATTGGTGACATAGTATATCACTGATGAATCATAGAGCATAAGAGGCAATTCACTTAATAGCATCCAGGAAACAAAGAGAAAGAGGAATAGTACAGAGTCCTAATATCTCCTTCAAGAGTGTTCCTCTCCACAGTGACCTAACTTCCTCCAGCAAGATCCCCAGCTCTTCAAAGTTGTACCATTACCCAGCAATATCAGAGGCTGCCTGCAAATACTAGCACAGGCCTTTGGCAGACATTTAAGACCCACAACTTAACAATTTCATTGCCATATCTCCCTTGAAGATTGCTGTAGGAACTGAATCTGAAATATTTGTGCAGGCCTATTCCTGCAGTTAACAACCACCATTAGTACATTTGCAATGTTAGCATTTTTACAATTTGAGCCTTTTCATTTTTATAATAACAATTTTAACCCAAAGATTGTTAGATCAAATTTTGCCTTAAAAATGCTACCATAAACAAAGCCTACTTTGTAATCAGAATCCTAAGTTCTTTCCTTCACAAAACAGCATAGAACAATGGTCAGTTGTATATACATGCATTCCAGGAAGCCAAACAAATAAGAATTTGTCATCTAAGTAAAGTAGGTTATGTAAATTTAAAACAAATGAAAAGAAAAAACACCAAATTAAAAGGGATATAAACAATCTTTTTTCTTTGAACTATGTCTTTTGAATAATTGCAACAAAATCTCTCAAAAGAAAGCTTTTTAAAGAACTTAATGATTTAAATGTATTAAATATTAAATTAAACATTTAAAATATTTAAAAGTAACTGAGGCCAGCAAGATGGCCACCCTGCTTCATGACCTGTGTTTGATCCCTAGAACTCACATGATGGAAGGAGAAAACCAACTACAAGTTACTGTCTCCAGGAGGGTGCTCTAGTTCTTTCTTTCTCTTTACACACACACACACACATACACACACACACTTATATAAAACAGCCTTCCCCTGCCATGCTTGCTAATCTCAGAAACTAGGGAGAATGAGGGCAGAGACAGGAGGATCCCAATTTCAAGGACTTCCTAGGCTTCATAGTGAGCAATGCAGTACAACTGTGACTTAAAATGAAAAGTTTTGAAAAAAATAGACAAAAGAAGTCTGATTTTAATAAAGCTCACCAGTAAATTGCTTATCAGCAAGCAAGGTCCTAAATTCAATCCTGCATAATAAAAGTAACTTTACTGGGTAAATATAAATATAATCAAATACAAGTCAAGGTAAGGGCCCCTTGCCTTTCAAACTTCTGTTTCTGAAAATAAATCTAAACGTGTTGGTTTTAATTACTATCTTGGAAGCTCTCATTTCATGACCTTTGAGCTTGACTCTACCTACACAAAGGGAAGAATATATACTGATTTTAAGACAGTCTGAACACTAGAGACTTTCACTGGAGTAAGTTCCAACAGTGCCCCCAGTGTCTTTGAGAGGAGTCTCAATGTATACGTTTTACTACCCTTAAACCTAAATATAAATGAGACGTCTACTAATTTGGTGGGTAGTCTTTTAAAGGTCTTGTGCCAATTTTACTATACTGCTTTTTCTGCTCTACTTGTACCCTATAAAATCTAAAGAAAAAGCTTTTGCAAGCAAAGAAAATCTTAGCTTTATGCACAAATGCAAATATGTGTGTTGAGAACTGAACAAGTGAATAGTCTCATGGAATTTCCGCGAAGTCATCAGTCATTCCACGTTAATGATTGGAAAGATGGGGGAAATAAACGGTCAGTTTGCGAAAGATTTGGCCGGTGGCCTTTTACTTCCCAACAATATTAAATTCAAACAGATCGTGTCCTCTATTATCTGCGAAGATTGAATTTAACCTCCGTCTCAACCAATACTACTTTCTCTAAGAAAAGTCAAAGCATTCTTCAAAGAATTAAAGTGCTTAGACATTGACCTAGCGGGAGTAAAGGGAGGCCACGAGTCAGATCAAAACAGAATTCAGACCTCGCGCAGCTCCTAGGATTTTAGAGAGAAAGGACAATCAGGGACACGGGGGTCAGCGGGGACATGCCAAAGGTTCCATCCTTCCTCCAAGCCGGAGACAAAGGTAACTCGGCTCGTGTGGGAACGGGGGACAGCAGTGCGAAGCTTCTTGGCCCCAGCAGGACCCAGTGACTCCAGGAGGACGCGCAGAACCAGCAGAGACTGGGTAGGACACCAGGAAGATCCCCGCGGGCGGGGCGAGGGCGGGGAATGCCTCTGACCCCGCCCCAAGGCAGGCCACGCCCCCACGGTGGCCCCGCCCCTCGGGACCCGCAGAGTGCTGAAACCCAGGCGGGCGCCGGGGTCACGCGCAGGGGCGGGGGCGGCCGCGGGCTCAGGGCCGGCGTGCCGAGGAAGAGCGCGTGCCTCACGTCCTCCCCGCCGCCCCGCCCTCCGCGCTGCGCACGCGCGGCCGCGCCCCGCCCCTCGTCCCCGGGGGTGGGCGGGGCGCGGAGCCGAGCGGGGAGGCCGCGGGAGCGCCGGGAGAGCGAGCGCGCGAGCCGTCGCCGCCCGCGTCACGGCTCCCGGACCGCCCTCCCCGACCCCTCCCCGCGCTCCGTTCCCCCTCCGCCCCCCTTCGGCCCTCCCGCCTCCGAGCGAGCGGTGACTTAAGCCACGGGGCGCAGCGAAGCCCATTTTTCTCCTTCCTCGTAGCCGCGCCGGGGAGCTCGCGGCGCGCGCGGCCCCTCCAGCCCGGCCCGAGATGAATGCTGCGGCAGAAGCCGAGTTCAACATCCTCCTGGCCACCGACTCCTACAAGGTAGCGCTGGGGCCGGGGTGCGGGCGGCGGCGGCCGGCGTGGGGGCGCGGCGCGGGGCGGCCGGGCGCGGGCGGCGGCGGGATGAGGCAGGTGGAGCCGGCGCCGCAGCAGGAGAAGGTGGGTGGCGGAGGGATGGAGGCGCGGGCGCCGGAGGCGGGGCCTGGCGGGCGGTGGGGGGGCGCGGCCGGGCGCGGGCTGCGGCTGCGGGGCTGCGGCGGGCCGGGGCGCACACCTCCGCGCCGGCGGCCTCGGGCCGGGGCCGGACGGCCGGAGCATCCGACCCTTGCGTCACCGCCCCCGGAGCCCGGTGGAGGGAGCAGCGGGCTTCTCCCCGCCCGGCCGGGTGCCGCAGCTCGCCCCTGGCGGGGCAGGTACGACCCCTGGAGAGGAAGAGGTGGGGGAGGTGCCGGCGCCCGACGCGGAGACCCCGGTCTGGCTCCGGTGGCCGCGTCCGAGCCTCCAGTCCCACTTCGGCTGCGCTGCGTTTCAAACTCACTTGCACCTATGGATCGCTCGTGCACCCAGCGCCTTTCAGCAGAAGCATGTGTGTCGCTCCTTTTTAGGGTCACTACGGGATTTCAGTGAAAAGGAAAGTGAAACACGAGGACTTAGAGGAATTGGAGTTTCCAGAGAAGTTGCTGGAAGGGAAGCGCACGTTGCTTTAGGATGCCTACCGGTTGCAAGTCACACTAGAAAAAAGGAGGTGCGGTTAGGAGGAAGTTTTGTTAGTTAAAACCCTTAAAGGGTAAAAAGTCAGATTAGAAACCCCGTCAGAACAAATTGAATTTCACTTTTCAAGATTAGCGTCTACTTTAGCACCATGGTGGTTTTGAATATAAGCTACTGTAAGCTGTTTTGTTTTGGGTCTTTGCTTTTTATTTATTAACACTTCAGTATTCTGAATATCATAGAATCCCTTTTTATTTACGTTCTAGCTTGTCCGTTTCTTTGCAAATCAATTTAAGATTGTTTATAGATTGAGTTACCATTTAAATAGAGCCAAATTTATCAACAGGTGATCTCTTAAAATGGAATTTTAAAGCTGAAATTTCTGATATCGCAAGATAGTATAATTTCAAGCATAGCCCTTCACTTGATCCTAAAACCTCCACTTGCACTCCCAGTTCACTTGTGGCTGTTTGGGCATCCTTAATAATGATTTTTAAATCGTCTTACTCAGAGAATTCTTTGTAGGCTTTCTTAATTAAATCTTTGAAGGCAATTTTAAGATATTTTAGTGTGTTAGTTTATGAAATGATTGTCAGTGGGAAATGCAAATAGACCTTAGGTATTAACTGAAAAAATAATAAGATTTCCTTTTGTCGTCATATGTATATATGTGTATATATATATATATATTGCATAAAATTACCTTAACACCTTTCAGTGGTGTTTTGGGATGCTTTTAATTAGTTACGTTTATCTGCATTATTATAGCTTGCATCCAATAAGTTTTTCTTCTGTCCATTCTTATCAGGCTGATGTAAAATATTTTATTCTTTTCAAGTGAAATCATTTGTGATTTTCATCTTATTTTATTTTTTCTTTAGCCTGACAAGCTTTGTAAACTAGTTGTTACAGAAGTATACTAGATTTTGTATTTCTCAGTCATATCTAATCTTAAATTCTGCTTTCTATACATTCTGTATTTTTTTAATGATCCTTGCAGTTTATAGTTTTGCCTTTTAGTTTTAGGTAAAGAACAGCAAAAATGCTAATATTGATGTTAAAAGTAATTGGGAATTACTTATCTGTGTCAGTTCTTACAAATTCATGAAACTAACTGGATGTATTAATCAAGAGAGCAAAATGTGTAGATCTTAAAAGTGAAGAGCTGATTGCCTAAATACTACAGAAAGGATTTTTTTGTAAGTAGATGAGGTGGTAGGTAGGCATATGACAACATGTGGGAATTATTTCTGCTTGTATCCACTGTAGAGAAGGCAGAACATTTCTGAACTAAGTTCTTGTTTCCTCCTAGGTTGTTTTTCCAAATTCAAAGGGCCTAACCTTTAATTTTAAGGACTAATTATTTATATTTTTAGAGTAAATTAGGCAAGTTACATACTAGGTTAGATTTACCTTGTGCAGAGCGCGCTAGGGCAGGTGGACTCTGGCTAGTATCTTTCTGGTACTTGAATAGCCCTGGGAACTTGTGGTAAAGGAGACATATTTTTTTCTTAAACTTGACTCTGGAATCGTTATTTACTGATCAGTTTCCAAAAAACTGAAGCATTAAAAGGTAGTTTTCTGTTTTGTCCTTTTCTGCATACATTTTGTTTGTAACAAACTACAGCACAGAATAATTTCAACATTTGTGAACATTTTATCTGAAACAGATTAATAGAAGACTTTGTCAATTGTACTGTAGTTGGAAAGACATGATACATAAAAGCAATCCTTAAGCACAACACAGTTCAAATCATTTATTAAATATGAAAGGCTGTCCAATGTGGCTTGCTTTTCAAAAGGCCTCTTCTAAATTGGCTAGCAATACATTTCAACCATTCTTTTGATAAATACTGGGAGTCCTGTTTGGGTGTCCTAGGTGGAGGAAGGTTGATTTTAGTGAAGCTGTGAAGAAGTAGAAATTCATTTGTAGTAATGAGACAGTCAAGATGTTGTTCTCCCCATGGCTAAGTAGCAAATCTTAGAAGTTTGAGCTTTATTGAAAGAAAGATTATCGCCAAGTTTGCAGGCAAGCGCCTTTCCCCCCCGAGCTATCTCACCGGCTCCCTAGAGATGGGAGTTCTCATGAGCAAGTTTGTTCCACCTAGAACTTCAGCTTCTTGGGGCATCCTCCTAGCTGATCCTGCTCCTTCTGAGTGGACAGGAAAGCACTGGCACAGTGGCTCTCTTAGGAGTGGGTACTGCTAGTGTTCTTCATTCTTCTGTCCTTTAATGAGGTGTGCTGTGTGTGATGGTATGTACTGGTAACCCCAGCATTCAGTAGGTAGAAGCAGGATCAGGAGTTTAAGACTGTTCCTCTACCTATTGAGTTCCAGGCCAGCCTGGACAATCAGACCAAAAACCCAGGTATTTTGTATGAATTTTGAATTTCCCAGTAAACTTTGTAAGTTTAGGGGAAACGTAGGCAGTAGAAATAAAATTATATATAAATCAAGCTGGACCCAAGGTGCAGACCTATAACCATAGCTATTGTGGAGGCTGAGACAGGAGGACCTAAATAAGTTAAAGTGGAGCAACTAGTGAGGCACCCATCTCACAATAAAAAAAGGGTTGGGACTCAGTGGTTATATGCTTGCAAAACATGCATAAGGCTCTAGGTTTAATCCTCAGTCCCACTTGAGTTTGAACTCAAGTAAAAAAGCCAGATGGCTCTCATCTGTAATCCCAGCATTCCTCTGACAAGGTTTGAGGTAAAGACAGGAGACCCATCAAGAAGCTCGTGTGTCCTTCCCTACAGTAGAAATGATAAGAGACCGTGCCTCACACACAAAGTGAAGGACCATTGGATGGCTTAGTGGCTGAAGGCCCAAGTTACAAACCTGAAGACCTGCATTCATCCCTAGAACAAGTGGTAGGAGTAAACAGACTACAAGTTGTTCTCTGGTGTCCCCCATATACACATAAACAAATGTTAAAACAAAATGAAAGGAGAGAATCAACTGCAGATAGTTGTCCTCTGATGTCACGTGCTGTGTCTGTGGCACACTTGTGACTTATGCACTTTGCACTCACACCCCCAACCCCCACACACACAAAATAAGTAAATAAATAAGTCTTTAAAAAAAAATTTCTAGTGGGCTGGGTCAGTGACTCTAGCAAAAGGATCTGAGTTCGGATTCCAGATCCCATGTAAAGATGTTGAGCAGATGCAATTCCAGTCTAGAAGTCAGATCCTGGGAAACCCTAAAGCAAAGCAATAAGGTGGTAGAGCAATCCAGGATGATTCTGATATCTTGTGACTCCACAGGCACATACTCAGGTTCACTCTTTCATTCATGCACATGAATGCACAGAAAGAAAAAATGCCAGAAGCTGGTCTCCATAGTTGATGAAAGTTAGACACTTTCAGCCAGGGAAACTAAAGAGAAGAGTCAGTGTAATGATTACTGTAGGTGGTGCTAGAATTTTTCTCCATCAAAATAAAGCCCTTAAGCTGCATTTAGGAGTGACTTAAGCTTCAAAGCCAGATAGCAAAGAATTATTTTCTGGAGCAGCAGGTTTCCAGGGATTCACAAGTCTTAAATAGCAAAAAGAGGAACGAATCTGCCGTGATTCTTTCTGTTTCTAGTACGTGAGCTGTGGAGAGGCAGAAAGATGTAGCCAGTTTGGGCTGGTGATTCCTTTTCTAATGCCTTCAGAAACTAGGTAGATAATACATCTACATTTTCGGTGCTTGGGTACTTGATCCCATCTGTTTTTAAAAAGCTTGCCTCTTGATTGTTTTATAATAAGTAGTTGTAGTTGTGTTTGGTAGGGTGTTACCTTCACAAGAGGAAGGATCTTGGGAAGATATTGGATCAGCTTATAAGACATCTAGAAGAGCATCTCCAGACAGTTACACCTCACTCTCTGAGAGATTCTAATCACCTAATATGCCTCATAACCCTTTTCCCTCAAATGCCATAGGAGAATAAGGATGTTCAGTCTTGAAAATATAATTATTTAATGTAGTTGCTTGGCTAACACTCCATATTGAAAAATACTGCTTCTTTATACACAGGGCCAGAACCTTTTTTGTCTGGACATTGAAATAAGCTCAGTTATTAGCTAGCATCTAATACTTTTCCAAGTTCTAAGTGCTTATCTTTTTACTAAGTAAAGAACACATTAGTATGTTCTTCACTGTGTAGGTAGTGATGCTCAGTAGTGGTGCTCTGCCAGTTACTGAAACTGTGGCAAGATGGCTTGAAGATGTACCAGGTATTTCTGTTTTGTCTACATCTAACGAAGTACTTTATTATTTGCAGAATCACTTTCTCTAGTGATAGAAATCAAAGTTGTACATAAAGTTAACAATGGCTCAGGTTTCCCTTAAATTCTCAGTACTATTGAACATGTTGGTATTACTTAACATTTAAAGCATTTTCTAATCAATTCTTTCCAGTCTTCCTCACCTCAGTAAATGGTACTCTTGGGGCTGGGGTTATGACCGGGTTTTCTTATGTGCCCTAGCTGTCCTGGTGTCTTATGTATTCCTGAATTCTGGAATTACAGGTGTGTGCCCACACACCCAGCTTAAGTGGTATTATTAACCCAGCTACTCAACCCAAAAATCTAGAAGTCATTTTAAATTTTTCCCCTTCATTGTTTCCTGTATCCAATATTAGGCCTGATTTCTAGTTTAACCTAATTGTGTGCAGTAGTCTCTTAGCACCCATTTTTCTCCTTGGAGCATCATGTGATCTGTACTCCACTTATTGCCAGACTGATCATTCTATTTTTTTTAAACTTTATTCATTCATTTATTTGGTGTGTGTGTGTGTGTGTGTGTATCAGAGGGCACATGTTCCCTGTGGAGGAGGATTAGGAATGATTTAGGGAATCATCCTGGATAGCTTTTACCTCCTTGCTTTGCTGTGGGATTTCCCAGGCTCCGCCCACCAGGACTGGAAGTGCAGACCACTGCCATTTCCGCCTGGCATCTTTATGTGGGACCTGGGGTCTAACCTTAGGACCTTCTGTGAGGTAGGGTGTTAATCCCTGGTCCATCTCTCTAGCCCCTTCCCACCATCATTTTATTTTACTTTCTTTTATGCATGGGTGGTGTATGGTGTATGTGTGTGCAAGTGTGTACAGAGACCAGATGTTCTATGTGTGTAGGCATGTACGGAGATCTGGTGTCTTCTTCCAGTCTTTCTCCATCTTTTGTCTTTGAGACAGGTCTCTCAGTAAACCTGAAGCTCACCTACTTTGTTAGATTGGTAGTCATGAAGCTCCAGGGATCCTCCTGCCTCCCCTCCCCTCCACTCCACCCTTTGCGATTACAGGTATGCACCCTGTGCCCAGCGTTTTACGTATATGCTGTGAATCCAGTGATTTGTGTGGAAAGCACTTTATCCATAGAACCATTTCTCTAATCTCCTAAACTAATTGTTTTAATGTGTGAGCTGAGGCTAAGAGTTGTAACTCAGGGTTAAAAATGTATTTAGCATAAAATTAAGAACCTATGCATCAAAGAAAAGCCAGATGTGAACCATCTTCAAGCAAAGCAGCTTTCTATGGCACTTGGTAGAAGAAACAGAGCTCCCAAAGCAGCTTAAGCCTTCTGATGGTCTTCTGACGATAACCATTTTTAAGCTCCAACTAAACTGGCCTTGGTTCTGTTCTACCCCATACTGCAGAGCATTTCTGTTTTCTTTACATTTGGGTTTCATTCACTTGTCCCCAGTTTAGAGAAATCTCCTGAATCCTTATAGCTTATTGTTGATTTTTCATAGTATCTATCTTAAACTGCAGTTATTTTGTTGGTGTAATATTTTTCTGTTTTGGTAAGACCAATAAAAATTGGGACCCTGTTCCAATTACTTTATCCCAGCCCCTAAAGCATAGTTAATACCTGACACAAAACAGATATATTTATGAATGAATTGATTTTAATGTGTGTTGATCATCCCGTTTTGTAATGAATGTTCACAGCGAACAGTTTAGCCGAAAATGAAAAGAACACGTATTTTTTTCAAAGACAACATTTTGAATATGTAGCTAAAAATGTGTTATTGTACAGAACTAGGGCTATATTTGTGTGATGGAAAACTTTTTCTGTACTTTAGACTCTAGTAGCTTTAAATGACTTAGAATTCTTTCCATTCAATTTTTGACTTCTTAGAAGAAAATGAATATTTTTAAATCTGTAGTACTTTTAAATCTGATAGGAGATACTGTGCTGTTATGTATCTGAATTCTGAAGGTCAAACTACAATTTAAGTCAGATGGGTATCACAAAACACAACCATGACCCAAGTGTTAAACAGTGTGCATTCTATGATCCAGACCTTATTTCAAATTTCACTTGTCCTGTATATCACTACTTTGTCCTTCTAAAGAAGTTAGAGTTAATTAGATTATAAATTAGACAACATTAAAGACATTAATTTTAGGTGGAATTGTCTTTTTCTAGTAAGTTAAGTAACTGAAACAATTATCTTTATATTATTAAAGTATTTATAAATACTGCTTTTATTTTTATAATTTCATTAAATATTTAATTGCTGTAGGTTTTGTATTATCTCAAATAGCTATTCTTAAATCTTGGATTTACAGTGATAACAGTATCTGACTTCTAGCCTTTTAAAGCCCTTTGTTTTTGCTAAGGGTGCTGTATACCTGTTATTGTGTAGGTTTCTGTTGTACTTGAGCAAAACAGAGAATCCCCCAGGTCTCCTGCAGGACCAACTCTCAGTAGCATGACCTGCACAATCAGTTGACTCAAGTAGGCAATGAGATATGGTTGTCTCAAAAAATAAGGTGGATAGTGATAGCAGAAACCCCCTATGATAACCTCCACTTCTGCTTGCACATACATACATACAGAGACACACAAAAATTAAATAAAATTTCCTTCATGCTATGTATTTAAGTTATGTATGAAACATGAATTCTGTGTTAGGTCCTATCTGCAAGATAATTTTTTAAGTAGGATATTCTAAAACCCTAAATCTGAAATAGTCCCACGCATTTCAGATAAGACATAATTTGTCCAAATCTGCTGATTCTCAGTTCATTCTTTTACATGGTTTGTGTAGTAGAAACAGCTGTTTCCCTTTTAAGTGGATGAATTCCTCAAAACCAAAGGTATTCTTTTTCAACAAAAGGCTTTGAACTTATTTAAGTTTAATCTTTTTGTAAAATTTATAATCTTTTGTGATTTGTTTTAATTTTAAGATAAAGGATTGGGGCTGGAAAGATGGCTCAGGGGTTAGACTCTGTCTCACGAGCAAAAGGTTCTGAGTTCAGATCCCAGGTCCCACATAAAAATACCAGGCGGAAACAGCAGTGGCCTGCACTTCTGTGGTGTTTGGAGCCTGGAAAATCCCAGAACTAAGCAAAGGAGGAGGTAGAAGCAAATACAGAATGGTCACAAAGTATCACCTTTGGCACTCCACAGGGACTCATGGTGCCTTCTGATATACACACACATGAAAATTAATTAGTATTAAATAAAAGATAAAGGATTATTAAAAATGTCATAATTATGCTTAGTTTCTTGTCTGTACAATGGTGGAAATTGATCTATAGTAAGTGAAAAGTACAGATTACAGATTCTGTCATTTTGAATTAATTTCAAGCCTTGTCTATTATAATTTAATTCTACTCTTGGCACTTTCTAATTGAAGTATTTTTCTTTTTATAGGTTACTCACTATAAACAATACCCACCCAACACAAGCAAAGTTTATTCCTACTTTGAATGCCGTGAAAAGAAGACAGAAAACTCCAAAGTAAGGAAGGTGAAATACGAGGAAACAGTATTTTATGGGTTGCAGTACATTCTTAATAAGTACTTAAAAGGTATTGCTTTTCCCAGTACATTTAAAACATTGCTTTAATGTAACTTCATATTTTTCTCTATTGTTGTATTCTACTAGTAACTTACGGAGTAGTTTCGATACTCACTTACTTTACATTGCAACTTATTTTGTTTGAGACAGGATCTTTTGCTATATTCTAGACTGGTTCTTAAACTGGCCTCAAACTCAGGGCAGTTTTCCTGCTTCAGCCTCTCTAGTGTTGAGATTACAGGATTGAACCATCCATCTTTCTTCTTTCAGAAAAACTTTCGTCTTTAATTTGTGTATATTAAATTTTAAAATTTATGGATATTTGGTTAAAATTTGAGAGGTTTTCTTAAATTGCTGAATTTTCAAAAACAAGCTAAGTGGGTAATATTCAGAGTCTAATTTGGTTTGCTATATACTTTAGTCTTTAACTCAACAGTATTGATCTGGAAACTGATTTTGAATTATGGTAGCAGTTGCAGCTAGAACACTTCTTATATTAGCTTTATGTTGAATATTCTTTTTTTCAAAACTACTTAATATGATGGGCTTGATTTCAAATGCATTTTAAGACAGTAACAGGTCCCCCCTCCACTAATTTTCTAGGGATTGTTTTATTTAGTTTTCGAGAGGCCATTTCTAACGGTTTTTTTTGTAATGGAGCTCTGGGGAGTTTAAAAAAAAAAACTTGAAAATGTGAAACAAAAATTGTCAGATATAAGTACAGATTAAGTTTATTATGCATATGTTGGCTTTCCTGTAACATTGATTGTTTTCAGATGTGCTATGTTGTTGAAAACTTACGGTATGAATTTGCTAGTTAATCCTGTATGGTTTCCAAAGAAAGACTGTTTTAATGTAGTTCAGCAGCTTAAGAGCTTTATAAATTGTTACATATGATTAAGTATTTGTATTATTTGCTAGGCCAAGGATTCTGAAACCTTTCCCATCCTTTTCTTGAGAAATTTTTGCACAATTCTGCTTATATGCAGGATATTAAATAGGTACATAAATCAAATATTTATTAATAATATTAGAGAAATTTAATCTAAAACAATTATTTGGCATATATCTAATTATCATTTACTAGCATATATTTAATCTTACCATTTATTAAGGATTAAGGCAAATTCATGTACTAGTGAGAATTAAATCTTAGCTGGAGACTTAACACTTGACTGGAGTGTCTTAAACATTATCACCTGCTCAGTGCTTTGATTTTATCAGAGAGTAGTAGCACTTTGCATGAGTACATAGTGCAAATGGCAGAAATATGTGTAGGGTCATTTCAGAAATTATTAAGGTTCTCGCCTAATTCCAAGACAAAACTCATTGTACATTTTTAAAAAACCCAAATCCACAACCTAGCCATTTTAAAATCCAAACATAATACAATCAAAACTAATTACATATTATAAGCTGAGGAATGGCAGTGGGAAAATTGTTTTCCACAATTAACTATTGTGTTTCTATAAGAACAGAGACTTGGGGACTGGACATATAGCTCAGAGATTAAGACTTTGTCTCGCAAGCAGAAGGCCCTGAATTCAGATCCCAGGTCCCATGTAAAAAGCGCCAAGCAGAAACAGTTCCGGCCTTGGTGGGCAGAGCTTAGGAAATTCCAGAGTGAAACAAAATGTAGAAGCTATCCAGGATGATTCCCAAAGTCACCCTTGATCCTCCACAGGGACATTCAATACCCTCTGATACACACACACACACACACACACACACACACACACACATAAAATTAATTAATTAATTAAAAAAAAAAACAGACTTGGACTGGAGAGATGATTCAGTGGGTAAGCTTCTACCTGTAATTACAAGCAGAAGTACCTAAGTTCAGATCCTGGATCCCACATCCCACATAAAATATAATTATACCTTTGACCCTGGAAGGTGGAGTCTGAGAAAGCAGAGCAAAGCAAAGAGGAAGTAATCTAGGAATCTAGGGTGATTCCCAAAGTTACTCTTGGGCCTCCATAGGCACACATAGTTCCCTCTGATAACAGACACACATTAAAAAAGAGAGAGAGAACTTCATACATATAGTAAAACATAATAATCTTGAATCTTAACTGAGGTGTTTCAGGCGATTTGTAGGTGTCTAACTGGTGAATGCAGCGCACATTGGAGTGTCCAGAACCAAGGCTGCAAAGAAGTCATGCTTTTCGGCATGCACCTCTGATTCATTACTCACTGCATTGCACATTCAGTCACACAGCCCTGTCAGACAGTTGAAGACACCATCATCAAGGCCACTGCTATTCTAAATGCTTCCATGTTGTAATTCATTCTTCATAACCATTCTTTCAATAGGTGTTTTATTACCCACATTTTGCAGACAACTTAAAATGTATGAGATTACCAGAAATTTAGTAGTTGTGAAAGTTATAGCTTTGTTATCCCTGAAGAAGTCTTATCTTCAATGAGCACATTTAAGAAAGTTCACCTGGAAAATAATGTAAAAAACTTTTGATCACCTCAAATTTAAAGAATATCTAAAGCAATCTAGTCAATTTATTATGATTTAAAAAAACTTGCAAATAACCTTTCTTGTTTCTCGACTGCCTTTTTGTTGACTTTCTTGAGACTATTTCACTCGAGCCAAGATCAGTTTCAAACTCAGTTTCCTTGGTCTCTTGAGTGCTGCTGGGATAGCAGGTCTGAGCCATTGTGCCTAGCTCCTTATGTGTTTTTAAATAGATTAGCATTTATGCAAATAGTGAACTACTAGAACAGATTCTTTTCTGACTTAGCTCCTGACTCTGAGTGAGTCATAACCACTCTTCAGTGCCATAGAACGGGTAAGTGAGCCTTTAGAAATGTAACTAGGGCCTATGTATCCTTTCAGGTAAAGTAGTGACCAAAGAGAAAATCCAGGAGGCCAAAGAGGTATACAAAGAACATTTCCAAGATGACGTCTTTAATGAAAGGGGATGGAACTACATTCTTGAGGTAAAAAATGATGTCATGTTTTCAACTGTCTGACTTTATGTTTAAATTAAAATTTCTTGTCATAGAATTTGAATAACAAGAAACTTTATATAATAAGCTCTTTTCTGCCCATGCTGCGAATATAATAATTTCAGACAGTCTTATGACTTGTTCTCATAGTGTGACACATAAACATAAAATATCTTTAGTAGGTCTAAACAGTATGTTTCATATGTGATTTAGAATTTGAATAGCATTCTCTATTACTGTGTGCGTGTGCACACACATGGCAAGGCACTTGAGTGGAGGTCAGAGACAACTTCGGAGTTTTCTCTGTTCACCTTGAGTTCTAAGAATCGAACTTAGATCATCAGACTTGTGTAGTGTTTTTTTTCCCACTGACCATCTTGTCAGCCCTAAATAGATATTTTTTAAAGGTAACTTATTTCTTAAATATATACCTCTACACCATAATTCTGGGAAATTTGTCTTACTGAATAGTTAGAATGGTTTGTTGTAGATATTTGATGTTGGTTTTTATTATTTGTTGTATCATATTTCATATCTAGTATGTTTGAATCTAATCCTTACATTTCTGAGCATTCAAAGACATTAAAATTGAATTATAAGAGGTGAATGTCCTCTGGGTGGTTTTTGGGTTACTAAGCTATATTGGGAATGGATTCTGCTGGCATCTCCCAATTTCATGTTAATTTATGTCACCCAGATGAAGTTTTACATTGCAAAGTATTTTGAATGTCAAGCATAATAATTAGAAATACTTCTCATTTGCAGTCTTTTATTACATATATGAAGTCCTTTATTTTATATATGGTCCTTCATTACCCCATCTTTAACTTTTATGAAAATAACCTCTGAGGGAAGGAAGGTGCAAAGGTACCTACCCAGTGAGCTTGTGTAACTAGGTAAAAAATAATAATAATAAAAACCTGTGGAGCAAATAATTGTATTTAAATATTTTAAAAATACATTGGAATGAACTTTTTTCTGAATATATTTTTGATCTGTTGCTAGCTGCTCTAGTGATACATTCTTAATAGAAACGCTTTAACAGCATTAAATTAAAAAATTGGATCCAAACCTAATAGTTTTGACTAATTTTGCTTAACAAGCTAGAGAATATTCTGACTAGATTATTACTAATGATAAAATGATGTCTGCATCTTTCTATGACAGTAAAATATGAAGGCTCTTAGTAAAACAGGCAGTCCAGTATCAACTGTTAAATAAATGAATAAATGAAATTCATTGTTGTCTCCTACCAGAAATATGATGGTCACCTTCCAATTGAAGTCAAGGCCGTTCCTGAGGGCTCTGTCATTCCCCGAGGGAATGTTCTCTTCACAGTGGAGAACACAGATCCCGAATGCTACTGGCTTACAAATTGGATTGAGGTGAGCTAATTTTTGTTGTTTTTTTTTTTTTTAATTTCTTTTTTAATAGTAACTGAAGATAAAGACCATTGAACTAGGAATCTTGGTGAGAATTTGCTAGTAAAACTGTAATCTACTTAACCCTCAATTTCTGTATCCATGGAATGATACTTTTATTAATCCTTAGAATTGTCTAATGAAATGTGATTTGAGATTTCATATTAATCAACGTATTCATAAAAAGAATTATAAAAGTTAACTGAACTTTGTTTCTTTGGTTTTGGGTGCTATAGGATGGAACCCAAGACTTTAGTACATATGTTAGGCTAAGTATTCTACATTGAACTACACTTCTCTTTCATCAAAAACTACACTTCTCTTTCATCAAAAATTTTATTTTGAGGCAGGATCTCACCAAGTTGTTCAGGCTGACCTCAGACTTAACAACATGCTGTATTTATTGTCCTCTTGTAGTAGTCAGTTCTGTAGGCCTCTACCACCAGCCTGAATGTATATTACATTAGAGCAGAGTTGTTTTATTTAAATTTTAAAAAAGCACAGGTACTTTTTATGTGACTTTAGACATTATGTGTTCAGTCACATAAGAACAACTTTGTTTCACATTTAATAGCTACTTTCTTCATTCTTTAATCATTTCAGTCATGAGTTCTGTTACTGATATTTTTCAGCTTCCAAACAAAATTCATGGATATCATTTAAGTTCTGAAAACATTATACAGTGTCAGTTTTCCTAGCAGGTATACCTAATTATAAATTTTCACTTAGTCATAGTTTTGATGATGACAATCTTCACAGCCTCCTGACAGTTTAACATGTATTTTATTTGTAAGAGGAAATGCCCTAGTACCATCTTACTGAGTACTGTCTACATAGTTAAAATTGACTCTTCAGTTTATTGGTGAAAGTATGTTATGCTACATAAAATTGAGAATTTAGAAAAGTGAGGTTCAATCAGTAAGTATTATTGCTTATGTATGTTGAACTTCCTCAAGACAGGTGAGGTACTTAACCATTTCACCTGCCCTTTGTGTACAGTTAATTTTATTCTTTTCCAAAGTAATTCTTTAATGATTCTTGTCTTTGGTATATCTTACTAGGAAACCACAAAATAAAGAATTTTATGTGTAATAACAAAGATAGATAAAATTTTAATAAATTATTAAATATAAGTTCAATGTGGGACTGTTACATTTTGTTTAAATAAATGCATACAGATCCTTGTACTTATTGCCTGAAGTAGTGTTTTTACCTGTTTCCTATCAATATACATCATTTTAAAACCTAGGTATGCATTTTTATGAGAAGTGAAAGCATTTATAGTCTACTATTTCCTGTTTTTAATGGTTCCTATGTTCTTGTTTAAGTAAGACAGAAGCAAACAAAAAACTCAGTTTCAAGTCACAACTTCAGAATAGACTTCTCCATTATGACTTCTGCAGCTTTTTAAAAGTTGAAGAAATTTGTCCTCAGCCCAAAGTTCACCCTCACATTTGAAATCCATAACAAGACACAACAGACTTATTTGCAAACTTGAAGATGCTCATGAGTAAAAACATTTTAAGTAGCACCAATAGTTGATGAAATGCCATCATTTCACAGATGGGGAAACTGAGGTCTGCCAGGTGCACAGATAGGTTTCTAGTGTAGATATGGCCTTTCTTCCATATTCCAAAAGGAAACTAGGTTTTCAGCTAAAATTTTATCTCAAAGTGTATGGGGAGATTAGTATTTGAAAAGTTTCCAACAAGGTCTCCTTCATTAGACCTTGGATTAATCCAAACTAACTTGCTTTTCTTTGCCTTGCTTACTTGATCTTTTTTAAAAAGAAGTGATTGTGTTAAAAGTTTAATTTAAGCAGATTTGTTGGACTGTGGGTAGGAAGTAGTGGTGTGAAGAATCTCTGTGTCTGATAGTTAATTCTACACTTCTTTCCCTGACATTTTCCAAGGGGGTAACTCAACTAGAGATGTTTCGCATTATGTTTTCTATATGATCATATTTCTGGATAAAAATATCTGAGATTAATTCGATTTGACAAATGAATAAGTACATTGTCTCTGCCCCCCCCCCAAATGCTTAGCACAGAAGCTAGACTAAGATGTGTTTTAGAGGGAGAGGTGGCAGTTTGTAAACTAACCATTGACGTCATAAAGAATCAGTGATGAGTTGATACAAGGAAATTAAGAGATTATGTCTGAGAACTCATAAAATGTGGGAAATCACTTTTAATAGGGGGAGGCAGAGTTGAAGGAGAAATGGCACGTAGTTCAGGAAGAGTTGCAATGTAGAAGTGAAAAGTAGTAGGAAGCAAGCTTGGAAGAGGTGAGCATGGTAAGGTCTTGGAAGGCCTCATTTCTATTTGAATCCCCTTTTCTCCAGCATACCCCATATAGACAATAGATAGCCATTGAAGGTTTGTAAGGAGCTGGGCTTGGTGTCTCATGATTGTAATCCCAACACTTGTGAGGGAGAGGCCAAATGGCAAATTTGATGCCAGCCTGGAATATACAATAGGATCCTGTCTCTAAAAATCTAAAAGTGTATGCAAAATGATACCTCCTGACCTAAAACACAGATTAGAACATTAACCAATGACAATACAAGAACCAGGTCACAGAGGATAAAGGTTAGAGGTAGGGAAATTAGGGTGTTTGGCAGTGTGGTTGGGGATTAGTGATGTTGGGTGTAGAGTAAATTAGAGTTGCATCAGCTTTCTGGTGTCCAACTGTTTCAGGACCTAGTAGTTTTCCACAACTACTGTTCCCATGACTCGTGTTCCCTGAATGGTCTTCCACTGAACTTAATCACCTGTATTCAGCTAAGGGTTCAACTAGGCTGGATAGGCCTAGCCGTGGTACCAACAGACTTCTTTAGAACATGGGAGTTTTAAGAAAACCTTTCAAAACTGGAGCTTGGGAATCACACAGCATAGTATTACTTCTACTACTTTCCTTTGGTCAAAAGTAAGTCATAGGAATAGCTCAGAATTAATGGATGATAAATGGACTTTATATCTTAAGAGGAGCTACAAGGACTGTATTTATTTGACTATAGGAATCTAAAGCTGTATTTTTTTATATAAGCAGGTTGATATATCTAAGGTAATCTTCCTGTTTATTTTTACTCATTAAATTTATTAATTACTTAATTGGTATCTGGTGATTTAAATCAGAAATATTGTTTAGCTTACATATTGTTAATATTTTCTAAAATAGATTGGAAGCTTCTTTTGATACATTATCAGACATAGAAAATAAAAATAGAAATTTATGATCATAGAATTAAGGATTCAAGTCTAGCCACGATAATTGTGTCTAGTCACAGTAATTATGATTTTTGGGGTTAAGCATCAGAATTTCTCTTTTCTGACAACCTGGAAAAAAAAGTAAAACCAAAAAACAATTCTTACCAGAAAGTAAGAACCTACCAATTTTAATGCTTTGTCATTATATTGTAACATAAGACAGTGACCTTACAGTTGTTCATAGTGCACAGAAATGTTTTGTTTGACTTTTTTTGTGGAGGAGGGGGCTAGGTACACAAGCACAGGTGGAATGCAGAAGACAACTTTTTAAGAAGCCAGTTTTCTGGGGCTGGAGAGGTGGCTCAGGGGTTAAGCCTCTGCCTTGCAGGCGGAAGGTCCTGAGTTCGGATCCTAGACCCCACGTATAGACGCCGGGCGGAAGCGGGGGTGGCCTGCGTTTCTGGTCCTGGTAGGGCGGAGCCTGTGAATCCCGGGGCAGAGTAAACAAGGAGGAGGTAGAGGCGTCCATGGTGGTTCCTGAATTCACCCGTGGTTCTACACACATACACACACACACACACACACACACACACACTCGCGCGCGCGCACACGCATAATTAAATTAAAAAAAGTCAGTTTTCTGCTTCTGCCTGGGCCTCATGTTCAAACTCAGCTCTCCAGGTTTGTAGCAGACACTTTAATTTCTGAATCTCCTGCTGACCCTGTGATTTTCTTAAAAGTTTTGATAAAAGCTACGGATATAAAGTGTATATCATACCTGAATAGAATTCTCTAGTATCAAGCTAAATTATATCTGTCTAGTAAAGAAGTGAATACTTTCAAGCAACCACTCTTGAAGGTCTAATCTGTAAATCAGAGCTGACTCATGAGCTTATTTGGAACAGGTCTACACTAAGAGATCAAGAGTAAGTATTTAGGTACTTACTTCATCTTGCCTCAACATCCAAGTTTGCTTGTTTTTTCCACCAGTACTTCACAGTATTTGCTTCCTTGGAGCTTTGAATTAAAGGTTGATAATTTGAAGTTCTCTGCTATTAGGACCTAGAGTGTTTCAGCTGCTGACTGCATCCTTCTGCTTCCTTGAGGTGTTTTATTATGTTTTTGATAATTTGAAAGTCCAGGACATTCCTCCAGAAAAAAGCTAGGATTCTCCTGAAAGGGAATCCAGTATTTTATATATTAATATGTGGTTAATTGTATCTTTACAGACTATTCTTGTTCAGTCTTGGTATCCTATCACGGTGGCCACAAATTCTAGAGAGCAGAAGAAAATATTGGCCAAGTATTTATTAGAAACTTCTGGTAACTTAGATGGTTTGGAATACAAGTTACATGATTTTGGCTACAGAGGCGTCTCTTCACAGGAGGTAAGAAACTAAAGTGAACCTCATATAACATTGTATTGTCAGCTGGAGACCCTTGCCAATTTTTCAGAATATTACTAGGATCCATCTTGCTTCTAAGTAGGTCATCTCTTAAAAATTCTAGAGGTTTGGTGAACAGATAAATACCCACTTGTGTCACCCTCTGTTCATAATACATGGTATATATGTAAGCATGTTCTCGCTTGATGGACATGCTGATGCATTAAATACATTAGATGCATGTAATGCTACAGAGAAACACAGGTGCAGGGTAAGGGAAGAGTGTGTGGAAAGGACAAACACATTTCTCTTTCCTTTTTAAATTTTGATTTATGGTTGATCTTCCAGACTGCTGGCATAGGGGCATCTGCGCATTTGGTTAACTTCAAAGGAACAGACACAGTAGCAGGAATTGCTCTAATTAAAAAATACTATGGAACGAAAGATCCTGTTCCAGGCTATTCTGTTCCAGCAGCAGAACACAGGTAAAATTCAATTTGTCCATCCTTCTGTTAAATACTTGTTAAGAGTTGGGGATATAGCTTAGTAGTAGAGTATTTGCCTAGCATGTATAGAAATAACTTAGTTGCACAACTTTTTCTTCTCAGGCTTTGGGAAGATAATCAAATTTAATTTGATAACTGAAATTGAAATAATAGCATCAGTAAAATTCACTGAGTTATGCATGTGGTTTCCATATAGAAATAATGTAGTAGGAAAGATATAGGATGGAACTGTGACATGTCTGTGGGATGATGAGTTGAACATTGATCAGCTTGCTGCCAAACAAAGTAGAACTGGAGCCCAGAAGAAAACAGGCCATGGTACAAATAGTGGAAACCTGGGCGCTGGGGTAGTTGTGAATTCTTTCTGAGTGTTTCACATTGGGATGGGGTTGGAGAGAGACAAGTGCCAAGTCAGAGCTAGGGTAGATGGAAAGAGAGCCCAGTCTCTGAGGGACAGTGAAGAGGATGGAAATGAACAGACTCTGAGAAATTGAAATGTGGAAGATGTCAATGAAGTCAAGGAGAAGAAAGCAAAAATGTTCATCTTGATGAGGACTAAAAATAGTAATTGTTAGCAGTTAGAGACTGTGATACATGTTTTTAACTATATGAGCTGCAAAAACAGTGATCTCTAACTTCAGAACTGATGAAAATTCATTATTATAAAGATCTGCAGTGTTGATCACTGATCTTTATCTCCTTACTTAATAAATAGAACCATAGAAATCCTCAATGTTCTCTTTTCATCTTTTTCTTTCCCATTAGTCTACAGATGTTCTCACGAAGTAGAGAGATGATACTGCAGCTACTAGAAGTTTCTAGTTTCTAAGAACACATTCACTGAAGTGGGTGTTATGTCAGTAGGCCCTTGCATTTCAGAAAAGAGCATAGTTTCTGGTGGCAACACTTTTTTGTAAGCATGAAGAACACTTGCTCAGTCACCCATTACCATTGACAGTATGAAAAAAAGTTACTTTGCTTCAGTCCTTTAGGAAGAAAAGAATTGTATGGCACTTTCTTACTCTGTTCTAAGTTAGTCACTTTTTCATCAGGATGAAGCAATGCTTGAGAAGGTCAACTTAAGGGTGCGCACAAATTTATCTTGGCTTATGGTTTCAGAGGTTTGTCCATGTTGTTTAGCACTATTACCATGAGCCTGTGGCCAAGCAGGGCAGCATCATGGTAGGGGGGCAGGGGGAGGATGGAGGCAGCAGGGAAAGAGAAAGAACTGAGACTGTACTATTCCTTTCACGACATACCTCTATGACCTGCCTTCAACTATTCCAACCTCCTAAAGTTTCCAGCACCTTCCAGTAACACCAGCTGGGATCAAGCCTTCAACACATAGATCAAAACAATTTTTCTTAAATGGGTTGAGATAAACTTACATCACATGGGCTTTATAAAGAGTGGAATGTTTTACTTTGCATTATTTTATTGGAGTAAAATAGAGACCAAATCTAGAGAATTAAAATGAAAAAGTGATAAAATTTTGTTTAAGACTTTATGAACTACTCTTAACGAGGTCAAAGAAATTAATACTGAAATGGCAGAAATCATTAGGATTTCAGAAAATGAGCAAAATATAGTTCTTGGACATAGTAGTTACTGGCCTTTGAAGATGTAACAGGTAGAGTATTTGGTTGTATAAACAATGATATAGTATAAAAAATAGCCTGTAAGATTTTGAGAGGTAAAAAAGATAAAACTTGTGTCTCTGCTGTTGGTTTATAGTTTCAGAAATTCCCAAAAGAGAATCAAGACTTTCATTGCCTAGCAAAATAATGGGAGCATATATTCATTCTTTCTGACATCCTGGTGTGAAGAGTGTTGTACTCCAGGTTCTCCCCAATTTTAAATGAGTACATATAGAAATAATAATAACCAAAAATCAGTTTATAATTGGTTGAAGATGATCTAAGAGCTAAACAGTAATAACTACATCTAGTGTTGAAAGCTAGCTGGCCAAGAAGTAGTTTGGCACCGATATTTTTGCCTGATGGGCATTCATTAAACTTAAATCGCTGTAATGATTACTCTTCTCTGTTGCTGTGAGACAGCACTCAAACTCAAGCAACTTGAAAAAAGGAGAGCTTTTTTTTGTCTTATGGATCCAGAGGGGAGGTACAGTACATTATGGGGGAAAAGGCATAGCAGACATCAGAAGCTGGAGGTATCTTAAGTTATGTGCATCAAATGGAGCCGCTCCAAGAGAGTTAGCTGCGATCTGCTAACTGCAAGAGCATACTCCTAGCAAAAGCAAGGTAGGACTAACCTGACATACCTTCCTCCAGCAAGACTCCCAACTCCTAAAGTTGCCATGACCTCCCCAAACAACAACTAAGGATTCAGCTGAATCATACATGAGCTTGTGGGGAACAACTCACATTTCAAACCATGAGTCACTTTGTCTAAAATGCTGAAGTAGTAAACATAAGCTGCGGCAATGATGCTCCAGGTAAGTGTCTGTGTCTAAATAAGTCTGTATTTTCATTTTGTTTTCTAGTACCATAACAGCTTGGGGGAAAGATCATGAAAAGGATGCCTTTGAACACATAGTAACACAGTTTTCATCAGTGCCTGTGTCTGTGGTCAGCGATAGCTATGACATTTATAATGCGTGTGAGAAAATATGGGGTGAAGATCTAAGACATTTAATAGTATCCAGAAGTACAGAGGCACCACTAATAATCAGACCTGATTCTGGAAATCCTCTTGACACTGTATTAAAGGTAAATTTTAATACATAGCTTGATTAAAATGCTTATAGACTAACTGCATCAAAATTTTCATGTGTACACATTCTGTTTCCAAGCTTTCCAGGCCAAACTTACTTTTTTTTTTAAGAATTGTAACTTGGAGAGAGTAATAAAATTTGTCCTAAGTCACACATTAATAGAGAGATAAAAGCATGTACTTTCAAGTGGGCAAATACTGAATACTTTTTGTCATATCTTCAAAATTAATGATATTACCACTTTAATCAGCCTGTGCTTTGCAATTTAATATTTGTCATTTATTTCTTTAATTAGAAATCATTGTTAAAACTTTGAATTTGTTGTGCAGGGTAATACAGAGGACAGATAATTCAGAAGGTATTTTTCAAGTAGTGGTTCACTGAGATGTTGATTCTTCTGTAACATTGGAGGTTTTTAGTATTCAAAACTTGCCTTTTTTAACCAAGTACTCAACAGCAGGATTAGTTGATGCCTACTACTAGAAAGCTACTGTTTGGTGCTTTACACTGTAATAAATATTGCTGTTTATATTTTAAAAGTAGAAATACAAGCTTTGAGATGGAGTAATGAGCTGAAAGTCATAACAACATAAATAGTATCCAGTGTAGATCATGTCTGAAATCTTCCTATTATACTGCTCTTTCTCAGCTCACGAACTTATGGCGCATTACCCCATAGGAAGAGGAACAGAGACACAGGGTCTTTTTAATTCTGTTAGTCATACCCCAATCTGAAATATTTGCCTTCTAACCAAGTTTTACAAAAATGTACAGTTATAAGAACAAATCAAGTCATTTTCATGGGTTTCCTCATTATGAAGGTCTTTAAACAGTTTATGTAGGAAAAAGAAGTAATTGTTGTGGGAGAGGAAGCATGCTTTGTGAGTCTTACATGTCTCTGACCAAGTTTTCCTGAACCATTTTAAGTCAATTGGTGTTTCAGTATTTCAGCTGCTATACAACTCTTGAGTAATGACTGTTTTACAAAACATTGTACAATTCTTCAATAGAAGAAAAGAGAACTTGGAACGAACTTCATGATACATGTTTTGTTTCCATCTTTTCATATCACATTTTGTTGTGTCATAAGAAAGTTAAACCCAACATAGCAAAATAAACTCTAGTCAAAATAATCAAGAGTTTGTCTACACGCCTTCCATTCTCCAAAATACCTACAGTTTTGATCTAAGTAATCTAATCTTTCTTCTTCAATGTATATAATTTGAAAGAATGTGAAGGGAAAAATCTTAGTACTAAGCTACCCAAAAGTATGTTTTTTCCTTTCAAGTCAAAGACACTGAGATTAAGTTTTTAACTTGGTAAATCTTTTATTTTCAATTTCAGTTATTTGTGTCATATGTGTTTTTTTATACAGGTTTTGGATATTTTAGGTAAGAAGTTTCCTGTTACTGAGAACTCAAAGGGCTACAAGTTGCTGCCACCTTATCTTAGAGTTATCCAAGGAGATGGAGTCGATATTAATACCCTACAAGAGGTATGTATATAATTACATGAAAATATAATAAGGAAATCTTTATTATCTTTAGAACAGCTTTTTACTTCATAAACATATTAATGATGTAAATATAATTATGACTAAGTATTTAATGGTTGTTATGTCTTTTCTGTACATTGCTTAATGATATCATAGGGAGGTTTTGATTTGCATTTCCCTGATGTGGAGAATTTTTTAAGATATTTGTTAGACATTTCAATTTCTTTCCTGGTAAAATTTCTTTTACATTCCAAGGCCCATTTTTTAATTGGGCCATTTGTTTCCTTGGTGTTTAGTTTTCTAAGTTATTTGTGGACTCTGGATCATAGAGCTCTATCAGATATGTGGTTAGTGAAGATTTTCTCCCATTCTGTGGGTTGCCTTTTTTGCTCGGTTTACAAATCTCTCTATCTGAACAGAAGCTCTTTAATTTCATAAGATCCTATTTGTTGAGTGTTGGTTGTAGTGACTGTGCTAGTGGATTTCTGTTTAGGAATTGTTGGCCTAGCCTTATCAGCTCGAGGAAGTTCCTTACCCTTTCTCTGGCCTAATATTAAGGTCCTTGATCCATTTGGAATTAATTTTTGTGCATGGTGACAAATACGGGTCCAGTTTTAATCTTCTGCATGTGGACATACAATTTTGTCAGCACCATTTATGAAGATGCTGTTCTTTTTCCATTAAGTTTTTTTGGGCCCCTTTATCAAAGATCAAATGGCTGTACTTGTGTGGGCTAATATCTGGGCCTTCAACCCTTATCCATTGATCTATGTGTTAGTTTTGGAAGCCAGTACAGGCTGTTATTATTACTATGGATTTGTAGTATAAATTAAGGTTTGGTATTTTTGTTACTCAGGATTGTTTATGCTATCCTGGGTCTTTTGTGCTTCCATATGAATTTTGAGATTGTTTGGTCAATTTCTTTAAGGAATTGCTTTGAGATTTTGTTTGGTATAGCATTGAATCTGTATATTGCTTTTGGTAGGATGATCATTTTTGTGATATTGATTCTGCCTATCCAGGGCATGGCAGGTCTTTCCACCTTCTGGTGTCTTCTGTAATTTCTTTCTTTAGGGTTTTAAAGCTTTCATTATAAAGGTCTCTCACTTCCTTGGTAAGTTTATACCAAGGTATTTCATTTTTTTAGTAGCTATAGTAAATGGAATTGTTTCTTTTAGGACTTTTTCACTTTTTTCATCCTGACTGTATAGGAAGGCCACTGATTTTTGTATGTTTATTTTGTAACCTGCCACCTGCTGAACATATGTATTAGTTCCAGGAATTTCCTGGTGGAGTTTTTAGGATCACTCAGGTATACGATCATGTCATCTGCAAATAGAGATAACTTGATTTCTTCCTTGCCCATTTGAATCCCTTTATCTCCCTCTGTTGTCTTATAGCTCCAGCTAAGACTTCAAGTACAATATTGAATAGAAGTGGTAAGAGTGGACAGTCTTGTCTAGTTCCTAATCGAAGCAGGAATGCTTCAAGTTTTTCCCCATTGAGCATAATCCTTGCAGTTGGCTTGTTATATATCACTTTTATTATGTTGATGAAGGTCCCTTCCATTCCAATTGTCTCTAGGGTTTTGGTCATAAAAGGATGATGGATCTTGTCAAAAGCTTTTTCTGCATCTATCGAGAGTATCATGTGGTCTTGGACATTGGACCGGTTTATATGGTGAATTACATTTATTGATTTGTGTATGTTGAACCAACTTTGTGTGCCTGGGATAAAGCCTACTTGATCACAGTAAATGATCTTTTTGATATGTTTTTGAATCTGATTTGCTAAGATTTTGTTGAGAATCTTTGCATCTGTGTTCATCAAAGAGATTAGCCTATAGTTTTCTTTTTTAAGTGTATCTTTATTAGGTTTTGGGATTAATACGATATCAGCTTCATATAAAGAATTTGGTAGTGTTACTTCCTTTGCAATTTGATGGAAGAGTTTAAGGAGTATTGGTGCTAGTTGCTTCTTAAATGTCTGGTAGAACTCTGTGCTGAATCCATCTGGTCCAGGACATTTTTTGGTGGGAAGATTCAAGATTACTTCATGGATTTAAATAACTATTTAAATAATTCAAAACTTCCTGATTCAATTTAGGTAAGTTGTGCTTATTTAGGAATTCATCCATTTCTTTTGCGTTATCAAATTTCACGGAGTGTAAGTTTTTGAAATATGACCTTATAAGAATGGTAACTCCATTTTCATTTCTAATTTTGTTAATTTGGGTTTTCTCTCTCTTGTTTTTGGTTAATTTAACTAGAGGTGTATCAATCTTACTGATTTTTTTCAAACAACCAGCTTTTTAACTGGTTGATTCTCTGTATTGTTTTCCTTATCTCAATTTTGGACATTTCTTCCCTGATTTTGCTACTCTCCTTTCTTCTACTGCTTTTAGGATTGGACTACTCTTGTTTCTCTAAAGCTTTAATCTGCATTGTTAAGTTATTTATTTGTGATGTTCCTATTTTTTTGATGTAGGCATTAAAGGCTATTAATTTCTTAGGACTGCTTTCATTGTGTCTCAGAGATTTTGATATGTTGTATTTTCATTATCATTCTTTTCTAGGAAATCTTGAATTCCTTTATGATTTCTTCCTGAATCAAATTCTCATTCAGCATCATAGTGTTAAGTTTCCAGGTGTTAGTGTATTTTCTGTTGTTTGTTGTGTTGCGGATATCAAGCGTTAGACCATGGTGGTCTGATAGGGTACAGGCTAGAATTTCAACTTTGCTTTATATGTGGAGACGTTTTGTAGCCCAATATGTAGCAGAAAGTTCTGTGCGCTGCTGAGAAAAATGTGTATTCTTTGGTGCGTGAATGCAAGGTCAGTAGAGATCTGTAAGGTCCATTTCAGTAAGGGTTTGATTAAGTTCCAAAGTGTCTCTGTTAAGTTTTTGACCTGTTGATCTATCCCACGTTGAAAGGGTGGTATAAGTAGATAGGAGAAACAGATGACCCTTGAAGAGTGTTGTAAAGAACTGTTCAGTTGCCATCTAGGTAGTCATTCTTCCCAAAGTGATCCAGTCGTAACTCATACCCCCTAGAGCATTTGTCTGTACTTTTGTTTATGGTACTACTGGACCACAAGCTGGCTTAAAATAACTACCAGTTTCATCACTGTTCATGTATTAAAGAGTATTGCATACTTCTCTGGCTACCAATATAAATGACGTAGAGTAGCACAAAGTACTATGATTTGTTTGTGACAATTATTCACCCACAGAGTCTAGTGATTTGGGGCGATGTTTCAGCTTTCACTGCTGGCATTTGGGCAGTAACTTGAGGAGGTGGATGAGCAAGGAGGGTGCACAGCCTTAGGTATTTATAGCCAGTTTTCTCACCCTTCTTTTCTTCACTATCTAAACCCAACCACATTACAGCAGATTCAAGCATGGTGAAATCCCCTACTTGTCTTTTATGTTCATTGCAGGCAGCCTGCCTCCTTTGTACTGAATGGATCTTTAGAAAGAAAATGTGTAATGTAACTGTCAAGGCCTATCTGATTATGAGTGATACCAAACATTAAACAGCTTAGTGGGATGCTTCATCATCCTGCCCTTTGAAAATAACCTCCATCCTCTTACCAGTTACTTAAACTTGTTCATTTGTTTTTAATCTTATAGATTGTAGAGGGCATGAAACAAAAAAGATGGAGTATTGAGAATGTTGCCTTCGGTTCTGGTGGAGCTTTGCTACAGAAGCTAACAAGAGATCTCTTGAATTGCTCCTTCAAATGCAGCTACGTTGTAACCAATGGCCTTGGGGTATGCCCTTTAAGCTTTTACTCTTGTGTTAGCACCTTCTTGTATCCAAGCAGAGTACGGTGACTGAGAATAATAGTCAAAGAACAGTATGGTCCTAGACTGTTTGAGTTGTCAGCTGCTACTAACCTCAACTTAAAAAGAAAATAGGACTTGAAAAGAGAGAGGGGCTGTAGAGATGGCTCAGCAGTTAAATCCTTTGCCTTTCAAGCAAGAGGACCTGAGTTGAGATCCTCATATCTCATGTAAAATGTCAGGAAAGTATGTTAGCCAACCTTTAGTAGTTCTGGAAGGTGGAACCAGAGCATCTCAGGAGCAAGCTGGATAGGCAGACTAGCAATAATGGCATGTGCTGTCTTAAGCACAGGCTCACCACTATAAGTAGAAGAGTGAACAAGGATGATTCCTATATCATCCTTGGGCCTTCACAGGCACACTCAAATGCTTTCATGTACATAGACCCACATACGTGCACGCACCCTGTAGATCCATACATTTCAAGAAACAAGAATGATGTTAAGCAGCAGGAAGATAGGGGGAAGAGGGACCTAGGAAAAGGACCACTAAGTTGAAAATTTAAGAAAGATAATGTAGATAAGTCATTTCTATTGCTTGTGAATATACCTTTGGATCACAAAGTTTGCTGTATTGGTATAGGAATGTCAAGTAACCTGCCCATCATACACATAAAGCATATGTCACTACCTACGTCCTTTAGAAAGTGGAGTATGAGGTTCTGATTTCGATACTAGAATCATGTTCAGTAGCTGCAGAGCATCTAGGCAGCCATGGAACAGAGGGAAGCCAAAGCTAAAAGCCATGAAGCAACCCTGACTTGGTTGCCTGTGTGCTGCCTTCTTCTGCCTTTGGAGGGTTCTGAGGTTGTCCAATTCACTGTTCTTTTCTTCCACTGCAACTACTGGTGAATTCTATTAGTGTTCTGCCTTATGCCCTTATGATCCTAAAAGAAACTTTTTTGCTTTCTTCAGGTTCCCTAAATCAGTTGTTTGGATACAGGGTCTTGCCCGGTTCCTGACTGCTCTAAAACTTGAAGTGTAGATCAGGCTAGGCTCAAATTTGGTACAACCATTCTCTTGCTTCTGCCCCCAGTTGGCTGGGATTGTAGGCTTGGGCCATGCCCAGCAGATTCCCTAAGCCTTTGCTTTTTTGGGGGGGGGAGCTCATTGATGTAGGCAAGTGCTTTACCACTGAACTGAATTATATCTCCAGCTTCTTTAACTCTTTATTTCTGGCAGTACAAATAAAAGTAAAAAGTAAGTGATGGAAGAGGTTATGAAATAGAAAAGTTTTTAATCTTAGAACAGCCTATTTTCCTCTCTTATAATATGTAATTATATGTGTATGTTTATAATTTGGGTACAGTTTTTGGGGGGGGGATTTGTTTGTTTGTTTGTTTTCTTTTTCCCCCAGTAGTGTTTGTGGTATACTTAACATCATTTGAAAAGGCAGTTTGGAATGTGACAAGAGTCACTTAAAATAAAATTCTCAGTCATCATAATTCAATGGAGTATTAGGGTATTTATTGTTGTTTTAGAAAGAGTTGGGTTTTTCTTTTTTCTCAATGACATTTGAGGAAGACAGCAGGCTAATGAGTTGTATTTCTAACTGTCAGGTAGACATTGATTTGTTTGCATCTACAAGCCTGTAGACTTTTTCCTCTTAATTTGTATTTCAGGTAAATGTCTTCAAGGACCCAGTTGCTGATCCCAACAAAAGGTCTAAAAAGGGCCGGTTATCTTTACACAGGACACCCACAGGGAATTTTGTTACCCTTGAGGAAGGAAAGGGAGACCTTGAGGAATATGGTCATGTATGTATCTACTGATGGGTTTTGTGTGACTTTGTAAGCAGTAATGGACTGACTTTCCACATTAGTAAAAGGGAGGTTCTGACATTGTTTTCAGAGCAGTTTTCTGTCATAGAGTAACTTTTTTTTCACATAGTGGCCATCATGGCAGATTGATGTCCTTTGACAGGTTTTGTGTATTTGACTTTTATGTTACTGTCAGCTAGCAGTTAAGTAAGTAGCTGCTGAAGAGGTGTTCTGGAGAGTACTTTAAAAATGTTACTCTTAAACCTCTTGTACTTGTACTATGTCAATTTTCTTAATAGATGGTAGGAGATCTAACCAAAATGTATTGAAAGGACCTATACCCAGTTCAGATTTTTTTTGTTTGTTTTGTTTTGTTTTGGGTCTCCTTTGATTCTTCTAAAATTCTGAGCTTAAATCTCTGAGCTTAAAAAAAATGGGAGAGGGAGATTGTTAGCTCAGAGGCATAAAATGTATAAATGAGTTGATCAAGAACTCGTAACTAACTTATGGTAAATCTGTAACTATGTGTTTTCAACTACATTAGACCAGAAAAAAATTATAGTGTATGCTAAAGTAGACTGTGTGATGTGATAAGGTTTAGCATATAAAGGTGCATTTATATTTGTATATACCTATTTCTAAATTTTATTGTTTATAGCATGATACTTTTAAGATTTTAAGCTAGAATTCATGAAATAACTGAGGTCAACATCTAGATCAAGGTTTTAGAATTAAATCCCTAAGCTGTCTTTGAAGGAAATAGTTAGCAGAATGGCTACAGTCGTATATCAAGCATATCAAGCCAGAAGAGGAAAGATTATGGTTGACCAGATTTGTTTTAAGAAAACTGGCTTATTAAGAATGTCATACATTGATATCATATATTCAGCCAATTCTTCAACACTGACTAAAAATCATGGAAAGCAGGATTCAAGGTTTTGACTCCATAGTCTTCTTAACAAATAATCATTACATTTACAGGATCTTCTCCATACTGTTTTCAAGAATGGGAAGGTGACAAAAAGCTATTCGTTTGATGAAGTCAGAAAAAATGCACAGCTGCATATGGAACTGGAAGCAGCCCCTCATTAGGCTCTGGCTTAGCCTAGTTTGCTGTGCGTGCGCTGTGTGTATGTAGTACATGTTTACTGTACAGATGTGTGGGATTTGTGTTTTATGATACATTACAGCCAAATTATTTGTTGGTTTATGGACATTCTCCCCTTTTTGTTTTCTTTTTCCCAGTGTTTAGGTGATCTCAAATTAGGAAACACATAACCATGTAAAAGATTAATGCTAAAGTAAGCTTTTTAGGGCCCTTTGCCAATAGATAGTAACTCAATCTGGTATTGATCTTTTCACAAATAACAGAACCAAGAAGCTTTTATATATAAGTAAAGATCACATAAGACAGATTTGCATAAAATTACCATAACTGCTTTATGTTTATATTTAACTTGTATTTTTGTACAAACGAGATTGTGTAAGATATATTTAAAGTTTCAGTGATTTAACAGTCTCTTTCCAACTTTTCATGATTTTTATGAGCACAGACTTTCAAGAAATACTTGAAAAATAAATTACATTGCCTTTTGTCCATTAATCAGCAAATAAAACATGGCCTTATCAAAGTTTTTGTGTTGTTGTACAATTTGAAAATTATGTCAGGACATACCCTATAGAATTACTAACCTCACTGCCCCTGTAGGATATGTATTAATCATTCTACATTAAAGGAAATAATGGTTCTTACTGGAATGTCTCGGCACTGTACAGTTACATGCCTTGGTCATTGTAGTGTACCAGTGAAATGCCAAATTTGAAAGGCCTGTACTGCAATTTTATATGTCAGATGTTGCCTGTGGCTCTAATATGCACCTCAAGATTTTAAGAAGATAATGTTTTTAGAGAGAATTTCTGCTTCCACCATAGAATATTATATACATAAATGTAAAATACCGACATGTGGAAGTAGTGTATTTTAAAATAATTACACTTCTGAATTTATTTTTCATATTCTATAGTTGGTATGGCTTAAATGAATTGCTGGAGTGGGTAGTAAGTATGAATGTTTTGATTCTGTTATATTTTCATTAAGTTTTTAAAAATTAAATTGGCTATTAAACTGTATGGACATCATTTATTAATTTTAAGTTGAGTCCCTCAGTATAACTAACACTCAGATAAGCTCCTAAATGAAGACAAGTTGTTCTCAAGGAAAAGCAGGATGACATGCTTTTTTTAAATGGAAGAGTTTTAATTAAATGCACAGAATTGTCTAAAGTCAAAATGATCAACATCAAAATGTTTAGTGATTAACTGCTAGATACTGAGTCAGTCATTACACCCAGCTAAAAACTAGTTTCTTCCAAATGGCTTATACTCATTGGTTAGTTCTAAGGTAGAGCTGGCCAGCTGTGCCCCCCAGGCCAAAGCTATAAATACAGATTATCTAGGGCTGCTTTCCATTGCAGTGGCAGCATAGAAGTTGTGGTAGAGACCAAATGAGCCTGAAATGTTTACTTACATGGACCTTCACATAAAGTACACACAGAAAGCTTACTAGTATCCTTTGTTCTTTAAAAAAAAAAAAAAAAAAAAGAGCAAGACTTTATTTTTTTTAAAAAATTGGTTTTTCAGGAAGAGAGAAAACAAAATTTTTTCGGCATTACCTATTGGTTCTTTCTCATCCAGGAATCTGATACTTGAAAACTGATAAGACAAATTTTAATTTTAAGGTGAAATTTTAAAAATTGAAAAGCCATATATTGTTTAAAATTATTACATGAGAAAATGTTTCTAGATTAATGAGGTGTTTTATAAAATTCAGTATCTTTTATAGGTGGCATTAGAAAGAATACAGATTTTTGGCAAATGATTCTAAATGTATAAGGAGAGCAGTACTATTCATTTTAGTAATAGTCTTCAAAAAATAAATTATTTTTAATGTATCTTAGTGGATGAGGCATGGCTTTGCATGCTTCTAATCCCACACCTTGGAAAGTAAAGACAAAATTTGATGGCAGTCTAGGTTACATGAGACACTAACTCAAGGGAAAAAATACTATCTACCTAAGATTAGTAGTACTAAAAACATGCACTAGCTGGGTGTAGTGGTACATGTAGATAATCCCAGTACAGAGGCAGTCGTAGGAGACTGCAAGCTTGAAATCTAACCTGAGTGATAGTCTTGTCCCCCAAGTCCCCAAAAGAGAGAGACATACCTTTACAAGACATACTTCAGGGCTGCCATACTTTGGCCCTGTTTAAACATTGGAGTTGCACTGCAGGCAATGCTTTTTGTGTTCTGTGAATTTCAGCAGTTCAGAATATCTAGTTTTGTCTTGGAGTCGGTGAATGCTTAAAAGCTATGCATTTGTGCACAACTGTCGATCAGAAGGTAGAATGGTTACACTCTTAACAAATTTTGAATTTGTCACTAAACAACATTTGGCCATTCCTATTCTGAGCACCAAATGGTTAATGTGAATGTCAAATAGAACTGAGCTGTGGGTCACCTTTAGATTGGTCTAACTCTTCCTCACAAGAACAGATGGCTCTCGTATGGGCTTAAGACATTAGATATGCAGTTGACATAAGTTAATTCCCCCTTAATTCATAATTCTAAGTTGGAAGAAGTTTTGTGTTAAGGCTCTTAATTTATTTGCACCCTATACTTAATATGGTTTCTACTCATACATTGTGACAAAAAGATGTAAGTAAACTCCATCTTGGAAAATTGGAGAATAGCAAGTTATTTATTGTGGTGTTCGCCATAATTTAGAGCTCACATTTAAACTAGTATTTTGTAGTTTTACATTCCTTTTTAACCCAGTCAGTGAGAATATCAAGCTTTTTCCCAAGTTGTATGTTAAAGCAATTCTAATATGTACTCATCAAAGATAAACATGTAATAAACATGGAAATAAAGTTTAGTTCTATTAGTGAAATGTTAAATTTGACTGTGTGCTTCAAATTTATAGATCTGCTGTTTTTAGGGATTCCTCCATGGAATTAATGAATAACAGAATGTCAGGGCTAACACCTATTTTCTGCCTTCTGCAGCTGTGGATGGCAGTACCTCTTAACCCTGGAAAGATACCAGATTAAGGGACACAAGCAGCCTTGGAGACATTTAAATGCTGACAGTAGGGTAGCTGGAGTCAGTAGGAAGCTGGACAGAAGCCCTCTAGGTATGTCTAAGGTGCATATTTTATAGGTGCTCATTTGGAGGCACAATAGAGAAGACAGCTCTAGAAAGCATACGGCAGGAGTTGGCAGACCACAGGCCAAACCAGCCTACCATCTATTTGTAAATAATTTTATCAGTACCTAGCCATATCTCTTCATTTAGTTCTGGTCATTTGCCACTTCTAAGCTACAGGGACAGAGCTGAGTAGATGTAACACAAAGTATGACCTGTAGAACTAAATGTAGTCTACCACCTTGCCCCCTCTCCCCCAGAAAAAGCATGTCAATCAGGTAAAGAAAAGGGTCTAGGACCAAGTGACTAAAGTTTAAGCAAGAGTATGAGCAGGCAACAGCTGAAGAGGTGGAAAAAAAACTAGGATTACAATCAAAATCACAAGAGGAGTTCTTACAGCATAAGGACTCCAGGGAAATGTCTCAGTAGGTAAAGTGCTTCCTGTACAAACTTGAGGACCTGTGCTAGGATCCCCAGCACCCCCATAAAAAGCACCTGTTGTCCAAGTGCTAAGGATGCAGAGATAGGAAAATAGTGGGACTTGCTGTCCAGCCAATCAGTGAGCTCCAGGTTTAGTGAGAGAACTCCTCTCAATAAGGTGTAGAGCAATTGAAAAAGATACCTGTTGTCAGTCTCTGGTCTTCATGCACATGTATAAATAGAAAGTGTTTGGCTCTAGCACTGAAGGAGCAGAGTGAAGAATTTTCAAATCCACTGGATTTAATAACCATCTGGGAATATTTGGTGTCATCTTAAACTCGTTTCCTTCCAGAACATAGAAGCAGCAGATGTCAGAAGCCACAATATGTAGTTCTTTGCACCCAAGATGTGAAGAAACCAGTGAAAACTTGTTCCTGTCCCCCTGCTGCTGTCTTCTCTAGACTAGAAGGTTCAGGGAGGAGGGAGGGACTGGAAACGAGAGCAGAAAAGCACCTGTGATGGTGTTTGGTTCCCGAAAAGGTGGAGGAAGCTGGGATCTGAAACCCAACACTGAGGGGTAGACCTAAACCAGCAGAGGTGTGTCCTGCAAAAGAAAGAAGAGGGTGGGTTCAGGTGTACACTTAAGTGTTCCGTGTGAACTTGGGAGGTTTATCTGAAATTATGTGAATTCCCAAGAAGTCTTTAGTAAAAGAATTCAATTGGAAACAGTTTTCCTGGTCTGCTTTATATATATTTTAATTCTGTCCTTTGCAACTGAGATCTTCATTATCTTGGCATAAATTGGAATATATTTTGCATTCATTAAAATAGATTTTATGCTTAGGAGCTTTCCCAATGAATTGGCAGCAAGTTTAACTTCAGGCAGACCTCTGAACCCAAAAAATAGCTCTTTGACCTCCACTTGTCTAGTTCTTCCTCCTTGGCTAGTAAATACTGTTTTTTTACATTCTGAAGAAAAATACTGGGAACTCTTTTGATAAGCCCAGCTCTGGTCTTGCATTATCCTTTCAATTCTTGTTCTTTTCCACTTGTTCATTCATCTGCCCAATTACATGAGGCCTCTCCTGCATTTGACGCTGCATTCCTTAAAACAACTGTCTTTTGTAGGTTCCTAATTTTCGTATCCTGACTCCCTGTCTCGAGCTCTTCATACACATCTCCCACTCATGTCTTCTCTTGGCTGGTATCAGCCATCAGCTGTGAGTGCCTAGGAAGGCATCTGCATCTAGGTCTCCAAGCTAGACTTCCCTGGCTCCTGGCCTGCCTGTGATAGCATTACCACTTCGGCATCCACTCAAATCAACAAATACAAATTTATCTCCCCCACCCTCTGCCATTAATCAATTTCCTGACATTCTACCTCATTTGGTACCTTTCCCTTATCCCACACATGAAATCCTATGATAACCTGCTAAATCATGGTAGGAATTTATCTTTTCTCCAGCTGTTGTTCAGGCTCTCAAATGTCCACCCTGAAACATTTCCCACCTGGAAATTCAAAATTCCCCACTGGAAATATATGTCTTTTTATTTTTTAATCATATTGGGCTTCTCTACAGTCTATCAGGATCTAACTGTCAATTCCTTGAGTCAAACATCTGTCACCTTCAGCCTATAAGATAGTGCCCAGCATACAGTCTGGCCCACAAGCCCTCAAATCTGGTTCATACACAAACAGCTCAGGGCCTTGTCCTCAGCCTTGTGGACTGACTGGCAGCACCAACCTGTTTGCATACCAGTATATACACTTCTCTACCTTAGTAAACTTTGACCAGAATACATTAGGGGGCCGATGAGAAGGCTTAGCAGGTATAGAGACCAGAATGCCTCTTCAAGGAACTCATCCTGAAAATGACACCTCCAAGCAGCTCAACTCTACTGTGCCTGCCTCACAAGGCCTGCCTGTGGCCTTGGTGAGCACTGAGTGTACAGCAGTATTGAATCGGTGGGTCTGAGTCCTGTCTGAGACACTAGTCTGTCTCACATGGTAAACATTGAAATGTCTGATAAATAAATGTCACAAGAAACATTTCTGATGTGTTCTGATAACTTCTGTAGTACTGAACCCTGAATATCTTAGTATCTTTATAAAACTTTCTTTACATTTATTATTTACCAGAGGTGGAGGGGGACAGCATGTATGCCACAGCCTGTGTGTAAAGTACAGGAGCTGGAGGGTTCCAAGGATTGAAATGTCAGGCTTAGTGGCAAGCACCTTCACCTGTTGAGCCTTCTTACTGGCCCCTGATGTTTTGTTTATTTGTTTTTTAAGTAGAACATGTTGGTGCTTTTTCTAAAGAGGTGAATAGCTTTTTCTATACTCACATAATTTTTATTGTTGAATTTTTTTAAGCTCATTAAGTAGTTGACTCATTAAAATACAGCAAAATAATATCATTCCTTTAAGTTATCTTGTGTGTAGTTCAGTAGTTCATAACCTCAAGTCATAAGCCTCAGAATGTGAAGATAACTTCCTCCTATACAAATTCTCACTTGTGAATAGACATAATTTATATTCATATTCAAGGGGTTCCTTCCACATACTGTACATTTCCAGCCAATGCAGAGTAAAGATTAGACTTCAGGGCTCTTCCTAGCAAATAAGTGGTCCTGCATTTCTATTTCAATTGTTTATTTTAATGATAAAATTTTAATCACCATATGTAGAATTAGAAGAACCAGGCAAAGGAAGTCGTAGTAATTTACCTTATAAAAATTCTGTAGAGTTCACTGATAATAGATTTCAGAATTTGTAGCTATTAGGAATGGAGAACCAAGCTTCAAGAAGTAAAATTAAGTCTACAACCAGACATAGTGCATATTTGTAATGTTAGCATTGAGGGAACAGAGGCAGGAGAAGGGCAAATTCAAAGCCACTCTGGTCTCCACGATGAGATCCTGTCTAAAATCCACTTAAAAAAAAAAGAACCATGTGATGTGAGATCAGGAAACCCAACCGGAGATCTGTGCAGAACAGCAACACCAACTTTTTGACAGTTTTCTTTATATAATTATAACCAGAAGATTGTTTCCAGAGATAGAAGCAGCAAGCTAAATTCTGACCATCCTCTCACTGAGCAACCATGTTTGGGGTTTTATGTACTGAACTAGAAGGACAGTGGGACATTGCCAGGTCAAAAAGTGTAGGTGTGACCCTAGGGATATTCATCAAAACCAGGGGCTGTGAGTTTCAGTTTTAAGGGCTTGGCAATGAGCAAAGGCAATCCTGCCATGAGACAGTCCCCGCTTCCTAAGGTCTTCCCTCAAGTCCGAGCATGATCCAGTACTAAGAATACTTCTAGCCCCTAAAAAAGTTACTTTGGGCCTTAGAAAATCAAGTTTTTTAAAAATACTGCCATTGCAGTCCAAATCATGTCTGTGTTTTATGAAAAACTTAATTAGGAACATAAATTGAACTAGATGGGCAGAATTCCTCAAATGTCTGGCAGAAGGCAAGATCTTTCTGGAAGGATTCTTTCATGATATGCCTCTAAGAAGTATCAAAATGATGTTCTAAGAAACATAAACATAATTCAGAAAGTCAGAGACTCTACATCAACCACCTGGAACCAGGCCAGCCTAATCTCTCCCCATCCTAAAGCTCAGGGAAATTTGCGGAAGAGGGGGCGTTAAGATTGTAAGAACCTAAAGAGCCAACAATGTGCAAGATACTCCATACAAGTTGGGGCCGAAGTAATCATAATAGGATTTTGCATGACCTGCGCAATGACCAACATATCATTGAACCCCCAAAGTCTAGCATGGATCACAGTCACTAGGATCCTTAGAGGCAAGGGATTAACAGCCACCATAGTGTTCCTATACTAAAGGGGAACACAAAAAAAGAGCTCTAGGCAATGCTACTGAGTCCTTACACCTCATCAGAGAGGAGGACCCAGAGGGAAGTTTGGCATGCACACTAAAGGATACTCCAGGAATGGGGGGTGGGAGGAGCACTGGGAGAAAGGAAGGGAGGGGGGAAAGAAAAGGGAAAAGGGGGGAGGGAGCAAGGGGATCCAGGGAGGGGTGGAGGGAGGAAGGGAATGGGGTACCTATCAACTTTGTATGAGTGGAAGAAAGAAATAAATAGAAAAAATATATAAACAGCTCAAAGTCATCACACAAACAATGATGAGAGCAGGAAAAATAAAAGTTACAAAGGGTTCAGATGTTGAGATGATGAGGCAGGTTCATATATTTTAAAGTTTATCTTTTAACTTTTAAAGATCTGTTGGTAATAAGTTCTTCAAATGATTTAACTTTGAAAAGAGGGTTAATCTGGGTCTTTAAAAAACTGAAAATTTAAAAATTATAGAGGGAACCAAACAATTTGGAAATTAGGTCAGTTACTTAGCATGTAGCACAAAGCAAATGAAAATATGAGTTCAGCAATCTGGAAATGTGAAAGGCCTAATACATTGATCTTTTACAAGATATGAAAAAAAGAGGGAGGAAAATGTATGTTAAGAAATTAAACCTCAGTGATAAAAGCTGAGGTCACACTGCCTAAATTCAAAGTACACTACAGCAGTAGTATAATAACAATATAGCATTGGCACAAAAAAATTACAAACTAATGCTATAAGGATCCAGAGATAAACCTTTGCAACTACAGCCATCAGATATACTACATGTACCAATACATGAAGAAAAGAGCCTTTTCATCAAGCCATTTGAATATCTCCATGTAAAATGTCACTAGATCCCCACCCTGTATAAATACCAAATCCAAATAGATCAAGGACTTCAATGTAAGAATTGAAAGTTTGGAACTATTGGAAGAAGATACAAGGGAAACCCTTTAAGATATGGGTGCAGGCAATGATTTTAAATAGAACTCTGGTAGCTGGAGAAATAATGACAGGAGTTGACAAATGAGGTTACACGAAATTGAAAGACTGCAAAGGAAGCAATTATCAGGATAAAATAGGACCTAGTGAATGGGAGATCTCTAGTAGCTCTTTACTTCATGTGGGAGATAAATATTCAAAATAGACAAAGAATTCAAAGCACACATACAAACAACTGTCTGATCAATAAATGAGCTTAAAAACTGAACAGAACACTTGAAAGAAGTAGGATCTGTGGACAATGTATACACATCAAAAAAATGTTCAGGGGCTGGGAGAAGACTTAGCAGTTAATTCAAATCTCTATAATAAATGCTAGGTGAGTGTGAAAGCCCACCTGTCAATTCCAGCCTCAGAAGGTAGAGACTGGGAAGCTGGCTAGCTAGAAATGCCCTCTCTTAAAGATCTGGGTTTGATTAGACACACTGTCTCTAATCAAATAAGTGGAAGAACAATCAAGGATGATTATCAATATCACCTTGTACCTCTACACTCAAACTCAACATGTGCATGTACAGCCTCACGTGTGAACATATACACATGTATGTACTTTGTGCACCCATGTACATGAAGAAGAAAGATCATCTATAGCAAATCAAAACTACATTAAGAGTCCATTTCATTCTAGGCAGAATGGTTATTATAAAAAAAATTAAAAACCTGTTGGGGATTCAAGGAAAAGGGTAAAGGGAATCATTATGCACTGCTGGTGGGGATGTTAGTGCAGTCACTATGGACAATACGATGGAGATTCTTCAAAACAAAAACTAAAAACACAATTTCATAACCCATCTATATCACTCTTGGGTGTATATCCAAAGTCAACATGCAGTAGAGGTGCCTGCATGCTTGTGTCCATTGTTGCACTAATCACAACAGCCAGATTATGGAATCAATTTAGGTGACCATCAAAATATGAAGCAAATGTGGTATGCAACACAGTGCCTCTTAATTGAGCCATGAAGAATAACAAAAGTATTCAAGGCCAGCCTGGAATACTTAGACCCTGTCTTTAAGAAGGACTATAATTTCATACAATTAATAAATATTAATTTAGAGAAGGTCTTAGGATTTACCTTAGCTGGAGAAAAGCAACCACCTAAAGGTAAAAACTCAATGAATCCCATGCAAGATAAAGCTAAGTCCAGACACATTAATATGAAACTGCCAACATGGAATGACAGTATCTTTCCAACAGCCAAAGAGACTGGGAGGGGTGAATCTGAACAAAGCGCAGTGATAAAACATGTATGAAAAGTGTATAAACCTATCATTTCCTACACCTATTAAAAAAGGATCAGGGAAGCAAAACCATTAGGAAGGAGACTGCTCCTGTCTCCACAGGAGCAACAGATGCAAAGACAATGAAGGAAGTAATCACAACACAGAATCCTGTTTCCACAGAAACTATCAAAACAAGGATAAAATGAAGACTCTCAGGCCACCAAAAACGCAAGTTCTGCATGCCATCATCACAAAAAAGAGAGAAGAATGGTGAAAGGTTGGTTAGTAAGCCAAGCGCATGCCAACTTAGGAAGCAACAGTAGTGATGTCTTTAGATTTCCAGGGAAACAAACAACGGAGGTAGGAGTAAGGCGAGTGGAACTCGGTGTTCTGAAGTACCCTAGCTATCAGAAGAAAGATTCACATTACTGAACAACTTCAGATCATGATAAATATGTATATGCTGAACTAATAGGTATAATAATAACATATTACTTTTAAACTAACAGGAAAAGGTCATACACTTGGAAGTTTTTCTAAAAGAAATGAGAAAAGGACTCGGGGGGGCTATCTAGTTGATAACAGCACTTGTCGCCCAAGCCTTACTGAAGTTTGATCTCAGGACCCACATTAAATACAGTGACATAGGTCCTGTAATCTGAACACTCCTATGGCAAGAATGAAGGCACACAGAATTGTCCCAGTAGGTCATCTTGTGCTGTATCCCGTTCCCTAAGTGAATGAGAGAACACTACTGACTAAGGTGAAGATGGGGTTTAGGTAACACCCAAGGTGAACTCCTGCATCAGAGCTTGGGAGGTAGATAGAGTGGTAGTCCTCTAGGGGAAGCCATCTAAAGAAACAGACCCTTTCCCACTTGAATGTTGGCAGTAGCAGAGTTTTGGGAGTCAACATGTGGTTCAAGAAAGCTTGAAAGTAATTCTCCCCTTCCCTCTGCCCTACCAAATCCTTGATGAAGCATACGGAGAATGGAGGTGAAAACAAGCGCTGAACACAGGAATCTAGAACAAAGAGCCGGCGCTGTTGCTCAGGCTCTTTCTGCGCTGACTGTCCGCTGACATTTCTAATGTGGCCCACCTAGGAGAATGCAGCTCTTTGACTGGGGTGGTTGTTCCTTAAGTAAATGAAGCCACAGCCAGATGTAGAACAGTCTGCTCCCTCTGGGTGCAGGTGATGGCACACTGCTCTGGAGACCAGTGACGTCAGAAACCTGAGTACACGTGTCGTCTGATCAGAAGGAGATGCACAGAAACAACTCTCAGCGACTTGTTCACTTAAAAGCATTTCTAACCCACAGTATGTTTCAGACGTTACTTTCATAAGCAGCAAATAAATTTAATTTTTTTATCTTTTAAAAAAATGTGTGTGTACATGATACTCTCGATAGATGCAGAAAAAGCTTTTGACAAGATCCAACAGCCTTTTATGATCAAAACACTAGAGACAGTAGGAATGGAAGGAACCTTTTTCAATATAATAAAAGCTATACACAACAAGCCAACAGCAAGGATTATACTCAATGGGGAAAAACTTGAAGCATTCCCACTTTGATCAGGAACTAGACAAGGCTGTCAACTCTCACCACTTCTATTCAATATTGTACCTGAAGTCTTAGCTGAAGCCATAAGACAAGAAAGGGACATAAAAGGGATTCAAATCGGCAAGGAAAAAGTCAAGCTATCCCTATTTGCAGGTGATATGATCTTATTCCTGAGTGATCCCAAAAACTCCACCAGGAAGCCCCTGGAACTAATTGAGAAATTCAGCAGGGTAGCAAGATACAAAATAAATGTACAAAAATCAGTGGCCTTCCTATATGCCCAGAATAAAAAAAGTGAAACAGTCCTGAGAGAAACAATCCCATTTACTATAGCCCCTAAAAAAATGAAATACCTTGGTATAAACCTAACCAAGGAGGTAAAAGACCTTTACAATGAAAACTTTAAAACCCTAAAGAAAGAAATTGCAGAAGAAACCAGAAAGTGGAAAGACCTCCCATGTTCCTGGATTGGCAGAATCAACATCGTAAAAATGACCATCCTACCAAAGGCAATATACAAACTCAATGCTATACCAATTAAAATCCCAAAGCAATTCTTTAAAGAAGTTGACCAAACAATCTCAAAATTCATATGGAGGCACAAAAGACCCAGGATAGCAAAAACAATCCTGAGTAACAAAAACATGGCTGGAGGTATCACCATACTAAACCTTAGTCTATACTACAAATCCATAGTTATAAAAACAACCTGGTACTGGCTCTAAAATAGACACACAGATCAATGGATAAGGGTTGAAGACCCAGATATAAGCCCACAAAACTACAGCCATTTGATCTTTGACAAAGGGGCCCAAAAAATCCAATGGAAAAAGAACAGTATCTTCAACAAATGGTGCTGGCAAAACTGGATCTCCACATGCAGAAGATTAAAACTGGACCCGTACTTGTCACCATGTACAAGACTTAATTCCAAATGGATCAAGGACCTTGATATCAGGCCAGAGACTATAAAAACCATAGGTGAAAGGGTAGCGAACTCCCTCGAGCTGATTGAACTAGGCCAACAGTTTCTAAACAGATATCCAATAGCACAGTCACTGCTACCAACTCTCAACAGATGGGCTCTTTGAAATTAAAGATCTTCTGTCCAGATAAAGAGTTATAACATGAGCTCAAAGGCAACCCACAGAATGGGAGAAAATCTTCACTAACCACATATCTGATAGAGCTCTATTATCCAGAGTGCACAAAGAACTTAGAAAACTAAACACCAAGGAAACAAATGGCCCAATTTAAAAATGGGCCCTGGAATTTAAAAGAAACTTTATCAGGGATGAAATTAAAATGTCTAACAAGTATCTTTAAAAATGCTCCACATCTTTAGCCATCAGGGAGATGCAAATCAAAACTTCCCCGAGATATCATCTCACCCAGGTCAGGATGGCAAAAATCCACAATACAAACAACAACAAATGCTGGAGAGGATGTGGAGAGAAGGGAACTCTCCTACATTGCTGGTGGGAATGCAGGCTCATACAGCCACTCTGGCGAGCCGTCTGGAGATTCTTAAAGAAATTAAAGATTGAAATGCCATATGACCCTGCGATTCCACTTTTGGGAATAACTCCCCATACGGCAAAAATTTACCTCAATAGCACAAGCACGACCATGTTCATAGCAGCACTGTTTACAATAGCAAAGTCATGGAATCAACCCAAATGTCCAACAGTTGACGAGTGGATAAGGAAAATGTGATACATCTATACAATGGAGTACTACTCAGCCATCAAAAATGATGAATTAATGGAATTTGCCGGGAAATGGATGGAATTAGAAACAATTATATTGAGTGATGTATCCCAGACATGGAAAATTAAGTGCCGTATGTACTCCCTAATAGGTGGATCCTAGTACCAAACCCACTTAGGGACACTCACAGATAAATCTCTGTAATACCTACAGTAATTGCAAAGATTATGAACAGGAGGGATGGGGAAGGAGGGCCCCACCAGAAACAAGGAGAGAGGGGACCATGTTACAGCAGAGAAAATAGGTCACTATCAAGGACTGCAAGTAAGTAATGAGACATCTGGCTAAGTTCACAGACTTTCCTTCCTGATCATTTACAAACTGATGGGGTATGATTTTACCAGAAGGGGAGGGCATATAGTCTGGCAGATAGAAAGTAACCATTTTGCAAATGGGTGATTGACTCCTCCCTCACCGCGGTTTCCTACTTTTATTACATCTACCTTTGAATATGCTCTTATAACAAGACTCTAATTTAACAGCTTTTTATCTCTGTCCAGGGGGTGACATCCAATACCCATCAGGATGGAGCCAAGGGCATTGCAGGAGCAGCAAAACTGAAAAAAAAAATCAACAAACCATAATTCAGAACATCAGAGACTCTATATCAACCTCCTGGAACTAGGCCAGCCTAATCTCTCACCATCCTGAAGCTCAGGGAAATTTGTGGAAGAGGGGGCAGTAAGATTGTAAGAGCACAAGAATGGGAGGAGCAATGATATGCAAGATACTCCACACAAGTTAGGGCCGAAGCAATTATAATTGGACTTTGCATGCCGTGCACAATGTCCAACACACTACTGACCCCACAAATTCTAGCATTTGCTAAAGGCACTAGGATCCTTGGAGGCAAGGGATTGACAGCCACAGTAGTGTCCCTATGCTTAAGGGGAACACAGGAAAGGGTTCAGGGAAATGCCACTGGGTCCTTGCACCTCATCAGAGAGGAGGACCCAGAGGAGAGTTTGACATGCACATTAAAGGATGCTCTGGGGATCGGAGGGGGAGGCACTGGAGGATGGGAGATTAGAGGGAGGGAGGACCGGTATACCTGTTAAGTTTGTGTGAGTGGAAATAAAAAAAAAAAATGTGTGTGCATAGGGTGTATATGACATTCACATTTGTATATGAAGTCTGTGATGACCTTGTTTGCTTTGCTGTTGTCCCACCTGTTCTGATTTCTTTTTAAAACTCTCTTTCTCTCTGTGATGTGTGTCCAATTGGGGGTTATATGTTACCATGACATATGTGTGGAGCCAGAGGGCAAATCTTCTTGTCTTCCACTTCTGAGGCAGGGTCTCTTGTTTCGGCCACAGTGTACTCCAGGACAGCTGGGTCTGATGCAGCATCACCTTGGGTGTTACATAAACCCCATCTTCACCTTCGTCAGTAGTGTTCTCTCATTTGCTTAGGGAACAGGACACAGCCCAAGATGGCCAAGAATGGCTCGTAAAGCTTGTCATCACTCTGGCCCGCCTGGGGAAGAAAAGATCACTGTGTTTTTTCCACAGGAAGCAAAGAGGAGGATGACCTAACTGAGGAAAAGATGTCTTTCATATCACTTCCAGACTGCAAGTCTATTCACCTGTCCAAACTAACTTCCTGCCCTAACTCTCTCAAGAGGTTTCCATCAACAAATTCAAATGCACATAAGTTCCTAGATAAACACTTTCCTTAATTACTTATATTCTCTATAATATATATAAAATATTTTCCTTACCAAGTAATGATAGCAATATTTCTAAAAAGCATAATCACAAGCCCTCATTTCATGAGTCAGACAATGGAGGATCTAGGACTTCTCTGGGAATGAGGAGTTTTCCTAATTGCTGGAGGCAGGTGAAAAGAGTTTTCTCTGTGTAAGGACCACAAGCCCTCTGGAAATAATGAGGGCTATAGAACTATAAAGAAACTGAATTTAGTATTCTGTTTTTATAAGAATATACAAAAGTACCTGTGTATTGGGAATTGTTCTATCTACATCACCATGGAAGGGGAAAGATCATAAAAAGCTCCACACCTCCCTGAGAGACTGATAAAGACTAATGGTAACAGAGAAGAAAAGGAAGATGTTTTCCTCAAGTTACCCACTGATTTATGATACTTGCTGGAGCATGAATTATGTCAGGCATATGTGATCAAAGGCAAACCAGATGAAACAGTGGGCCACACAAGTGAAAAGATTTGAAAAGTAGGAAGGAGTCTGTCAGGAGAGATGAAAGGCTATAAGGAGAAAAGGAAGAGAGATAAGGTTGGGGATTAAGTAGTGAAAATATCATAAAGTCACTATATCCATATATGTGATGCTAAAAATAAAGTACCTGTATATGTATATATGTACAAATAAATACCTCTTTGTAATTAGAAAATAACATTTATGTGTGTGCCACATACACAAATGTATGTAAACGTCATGAATAATTTCAAAGTTTATTTCAGGACCATGTTAGCCAATTTTGACTTAATACACAACACTTCACTGGATAGGACTATTTCTTTGGCAAGTCCTTATCTGTTTCTACCACGAGGTAATGTGTCCTTAGAGGACAGGAAATGGGTTATAGCTGCCTGGGAGTATGTTCTAGAACCTCCGCTGGGGCCTAGCCTGCAGAACACTCAGCTATCACAGGTTGATCAAAGGGAAAGTTGTAATCCAAACTCTCCCTTCTACCTCATACCACTCCCTCCCATTCCCACCATCAGCACCAGATTCATTCTCTGTCCACTTTTGCTCAGAACTCCTGTGGTGTGCATTTCATTGAGCCAACTTCTGGTGCTTTTTAAGGCAAACCTGGTCAATAGCAACTGGTAGAACAGTCAGTGCATCTTGTGGAAAATTCCAGACCAGCACTTCTAAACCAAGTTGTGCTCAGAAAAGATGAAACTAAATCGTCCTCCAAAAGACTTGCAAAACTATTTATTGCAGTTTCTCTTCATGTTACTGATAAATACACAGCCAAGAAACTTAGGGAAACAAAGGGTTCTTTCTTGCTGGTGATTCTAGGTTACACTTCATTGGCATGGCAGAAGAGTTCACACCAAGATTAGGAGCTGAGGAAACTAGCCAAAACATAGCCACAAGAATTGTTGAGAGAGGGGCAATCTTTAACCACAACGTCTGCATGCATGCAATATGCCAAAATATGCCACACTACTGCACCAGCTCTTCCATCTTATTCACTTACCCAGGAACTAGTCTTACCCACTGTGGACTAGGTCTTCCTACATCAAGTAGGTACTTTCCTGAAAGCTCACTTAGGAATCACCCTATCTACTGATTCTTCACAAATGTGCCAAAAACTTAGCCCTCAATTGCCAAGTTAACACCTATATCCAGCCGGCACACTGCTATAAGGAGAACACAACTCTCCAGAGTTCATTCTTCAGGAGATCTGATCTAGCATAGTCACAGTTCCCTGAGCAAAATCTCAGGTACTCTACACCATAATTACACACACACACACACCTTTTTATTAAACTATGGCCTCAGTAAGAAATACCTTGCAGGGCTATGCAGATGTACACACACACACACACACACACACACACACACACACACACACACACATCACTGAAACCCTTTATGTATGCTGATATTGTTACATCTATTCTGTAGTTCTATTCTGCTTTATATTATTCTGTGTTTTTATGTTAGTTTTAACTCACAAAATTGATCCCTTGTGTCCCCAATAGTTATAACCTACACTGACTCAGTATAACCCCACAGCCTGGATTTCATATTCACAAGACCAGGAAGTCCCAACACAAGAGGGTCCCTAAAGCAAACTTAAGTGTTCTAACTACAACCAGATTAAGCTTCAAATACATAGTGAAGGGCCCTGGATGGGCAAAATCACTTGCTAAACAAGCCTGAGAGTCTGCGTTTGATTCCTGGGTCCCATACAGTGAAGAAGAGAACTGACTTCCGAAAGTTGTCCTCTAACTTAAACATATGCAACATGGAACACATGTGCCTATCCTTACAATACACAAAATAAAATACATCCCATGTACATAAATAATTTTAGAAGGATATGCTTGCTCACTGCCATTTCTTACATAAGATGGACTGATAGAGAAATGAATTAATGTTTATGCTTAACAACACTGTGCCAAGGAATTTTCTATGAATGATTTCAGTTAATCTTTTTGGTCATCTTTTTACAGACACTATTCCTACTTCATGGGTGCAAATCAAACTGATGACCGCAAATAGAAAGCGCACTTGCACACTGAGCCTAAGGCTAGAGGCGAGAAGCAAGGACAGAGCTAGGCAGGGCTTGGGACTGTGGTCACTCCACATCCTCCTCGCTATTTTGTATCACATGTTCCTTTTTCTGACATGAAAAATAGCACTTTCCCCTCCCTGTTCCTGTTCACATGAACAATTTTACTCCAGATGTAGGTTCTAGTCACTTACTCCAGGATGGCTGTCTCTAAGAAACATGTTTGTCAACTTCCAGACATACGGTTAGCACTTCCGCACCAGTATTTGCTACTGTGTGTGGTACGTGCACGATGTCATGCAGACATGAGTGTGTGAATGCGTGTGTCCACTGCTCCTCTGTCAAAGTCAGACACAGTTTTCATGAAATACGCACTTGCAGTCCTTGGATCTGTTTATCAGGCTCTTTATTTCCCTTTTCTGGAGCCTCAGCTGACCCAGTCCCTTGAGACACACTAGTGGAAAGCATTTCCAGCTATTTTTAGTTGCTGTGGCCACTGACCTGGACGGATCTGGGAGGAGGCAGTGGGAAGACTTGATCTGTCTCACTCGAATTGCTTCCCAGACAACTGAGGGCCACAGCCTTACATATGATATGAAATGCAAAGTGCAGTGTGCAGCCAGACCTGGGCCATCCAAGGCTGTGGAAAGGAGAGCAAAGAAGGTATGAAGGGCTTCCCAGCCATTCTGCAGCCAAATCCTGGGACCAAACCATCTGTCATGAGAAGAACCAGCAGTGCTTCCCTTCTCTGACCGCCTCCTGGGCTTCCCTCAGTAGCTTAATGGTGTGCATATCCCTCAGGAAACTGGGAGGACTTAGGCCATGTATTAGGGGAAGCAAGCCATACTTATGCCCTGGTAAAGCTGATGCCTAACGCACAGTGGCAAACTCCTTCAGCCTAGAAATGCTTAGCTTGCCCAGCTACCAAGTCAAAAAAGAAGCTGGTCCAGTTTCACTTTTTAAAGAGTATTCTACATGAAATAATATGGAGAAAAATTGTGGGTAAACAGAGATAAATGGAATGTGTGTTTGGATATGTAAAAATACAATGAGGTTGTGCTTGAGAGTTTCTGTCTAGAACATTCATACTAGGACTAATAATTAGTGCTTCAGAGAAAAAGCTGCCTCTCAGCTCTGCTTGAATGAATTCATACATTTGCTCAAAGGAATGCTAGCCAAAAAGGAAGTCATGACTTTCTTCATTACTTGAACCAGCATTTCTTTTGGCCTCCTTTAATAAATTAGTAGAAGCTAGTCCCTCTGCCTTTATCTGCCTTTCAGAGCAATAGAAGGCAAAAATATCAAAGTTTTTCATTGTCGCCTAAGTGCAACCCATGGTTCCTTTTTTGTTTCATTGACTTTTCACAGATCTAAAGGTTGACGTGCTCAGAACTAACTCCTTTCAAAAACTTTTTGACATTTGAATGTACTCAGCTGTCTACGAGCACATTTTTTCATGAAAGGTGATAAGAACTATTCCAAACTGTTTCTTTTAAGTCGTTAGCTGATTTCTGTGATAAGATATTGGACATTGCAAGGTGTTAATTTTCATCCTATTCTCAATGAAGCCTCAATTTCATTTTTCTTCACACTGAAACCATTGTGTTAAAGAAAGTGCACAACTTTCTTTCATTTTCTTCTTTTTTTAGTCTTTAATATCAACATTCAAATGAAATCATAAATTAGGATGGGCTTGTATACCTGCTTGAAACCATAGCCCCTCTGTGCCTGTGTGCCTGCCTCTTTTTGAATTCTTTCTCACCATTTAGAATGTGTTGAAAGCCTCTGTCATGACTCCTTGATACGTCTCATCCCTAAACACTTTCTGTAAATGATGTTAAGTCTAAAGGCTTGATAACAGTTAAGGGTTCACATTTGGTATGACTACTTCATTATGGATCTGTGTGCTTCTGAAGATATATACAATGCCTGCCTGTTCGCCATTGTGTTCATTGACAATGGTGATATTCTAACACTACTATTCCTAAATCATTATCTGGGAGACATTCATGACAAAAATCTTCTTCTCATGAGCAAATTCTCAGTTACACACTCTAAAGGAAAAGCAAGATAAAATGCCCAAGTCTTTCCATTTGCCCATCTCAAAACAAGTTGGTTCCTTAAATCCTCCCAAGGTAACAGTGAGGCATGTTTTGTTTCCCATCACTGTTGCTGCAAACTTAGGGATGCCCGATGCTCTTAGTGCCCTAGCCTACGTCCTCGTGCCTACTTCAGATCTCTCCTGCGGAAACAGTAACAGGGCGTGCAGTTTCTTGTGTTGCCCTGCTTCTGCTTCTTCAACAGCTTTCTCCAAACTCATAGGAGTTTGATGAGCCCACTGTGTGTGTCTGTGTCTGTGGAGGCCCAAGGGTGCCATCAGGAATCATCCTCAATTGTTCTACCTCCTTCTTTGCTCTGGGTTTCCTAGGTTCTGCCCAGCACAACCAGAAGTGCAGGCCACTGCCATATCCACCTAGCATTTTTAAGTGTGATCTGGGAATCTGAACTCAGGTCCTTTTGCTTTCAAGGCAAGGCTTTAAACACCTGAACCATCTCCCCAGCCCCAAGAAATGATAAATTTAAGTTTCAGAAGACAGTCTTTAATAATAAGTGACTCTCCCTTATGGAACCATTTTTTAAAAAAACATTCTACCTATTGTATGAGAGGGTCTTCATATATGCGCACTGCAGTCACAGCTTCTCTGACTGCTTGACCTACGCTTCCTGGGATTCTCTTGCATGTAAACTATCTGTAATTCAAGTCTTGTGTCCCATAGTCTGCCTTTTGGACTATGCTCTATGACTTTGATCTGTAGTAACTTACTTTTTCAGACACTTGAATCATTCCATCTTTGGTCAGCTGCAGTCTAGTCAAATGACTTCTGAACTTTTTAGCATGATGCTATTTTGTTTTCGTTTTTGTTTTATTTTTTTCCCCAATCATATAAGCTCAATAGGTACCCTGGTCTTCTCCCTTCCTCCACCCTTCCCCAGTCCTCTCTGCACCCTCCCCTCCTTTTCCCCTTCTTTTCGCCCCCTTCCTCCCCTTCTCCTAGTGCCTCCCCCTTCCCCCTCTCATCCCCTGGAGCATCCTTTTGTGTGAATGCCTAACTTCCTTCTGAGTCCTCCACTCTAGTGAGGTGTAAGGACTCAGTGGCATAGCCTAGAGCCCTTTCTTGGGCTCCCCTTTAGTATGGGAACACTATTATGACTGTTAATCCCTTGCCTCTAAGGATCCTAGTGTCTATGATCTATGCTAGACTTTGGGGGGGTCATTGACATGTCAGTCATTGCGCAGGTCATGCAAAGGCCAATTATGGCTACTGCGGCCTTAAGTTGTGTGGAGTGTCTTGTGTATCATTGGCTCTTTACATCTTTAGGCTCTTACAATCTTGCTGCCCCCTCTTCCGCAAGTTTCCCTGAGCTTTAGAATGGGGAGAGATTTGGCTGGTCTGGTTCCAGGTGATTAATATAAGGTCTTTGGTGTTCTGGACTATGGTTCGTTGTTGTTTTCAGTTTTGCTGTTCCTGAACCACCCTTGACTCCATCCTGATTGGTATTGGAAGTCACCTCCTAGTCAAAGATAAAAGGCTGTTTAAATGAAGATCTTACTATAAGAGGAGGTTCAAAGGTAGATGGAATAGGAGTAAGAGACCACAGTGGGGAGAGGGTCAGTCTCCCATTTGCAGAATGGTTACCATCTGTCTATCAAACCTGTTCAGTCTCAAGTGACCAGGAAGGAAAGCGAGAGTGAGCTTCACCAGATGTTTCACTAGTTACTTGCAATACTTGATGGTGACCTATTTTCTCTACTGAAGCATGAATCCCCTCTCTTCTTATTTCTGGGAGGGCCCTCCTTCCTCTTCCCTCCTGTTTATAACCTTTGTGATTACTGTAGGTATTACAGAGATTTATCTTTGAATATGTCATTAAGTGGGTTTGGTACTAGGATCCACCTGTTAGGAAGTACATATGGTGTCTAATTTTCTAGTGTCTGGAATACTTCACTCAATATAATTTTTTCTAATTCCATTCTAATGCCATTTCCCGGAAAATTTCATTAATTCATCTTTTTTTTTGGTAGCTAGTAGTATTCCATTGTATAAATGTACCACATTTTCCTTATCTACTCATCAACTGTTGGGCAGACACTATTTTGTTTTGATGCTTCTCTTTCTTTCAGGTGTGACAAGATGCTTCAGTCTCATATGTGTCTCTTTCAAAACCTAGAACTTGACCATTCCTTTTAAAAGAAATTTAAAAAAACTTATTTTTTCTTTTTCAGCAGGAAATAGTATTTACAGGACCACAGTCTTAGTTGTAGGGGACCTTTGTTGTTGTTGAGTTAATCATTGTTTCTAAGCTGGGTGAACAGATTGAGAAATTTTTCTGTTTTTCTGTATTGTGTAACTCTGTCTGCTTGGCATGATGTGGCATTGCCTTCTTGAAGTCACAGCAGCTTAGCCTGCATGCATGAGGCCCTCACAAGCTGAGGCCCACCAGCATTCCCTCACAGAAGTAGGGGAGGATTAGTGCTGCCACATTCCTCCCCAAGGATATATATAAGCAATTAATTGTTGCTGGGGATCCTTCAGTGGTGTAGCTACTCATAAGTTGCCCATGCTCCTTAACCTAAGGAAACATGTTGGTTCAGCAAACTAGACGAAGAAAGAGTCTTTTCTTTCAGTCTGTTACTGGTAACCTAGTAGAATGAACAAACATCCATTTGTTTACATCTCCCCCAAGAAAAATCATGCATTCTTGGGCTGGAGAGGTGGCTCAGGGGTTAAGCCTCCGCCTTGCAGGCGGAAGGTCCTGAGTTCGGATCCCAGATCCCACGTATAGACGCCAGGTGGAAGCGGGGGCGGCCTGCGCTTCCGGTTCTGGTAGGGCGGAGCCTGTGAATCCCGGGGCAGAAGGAAGTGGAGGCGTCCATGGTGGTTCACGAATTCGTCCGTGGTTCCACACATACACAGACACACACACACACAGACACACACACAGACACACACGCGCGCGCACATACACACGCACATGCGCACAGTTGAATAAATAATAATAATAAAAAAAAATTTTAAAAAAAGAAAAATCATGCATTCTTATCATTTTTTTGGTAAAAACAGACATTTTTAAATAATGTATGATGTACCAAGTCCGAAATTGATCTTCCTGAGTTTGTTGTTGCTCTTTGTTGCTGTACTCTTTTACTTACTGGCTTTTTGTACTAATTCTGTCAAGTGTGTGTTGTTTGCATGTCTGCAACAGCAGCAAGGAATGGCACAACTTTTCCTGCATTGGCTGCCACCTGCACCTTGTCTGATCTCACACTACTGACAAGACACAGTATAGAGTACCCCAGAGGGCTGTTGTGATTTCTGGTCCTGCCTCTTGTGAAGTTGCTAGAACCTTGCCAGTATCTAAACAGACAGCAGGTGCTTCCTGCCCCTTACCACTACTGGGGCAGCCAATATCAGGCACCCACTCAAGTAATAGTGCCTGAACAAGTCCACAGCACTTGGCAGGGACTATCATGCATGATAGCAATAACCACGTAAGGTGCACCTCATATACGCTACCTATGCCTGAGCTGCTACCATCTCCTTACTCTTGCACAATTCAGACAGAGGGTCTCTCCAACTCTAATATGATACATGCTGTGCCCAAATTCACAAGTCACAAAGAAGTGATGGTGACATTAAACTATAATGGCAAAGACAAGTAACCTCAATATTGAATATGATGCCCAAACACATCTTTAGGAGATTAGTTAATTTACTAACAAATCATCCCATAAAAGTGGCAGAGATACCAATTCACCAGATAACAAAATGTCAACATAGGAACACAAGAAATATGAGAAAACAAGGTAATTTGACACCTGAAGTTCACAACTCCATCTTAAGAGACCAAAGTGCAAAATGCCTAGTAAATGATTTAAAAGAATGGCTTTACCAAATTTAAATGAAATCCGAGAGAGAGAGAGAGAGAGAGAGAGAGAGAGAGAGAGAGAGAGAGAGAGAATAGTTAAATGAAAATAGAAACACAATTCACATTATGAATGAAAAATTCAGCAAAGAGAATTCTTGGAAAAGAAACAATTGGAAATTGTGAAGGTAAAGAGCTCCATATATCATATAAAATCTACAAGAGAAAGAGGGAGGGAGGGAGGGAGGGAGGGAGGGAAAGGAATGCATGTGTGCCATGGCACACAGGTAGAGGTCAGAAGATAGCTTTCAGCAGTCAGTCTGTCCTTCCAACATGTTAGCTTCCAGGAGTTGAACTCAGGTTGCCAGGTTTGGGAGAAGGCGCCTCACCTGCTGAGCTACCTCACTGATCCCACTTCACTGGAAAGCCTCAGTGACATACTAGATCAAGAAGAATGACAGCAGCTTTAAAGAGAGGCCTTTATTTTTTGTCGTTTATTATTTTTTTTATTTCTTCCACTCATACAAAGTTGATAAGTACCCCATTCCCCACCCTCCCTCCACCCCTCCCTGGATTCCCTTGCTCCCTTCTCCCTTTTCCCCTTCCTTTCCTCCCCTCTCCTCCCTCCCTTTCTCCCAGTGCCTCCCCCCTCCGCCATTTCTGTAGTATCCTTTAGTGTGCATGTCAAACATCCTTCTGGGTTCTCCTCGAAGAGAGAGCTTTAAAATGTCACACCCAGACAGAAAGAGAAGAAAATAAAGATCAAAGAAAGGATGTAAGACTTTGAGACACCTTTAAAACTTGAAATATCTGTGTGATCATCAGTATACCATAAGGAAATAAAATAGAAAGCTAAAAGAATAGAAAGCTATTTAATGATATAATGGAAGAAAACTTTCCCAGTCTCGGAAAGATAGTGAACATCCAGATAAAACCCAGATAGATGTGGCCAGAAAGCATCCTCATTGTGGCATATTAAAGTCACATTATCAAAATTTGTATAGGTCAAAAAGCTTTTAAATCTGTAAGACAAAAGTTCCAATTCATGGACTGGAGAGATGCTCCAGGGGTCAAGACTCTGCCTTGCAAGAGTTCTGAGTTTGGATCCCTGGTCTTATGTAAAAACACCAGGCTTAGCAGCCTGCACTTCCAGCCCTGGTGGAAGGAGCCTGAGAAATGCCAGACCAAAGCAAAAAGGAGGTAGAAGTAATCCCAAATTCCCCTTATAATTCCCGAAGTCACCCTTGGTCCTCCATAAGATCACACAGTGCCCTCTGATACACACATACACACACACACACACACACACACACACACACAAAATACAAATAAAGCTTTAAAAAATTCCAATTCACATTTCAGGAGAAACTACATTAAAACAGATTTTTCAACACAAACCTTCCAGATCCAGGGACATGGAATGATTTATTTCAAGTCCTGAATGAAAATAACTACCATCCAGATTAACTATGCCCATAAAGCCAAGCTTTAGAATTAAAAGAGAGGTTAAAGTGTTCCCAGATGGTAAAACTAAGGGAAATCATGACCACTAGACCAAACTTACAAGAAAGGCATAAAGGAGTCCCACACCTTTAGAAAAATGGTAATTATGCCCTCCCCTTCTGGTGAGATCATATCCCCTCAGTTGTAAATGGGCATATTAGTCTGGCAGATAAAAAGTAACCATTTTGCAAATGGGTGATTGACCCCTCCCTCACTGTGGTTTCCTACTTTTATTACATCACCTTTGAATATACTCTTATAACAAGACTCTAGTTTAACAGCTTTGTATCTCTGGCCAGGGGGTGACATCCAATACCCATCAGGATGAAGTGAAGGGCATTGCAGGAGCAGCAAAACTGCAAAAGAAAATCAACAAACCATAATCCAGAACTTCAGAGACTCTATATCAACCACCTAGAACAAAGCCAGCCTAATCTCTCACCATCCTGAAGCTCAGGGAAATTTGCGGAAGAGGGGACGGTAAGATTGTAAGAGCACAAGGATGGGAGGAGCAATGATATGCACGATACTCCACACAAGTTAGGGCCGAAGCAATCGTAATTGGACTTTGCATGCCTTGCGCAATGTCCAACACACTACTGACCCCACAAAGTCTAGCATTTGCTAAAGGCACCAAGATCCTTGGAGGCAAGGGATTGATAGCCACAGTAGTGTTCCTATGCTTAAGGGAAACACAGGAAAGGGTTCAGGGAAATGCCACTGGGTCCTTGTACGTCATCGGAGAGGAGGACCCAGAGGAGAGTTTGGCATGCACATTAAAGGATTCTCAGGGGATTGGGGGTGGGCACTGGGGGATGGAGAGAGAGGGGTGAGGGGAGGGGGGGCATGGGGGGGTCGGGGAGAGGAGGAGGGAGGGAGGGAACCGGTGTACCTATTAAGTTTGTATGAGTGGAAATAATAATAAAAATGTTAATAAAAAAAGAAAAGAAAAAGATTTAGGATGGCATAGGGAAAGTGATGGTATACCACTGTGTGATGACACAAAACATTAAAATATTATTGTACTATAAAGTGAAATGCGAAACTGCTTATCCAGATGTTTCTGTCATGTTTATATACAATAAAAATTCATTTATTTAAAAAGAAAGAAAGAAAAATGTAATTATCATCATGGAAACATGCCGCAGTATAAATCCCCCTTAGGCAAGATGACTCAGTGGATAAAAGTACTTACTTCACAATTCTGAAGACCTGAGTTCAACCCCCAAAATCATAGGTAAAGGTGGAAGGAGAGAGCCAACTCCATAACATTACCCTCTGATCTCCACTATGTGCTGTGGAATATGTGCCAACACAAACACATTACACAAAATAAAATAAACAAATTCATTAAAATTTACAAAAAATGTATAAGCCTCACCAGAAAGGTACACAATTGAGAAATGTGAAAGAATACAATAAAGCATCAAACACAAAGATGAATGACAGGAATAATCAAACAAAGATTATTAAAAGTGACTAGAAGAAAATTAGCAACACAACAAATTCAAGTCCATGTCTTTCATTAATAGCCCTTTATGTACATAGTCCTCATTCTCTAGTTAAAGAGATACAGGCTAGAGGAGCCTATTCCTCATGGCACTCCACGCCTGGAGTCCTTGAGTTCTTTACCAGCTCCTTGCTGGTACTCCATTATACTCCAGGCCTGGAGTCCTTGAGTTCTTTACCAGCTCCTTGCTGGTACTCCATTATACTCCACGTCTGGAGTCCTTGAGTTCTTTACCAGCTCCTTGCTGGTACTCTGTTATACTCCACGTCTGGAGTCCATGAGATCCTATCTGACTTTTCTCTTGCCCACCATGGATTCCATGCCTGGAGTCCATGAGTTCTTCAGGGCTCTCTTGCCCCTCATGGATTCACGTCCAGTGAGTTCCATTCTTTCTCTCCTCTAATAAACTCTGCCTTAATCCTAAAAAAATGAGATACAGGCTAGCCAAATTAATTAAAAGACAAGACTCGATTGCAGTTTCTCATCATGGCAGCACTGGCCTATGATTCCAGCACTTGCAAGGCCTGGGAAGTAGGATCCCAAGCTCAAGTATAGCTTGGGTTACATAGCAAGACCCCATCTGTAAATAAATAAGTAAACAAACAAACTCACCAACTCATTCTCCCAGTAAGGATACACAGCGAATGAGAGAATGGAAAATGATCTGAGCAAATAGAGTCTTAAAGTAAATGGAAGTAGAGCCTTTCGGAGAGGGTTTGGGATGGGGGGAGGGGGAGTGCTTTCTATGGAGTACTGAGGAGTTGTGAATCTGAGGAGTTAGTGCCCATCTCATTTAGCATGTGGATAAAATTACAATAGAGAAAGACAGCTCAGGTTACTCAGGCTATGAAGGAGGTAAAGTGACTAATGAAATCTCTGAATCTAGCTGAAACACTTGTGTCCTTGGACTTTGCCACTACATGAGCCTACAAATTAGTTTTCTGTTTGAGCTACTTTCTGATATTGCAGTCTTCAAACCCAGACTAAAACAGTTGTAAATATGAGAACAAGTGTACATGGTAACCAGATTTTTCTCAAACTAATTTTGAGAAAAATTGCTAATTTTAAGAGGATTACAGACCAAGAAAAAAAAAAAACTGAACAAAGTCTGTAAGGGAAATGTCTTTTGTCTGTGGGCAAGAGAATATTTCAGCTAATTTATGAAATGAGTCTAAGTTGTCTTTAAAGCAGGCATTAAATAAGTACATTTCATTTATAAATAAAAATAAAGGTAAGTAACAGGGTTGTTGACATCAAACATCATCATTGGTTGATGGGCCAGGTGGATAGAGTTTAAGTTAGAAAAGTATAATTACTACAGCAAAGGGTAGAACCAATGAGAATCACCAGGTGAGTTTTTGTAAAAGCCAGAGCTTGAATGACCATTGCACATGCTAGGCTAACCCTAATAAACACAAAAAGTTGAAACATCATGTTTATTTTAATGGGGTAGAGTGGTGCATATCTGTGACTGTGGCTTTCAGGAGGCTAAGGTAGGAGAACCAAGTTTGTGGCTAGCCCGACTAGAGAGTGAGACTATATATATATATATATATATATACACACCCATACATACATACATATATATGTTCTTACTTTTGACTATCTTCAATGACAAAGCTTCAAATTTCTTATGCCATTATCTGTAAACATACACTCAAGACCTCTGTAGATGGTCTTACCAGTGCTACAAATAATTTTTCATGATTATAGCTAGTAGTATCAGGGATCTGGTATAGCTTTTATGCCAAGGTCAGGACCAAAACAAAAGATAATAACAACTAGAATGTCAAAAAAGTAAGAAGCAACATCTGAGACTCACTAAGATGTCTGAAGATACTATCAGAGGAACTTTATCTCCAGTAAGGTAAATAATTTAGGGTTGGCCCATGATAGAACTCTGCAATTGCTCTATTATCAATACCTACATGCCAATCTTTCAGGCTCCTGTAGATAGCCTCCTCTTGCTGCCAAATGCTGTCTGAAGACAAAAAGGACCACAAAGTGCTCTCTTAGAACAGAAGAGAATAGCAAAAGGCCCAGGAAGGCCAGAAACTTACTTCTCACTGCCAGGGGACTGAACAAAGGACTGGATCTGCTGCTGAGAGAGTCCGGCCAGAACTCAGATCTACTGAGGAGCCTCGGGCCTCAGATCCATATCAGGTGGGAGTTACCCATTACCATCACTGATTTCACCTGGAAATTAACCAAATGGATGGAGTTCAATTACTCTCCTCAGTGCTGGGAGAGAGAGGCATGAGCGAGATAGGGAAGATCTGATCCCAGCATGTTCTTTTCTTGTGATGGTTTACAAATGAACTATTTTCAGTTCATTTTTTTCTTAACCTAAAATCAAAGAGAAGCTAGCTTTAATTTGGATGGGGGAATGGCTGGTAAAGATGTCTATCATCCTGTGTCTACTGCATCTACTCCAGAACAGTACATGTACTTCTCCCTGATTTGATCTTACAAGGGCTGAGTTTGGCTATTTCCCAGGAAGCTCTAAAAGCTGACAGAAAGATCAGAACTTGGGTCATAAATGAGGGAAAATTTTGAATAGCCTTTCCAGGTTTTCCCACACATTCTAATCTCAAGATAACCTCCTGCCCAGGGCCTTAATAATATAAAGAGTAGTAATAGTAGGTGAAAAGCCCTTTTATAAACACTATCATGGTAGTGCTAATCAATCCTAGGAGGAATAGAGGGCAAGTATTATGGCCCTTGTTCTGTGGATCATTAATAGACTAAAATTCAGAAAATCCAACTAGTAGCCAAGAGGCCAGCACTTGAAATTAAAATTCTTTAGCTATAACTCAATTCAAGATATGGACTGATATTCAAAGTGGTTACATTTTCCTCCCATGTTATCTCAACTAGGTAGTTACTGACCTGGAAGTTTACTGACTATATAACTAGTGGAATCTGCATCTCCAGTTTTATTGAGGTTGGGCCTAAAGGGATGGCTTTGCTTTGTCATGCTCATGTTGACAACAAAGGAAATCATATATCTCAAGTGGAGAGATGGTTGTGCAGAGATGCCTTTGGATGTGGCAGGTCACTTGGCTTTAGAACACCTCAGTGCCCGTCCAGGCTGAGGTTGTTATAAGTTCCTGAAAAATAGAGAGAAGGAAAAGGAGGTTTTAAAAACATCAGTATGATTTAAAGAAGGTGGTGACTGCATTTTTCTTCTGCAAGGTGCACCAGAGTGTAAAGAACAAATTTTTTCCTATTTTTTTCAAAATCCAAGTAGGGGCACTGGAAAGAAATGGAGCTAGATTTCATCTGAATTAGGACAGAAGACATAAAATGGCAGCAACAAGCAAAAGAGAAGGAAACAAGGAACATGCTACATTTCCTTAGAGAGATTTGCAGGGGTTCCATGTCTCAAATCTACAAATAGTTGATCAACTGAGAGCATTGCATAAAAAAATAAGAGAAAATTATCACCTAACTTAAAAGTGTACAAACCTATTTTCTTCCACTTCTTCCATGCAAAAATATTTAGCATTACACCCAGTATTTATGGATCAAATTGTGTCTACCACAAGATAGGTGGAGGTCCTAACTTCCAAATAAGTTTTCAGACTGTTACCTTATTTTGAAATAGGGTTTTTACAGAAGTACTCAAGTCAAAGGGCCTTTAGGTAGGCTTCAATCTAATAGAACAGGTGCTCTTTTAAAAAAAAAATGGGAATACAAAGTGGGCACACACATAGAGAGGATTATGTACCTGTAAGTCATGGAATGCCAACTATTGTCAGTGTTACCGTTGCATTTCGATGTCAACTTGACAGTTGCAGACTGTTTGGAGGCAGCTGAATGGCCCCTGAACAAGCCTGCAGGTACTTGACTGATTGCTGTGAAGAACCCAGCCCACGGTGGGTGGTCCTTTCCAGTGATGGACCAGATAATAGGAGGTGCAAGGAGGAGGGACTTGCTCTTCCCTTATCTGGTGTCGATTTGCTGTGCAGTCCACTCTTGCTTGCACATTGTTCGCCTTTAGTGTATCTGGCCTCTTTTGTTGCTGCTGCTGCTATCTCTGTTCTTGACTGACTTGGAGCTTCATTTCTTCCATCACGTTGTTGCTGTTCCTGCTGTCTTTGGAGCCTCCTCTCTACTAGGCCTTGCTACTGTTAACTGTTCATCGCCAACATCGGAGCCCAGCTGTTCTTCACCGACGTGGGAACCCAGTGTCTTTGACCCTCCAGAGGAGCAAAGGCTTGAGACCTTCTCGGGATCTTTTGGCTTTGTGGAACATTCCAGCCAGGAAAGAGGCTGCTGCGGGTGGCTACCTCAAAGGACACTATTTTTATTGTGAATCTTTTTAAATAAACTTGTATATATATATACATTCAATAGATTCTGTTTCTTCAGAGAACCCTGACTAACACAGCCAGCAAATCACTAAAGTTACAAGGGACAGGCATGGGGCATACTCCTTTGGTGCCCTCAGATGCTGACTTGAACTTGGTTTGAAGCCTCCAGAACTGTAAAATGATAAGACTCTCCTTTTAGACCATCCGATCTACAGTAATTTGTAATGGCAGTCCTAGCGAACTAATCACCTACCAATTCTGGGATTCACCTTTCCTAGCCACATGCTTTAAATCCAGGTCCAAAAGGCTCTAACTGCAAAATTCAGAAGGTAAGAAGCTTAGCAAGTTGCAACAAGAAATGATGGCAGATATCATTAAAAGCAACTCTTGTTTTACAGATAAGAAAATGAAAGTTCAGGAAAAGTGACTTTCCAAGGTTTTTGCAGTGGCAAAGTCAAATCTTAAACACAGGTGTCCTGACTTGCAGCTCACAAGGTCTACTTTTATGAAGATTGCAAAAGGTAGCCTTTCAATTACTCCAGCACAGTGAATGGCAGTGTGAGACTTTGGGCTAGAGTTACCCAGGTCCTGCAGGCAGAGAAATCCACAAGTGTGGAGAGTAGGGCTTCCTTCCCCTAAGAAAGTTCAGTTGTGCCAGAGTGGAGGAGGCAATAACTGAGACATTACATGCTCTTCCTCTCTATCAATCCATTGTACTGCAGGTCCTTTCCTTACTTTATACCTGCAACCATCCCAAACCTTGGAGCTAGGAAGACTAGAGACAATTCCACGTTAGCCTAAATACCAAGAAAGAACCAGCGACTGTAACATACATTTCCAAAGATGCTGCAGAATACATCTCCAAAGAAGCTTTCTGGTCCTGATACCTGGTCCTGGTTCTCTTCTACATCTATTTAAAAAGATGGGTTGATTATTTACCTTCAGCCATATACATTGGACCCAAGTCAGAGGCATTTGGGTGGTCCCCCTCCTAAAGTCTTCACAAAGGGCAAAAAGGAAATAACTTCATAGTAGCGTCTTGAGCATACTCTTGATTTCTGTCCAACTCAGCAAACAAGCCAAGTACCAGGTAATGGCACATTCAGAAGAGCAGCAGTGAGGTTAAATCTGGTAGACTTGGTTTTTGCCTTCCAAGAGGAAAAATAAAGACTCCTTCCTCCTGCTGCCTGAGGACTGAGATTTTTCTTGACTTTATTTCTGAGCATAAGGAAAGTGGACCATGGCCTCAATTACTGCTAAACAAGGAAAAGCCTTAAACAAAGATGTCAGGTCCTTACTTCACAGTGCTGAGGAAGACCCCAAGGCACCAAGCACTCTATGGACTGTGGAGGGGAAGCTGTCCCACTATCTTCCTCCCTCTAGGACTGCTGGCCCATCTACCTTTTTATGCCTCTCCCCATCCAAGCTTCCAAATATCAGACAGAACCTTCCTGAAGGGATCAGTTCCTGGCCTCTTCTTAGTCACACTTTCTACAGGTTGGTGCCAACAGACATGGCAGTGAAGGCAGGTCCATTTTTCTTCAAGGTATTTGACTTGAGACATCTCTGCCAGCAATCAGATTTAAGAGGCATTCATTCAGGTCTCAATAAAAGCTTACCTGACTGTCCAATCAAGAAAGCTGCTTGAGCAAGTGTTCCTCCTTCACCATAACTTTAATCTTTTCACTTAACTATATCTAATGTCATTCCCAGCTTCTGTTTCTTTACTATCTCTCCCTCTATTGAATATAGTTTTGCACTCTCAGGAACTCAAATCCTTCAGTCTACTGTATTTTCAATGTTTTCAGAGGTACCAAGCACATGAAGTAATCTACAAGAATAAATTAATAAGAACTTGAAGTTCCAAATTGGGGTATTATATTAGTTACACTCTTTTTGACACTCTTTTTGACACTCCGAGGTTGTTGACTGCAGAAAATACGATGTGGATTCTGTTTGAGATGACTAGCTTTCCAGCAATAACCACCTTCCCATCTTTAGCATGGAACTCCCAGAGTTTAGCTAAGAATATGCCTACCTGGATGGAGTTTATTTCCCCCTGTTTTCTTCACAGCAAAGATTCAGCAATGAACTGTAGGTAGAAGTGTGCCATTTCTAAGTTATACCCTTTAGAGAAATGCACACACCTCCAGCCCTTGTCCTTTCCTGGCACTAGGATCTAAAGCAACATCATTGAGCCCAAAGTTAGAATCTTATGATGAAGATAACAAAGAGTTAATCCTGCCAGCTTCAGACAATTTGCTTCTTTCCATCGTTATGTAACGATTAACTTCCATCTTGTTTGAGCCACAGAATTTGAAGGTTTCTTAAGTTCAGCAGCTAGGGCAGTACATTCATGACTAGTTAAAGTTTTTGAGCCTTCTTCACAAAATCCAAGTACTTTTTCTGTACCTGTTCTGCCTCTGCCAGAGTCATCAGAGTTCTATGACTTCAAAACTATCTCTGTGTTTTGTAGGTTTTCATTCCAACTTAGTTCCTGTAATGCATGATGTATTGAAACTTTGCACTTGTAGGAACTCATGAAGTATGCACTTTCAGGAAAACATGACTATGCTAAACACCTTGACTCTCAAGTAGATCCGTGAGTGTGATGTCATTATATTCACTTTACACATATGTAAACAGGACCAAAGGCAATAGATATCTTACTAGCAATTCTAGAACTAGTAAAGAGATGGATTTTGAAACCAGGAAATACTGAGCCTGCTTTCTGCTGCTCTGAGTCACCATCATGGTGTATGACTATGACTATGACTGAGGGGATTTTGGGATTTTTTCTTTCAGCTATCACTGATTTCATTAATGTGATTATGTGACTTTCATGTCACAACTGACTGCTACAACATCTTTATGAAACACTCCATCCCTTAGGGCCATGTTTGCGTATAATAAACCGGTAGTCAAATCCACCTCACGTAAATGTTCCATCATAACCTTTTTTACAGTGTGCAGCTCAGCAGATTGAGAATAATCACTGGGTAACTATTCATCTCCAGAACTTTGCAAGAGGAAAAACAATAGGGACCACCTCTGGGATTTTCATGTCACTCTTGCATGGGGACTGTGCTACAGACAAGCATGGAGGGTTCCTCATGTTTGTCATTACTTTTCTCATGCTTGTCCCCCTAGTCCTTATCTTTCCTCTTTCCTCTTTGATCTGCTCCCTGTTGGTACAGTAGTGAAATGGAGCATCCGGGTCATAGCCTGACCTGCTCTAGATGGAGAAAGATGAAGAGGAAGGAGAAACAGTCATGATGATTCCTTTGGAAATACCCTGGTTTGGGTCTGAAATCTGCTTTCTGCCCTCACACCTAGAGAACAAGAAACAGAAGAGGATTCTCAGACTGTCTAACTGAAATATGAATGATTTAGAGGTTTCTTACCTTTCCCAATAGAGAGTTGATGACTCAGATTTTCTCCAGTTTGTAACCACTGAAGTAAGTTTTGGAATGCCTCTGAGGAGCACCAGGGTTGGAAGATGGACGGCAGTCACCAGATCCTGCCCACTCAGGGTTCACAGGTGAGGTCATGAAGTGCAGTCAAAGGTATAAATATGTCTCAAATAGGAGGCAGAGATCAGACCAGGTTCCTACTCCTGTGTGGTGCTCTCTTGACACCTATTGATAAGCAGCCCCACCCACCAACCTCCAGATCCACTGGAAACCATTCAAAAGTCTTCACCTTCCTCTGATGCCAAGAGCCTCAAAGGGCTACAGCACCAGGGCCATTTGGTCCCTTGTATCCTTAGACCCAATGGATACACTCACTGAGAGATATTTAGAAGCCTTTGAAGAAAGGGCAACTTTCATGGACACTATGCCATGCTGGCCAATCCCCGCAGAATTACAAGACATCCTCGCGGCTGCTGGGACTGTTGCTGGTTAACACCCCTCCGCTGTCAGACTCTCTGAAATTGCCCTTACCTACAGACAGCTACTTTACGTGCAGACAGCCACCTCCCTAAGGTGATACTCCATCCAGGAAAGCCTGCAAGCAATGACAGCACAAAGGTACATCTTTTCTCTGCATTCCCTGGAGCCATGGAGAGCCATCGGGATGCATTGCAGCCCAGCACCTCCTCTGTTCAGTTGGGGGTCATCTCCCTCCCACACAGGCGCTAATCCAGGTACATGACCCTTGACGAGCCTTTGGGCACCAGTTTCTCTCAGACTGCTGTCCAGGAAGACAAGCTGCAATGGCTCCAGGAGGAAACAAACATCTAGTGGAATGTTTACAGATGCCATGTCACCTCCATTCCATTAGCTGTTTAGTATTCATGATCATTTACAATGTACTGCCTTTCTCACAAGCTGTAGCTGGGAATTTCTCATTTCATGTAAATTCCCTAATATTACTGAAAATCATAGCAAATCGTAAATTAAATACAGCACTTACAGCCAAGTAATTTTAAAAGCAAAGTCGTTAACCTGAACAGTATGAAATTGCCAGTAACTGGCCGCTTATGACCTTTATAAATGGAAGTTTCATGTTTCAACATAATACCTTATCAAAAATAGTTACCAAAAAAATACTGAATTTGGAATGTTGGTGCATTCTGACTTTTTTTAACCTTCACATGTTACATTGGCAACTGCCTTACTTCTTTGATATAAAGATGCTATCACCATAACCTGGAGACAAAATAAAAAATTACCAGGACTTGAAGGTAAAGAAGAGAGGTGGCAGGCAGACCTGCTTCTATTGAACTCTTGCAGGATTCAAAGTACTTCCTGCCTTGTGGGTTTCCTCTTCAGTGCAAATTATCAGACTCCCTCCCTCCACTTCTTTTCCTTCCCTCTTCTACTTAGGTTTAGCTATCTTTCCCTGGTCACGAAAAACTAGCTGAAGTGATCACCTGACAGGAGGAAAGGTCCATTTGGACTCACTGTTTTAGAGGTCCAGTAATTTTTTTTATTATTATTATTTTCCACTCATACAAACTTAGTAAGTACCCCGTCCCCTCCTTCCTTCCGCCCCTCCCCGGACCTCCTTGCTCCCTCCCCCCTTTTCCCCTTCCTTTCACCTCCCTCCCTTTCTCTCAGTGTCCTCCCTTTCCCCCCAATCCCTGGAGTATCCTTTAGTGTGGATGTCAAACTTCCCTCTGTGTCCTCCACTCTAATGAGATGTAAGGACTCAGTAGCATTGCCTAGAGCCCTTTCTTATGCTCCCCTTTAGTATGGGAACACTATTGTGACTGTTAATCCCTTGCCTCTAAGGATCCTAGTGCCTGTGATCCATGCTAGACTTTGGGGGGGGGGGGTCATTGATATGTCAGTCATTACGCAGGTCATGCAAAGTCTTACTTCGGCCCTAACTTGTGTGGAGTATCTTGCATATCATTGCTCCTCCCCATCTTTAGACTCTTACAATCTTACTGCCCCTTCTTCCGCTAATTTCCCTATAGAGGCTCCAGTCATGATGAAGTAGTACATCAAGGAAGAAGTCCAAAATGGAAAAACATTATGAGCTGGAAAATGAAAGGGAATGAAGAAGGGGCTGAGGTTCTCCCATCCTATTGGAGGCATCAATTTCTTAAGGCCTTCCAGTTTAACACACCACATCTCAACAGTGACACCCGGGAGACCAAGTCTTTAGTGCAAGGGCTCTACAACAGTCAACACGTAACTACAGCACTCTGGTCACTCTTGTTATTCTTAGACATCCCCCTCACCCTGCTCTCCTTTCCAGCCTGTCTCCTTCCTGTTTTTATTTTTGGGATTACTCTCTCTGTCTTTCTTTCAGGGATTTTCCTTCTCTGTGAAATCTGTGCAACTCCAGTGAAATGCTTTTCCTAATAAAACCAGCATCTGAGTCTCTTGTGCTATTTTTCCTTTCAGTCCAAGCTCTCAAAATTATTGGATCCACTTTTCAAAAATGCTTTGACCCTACAAGTACACCCATGAGGAGCGGCTCCAAATTGAACTTTTTCCTTCCATCTGATTATTTTGTTGAATACAACTAATTCAACACGTAAATACTTTGGCCATTATTTCAACGTATAAATACTTTGGCCATTCCTAAGTCTTTAATTGCAGCAACTTCAAGAGTCTTCTTGTTCATTGGAGTGAGGACTTTCAGCAATGGTGGCTCTTATTGCTACCTGCACTTAAACCTGTTGCTTTCTCTTGTTCTCATGCACATCCTGTGCCTGTAAAAGGAGAGCAAAGGACACTTAATCTGCTCAGGGCACCCCTCTTGGTCCTGATGGGGGTGACTGGAGGCTGGGCTACAGGGCTAGGAGGAAAGACATGATTGAGATTCCCAGGCCTAACCTGAAGAAACCAAAACTTCCAAAGGCAGGAGCATCGGCACACGCAGTTATGCCAATTGTCAGGAAAATAGGGCATCTTTTATGTATATGTGCATGAGCTGCATGGTACATGTTTGCATGTGTATAGCTGGGGATGTACACAAGTGTACTTCAGTGAATGTGCCTGTGGAGGCCCAAGAGTGATATTAGTAATCATCTTTAATCACTCTTCCACCTGAGTCTGGGTTTTTAATTAAATCCAGAGCACACCATTAGGGCTTGCGTGGCTAGTCAGTTTGCCTTGGGAATTCCCAGGACTAGCATTACAGATGGATTGCCACACCTCTCCAGCATTTTACATGGAATCTGGGGATCCAAACTCAGGTCCCCTTGCTTGAAAATCAAAGGCTTTAGCCACTCTACTCCACAACCCCAAGGAAAAGGAAAGCATGTGTAAATTAGTTTATACCTGCGTATGACAGCATAAGTCTATAATTCCACCACTGATAGACAGAGGCAGGAGGAGTGAGAATTTTATGCTAGTCTGGATTAAAAGTAGTGAGATTCCATTTCAAGCAAATAGTAATAGAAATAAATAAAAACTAAAAATGTTTGCAAGTGTCAGGAAAACAATTACTGGTAGAAAAAGGGGCTAAGAAGAATTAAGTTGGCCTAGGGAGATGGTTCAGATAGATAAGGCATCTGTCCAGCAATCAAAAGGATTGAATATGTGTGTGTCATATGTATAATATACATACATACATATGAATTTACCCAATTCTCTACAAGTAACATACATTATTTATAACAAGAAAAACTGAGTGCAATTTAAGAAGCAAACATAGTCAGATTCCCAGAATGCACATATAACCTGGACAGGCACAGCAGCTGCCTGTAATCCCAACATTCCAAAAGTATAGTCAATAATTCCCCAGAACAAACTGATTATCTACCCTATCTGATTGCTAGCCCTAGGTTCAACTGAAAGAATATGTCTTTATAATAAAAGTGGAGAGAGAGAAATCAAATAAGATAACCAATATAAGCTTTAGGCCTCCACATACAAGTAAACACACATACATATGCACCCCTCACACACATGAAAAAATTGAAAAATAGGCAGTTTGCTTTTAAAATCACAATAGGTTTTTCCCTTTATAAATAATATATATTACTTAAGGAAAATTAGCTAGATTTTATATGTGTGTGCATCATATAAATAAAAAAATGTTTCTTTTCCTGTGTTTGTGAGAGGGTGGATGAAAATGAGAACAAAAGTTTACATCTAAGTTTGTTACACAAAATAATTCTTTAAAAAGTATTATGGAAAAGTTCATCTTTAAAGAAAAATATGCTATGAAAATGGCAAACTACTTTTAGGGATAAAAAACATAGACACGTGCATGATGATTACCTATAATAAATTCTAACTTCATTTATTCAGAGGATTTGCAGATACTTCATAGACACCATTAACTTCCAAGAATCCAACTTCTCCATATTCAGACTTGACTCTCTTGTGTAGAATTTCACATCATCTTCCTATATTCTTTCTTATCTTCTGTGCCTCTTGTCAAAGGATGAACTCTCCAGGTCTTTTCTTATCCTTTTTGTCCCTTTTTTTAATTAATGTCTTTATCTTTTGGGAGATTTCTTTTGCCAACTTCATATTTTACGTCATTAGTTTAGTCTTTAGGTGATCTTTTTTTTTAGACTGCCATGGAATTTTCAAATTAATTTTAGTAATCAAACTGTCAACATTTCACTTCCAGGAAATCTAATTGGGAAGTATTCTTTCATGACAGCTTGCTTTTGGTTTATGGGCCTGATGTCCTCTTGGGTCTCTCCAACTGTCTAAATGAGAATTTCTCAAAAAGAGCTTCTCCTCCTGGCCTTAGCTCAGTGCCTTTTGGGGCTAAGGAACCTGCTGCTCAGAGGCTCAATTCTTCCTTTGCACTGCTGATTTTCCTTATCTGCTTGGCTGGCTTTGTGCTTTCATGGTAGTAAAATAAAGGTCTTGGACTTCTTTTCAATAGTGATTTGAGCTGAGGACCAGGAATCAGGAAAACCTGTGCCAGGCATCCCAGGCTGACCGTAGTGGTTAATGTTTAGTACAAAAACAGAAATGCATGAATTGTATTTGAGAGAAATTGATATGACGAAGAAGCTAAATGGATTACCCTTTCCTTTCTTTCTAGAGACAATATATTGAAAGATATGGGCTAAACCCACAAAGATGATTAACAAAAGACTTTTTAACAGAGGGAGAGATGTATGCCAGTGCGATGAGAAGTAGGATCATCTCCATTTTTCTGACCACTAAGAACTCACTGCTGCCATCTGCTGGGCCAAGACTTGAAGGTTGTTTTCTTCCTGTACGGCACAGCCTGGGCACAGCCTCTCCAGGAAGTCCTGGAGTTCAGAGAGAGGCCAGTGGAGCTATCGGGACTAGGAAAAGCACAGTCCTGGCATGCTGCTTGAGCTTTCGGCGGAATCTCATGCTGGGCAACTTGCCTTATTGCTCAACGTCCCAGAGAGAAGTGCACCCCTTCCATGTTCACCTCTCACTTCAATTTAACAGGCAACGCCTCTGCTTCTTAGCCAACTCTGCTGAAGGCAACAACCTCGTTTTGCTTTTTTTACACATTAAATCCTTTAGCTGCTTGTAGAAACTTTCAAACATATTGGAAAGTGAAAAGTGCAGAATAAACAGTGCAGAGAGTCTTCACGTGTCACCACCAGCTTCAACAACTGTCAGCATGTTGCCAAGTTAAGTAGTCACTACATAGTCCAAGCTGCCCTTGAATTTATGAGCCTACCTCCCAAGTGAGAGGATTATAGGTGTGAACCACCAACCATGTCTAGTCAAGAAATATGGTTTCATCCACAATCCAGAACTTCAGAGACTCTATATCATCCACATAGAACTAAGCCAGCCTAATCTCCCCCCATCCTGAAACTCAGGGACATCTGTAGAAGAGGGGGAAGTAAGATTGTAAGAGCAAAAGGATGGGAGGAGCAATGATTTGAAGAGTCTCCACACTAGATAGGGCTGAAGCAATCATAATAGGACTTTGCATGCCCTGCGCCATGTCCGTCACACTATTGACCTCACAAAGTCTAACATCGGCTAAAGGCACCAAGATCCTTGGAGGCAAGGGATTGATGGCCACAGAAGTGTTCCTATGCTTAAGGGGAACATGAGAAAGGGTTCAGGGAAATGCCACTGGGTCCTTTATGTCATCGGAAAGGAGGACCAAGAGGAGAGTTAGGCATACACAATAAAGGACTCTCTGGGAATTGGGGGGGAGGCACTGGGAGATGGGGAGGGAGGGAGGGGGAGCAGAGGGTTCGGGGGGAGGGGGGGAGGGAACTGGTCTACCTATTAAGTTTGTATGAGCGGAAATAATAATTAAAAATGTTTAAAAAAAAAGAAATATGGTTTCATAAGTTTCACAATGATTCTGGCCCCAAAGACACTGAAGGTCATTTCTATACTAGAAGGAGAGTCAAGACAAGGTCTATTTACCTCTAGTGTGGTTTCTAGCATATTCTTGGCAACTCAAGAATATTTGAGATTCTGTTGAGATGGATCAATAGGTAAAGTTACTTGTTGCCAAACCTGAAAACTGGAGCTTAATCCCCCAGAATCCACATGGTAGAAGGGAAGGGCAGTCTTCCAAAACTTGTACTAAGAAACTTCCCTAAAAAATAATTTTAAAAAAAGTAAAGAGTATTTTAAGGGTTGGAGAAAAGCTCAGTCAATATAGTGCTTTCTGTTCCAGCATGAAGATCTGACTTTGATTCCTATATATAAAAAGCCAGCTATGGTGACACACACTCATTATCCCGGCACTTAGGAGGAGAGACAAGCAGATCCCTGGGGTTCCCTGACCAGCTTGCCTCATATGGGCTCTGGGTCAGTGAGAGCACCTGTCTCAAAGAAACATGGTAGATGGTACCTGAGGAATGACATCAGAGGCTGAGCGCAAAGAAACATGGTAGACGGTACCTGAGTAATGACATCAGAGGCTGAACTGTGTGTGCACCCACACCCACACAAATGGACACATGGATACACATACATATATAAGCGTTTAATAGACAACAGGACACCTGGAAGAGGTTTTGATGTGTCTATAAGAAAAATTCAAGGGCCACCATTTTCTGGGCACAAAGCTACCTCTCCAAATCTTTCCACAAAGTCATGAGGTTGGGTTGTAGCTCTGGACCCAGAGTATCCAGGAGTATACCTAAAAGTGTGCCCAATTATACCTGATTGCCTAAATTGTACAAGGTACAAGGACCAATGGAGACAGTGGTATGATCCATCCACTGGGAACCAACCATAATGATAATAATCATAGTAATAATGATGATAATATAAAATAATCAACTAAAAGTATTAGTCGGTCTAATAAGCTATTTTAGAGACTAAGATGGCTACAATTCCAGTGGTGTATTTTCTTTCTTTTTTCATCAACTGATATAAATAGCCACCTGACATAGGAACAAACAAACTGTGGGCTCATCTGGACCCCTGCCATAAAGCAAAAATATGTGACACTATTAGTTGTTCAAGTTCCAACAATGTAATATTTCAGACTGTTCCAGGATAAAGTCCTTGTGGAAAGCTCCTATTCAAGTCTTCCTCCCTTGCAGAGAAAGTCTTCTTATTGCCAGCTTAGTTGAGTAGGCTACATTGCTCTCCTAAGTTCTGACCTTCCTGGGACATCGCATTCCTTCCAAGATTGACAGAAATTCAACTAGGGAAAACTATTGGACTCTTAGGAGAATAAATAATGCCTAGGATCTGGAAGGCCCATTATTTCAGTACCAATACCAGTTCTGCTTCCGAGTAGCTCTGTGAACTTGGAAAATGCTGCAGTTACTCTTTTTGATGCTGTGAGACAACACTCAGACTCAAGCAACTTAAAGACAGATTTATCTGGCTTATGGTTCCAGAGCGGGAGACATCATCCATTAAGGATGGAATACTATAGCAGAAGGTACGGTGAGTGGAAGAAGCTGGAGGAAGTTCAGGTCACATCTATTATAGAGGCAGAGAGAGCAAGCAGCAGACCACAAAAGCAGAGTACGACTGGAAGCAGCGCAGAGCTACCCAATCTCAAGGCCCATCTCCTGCAATGTACTACCACCTCCTAAAGTTGCCACAATCTTCCCACATACCAACATCAGCTAAGGATGCAAACATATGCGCCTGTTGGGGGCAACTCACATTCAAACCATGGCAGGCAAGATATTTCATCTTTGTGCTTCAGCTTTATGATCTGTAAAATGTGAGGAATAGCTGCTCCTCATTCATAGGTTTGTTGCAAGGAGAAAATTAAAAAGTGCAAATAAAATATAGAGTACCATGTCTGCATTTAGGAAATACTAAGTAAACATTATTTACTACTTTTCTGTATCATGTAAAATCAATCTTCATCAAACTTTCCTAAATTGTTAAAAGAGTGCACAGGCCCTTAACTCTGGTGTTTAACCTACTTGGGTTTAAATACATCTCTGATCTTCACTAGCTGCATAAACTTTGACACATTTCTAAGTTCTGTCTTCTATAAAAATGGAAATGACCATAACATTCTACCTTTTATGATTCTCAGAAGACAAAATGAAATAATCCATGTACCTTTTTATGTTTATGTGTGGTGTACATGTGTGTGTATTCATGCTCACATTTAGGAGGGTGCATGGGTATGCATGCATATTTGCATATGTACATATGGAGGCCAGAGGTGGATGTCAGGAATTATCCTCAATCACTCTTCTTTACTTTCTTACTTGAGACATGATCTCTTAATCAAATCTAGAGCACACCTATATAAGACTCTCTCTAACCAGCACTTGCTCTAGGGATCTGCTGTCTCCACCTTCTAAGGCTGGAATTATAGGATAGACACCATATCTCCCTCAGCGTTTATGTGGGTCCTAGATTAGAACCAGTTTACTTGCTTGCATAGCAAGTGTTTTAACTGTAGAGCCATCTCCTCCGCTCCAATACATGTATTTCTAAATGCCTAGCACATAGTATGTATTCAGTTAATGTTAGTTGCTTTTTATTTTAACTTCTGCTTGAATCTGGTGTTTAGAAAGTAATTATTTTCCCTCCTAAGATTTTAAGTTTGCTGCAGTTTTATGGTCAGTTTTTTTAGTAACACCTGACTAAGAGCCACTATGTAAAGATACTGGACATGACACTATCACATGCAAGCCAAGGAAAGTAATGGGAGCTCAAGTTTCTTAGCTGTGAAATGGGATAAAAGTACTTTCCCTCAGAATATAGTAAGTTTGCCATAGAGAATCAATCAATGGTAATTCCAAAACAATACAAAATGTAAAGTTCATCATTTCCTCAAGAAAAATAAGGGCTCAGTAGGATAAATATAAAGATAGATCTTTTATCTGAATAAGTTTAAAATAATATAGAATCTATTTTGAAGTCAGGTGTGGTGGAACATGCTTATAATGCCAGCACTCAGAATACTGAGGCAGGGGATCTAGAGTTGAACTTCAGCCTGGAATACACAGTGAGGGGAGGGGAGGGGAGAAGAGGGGAGGGGTGAGGGGAGGGGAGGGGAGGGGAAGGGAGGGGAAGGGAGGGGAAGGGAGGGGAGGGGAAGGGAGGAGGGACGTTGGGCAAGCTATGCCAACTGAAAAGCTAACTTACCTCTTCTTTTCCTACATGGGATGTCATCATCTAGGCTATGCTCACTTTAATTTTTCAAACTCTCCATAAAAAAACGCATCCTCTTTCAAATAATTCAGGTAGCATGGAGAAGTAACACCAAAGAGTCTTCCCTGAAGCAACCATCTCTTGTCACTTCAGTGCAGAGTTAGGATGGTGGTTTTATCCATATCCAGCAAGGTGAGCCAGTCCCAAACATGAAGGTGTGCCCAGGGGAGTCCCCAGTCCTCACATCTATCCTGATTTCTTCAATTTCACTTGTCCAAATTCCACAGGCCCTTTTTGTCCCAGTCCTTTGCATTTGATGCACAATAAAAGAATCTGAAGGAGCCAGTGGAGTGGCTCAGCGGTAAAAGTACTTGTGTACAAACTTGACAAACTGACCTGGCAAGTCAATGAGTTTATTGGACTTACTTACACAGCAGGAGTGAGGCCTTACTTATAGGGGTGTGGATGACCCCCAAGTGCCATGTCATGGAAATATATCACCCCAGCATGGATGATGACTTCCATGTAGCACAGATGGAGTTCCCCCTGGGTTAACCTTTCCTTACCTCCACGGCATGAGACCATCTGTGGCTCAGGCAGAGTTGCAGACAGCTGGGATGGCGTGTCTGGAATCTCACATGAGGGTCTGATGAAATTCCACGACTGAGGAAGGTCAACATCCTAACTGTTGACCTAAGGCTGAGGATTATAAGTTGTCACAGCTGCTTTGATGAAGATAAAAATGGCCCTGCGCTCTAAGGACAACATTCTCCAACACGCTCCTCCCCGGGCCCAAATTGCATCACTGGCTCCCCCGGCTCCCTCTTCATGCTCCTCATGAAGAGTATCTGCTGTATTTCACTGAACTCTGTCTTAACATCTGTTTCTTGGAAGAGCTGAAAACTCACACAGCACCAATCCCCAGCACCCTCAACCCTACAAGGAAGCACCTAGGGCATCCCCATCACATCCCTCAGCCCTCCTCAGGTTTCCTCCCCGACCCGATGAGGGGGGACTTGCCTTGTGCCGACTGCGTCCTTCCATCAAAAGCCAAGGTTCTCCTTTGCCTCCCACCCTCATCCAGCTCCACAGGGACCTAGACTGAATGAAGCTCAGAGCTGAAGAAAAGGCAAGGCACAAGAGGAGCTCTAGTCAGCAGGAGCTGAAACCCACTGGGTAAATGCCTGTCTCATCCTTCATGGGGATAATGCTGGGAACACTTGGACCCACTTAGAAGGCCTTAGAGGAACCAAGTCCAAGTGGTCTGGGTAGTGGCCTTACAATAGACCTTTCTACTGGGCTTGTCCCTGCTGCCTGCTTTCTGCTTCCAAAAAATCTCCTCATTCCAAAATTCTCGTTTCAGATTGTTCTTTCAGGACAATCCAGATGAGAACCTCTAATATGTTTCATACAGCAATGGAATGTTTCTAGAGAACAATGCCAAGCATCTATACAGGTTGCAGAATCTTTAGTCTGTATATAGTGTCTCCTGCATAGTATCAGTTACATGAATATGTATAATGCCTCCTTGAAGGGTATGATACCAGCTTCCAAGATAGTCAGTCCTCAGTGATAGCCACATTCTAGTGACCTTACCTTTGTGGAGTCTCCCCTCCCTGCCATGCTCAGAATAAAGGAAAAGATACAGTGTGTGACTCCCCAAGTAGAGTTATGAAAGACATTGTGGCTCCTTCTTGCATTGAAGCTCCTCACCAACACAGATTCTAGCTACCTTGGGGTACCTTGGATGGATATCCTCAACTCTAATCAATACACATGACTGCAACTTTTTAAGAGAGATCAAGGTAGAATTGCCCAGCTAAGCTGCTTCTAAATCATAGACCACTGGAAACTAAGGAAAATAATATTTGATAATTATTGTTTGAAACTATTAAATATTAGAATGATATGTTACATGGCAATAAAGAATAAAAGGGGATTCTCTAAAAGCTCTAAATATTACACACAAGAAGCTGTTAAACACATGCTGAGTCTATGAGACTGGCACTAATAAATGTTGAGAAGGAAGGAAGAAAGGAAGGGAGGGAGGGAGGGGAGGGGAGGTTGGAAGAAGAAAAGGACAGAAATTAAGCACTCAGGCAAGTTCACTCACAAAGTGGAACCAGGTAGAAACAGTATCATCACTTTCACCTGCTGAGCCTAGCGGCCATGATGCCTTTGTCTTGCCTCACATGCAAAAACTATATGAATGTATTAATTTATTCTGAATCATACTTTGTATGTTATAAAAAATTTTACTCTCTCTTTTGGCATTTGAACACATAGCTTCTGAAGAAGTTGATTCCAGTTCAGGCCATGATTTCTGACTTGGCATAAATAGCACATTCTTCCAGAAAACACACTTCTAATTTTGCAACATATCATTGAAGAAAATATTCTGTGATCAAAAATTCACTTCCATGCCAAGTTATTTGGAAGCACACAGACTTTTCAAGGGAAGGCTAAACTCCAGCATCCCATCCACAATTTATCACATAAGAGTCCACGGAGGAAACATAAAATCAGCCTGTGCATCTTCCTGGAGCTCCTATACTACTAGTTAATCTTCATAATTTGACAAGTGGAGATGTCATCCTGTAATTTCTCCATTCAATGATCAGTTCTTTCAATGAAAGGCTCACTTCTCACCTACCTTGAACACAACGCATTCTCAAATGTTTAAGAAATTTCAATCCTCAAAGATAAAAATTATTCTTTTGGTTCCTTGAAATGCTCCAAATTCTTTAAGCCCTCTGACTCCCAGCTGAGGGTTTCTTAACCTCCCTGTCAAGCTGGACACAGAGAGCAGAGAGAGTGCCCAGAGTAATCACTGGGACCACCCCAAAGACCACCTAGCGCAAGTGTCTCAGTTTTTAACCCCACTCATTACAAGGGACATTGGCATACTATGCTGCCCAGAGAACAGTGACCAGAAGAAGAGGTAGAAACTTCACAAGTCACTAACAGCAGTGCACTGTGTGGAGAGCGCTGTCCAGGAGCACATGTGAAAACATTGGAAAGCTGACTCGGGAAGCAGGACCAAGCTCAGGAGAACTGGATCAGATCAAAAGCAGATTAGAACTATAGATAAAACCACCATAAAGGTATAATAGATTAAAAGACATCGTGCATTCTTTTCAAAATAAAACACAGGGAGAAGATATATTTAAAAATAAATTGGTTTGCTGGGCTTGGCAGCACACATAAACAATTCTAGTACTCAGAAGTCTGGGCTGAAAGATCATGTGTCTGAGGCCAGTCTAGGCCACAAAGAAGTGCTAAGCTAGCCTGGGTTATGTAACAGAACAAAACAAAAATCAATTAATTAATAAAAACGCAAAATAAAAATTAATTAATTAATAAAGAATCACTGAACTGTGGGGAATATCAAGTTTCCCAAGATATGTAACCAGATCTCCTAAAAAAAAGGCAAAAGAAAGAAAACAGATATATACACATATGCTTGCACATGCACACACGTGCTAACACACGCACACACACATCATAGATGAAAAATATCAAAATTTGCTGAAAATTATCAATAAATCCAAGAAGTTCATTAAACCCTACCACAAGAAACATGGAAAAAATACACCAAAAAATATAAGATAGCCAAATTTATGAAAATCAATATTGATATGGTTACATTTTAGTGTCAACTTGACAATTGCAGAATGGGGCACAGCTGTGGAGGATTAATGGTTGGAACAGGCCCCTGAACAAGTCTGCAGATACTTGATTAATTGCTGTAGAAAAACCAGCCCATAGTGGTGGTACTTTCCAGAGTTGGACCAGATAATAGGAAGTGCAAGGACTCCTGCTGTGGAGTCCACTCAGTGAGCATCGTTCACTTTTAGAACATCATGGCCTTCTTTGTTGCTGCCTCCATCCTAGGTTGACTAGGAGCTCCATTCCCACTGCCTTTGGAGCCTGGTCTCTAGGCCTTGTTGCTGTTCGCTGTTCATCACTGACATCAGAGCCCAGCTCTTAGACTCTCCAGTGAAGTAAAGGCTTGGGACCTTTTTGGGACCTTTAGGTTTATGGGACATTACGGTCAAGAGCAAAGCAGCTACAGGCAGCTACTTTGAAGGACACTTTTATTGTAAGTTAATTTAATAAACTTATTTTTATATATTACATTCTAGAGATTCTGTTCTTCAAAGAATCCTGACTAATATGAGTATTAAAAGAAAAAGTTTAAAACTTGCTAAGTGGGGGTAGGGGGAGAGATATTTATATTCCAAAAAGCAAGGAAAAGCATTTTGACATATTTTTTTTATTGGAAATAATGTAGGACCAAAAAAAAAGAAGAAGTAACCAAAAGAAAAAAAGAAAAATTCTTGCCTACACAAATGAAAGTATGTGGTGGCAACAACAGTGAATTCAGGCATAGAGGCACATAGAGGTACATCTTCAGCACTCAGGAGACAAGGGACCTCCTGAGCAGGCTAGCTAGTCAGACTAACTGAGTTGGTGAGTTCCAGGTACCAGTGAGAGACCCTGCTTCATTTATAATGTGGACAACTACCAAGGAAGAACTAGACATCAACCTCTGACCTCCATATGCATACTCACATAATGCACATGTATCCATGCAAAAACACATGTATGCATACATGCAAACACACATACATATAAATGTGCATATAAACATATATACACAGACACATGTATGCACACCACACATTTACATTCATGAAAGCAACAACAAAAGACCATGGGATGCTTATGAGTATGGAGAAGTAGTGATTCAAAAGAGAGACTTGTGCTGATTTTCAAACCACCACTTTACCTTAATTAATAATTTTTTTTCAAAATTGTGTTGTCCTATGTGAAGTACTTCAGTTCCCACCACCTGCACAGAGGACGTAGTTAGATAATGCATCATGCTGATTTTGACCTTTAACTCCCAAGGCTGTTTATTGACTCTAAGGAGCTACATATATTGAGAGTCTTTGGGGACACATTATGACTTGTAATGTAACCATCTATTATATTAACAGGTTATAATTGGAAAAACAGCTGAAGGGTACTAGTTGAATGTCATCTAACTGGTAATTGGTGGCCAACAGCTGTGACAGATCTTAGTAAGAAACCTATCTTCTGATGCCATTTTCTCCTAGAAGTTCTGAGAAACTCAAGGTGAGGCGCAGTGGTGATTTGGCAGGCATGTCTCTTTTTCTTTCTTTTTTTTTTTTTTTTCATTCAACAACAAACATTTATTTGGCCTTTTACTATGCTAAGTTCTGAGATGAACCAAGACCCAAACAGAAGTGAAATACAATCTTTCTAGAGACTCTCACAGTTTGCCGTGGGACATGGACAAGAAACAGGCTTCCAAGGAGCACTGTGAGTCTGCACAACAGTGAGGGGAAGGGGCTTTGGAGCCTGCGTTAGTATCATTACACATTCCTGCCACAACATACCTAAACCAAGCAACCTGGGGAGGGGAGGTTTAACTGGCTAACAACTCCAAGCTACAGACCATCATGCTGATAAGCCACAGCAATAGGAGCCTGAAACAATGAGTCACGTCACATCCATAGTCAGGAGCAGAGAAGGGATGAATGCATGCCTGCTGCTAGCTACTTGTGCTTGTCTCCTTCTCTCCAGCTTTATACAGTCCCAGATCGCCTGCCTAAGGAACAGTCAATCTTACAATAGACTGGGTTTTCTCACACTGACAGTGCAATCAAGAAACCTCTCCTATAGGAATGTCCAGAGCCTGCTTCCTACTTTTCAGGCTAACAATTAATACTAAACACCAGAAAGAAGAACCAAACCCTCTGTGCTTAGCAAGCCCCTTAACCTGTCTAAATCTCAGAGCCCTCATCTGAAGAATGTGACACAAAGTCTAAATAAGTTATTCCATGAAATGTGGTCAAGATGTTACTGAATCCATGGTTAGCCATGATCAGTATTCATGGAGCAAAGAGAAAGGTGCTGAGTGTTCATTAGAGTAGTCAGGAACCTGGATATAGACTAGCCACCTCTGACAGCCTACAGCTTGCCTATCTGTGACATGAATAAATTCAAACAGAGGGTCTCTGAGGCTCTTCTGGGGTGAGAGCCATGAGCTGGAAGTATGGTAGTTTGTGCTGAGCATTCCCAGTACCAAGCTCTGTACACAGGGAACTCTTCTGACTTAGATATGTAAGCCTTGGAGGAGGACTAGCCACTTCTCTTGAACGTACAAGAGATTTGGGCCTCTTGCCAAAGGCATCATTTGACCATAGCCAGAATGACCTTCCATAGGCATCAGATTCTGTATCCACCTAGGCCCCCAGGATCCAGAAGCCCCCCCCCCTCCTAAGCCTCTCTCTCTCTCTCTCTCTCTCTCTCTCTCTCCTGTGTGTGTGTGTGTGTGTGTGTGTATGTCTTCACTCTCCGCCACCTGCCCTGTCTCTGGCTATTTGAAAAGGCCACTAAGAGCCTGTGGTTTTGCACATGTCTGTTCCCTTGGCCAAGAGAACCAGGTGGGGAACTTTCGGAGTATGATGGGCCAGGGTTTTGTGGGACACAACCTGTCCAATCAAGAAAGGACATGGAGAGACTCACGAAGAACACAGGAGCTCCCCGCGAGCCTCACAGGTCTGGACAGTGACTCAGGGGACAGAGGCCATGAGAGAGCCGGCCAGCTGGCAGCTTCTCGCTGGGCCACGCACACTGCACACTCCTCACTGCCATCAACCGGAGCTGATCTGGGAGAAGGTCATCATGACAGAGCACATTTGGAGGTCCCGGGTCTACTTCCTGCCACACTCTATGTTGATTGTTGCTTCCCAACTCCAGTTTAGGAAGGGGAACAAAAAGGTGGGAGGCGGAAGAAAGGGAAGGAGCAAAAGTTCAGATTGGAACATTTTGGATGCTAATCTCAATTCAGAACACTCAGTGTGAGCCCTGGCCAACAGCCCTCGGCAGCTTTCAGCTCAGCTACTCTACACTCCTCGATGAAAATACCCAAGCATCTGATGAAGCAGCTGCAAGCTAAATTTAGCCTTGGCAAACCCAGGCCTAGACTAGGTACTGGGAGCAGCCGGATGGATGGATGGATGGATGGATGGATGGATGGATGGATGGATGGATGGACCCATACAGGTATGAAGGCCTTGGGCTACAATGACCCATGTGATGAAGAAGAAAACACCTACAGGAAGGCACTGGCCCTAATACAGTCCTGGCCAGGAACTAGACATCCCCACAACTGAGATAAGCATTAAGATGAGACTGCCAAAAAAAAAAAAAAAAAGTAAAATGAAGAGCCATAGGAACAGTAAGGAACTGCACAGCAAATATCCCAACAAGGGCTGGAAAGCTGACTTAGTGGGTAAAAGTGCTTGAACATAAGCCTGATGACCTGTGTTTGATTTCCAGAACCCAAGTAAATGTGAATAGAGAAAACAAATTGCATAATTTTGTTCTCTGACCTCCAAAGAAAGCTATGGCAGGCATGTGTGTATATACCTTCATAACACACACACACACACACACACACACACACACACACACACAATGATAATAATAATAATAAAAATTTAAAAGGAAAGGAAACTGTAGAGACAGTGAGAAACTTCAGGAGAATATCCCACGGAGGTCAGAGAGATGAGAGGTGAGTAAGAGCACAAACATGAGGACTCAAATTCAGATCCCAGCATCCAGTAAACAAACAAACAAACAAAAACCACTTAGCCTGGGGCTGAGAGATGGCTTAGTGGTTGAAGCCATTGCCTTGAAAGCAAAAGACCAGAGTTCAGATTCCCAGATCCCACATAAAAAGGCTCGCATGTGCGCAGTCCCACTGTAATTCTAGCCCCACAAGACTGAACCTGGGACTCTCCAGAGTAAGCTAGTTAGCCCTAATGTTCTCTGGCTCTAAGGAGAGACACAGGCTCATAACAATAAGGTGGGAGAGTGATCAAGGATGATCCCAATATCCCCCTGGGGCCTCCACAGGCACATCACTCAGTGTACATACACCCCCATACACATGTACGCCTGTCCACATCCAAACATACACATGCATGCATGAAAGGAGAAAAAAAGCTTAGCTTAGCACCTGTCTCAAAGGAATAAGATAGAGAGTGATAGAGCAGGACGCCTATGCACACAAAGACACGTGGTCTTTGTTTCTTCAGTGACCTGTGTAAATGCAAGTCAACCATGGGCTTTATGTTTTCCAAACGAACTCAATTACTCTTACTGATACCTCAAGGGAGACAGGGAAGAAGGCAAGGGGGCAGGGAGGAATAGTCAGCATGTGTGAATAAATTCATGAAATCTCTTTTTTGCATACGTTTGTGTGTTTTACATGTGTGTGCAGGCTGTGCCTTCAGGGGCAGAATTATTAAGTCTCTGTGATATCTGCTAAACGGTTTTTATAGGATTTGGACATCTAAATTCAGGTCCTTTTGCTTGCAAGGCAAAGGCTTTAACCACATCACCCCAGTCCTTAAGCTGACTTTTATGGTAATATGTTCAGAATCGGAAAAAAACAATACCTACATAAAATAGCCATCCTAAATGTAAAGAAATTAACTTCTTTAAACAGTGACTTCCTATTTTAGTTAAATGGAAATAATTTTGGGACTGTCATGAAGGGTAAATGAAAAACTGACATGAAATAATTCATGCTCAATAATGTTGGGCGTACTTTAATCAGCAGCGGAGCAGTTTCTGTGGTCAGAGACAGCCGGTGTGGGAGACCCCTCCTACATTAATGCTTTCAAACATCCTTGTGCCCTAACCTGGGAGAGACCGCCTTTGTACTAACCAGTGGTTGACACTGCCACCCTGTGGTCATTTGCAGTACCGCAAATGCACTTCAGCTGCCTTTTAAGAAAATGTATCAGGCCTGTGTAAAATATGTGTGTTCTCCTCCAAGTACAGCAGCTCAAACTGTCTTGTGCTAAGCTGGGTAGTTCTTGAAGCCATTTATAAGAAACTTCAATGGCATGACCTACTTGGAAGTGTTCATCCAATTCCCCTGCCTCGATTTTGACCTATAGATTGCCAGCTCGTTATCAATACTGGAATCATCCTGGGCTGGGGAAGTATTTTAAAATAGGATTCATGTACACCCCACATATTACTACTCAAACTTTGGAAACAAATCTCTTGAACCACTCCATTGCAATGTTCCTGGTCACCTCTATGGGTCTTTCTGGACTGTATAAATAGAACAAGCTGGAAAAAAAACAAAACCAAACAGAATTTGTGCACTTAAAGTTGGTGCATGACGACAGGAAACACATGACTGGTACTGTAAACCAAACCAAATACCTGTGGAAAGGGAGACCACAAACTCTAGATGGAAACAAACTTTTTATTGTAATTATAAATACTTGATAGTAATCTACCATTTAAACACTTACCATTACACCCTTAGATCAGAGAAGCACTCAGCACTGGACCAAGAAGTAGTCTTTTACAATGGAGGATGCACAATACAGAGAACGACAATCAGTTCAAAGTGCAAAGGAAAATTGACTGTGAACAGCTTGGCCCTAAACAGGACATCTAATCACCACCTATCCCATGGCTCAGGGAATCTTTCAGAAGAAAGATGGTAAGAATGTCAGAGCCTGAAGGTGGGGAGAGGTGCTGTCAGACAGTAGCATCATATCAGGGTAGGATATATGATATGTCAGTCATATGAGGGCAGTCATACTCAAGAACGTAATGAAGCGATATCTACTTCCACTAGATCTCCACAATAGCTGACCTATTAACATTTCACCACGGAGGAGGGAGGATCTCAAGAGATACAGTGTCACTCTGAGAGACTGTTTGGGACTAATGCCAGACAAATACTTCACGATCTGCCTACTGGTGGGTCATTCATGCCCTAGCGGGTGCCTCAGCACTTATCAGCGCAAACATCTTGGATGGGACCCACTGGATCACACACACAGAGGGACATGGAAGCAGGAAAGAGACTGGCTGGAAAAGAGAATGAGAGGGGTGGTATGGAAGGAGTGGGGAGATGAAAACTTTCATAAAATGCATCATATTTGTATATGAAAGCTTCAAAGGAAAAAAAGAGATTGATGTGTAGAGCTAGGGCAGTGAGAGGGTAAAGAGCAGGTGAGGAGCAAACAGGAAGAGCCAGAGGGGAAGGAAACAGGCACAGACAGGGAAGGGAGCAGACAGGAAAGGAGGAGGGAGGTAGAAAGGAGCGATTCAGAGAAAAATGAGAGCTAGGACACAGTCTCCTAATCATGGCAATATTTTGGGAAAACATGAACCTATACCTAAACCTGAAACCATATCAATCAATGGACAGATACTAGATTAAGAAAAGATTGCAATGTAGGCATAAGATTATGGACATATGAAATGGACAGAAAAAGGATTATTGACAAACAGTAGAAAAATGAACACAGGCACAAACAAAAGATCCAAATAGCCAACAAAGGAAAAGGCGTTCAAGTTCACAGTAACTTCTGGAAATGCAGATTATCACTTGGCAAAAATCAGACAGACACCTACTAACTACTGTAGGAGAGATATGAGGGGAATTTTCTCTAAAATTTGATTTTTTTAAAAAGGTGAGGCATGAAATATGGCTCAGTAGATAAAGGCACCTGTGTAAAGGCCTGGCAACCTGGGTTTAATCCACAGAGCCTTAATGGTAAATGGAAAGAACCAACCCCTCAAACTGTTTTCTAACTTCTATATGCTCACTGTGGCATCAATGTACATGTGTGTACACACACACACACACACACACACACACACACTTTTTTAATGTTAACAATTGTAAATTGTTCAGCACTCAACCTAGAATCTTCCTTCTATGATGGAAAGTATTTGTTATAGAAAAAATACAACTAGCCAAAATGCAGAAAATAAGGGATGGCAGGCAAACTGCTCAGTTTAAACAGAGCATCTAAACCATTCACACACCCCAAAGCTCAAGGAACATTGCAGAAGAGGGAGCAGGAAGACTTTAAAAACCTGAAGAATGGAAGAAATGTGACCAGACATTATCTTCTGGACATGAAAGGACTGTCTTATTGATAAATTCACTGCAGCTATGTATATTTCCATAATACCTGCACGGATTTGTCCTATCAATATTTTGCCATGAAAGGGCAAAAAAAATCAAGAGGCTCCACACCTCCCTGAAGGACTGATGAGGGTTAGTTCTTACTTGGGGGGAGGGGGGGATGCTTTCCTCAGTAGTGCACCCACTGATAAATAATTCATGCTCCAGCAGGTAAGGCACATGCCATCAAAGGCAACAAAGGAAAATGCAGTGGGCCACTCATGCAAAAAGACAAGAAAACAGGAGAGAGACTGGCAGGAAAGAGAGGATGGGGGATGGGATTGGGGATTAAGGTATGAAAATATGAATTTCTTTTAATCATACATAAAACACTAAAAGAATAAAAGCAAATTTTAAAATGTAAATCATCACAGAACTTGGAAAGGAGCTCTCACACCATCTAACAAAATTCATCAGGCATCATTCAACCCACCCATCCCATCCCTGGGATGCAATGCCCTGGAGATGAGGGCAGCAGCACGTGTTGATGTGTGCACGTGGATGTTAAGGAAGCATGCTCACTGCTGCAGAAGCGCTGTAGAAAGAGAATGTTGAGAGAATGTCGACAAGTCAGGCCCATTCCATGTGGCTCCAGGTGACAATTAAGAGACATGAGCAAGAGCCATATCACAGTTGGAATTTAAGGGATGAGATATTGCAAAGCATCAATAATAATAGAGCAATGATGTTCATAATATCATTCATATTTATAAATAAAAAACAATGAATCTTCTATAGTGTATGTATGTGTGTGCATGCATGTGTGTGTGTGTAAGTTCATCATCAACAGCACACACTAATATGGTCATATTAATTGTTTCAGGTAGTTGGTTCACTCTGATTAATTGGCATTGTGTCATGCTGTGTGGTGGTCCCCGGTCCTGCAGGCCGATCCCGCGGGTCCTCCACAAGGGGGATCGGGGAAAGGTGAGTGCGCTGTCGGCCCGCTCCCAACCCTCCTTCCCGAGAACAATCAGACGCAACAGGGAGTCTAGTCAAGCAGGAACTCCTTTATTGCAAGTCCATAGCCCTCTTATAAAGGCAGAAACTGAAAGGGGAATTCTAGGATGGGGAAACAGGCAACCAATCATCTTAAAGGTCAAGCCAGCTATGCCCCCTATTGTCTTCCTCCTGAGCTACGCCCCCTATTGTCTTCTTCCATCAAAACATCTTTGTCTAAGCTTGCCAGACCACCCAGGTCACCTAGACTGAGGCCCCCACAATGCTGGTTGCTTGTTATATATGAGCATATAGAAATATGGATTAAAATAAAGATGTGCATATAGTAGGTTATTAACATAGATGGTTTGGGAAAGAAGGAGGACTTCTGTAAGTAAGTGAAGGCAACAAAAAAATAGCCTGTTTAATAAGGAAAAGGAGTCTAGAAGAATGTGATAGATCGGGCTGGAGAGGTGGCTCAGGGGTTAAGCCTCCGCCTTGCAGGCGGAAGGTCCCGAGTTCGGATCCCAGATCCCACGTATAGACGCCAGACGGAAGCGGGGGCGGCCTGCGCTTCTGGTCCTGGTAGGGCGGAGCCTGTGAATCCCGGGGCAGAAGGAGGTGGAGGCGTCCATGGTGGTTCGCGAATTCGTCCGTGGTTCTACACATACACAGACACACACATACACACACACACACACACACACACACACACACAGACACACGCGCGCATATACACACAGTTGAATAAATAATAATAATAATAATAAAAAAAATTTAAAAGAATGTGATAGATCACTTTGCGGCCCACAGAAAGGATTAATGCGGTTCTCATTGGACTCTGATGTATTCTTCGGACTTTTGATTCTCTCTGACTTTCTGTCTCATCATATGACCTTTTCCAAATGTTTCCACAATGGTGATACCATCTGCCACTGGTCCCTATCAGAGAATAAAAACACTGGAAACATTTAGTCTTAGATTTTCAGACTCTAAAACTGTGAACTAAATTAATTTCTTTTCTTTGTAGTTTCTGGCTTCGGGTATTTTGTTACAGCAACAGAAAATAGGTCTCACTCTCACTCTCTTAATTGTATAAATGGCCTAGGTAATTGGAGAGAATAAATAGTTCTTTCCTGACACATAATCAGATTGACTCTTGCCAGTGGGACAATTCTGACATATTTCAAAAAACTGTTCAACAATATCACTTAAACATAAAATTCATGTACTTTTTATTATCATGTCTTATCTGGAATGGCATTAATCTGTGGAAATACTCAACAAATTACATCAATGCTTGTAGTAAAAAATAAAAACTGAACAAACCTATCACAAGTATATAATTAAGTAAGCCATGTTGTATCTATTAAGTGGAATACCCTATAATTTATTTTTTATTTTGTGCACGTTGTGTGTGTGTGTGTGTGTGTGTGTATGTGTCCCTGTGAAGAACCAAGGGTGATCTCAGAAATCATCCTGTATTGTTTCTACCTCCTCTTTGCTTTGCTCTGGAGTTTTCCGGGCTCCACCATCCATGATTGGAAGTATGGGCCACTATCATTTCTTTCTGTAGTTTTTATGTGGGACCTGGGATCCAAACTCAGGACCTTCTGCTTGTGAGGAAGAATCTTAACCCCCGAGCCATCTTCCCAGCCGTCCTGCAATTATTTTAATATAAGCATTTCACTTAAGTACATATGCAAAATATCTTCCAGATACATTAATGAAGTTTTTTTAAAAATCAAAGTTTAGATAAATGAGCTAGAAATACACAATAGACAAGTAAGAGTGTTCAGATTGTCAACAAATATGAAAACACACTCTACCTCATTGAAACTGAAGATTTCTTGTTATAACCATAACCAGTTACAATTTCACCCTGTATAAATTGAGAAAAACTACTTCTCCTGAGACCAGCCATTGACACAAACATGGACTCACAGGGACTCGTGCCCTAGCAGTCCCATCATCCACAAGCCGTGAAAGAGCCCCAGCAACAGTGGCTGGCTGACACAGAAACAATAAGCTCTCCTTTTGGATAGTTACAGTAATTTAGATCTCATATAGGCTGAGAATTCTAACAAAGCACTTAAAAACGACTTTCCTGGTTTGCACGTAGAAAAATAGGAAATCACCTGAGTAAAAATGAGAAAGCTAACCAAATAAATAACACAGACTGATTTACCAGCCATTGCCAGTCAAAGGGAGTCTCCACTGGCATGCTGCAGGTTTCTAGACTACGCTTCAGTCTACAGTTAGATATAGATGAATACCTGATAGCACCCATCTAGCTGACTGACTGGACAAGAGGAAGGAAAAAAGTCAAAGGATGAGAAAACAAGATATCCACCACCAACAAAACAATGCCACAGATGAGAGGCAAGGGGTATAGGCATAAACATTCAGCGAGATGAGTGTAGACAGAAGTGGGACTTCTTTGATGGTGTATCTGTTCACCTGCATGGTTGCTGATAAAATCATAACAAAGCTGCTTAAGGGGCCAAAGGGTTTATTCTCTCTTACGATTCCTCTTTACAGTTGTTTGTCCAGCTTGGTAGGAAAGCTCACACCAACGCCAGGGTCACGGGAACTGGTCACATCATAGTCACATAATGCTGAAAGGATGATTCTTACTTGCCAGACCAGCAAGTATACACAAAGATTCCTACTTTCTCAAACAGCTCCCTCCATTTTATTTACCTGCCCAAGGACTAGTCCCAGTCACTATGGGCTAGACCTTACCCGTCCACTAGACAATCTCTTGCAGGTTCACTCTGGACTTAACTGCCAAGTCTTCACAAATGTGCCCAGAGCTCAAATCAATTGTCAAGTCGACACCTGTACCTAACTATGACAGATAATTCATATAAAAGTATAGTAGGAGCATTGTTATGCATCATAAGATCACTGTAAATCAGCATTGTTATGTGGCCACCCTTGCCTTAGTTCAGAAGAGAGGAACTAATTCACTCCATTATTATCTGAATTGCCAGGGTGACATTTGCTTTCTACAAGTGTCTTCAAATTTGAAGACGGACATTAAAATATACTGCTATTGACAACCTGGAAAACATTTACTATGCTCCTGGAAGAAATACATTCAGTAGGTAACACATGGTCTATATTATTTAGTGCTTTCCAATAGCTTTGCGAGTTAGGCATTAAAACCCTCATTGTATTTACCAGGATGGAGTGAAGGGCATTGCAGGAGCAGCAAAACTGCAAAAGAAAATCAACAAACCACAATCCAGAACTTCAGAGACTCTATATCAACCACCTAGAACTAGGCCAGCTTAGTCTCTCCCCATCTTGAAGCTCAGGGAAATTTGCGGAAGAGGGGGCGGTAAGAGTGTAAGAGCAAAAGGATGGGAGGAGCAATGATATATAAGATACTCTATACTAGTTAGGGCTGAAGCAATCATAATTGGACTTTGCATGCCCTGCGCAATGTCCAACACACTGTTGAACCTCACAAAGTCTAGCACCTGCTAAAGGCACCAAGAGCCTTGGAGGTAAAGGATTGGCAGCCACAGCAGTGTTCCTATACCTAAGGGGAACACGGGAAAGGGTTCAGGGAAAGGCCACTGGGTCCTTGTACGTCATCGGAGAGGAGGGCCCAGAGGAAAATCAGACATGCACAAGAAAGGACTCTCTGGGAATTGGAGTGGGAGGCACTGGGGGATGGGGAGGGAGAGAAGTGGGGAGAGGAAGCAGGGGGTACGGGGGGAGGAGGAGGAAGGGAGGGAACTGGTGTACCTAATAAGTTTGTATGAGCTGAAAAAAAAAGTTTGTAAAAAAAAAAAAAAGAAAAAATAAAAAGGAGAATCATATCAAATTTCCACTAAAAAAAAAAAAAAAAACCCTCATTGTATTTAATATGAAACTATGGTTCCAAGAGAACTGCATGGCTAGAAAACAGCCAACTCAAGACTCTTAAATCTACTCTCTCAACTGTAATGGGCAGAGAAAGGTCAATGTAGGGAGGAATATTCCAACATTGAAGATCACTAAGAGCATATCAATACTCGGCACGTGGCTGAATGGCATGATGTCAAAAGTAGGAACAGAAGCAGAGCTTGAATATGAGGAATGATAATGAAAATTCAAACCTTAGCGAACATTTTAGTAGTCATGTTACTACTGGGTGCCATTAAGTAATAACAATAATAAGTAAAGTGACAATGACACCCAGTCAGAACCTTTGGCCACCGATACTGCCTCATCTAAGTCATCTGTGCCTTCCCCATCCACCATCTGATTTTAGTCGAGTCACTGATAAAGTCTGTGCCTAAAAGGCCATTGGTTAAGGCTTGTTCTCCAGGGCAATGCCATGGAGAGGTGGCAGAACCAGTTAGAGGTGGGACGGTCCAGGAGCTCTTCAGGTCAGGGGGAGATAGTGAGACCCCCAACCTCTTCCTCCTCCTCTTGTTCACTTCCAGCTATTCGGTGAGGGTTTTGTAGCACTACGTGCTCCTGCCATGATGTATTATCACAGATCCAAAGCAACAGAGCCAACAGGGTCGTGGGCTGAAACTTTTATAACTGGGAGCCAACAGTACACTTTTCTCTCCCTGGGTTGGTGGTCTCTGCTATTCTTTATACTAACAGAAAGCCAACTCTCACAATGACCCATGGCGGAAAGCAAGCAACTAGAAGTCCAGAGCAATGCAGCCTAAGCTGGGTCTTTGTAAGACTCTCTGCAAATTATCCTTGAATCCTCCAGTTATCATTTCTCACAGATTCCTACACCGGCAGAGGGCGCCATGCTTGGAAAACTCAATGTTAAATGATCCAGGAAGTTTTATCTTTCAGGTTAGCTGAGTCTGCAGTTTCCTGCCACCCTGTGAGGAGAGTCGGCTTGGCAGTAAAGGCAGAGGGCAGCAGACCCTTCTTGGGGAATGGTGGGGTGGGGGGGGCAATAGTACTAGTCATCAAGCTTCACTGAAGAATTACCATGACAGGAAGAAAGAGGGCTAAAAGGAGGGGAGCCAGGAGCAAGAAAGTGCACTGGAACATGCAAGTCATGAATGCAAAAGAAGAAGAAAGGGGCCAGCGAGAAGGGAGAAAGGTTTGGAAAAGGGCTGTAACAGGAAGGAACAATGAAGCATGATGATGTATATGCTTATATGCATGGAAATGTCATAATGAAATCCATTTATTTACAAAATATGCAAAAAAGTTAATTAGAAAATTAAAGAAAAGTAGGGAGGGTGGCTGGGGATGTGGCTCAATTGATACTTGCAGCAAAGTGGAAGGAGGGGCAGCAGAGAAGTTCAGGGCCATCTTGGCTACATGTACAGCAAGTTGGAGGCTAGCCTGAATTACATGAGATAATGTCGAGAGAGAGAGAGAGAGAGAGAGAGGGGGTAGAAGACAGAGAGAGAGAGAAAGAGAGAGAGAGAACAGTGATAGGAGATAGCTTAGTCATTTAGAAGCTTGCCATGCAAGCAATAGGACCAGAGTTTGGCTCTCCAAGTTCCACATAAACTTCCAAGTGGGTATGGTGGCTCACCTGTAATTCCAGTCTCAGAAGATGGAGACTGAAAATCCCCAGAGCAAGCTGACTGACAGACTGGCACTATTGCAAGCTCTGGATTTAATTAGAAACACAGCCTCAAAAGAATAAAGTAGAACAGTGAATAGACAAAAGATTCTTGATATCAACCTTGTGCCTCTACATACACACGCAGATGAACATGCATATACACATGCACCCCCCCTACACATACACACACATGGAAATGTAGGGGCACAGTTACCTTAAACACAGCCAATTAAGGGAGCACAAGTTCATTCATTCTTTCACATTTGCTATGGATGGGGCCCAGTGACTGGGAGTCTGGAGGCTCATGAGACTCCAGTCCAAGTGCTGCCAGAAAGACTCACGTCATGTTCCATGGGGGAGAGCTGCACTCACACAGCTTTCATGGGCCTCCAAAGAGCCACTTCTGAGCTCTCTCACATGACCATCATCAGGAGGGTCCATGCCGGCTTTGGCCAAGACATTGGCTTCTACCACCTGAGCCTCTCCACAGGGCAACTCAGCTTAGCAGCCTGAGTCCAAGGCTGGAGAATTCATGAAGGTGTTGGGCTTGTGAGGGCAGAATGAACAAGGAAAATATAGAGGACCCTGCAAGCCTCCTATCACAGACTTTCAAATGGGATCCCTCATTTTTGCTGTATTACATTAATAGAAGCAAACTTCTAGATGCAACTATGCTCAAGCGAAGAGACTTGGTATGCGTACCAAGAGGCAGAAAATCATCGAGTCACTTTAGAGTCTGCCTGACATAATGATTTGAGCTCCTAGAGCCAGCCAAATCTGAAAACAGAAACTTATTGGTCTTTTCCATTATGAGAGATGATACATTCCCTCTTCATTGAAACCCATTCAAGTTGAGTCCTGTCATGTTGTGGATAGCCCAAAGCACCCTCTACTGATACATTAGTGCTTATCAGGAAGACTAATAAAGCCAGAGTGGTGCTGATGAGACCACTTGAACAAGCCTTCCCTGGAGAGGCCACAGAATTCTAGTGTCCTATATAATCATGGATGGTATTTTTAGATTCATTCTATCTAGTTATTGAAATGCTGCTGCAGCATTTCGAGATTCTTTCTCAGCTGATTAACATGGCTGTGTTGACGTGAAAAGGACACCAATTAATTTCACTGTCAGAAGTGACAGTGAATAGAATTAGACCACCAGAAGTTCAATTAGTTTAGACAATGCTATTAACACCTGGACATGAACACAGAAAGCAAAGCTGGGGGGGGTTGGGATGGAGAGTCAAAGAAAAATAAGTTTAGCTTCGCCAGCAGAAAATAAAAGAAATACCTTCCCTAAATTTAATTTATGTGTGTCTTTTTTTGTTTGAAATGCCAATGAAGTGAAAATAATATCTGTGTTCAAATGTCTAGTTTCAGTATTCACTTGCATAAGACTAGCAGGAGGACAGCCTGCCACATGTCTAATTTACAGTATGGATGACCCTGAGTTTTCAGGGTTCTCTTCAGATTCTGCAATGACAGGCCAGGAGTAAAGCCATGCACTGGATGCTTTATGAATACATCCTCTGCGTACTTCTTGACTAAAATATGGCAATTTCAAGAGAGCTTCAGCACTTCTGCTTTTAACAGAAAGGCTTTACCTTCCTCTACATCAGGGGCCACCAAGCTTGGCTGCGCTTCTGCAATCCTTGGGGTTTATAGCCAGAGATGCTATGCCCACTCCTAAGTTTCCAGTTCAGGAGATGTAGAATCTGCATTCTACCAAAACCCCTGGGGGTACTGTTTGGGTCCACATCCAGCCAAACAGCATTGTGAGGCCTCCTGCAGCTCCTTCCTCTCCAGAGCTGGCTCACACATGACTCTGAGCCCAGGCCCTCTGTATATCCTCTGGAACTTTCTCCTGTGTCTGTCATGGTTAGCTGTAAGCACTTTGGTTCTGATGCTTCTCAATGCAGTGAAAGTCAAGGCAGCCAATGAATGTTTCAGATGGTTGTGGATTTCCCAGTGGCCATTTGAAGGATGTTTATTTAGTCACACTTTAACAAGCAAATGTACGACTGCCCCCTGACCACCTACCTGCTTGCAGCACAACAAGCAGGAACTAGAATTCTCACAAAGCTGAGAATCATCCACAGGGTACAGTTTGACTGGGTTGCTAATCCGGAAGATTACTGTCCAAACATCCAGACTGGCAAAGCCTGGCCGTGCCCTAGCCCAGAAGGAGGGAACTTGAGAAAAAGAGGAGGAAAAAGCCAGCTGGGCCCGGGCAAAGCAGGACACTGAACATCCTCTGTCTTTAGAAGGTGTCCGCGCTCCTGGACATGGCAAGAGGAGGTGACACGAAGATGTTTCTAGTTGTTCCACAGCCAGCCCACAAGTGCTTGTAGGATGTGCCAGTTGTATGAGCAACACAAGCCATGCAACAAGGTTTTAACTATTCTCCTTGGAAGCCCCAGGATCCAGGGTTAGCTGGAGAAAGAACCATTGAGTTCAGTCAGTATGAAGCGTTGGTAGAAGTGGGGCTGAGTGACTTTCACGCAGGCAGGACCTCACAAGAGTGTCAGCAACTTAGCCAGACAGGATGGCACATGCTAATATCAAGACTCGAAAGGTAGAGGCAGGAGGATCAGGAGTCATCCTCTGCTGCATAGCAAGTTCAAGGCGAGCTGATGCTAAAAGAGAAAATGTCTCAAAGCAAACAAACGAATGAACAAAATAAAGAATATAAGCTCCTCTTGATTTAGCTGTTGGTGCTATGTTGTATAAACACAGAAAACTATGAGTTGAGTTTGGTGGTGTGGACTCTTAGGAAGTCGAACCAGAATTGTATGTGTGGGGCTTGCTTGAACTAAGAGATCTATCTTTAAAACAAACAAACAAAAACCTGTAAACTTAGAACTTCAAGTCTGATTAAGGCTCTAGTTGAAATCCGAAGCTGTGGGTTTCAGAAATAACTAAGGAACATTAAGAAGATAAAAATATTATTATTACAGATGCTTTGAAGATACCAAGCCAAGGTTAGACTAGACCAAAGGCACAAATCTTAGCAAGATCTCTTGAGCCAGATCATAAAACTGGGTCCTCGTTTGCTACAGGCTACCATGTGAAACTCTATTTTGACCTTAATGATTTATTGCTGTTTAACCCTCGGCCTAGTGACGATGACACTTGTATGGGATTTGTTTGTTGTGAATTTGATGTGGAACATTGAACCACTATAAATCTTGCATTGTCTCACTTATTAGATGTGACTTCTCTTACTTTATTGCAGCTAAGCAAGACAGAACTATAAAAAGCAATACATTCACTTGTAGCTGGAAAGGACATTTAAGTAGGGTCATTTAAACAGGGCTGTTTGTTTGGTTTTAAATGAAAACAATAGTAGGACTGCTTCTGATATATGACATGAGGGTTGGGTACTGTCTTCTCCCAAAACCCCACTAGGTAGGAGCATATGGTACATGATGGTGCTTAGTAAATGTTTGTTGGCTGAGTCTCCTGTTGATTTCTTAACACTGAGAGGACAAGTATCTGTTAGAATAGGGCTCAGCTGAAAGTCAAATGTCAGACTTTTCCCTGGGTTCTCTGAAACAATTCTCATTAGTTCTCCTCATGTCTTTCATTTAAATATCAAAGCGTCCTTCAAACACACAGTTTAATTTTATGAAGAAGGTTGAAATGAATCAGAAATGAATCACTGACCACATCCTTTGAAATCATTAGGCTCAAAAGCACCCTTCAGGTTACAGGTCATGTTGATGAAGCAATGAATCAGGAAGCCACAAGAGGGCAACCGAGGACCAGGAATTGATTGCAGAGCTCGCTCTCTCTCTCTCTCTCTCTCTCTCTCTCTCTCTCTCTCTCTCTCTCTCTCTCTCTCTCTCTCTCTCTCTCTCTGTCTCTCTCTCTCTCTCTCTCTCTCTCTCAGATGTGACCTAATCCTCATTTAAAGTAAGGTTCTTTTGAGTCAAAGGGCAGAGATAAGACAGAGGAGGAGGTATATGGAGACAGACAGAACTCAAAGCAGCAAAGACCAGGTAAAGCAGGAAACAGCAAACAGCAGGCATGGATGCAGAGATCAGAGAGCAACAGTGTAGTGCTGGAAATGACAAGGGCCAATGGCGGGTATGCCAAAGCTAAGTCCTAATCACTAGAAGTTCAAGGACCTGAGAATGGAGACACATCACTCGGTGAGCCTAAGCTAAACATCTCAGACTGAGTAAAGAAATGACTGATATCACCTGCAGTGACTGCATCTTCTTGAACTGTGAAGAAAAAAAAAAAAACAGTTCAGGCATTTGGCATTGCTTTGACTCCCTGCACTGCCTGTCATCCTAGTCACTTACCAAATGTGTCCTCCTCCGTTAATTGGAGATGATACTGATGATGCAAGTGAATGCTTTTTGCATGAAAGATTCAGGGACTAGTGAGATGGCTCACTGGCAAAGACTTGCCACCAAGTCTGACAACCAAGTTCAATTCCCAGAAAGAACCCACCAAGGTGAAAGGAGAGCATTGACTCCCACAAGTTGACCTCTGACTTTCATTTGTGAACTGTAGCATGTGTGGACACATACAAACAAATAAATGAATGTAACAAAACTATATAAAATATTCAATCGAGATTTCATATCCCATAAAACTCAATAATTTAAAATAATCTGACTAAAACATTGTCAAGCATTTCTGTCATTAGATTAACAGGATATGATGCACTGAACAGTCAGTCCAACTCTAATCAGTCATTTCTCCTTGAAACTACATGATTCTTGACAATGATTTTGGTAGGTGAAAGGGAAGATGAGGGGATCAAAATTTGCTTTATTTCAAGTGTAATACAGAAAGTATGACTTCATTAATATTTTTACTGTACTGTATACAATTCTTATCCATTGACTGTTTTCAGTATTTGCCTCTAGACTTTAGTGAGGATTCAACGTGTCACAATCACACTGAGCCTAGAGTAGACCTTAAAAAGTAACAGCTGTTTAAGTCGCCCAGTGCTCAAGGACTTAACACAACAACTGTTTCTTAAGTCTCACCCATCTGCCTATCTGTTGATTAACTTAGGCTCAGCAGTCCCACGGGGCTCAGATGGGCTCACTCACATATCTGTGGCCAGCTAGGGACTGGATAATCCTAGTTGAGTTTAGCTCATCTCTGTCTCTCTTTTTGTCCTCCTGGGATTAGCCAGCTAGTCAAAGTAATAGTGAAACAAAGAAAGTACCTGGAAACCATGGAAACATGTAGCCCCATGAGGCCAAGGCCCAGAACTGAAACATCCAGTCATATGTCCAAACCCAGATTCAAAGATGAGAAAAATAGAATCTGCTGTATATTTTGTAGTTTTCCCACAATTAGAGTGTAAATGTCCTTAGAGCATGGATTCTGTCTGTCTTATTTGCATTTTATCATTAGGAAGAAAATCATGGTGTTATGAGTGATAGAGGCAAGAACTGGAGAAGCTAAACCATCTGGCTCCTGAACCCAGGCTGTACTTACTATACTCTATTACCTCTCCTAATAAAAGATTGGCAAGCAATTAGAAGCTAAGTAGGATTCATGGCCCTAAATATCACACTGCTTTTTTTCCTACAATCGAGCCAAGTTACTATGTTTATCATTAGACTGTCACAACACAGGACACATTAAAAATATTTCATTTAAAAGTACAAGAGCAGGGGGTACGGGGGAGGAGGAGGGAGGGAGGGAACTGGTGTACCTAATAAGTTTGTATGAGCTGAAATAAAAAAAAAAAAAAAAAAGTACAAGAGCCTCACAGGGTGGTGCAGGACTGTGACTGCAGCTACTCGGAAGACTAAGAAGGGTCTTAAAGTTCAAGACCAACCTGTATAAGTTAGTGAGACCCTGTCTCAAAATACAGATGCTTAAGTAAAGTCCAGTGACAGAGCACTTATCTAGTATAAATGAAGCCCTGGGTTCCACTCTCAGTAGTGCAAAACACAGGGAAAGAGGAGGAGGATAGAAAAAAAAAAGAAAAAGAAAGCAAAGGAGATTTCATCAAACTAAACAAGTCCTGCATAGTAAAGGAGACAATTGAGTGAATAGATAACTTAGAAAATAAGAGAAAATATTTTCAGTCATTTTATCTTACAAGGGAATTCAAGCACTTCATTAGCAAAAAATTAGAATATGGGCCACTGATCTAAACAGACATTTCTAATGAAAGGCATACAAATGGGCAACAAGTGCATGACAAAAAAATGCTTAATATCACTAGTCATCAGGGTAATACAAGTCAAACCCACAGTGAAATTATCACCTTAGCCCAGTAAGAATGGCTGCAACCAAACCAATAAAAGACAGCAAGTGCTGTTGAGGGCAAAGAGGAAAGGGAGCTCTGTACACTGTGTGTAGAAATGTAAATTGGTACAACAATTATGGAAAACAGTGTGGATGTGCCTCAAAAAATCAAAAATAGAATACCATATGATCCAGCAATCCTAAAATACTGAGTATGTGTCCAAAGAAAATTAAACCAGTATGTCAAGATGTCTACACTTCCATGTTTATTGTAGCAATATTCCAAATGGCCAAATAAAGGAAACAGTCTACGTGTCTATCATCTGACAAGTGAATAAAGTATATATGAGACATAGCAGAATGCTATTTGGCCATAAAAATGAGATCTTGTCCTTTATAACAGCATAGAGGACACTAGATAGAGGGCATTGTGGTTAGTAAAATAAATCTATCATAGTAAAATAAGTATTACAGGGCCTCACAAGCAGATCTAAAAAGTTGGTCTCAGAGAAATTTAGAACAGCATGATGATAACTAGAGGCTAGGAAGAGAAGGAAGAGACAGTGAAATGTCAACAATGGGAATTAAGTTCTTGTTTGATGAGAGAAAGGAGTTCTGGTGTGCTGCCCCACAATCTGGTGACTGAGAGGGATCATTGTGTGTTGTGTATATTTTTAAAAACTAGACAGAATTTTGAATGCTTTCACCATAAAGAAATAGTAATTGAGAAGACAAAAGAAGACAAATATGTTTATCCTGATCTAAACATGTCTCTATGTATCAAAACATCACATGATACTTCAAAACATTATATGGTACTCAGTTTAAAATGTAACTATGCAAAGTTATAAACGTGCTAATTAACTTGATTGTCATAATAATTTTATAATATATCAAATCATTATATGCCTTAATTATGTATAATTTTATCAGTTGTACCTCAATAAAGAATTTTTACGAGATCGTTGCTTATTAGAAAATTTAAATCAGGTTGGGGCTGGAGAGATGGCTCAGGGGTTAAGCCTCTACCTTGCAGATGGAAGGTCCTGAGTTTGGATCCTAGACCCCACATATAGGGGGCAGCCTGTGTTTCTGGTCCTGGTAGGGCGGAGCTTGTGAATCCCAGGGCATATAAACAAGGAGGAGGTGGAGGCGGTCCATGGTGGTAACCGAATTCGTCCGTGATTCTACACGCACACATACACACACACACACACACACACACACGCACGCACGCACGCACGCACACACGCACAATTGAATAAAAAAAAAGAAAAAAGAAAGAAAAAGAAAATTTAAATTAGGGACTGAAGAGGTGGCTCAGTGCATAAAGATACTTGCTATATAAGGGTAAGGACCTGAGTTCAGTCCCTAGAACCTAGATAGAAGCTGTATGCATAACATGAGCACCTGTAATCTCAATGCTTCTATGAGCAGATAAGAGACAGAGAGAGAACCTGTGGAAACTCATGCAGTATTAAAACAAAAAAGAAACTCTATGTCAAACAAGGTGGAATGTGGGGACTGACAGCAGATGCTGCTCTCTGACACATGCACCCACACACACTCACACATGCACACATGCACATAACACACGATACACATGCATGTACACACATGTATACATGCATGCATGCACTCACATGACTGAGCCAGACCTTTGTAACACAGGCCTGTAATCACAACTATTCAGGAAGCCAAGGCAGGAGGATTGCAAGTGTGATGTTTACATGGTCAACATAGCGAGACCTGTCTCTAAAGAAATAAATAGCCGATAAAATTTAAAAGTGGGGATGTAGCTTAGCATCAGAGTGCTTTTCTAGAATGAATGAGACCCTAGATTCAATTTCTAGGCCCACATACACAAAAAAGAATGAATGAGTGAATGAAAAGAAAGGATATACTAAAGAACTCAAGAAACTAATTAAGAAGGTGGTCTGATCCACCCTTTGCCCAAAGCAGTTCTGTGAATATTCCTTATTTAGGAACACTGCAGTCAGAGTTGGTCATTTTTTTTGTAGCCTATTTACAAAACCACTTCTGGAAATACATGTCAGCTTCTCAGTTCCATCAGTAAGTTTTGTTAGTTAGACCTAAATCATGGACTTAATTGCTCTGTGACTTAAGTGTGCTCTTTTGTAGAAGCTCAAATCAGGGGCTGCAAACTGGCAGACTGTGGGCTGAAACCAGCCTGTAGACATATTGTGTTTTGCCTGCATTGACAAAAGTGTTTAAAAAGTTGCCAGCATTTAAAAATAGAGAATTCTATTAAAAATTCAACTCTTCTTGAAACCAGTTCACTGAAAGGGTTTCTTATATTCAGAATTATCTGTTCTGTAAAATGTTATTGGAAATCACCTATAAACCTCTCTGCACTTGATGTTTTCTTTAAGGGATGATAATCCCTTAATTTCCCTGGAATATTTTCTAAGGTCATGATATTTGTTTTCTCTCAATTTTAAGTCAGTTTAAATAAGAAGACAATAATTTAATGTAACCATTCAGTTTTATTGGCATAAACTATTAAGAATTTTCTTTCAGGGCTGTAGAGATGACTCAGAGGTTAAGCCTCTGCAGAAAGTCCTGAGTTTGGATCCCTGGTCCTGTGTAAAAAAGGCCAGGCAGAAATGGCAGCAGTCTATATTTCTGATCCTGGAAGGCAAAGCCTGGGAAACTCCAGAGCAAAGCCAAGAGGAGGTATTGCAATCCACAGTGATTCTTAAAGTCACTCTTGGACTTCCACAGGCACACACAGTGTGCTCTGATACACATAGATACACACACACTTACACACACACATACACACACACACGTTAAAAAAAGAATTTGCTTTCATTACTGTTTTCAGCACGTATAGCACCTACATAGCACCTACAGCACTATATTTCCCTTTTCACTCCTGTCACAATTAATTTTTTAAATTTTTTATTCATTTTTATTCAATTGTGCGTGTATCCATGTGTGTATGTATGTATGTGTGTGGAGAACCACGGACAAATTCGAGAACCACCATGGACCACCTCCACCTGTTCCTTGTTTACTCCGACCTGGGATTCACAGGCTCCGCCCTACCAGGACCAGAAACGCAGGCCGCCCCCGCTTCCGCCCGGCGTCTACACGTGGGGTCTAGGATCAGAACTCAGGACCTTCCGCCTGCAAGGCAGAAGCTTAACCTCTGAGCCACCTCTTCAGCCCCCCTGTCACAATTATTTTTATCTTCTCTCCTTTTTATGGAATAATTTTGATGAAAACCTGTTCTGTTATTCTTTTTATGGGCCAATTCAAGTTGTTTTTTTTTTTTTGCTTATTTCCTATATCGATTATATTCTTTTATTGCTTCTAAATGCTATTCTTCTTGAATAAAACAATATGAATTTATTCTTAAAGTTTTGAAGTTGGAATCTTAATTGTTGATATCTTCTCTGATAAAAACACTCATCAATTCTTGTCGTTTTAGCTGTAGCTCACGGGTAGGACTTTATTGATCAATTTAAAAAATGATTTAACTTCACATTTCTTTGATGTGTGAGTTCTAGTGGATTTGGTAAGTTAGCATTCATCATTTGTGCCAAATCTCTTTACATGCTAAAGAAGTATTCAGAGTCTGGAAATACTAAAAACCTCATCTGTCAGACTCCCTTGCAGCTACAGTTCTGAATATAAATTAGGTTCTTCCTTCAAATGTACTTTCACAGTATGTGGAAAAGGCAGAATAAAAGGAAATATCATCTTTCTATTGTCAAGCAAAGTCATGATAGTTTGATGTTTTTTCTTGAACAGCTTTCTTGTATTCTCTCTCTGTCCCACCTTCTCTGTCTCTCCCCAACTTCCCTTCTCATCTCTCCTTCTCCTTTTTTTCCTTGCTCTGAGTCAAGTGAATTCAGAGTTCTCATGTCCAGCCTATTGGTTGTAGGGAGACAGTTGTAGCAGTTAGCTCCTCCCTGGTCCCTAGTGCCATGACTATTTGTGTTGCCTCATGTTAACACTTAATACCCAATAAATTTTTTGTAAGCTTTATAAAAACTTAATTCTCGATATTAAATGTATTTCTACTTAAAATAGCTAGAATGGTTTTTGTCCCTGAATTCAGAATGATAAAGATTTTTTTTAGTCTTCCTTTTTATATCTCTATTGGATTTTTGTCAGAGAATGTGTTCTGCATGACACAAATCTTCAAAATTAGAAGCTCCACTTGTGATCTGGATATTTTTATTAATAGTCTATATGTTAAAAAAGTATTTCCGGGCTGGATAGATAGCTCAGGGATTAAGACTCTGTTGCAAGCAAGTCCTGAGTTTGGATCCCAGGTCCCACGTATAGTGGCCTGCACTTCGGCCGTGGTGGGCAAAGCCTGGGAAATCCCAGAGCAAAGCAAGAAGGAGGTAGAAGTAATCCAGGATGATTCCTGAAGTTACCCTTGGTCTTCCACAGGGACACACAGTACACACAAACATACACACACACTAAATAAATAATAAAATATTTTTTTAAAAAGGATTTGCATTCCACAAATGCGTAATGATGAATTTGTAACTTTCTTCCTGCAGATTTGTCATTTTGCTTTAGATATTATAATGCCAAAGACTGGAGTGAGGGCTCAGGGGTTAAGCCTCTGCCTCACAAGCAGAAAGTCCTGAGTTCAGATCCCAGACCACTTGTATTAGTCAGGGTTCTCTGAAGAAATAGAATTTATAGAATGTAGTATATATAAATAAGTTTATTTAAAAATAACTCACAATAAAAATAGTGTCCTTCAAGGTAGCCGCCCTCAGCAGCCTCTTTCCTGGCTGGAATGTTCCACAAAGCCAAAAGATCCCAAGAAGGTCTCAAGCCTTTGCTGCTCTGAAGAGTTGAAGACCCTGGGCTCCGACATCAATAGTGAACAGTGAACAGCAGCAAGGCCTAGAGACCAGGCTCCAAAGACAGCAGGAACAGCAACAACGTGATGGAAAAGGTGAAGCTCCAAGTCAGCCCAGAATGGAGGCAGCAGCAACAAAGAAGGCCAGACACTCTAAAGGCGAAAAACGTGCATGCAGAGTGGACTGCACAGCAAGTAGACATCAGATAAGGAAAGAGCAAGTCCCTCTTTCTTGTACCTCCTATTATCCCGTCCACCACTGGAAAGGACCACCCACTATGGGCTGGGTTCTCCATAGCAATCAGTCAAGTACCTGCAGACTTGTTCAAGGGCCATTCCAACCATTAACCTTCCACAGCTGCCCCCAAACAGTCTGCAACTGTCAAGTTGACATCCAAATGCAACCATAACACCAGGCAGAAATGGCAGCAGCCTGTACTTTTAGTCCTGGAAGGAGGAGCCTGGGAAACTTTCAGAGCAAAGCAAATAGGAGGTAGAGCAATCCAAGACGATTCCTGAGGTCACCCTTGATTGTCCACAGGCACATACAATGCCCTCTGATACATAGAGACACACAAACACACACATATATACAAAATAAAAAATACATTATAATGCCAGATTAGGCGCATGTATGTTCAGAATTATTGCTAATTCTCACTGAAGTAGATCTTTAATCATTATCCAGTAACCAACTCTTCCATTCAATTTGCTACCATTTGGGGGTCCTTATGTTTCATTCAACAGCATGACTTTTATTTTTAATTTAATCTGGAATTCTTTACCTTGCAACTGGATCATAGTTCAGAGGCTTTTCTTGGGATTAAGGATGAGTTTCGATTTGTTTCTTCCATCTTATTTTTCATGCTCAACTGATCCTGATTGTAGATCCAGCTTGTAGATTTTTTTCCTCTCATTTACTGATCGTTCCACCCTTTCTTTCTCTGCTTGTTTTAAGTTCCCTTCAAGATGTTGACTTATTCAACCTTGAATTTTCTTCTGATAGAGGTTTCTTGGTCACCTTAAGCTCAATTTCTCTGAAGAGAATTTTACTGTCTCTTAACACTTGAGAAATGTTCTGTGAGAATAAGTTTCAAATTTTGAAAGTTTTTTTCATTAACAAATTGAAGTTATTAAGTCATTGTAGTCTTGCTTTCATTTTTACTATCAAGAATCTTCATCTTATTGTGAGTCCTTTGTAATCTGGATAATTAGAATCTCTCCTCAGGTTGGAGAGATGGCTCAGGCTTAATTAAAGCCTTTGCTTTGCAAGTTCAGCTCCCAGATCACACCTAGAAACACCAGGTGGAAATGGTGGTGGCTTGCACTTCCAGCCCTGGAAGGCAGAGCTTGAAATCACCAGAGCAAAACAAGAAGGAAGTAGAGCAATCCAGGATGATTCCTGAAGTCACCCTTAGGCTGTAGACACACAGTGTCCTCTTCTATACACATGTGTGGCCCACACACACACACACAAAATAAAGCTTTCCTCTTTATATTGGTTTGTTGCCTCTTTGTACTATGCTTGGCTTATAATGTGCCTTAGAAGATTTCTTGTTAATTAGTAAACTTCCTGAGCTTTCTGGATTGGAGGATTGGTTGCTCATCAGATCTGGAAAGTTCTCAGCCATCATCTCTTTACATGCTGCCTCATTGACATTATCTCCTAGAACTAGCTTCCTTCCATTAGATTCTCTTCTGTCCTCCATGTTTCATCACTTCTCTCATTTTTCAGTTGTCTCTTCAACTTCATCTAAAATATATTGACTCCATCATAGAAATGTCATCTTCAATTAGTATTTTTTATATTTTAATGTGTGTGTGTGTGTGTGTGTGTGTGTGTGTGTGTGTGTGTGTAGGACCAAGGTTGACTTTGGGAATCTTCCTAGATTGCTTCTACCACCTTCTTTCTTCACTCTGGGATTTCCTAGGCTCCACCACCAGGACTGGAAGTGAAGGCTGCTACCATTTTCGACTGGCATTTTTATGTGGGACCTGGGATCCAAACTCAGAACCTTCTGCTTTTGAGGTAGTGTGTTAACCCCTGAGCCATCTCTCCAGCCCTCAATTAGTACTTTTGCACTGCTAGAAATTCTATTTCATTTTCAAATTCACATGGCCATTCCTTATAGTCTCCTTGCAATTCATATTTAAAATATCTTTTATTTATTTAAATATATTAAATATGTCTATTATGTAATTTACAACTGATAACTCTAATATACTATTCAAATAAACAAATTTCTTTCTTTTTTCATGCTTTTTTTCAACACAGAATCTCATTATGTAGTCCCAACTAGCCTGGAACTCACAGTAACTCTCCACCTTTCCCAAGTGTTGCATTGTAGATAGATAGATAGATAGATAGATAGATAGATAGATAGATAGATAGATAGATATCCGCCTCTGTTGTGGTTACTCTTCTCTAATGCTGTGAGATAACTCTCAAACAACCAGATCCAGGGAGAAAGAGGAGATTTATTTGGCTTACAGTTCCAGAGGAGAGATATGGTACATTCTGGCAGAAAAAGCATGGTGGGAAAGGCATGACAGGTGGCAGAAGCTGGAGGAGGCTCGGTCACATCCATAACCGTGAAGGCAGAGAAAACAAGCAGCAACTCCAAAAGCAAACTTCTAGAGGAAGCAGGGTGGGGCAACCCAAACTCGAGGCCTGCCAGCTCTGACATGACTTCCTCAAGCAAGTTTCTACCATCTGAAGGTGTCATGACCTTCTCAAACATTAACATCAGCTAAGGTTGCAAACACATGAGTCTGCGGGGGACGACTCACATTTAAACCATCACTGCCACCATGTCTGACTTCTATTTTTAGTATATTGTTTTGCAGCTGAATTCAGTCATGTGTCCCATTCTCACTCACTTCCTTTTCCTCTTAACTTTTGATCTCATTCTGCTTTGTTACTTGGAAGTGAAATAATTCCCTACAGGAAATCTCTGGAACTGCTCTTCAGCTTCCAGGGTTTCCTGTTTGTTTCTGCTGTTTCTCTGAGGCCCTATCAACCCAGAGTTATTCTAAATTTAAGTATCTATTTCAGAGTTGTTTTTTCATTAACCATACAAGTTATATAAATTTGATTCACAACTCTAAGAGAGTCGGCTTGTCATTCCAAATCTCCATGAGCTTTTTATTATTATTATTCTTTTTCCATCTGACCTCAAGGGTAAAACAGGAGGTCTCTTTACTGTCCTCTTCAGTACACCAGGTTTGATCCTGCTCACTTCTCCCCTCAGAGTGTAACCCAGTGGGTTCCTACCATTATGCAGAAGGCTATCCTAATATAAAGACTCACCTTAGGCATGCCATGGCCCTATGTCTTAATCCACTATCCCTCTACAGCTATCAGAGATGAAGCTCAGAGTCTCCATTAATGACTAAAAAGCGTTGTACTATACCATGAGATTCTGGGTTTTGCTTCATTTCTTAAATGTTGCAGATTTTTTTAGAAAAATGTGTGTGTGTGTGTGTGTGTGTGTGTGTGTGTAAGAGGACACTAGAGTGTATGTGACTATGAAGCCAAGGTTAACTTCAGAAACCAACTTGGATTGTTCTACCTCTTTGTTATCTTGCTCTGGGATTTCCCAAGTTCCACCTTTGAGAGCTGGAAGTTCAGGCTATCATCATTTCTGCTGAATGTTTTTACATGGAATCTGGGGATCTGAATTCATGTCCTTTTTCTTGGGAGACAAAGATTTTAACTCCTCAGCCATCTTCCCAGTCACACAGATTTATTTTTATAGAAACTCAACAATATGATTTTAAAGCTCTTAGTTTGCCTGATAGCTTTTGTTTTGGTTTTAAATTGGGGAAGTGTCCAATTCACTAGTTGGCCCCAAACAACTATCACAACTATCCCATTGTACATAGTGAGTCTTCATGGCTAGAGGTCCTGTGCTTCGGTGTTCACAGATGATCAGTAGCAAAGAAATACTGAGTCATGTCTTCTGGAGCTAATTTGGGATCAGCAAGATCAAGCAAAGGAAACACCAGGCTTAAGAGGATGTGAATAAAGATCCTTAGATTTGCTTTCTCTTAAATATCATTTCCACGAAAGGCATAAGTATATTACAACCAATAAATTAAACAAAATCATAATATCACCACTTTAACCAATAAATTAGTAGGTCTAGATTTCTCTTTCTCTCTCTCACTCTTTCTCTTTCTCCTTCCCTCTCTCTTTCCTTCCCTCCCTCCCTCCCTCCTTCTGTTCCTTCCTCAGAACTTAACCCTTTGTGTGAAGAATGAGAGGCAGCCTATGAGTCCCCACTGTCTCCTGGGTGGGCTGTTCACATCCTATCATGACATAAGTGAGGTACTTCCTTTCCCTCCCATACTTCCCCTCCCTCCTAATTGAATTTCAGTTCCCCTCACCTGAGTTCAGTTCACCTTCCACTTTCTGAGATGCACCTACGAGTTTTATTTTAATCTGTCTCATTTGATAATCACTTCTCTCCTTCTGGGATACATGATTATAAGTGCACTAGCAACAGAGAACATAGCAAATGTGTTCCTTTAAGTGTAAGCACAATATGTTGCACAATGTAACATTCAATAAGCATTTCTTTTTAAGACATTTACTGTCTTTGTCCTTTGCTGTTAGCAGCCGGCATGTTAATATATAATTTATTTGACTTAGTGCTCAGTAATAAGTTGCAAAGTCTGTAAGAAATGCAGTACTATTAAAAATTTGCCAAAGTAAATTAACTCTAGTGGTGCTGGCAACAATGTTCCAGCAGAGGGCAGAAGAGGGCCGAGCCAGGTCCTCAACCCTCTGCCAGAGAGCGAATATTTCATAGTTAAGTCAAAGGAGGGGGACCCTGGTTATTCTCCAATTTTAAGACAGAGGATTTCCAGAATTAGAGAATAAGCAAACTAGACTAATCTGTAAATCTCAAAACTAACATTATTCCTAATGAGATCTGCACTCGTTCAAAGTTCACCAGGGCAAGGGATGTCCGAGGTCTCCATTTCTTCTTGTGTAACCTCATGAAGCAACATTCCTGAAACCAGCGACCTTTCTTCTGAACGCTGACTCTCCTTAGTGCTCATCTGCGGAACATCTTTCCCTTTGTTTCTAGAGTGGAACTAGTTAATTATTTCCATCCGTGAACTGCCCTTGCCTTACTTCAGTCCAGCCTTCAAACCCTTTGCAGCAAAGCCTGACTTAACTGGCTTGTGAAAGAGACCACCCGCATTGCCAGTCCCAGGGAATGTACATTACTGCACAATGTATTCCCAACTTTATGGAATATGTGTGTGAAAAAGAAACTTCATCACAGGCTTACTCCAAGCATTTGCCCTTCAAGAAACCCATGTCTGGCTACTGGGATGTCTGGGAGGAGGAAGGTAGGAGGTGGTTGCTAGTGCTGCTGGAGGCCTGCCAGCTGTGTACTTTGGGCAGTGGGGTCTAGGTGTTGAGCTGGAGGGGGACAGCAAGCCCAACTCTTATTCTGTATTGCATGAAGGAGGGCTGCTTTGGCTTGGAACACGTGCACCAGCACAAATGGTCTCAGACCCTGCCTGGCATTCGCTCAGTCAGTGGGAAAGTCTCACCTGACCAAAGGCAGCCGACTGTGGCCTGGCAGGTCATTAGGAACATCTACTGGCAGATGTGTCTCCCAAGGACTGGCAGCATTTCACCTGGACAAGGATGGCGCAGGAGTGAACATAATGATCTCTCATGCTTGAATGCAGTTCAAGTGGGTAGTGTCTGAGAATAGGAAGTGTACTCTGAAGAAAAAAGTGATTATGTAGATAGGCTTCTAAAATTGAACACTGTGGCAGCAGAGGAGATAGTCTAAACTTGTGGCCTTCCCTTTACCCTCAGACTATAGAAACAATGGATTCCAAAGAATTACAGTTTCCCCAAGAATTCCATGCTGGAAGATGGCAACGGCTGAAGCCCTGGCACCAGTCAGAGAATGAACTTGACCCGTCCTCACTAAGAGATTTCACAAGTTTTTTTTAACAATCTAAATCAACACATGTATATTTTCTGACTTTTTAAAAATCTTTTCTAAAAAACTGCAATGCTATTACTGAAATTAGGAGGCTTCCCAACCCCACTCCCAAACTGTGAAAAAGTCCATTTTTGTATATTAATCTGTTTCTTAATTTCTTTTAATAAGATGCAGGTTTGAAAATTTAAATGTTCCCTGTTAAGAACTAGTAGCAGGAAGTAGACAGATCTTCAGAATATATGGTTAAAGAAGATGTCAAAGGCCACTACAAATAGTATTGAATTGTGCAAACCACCACAGATTTCAGAACTGCAACTCTTCCTCCCCTACAGAATGTCCAATCTTTCAGCTGACTCACATGCTGCAAAATCACTCAAACATATGGTATGCAGGCTAGATCTTTACTCTGAAGATTTGCTACTAGACATTTTGTATGCTGCCAAACCAACCAAACAAACAAACATAAAACCCATAGTTTAAGCCTCTAGTGCAGAGGAGGCATCTGCCACATCTGTAATGGTTAATACTGAGTACCAAAAGTTGGGATTTGCTATCATCTAAGTGACACACCTCTGGATACATTTGTGAGAGTGTTTCCAAAGTGGATTAACAGAGAAGGGGGAGACCCTCCCTCAAAGTGTGCAGCACTTTCCAATACGCAGCCCAGATATGAAGAGGTCTAAGTTAAAAGTAGTTTCAACTACTGCCTTCACTTCTTTATAAAGAAGTACATCTATTACTGCCGCTGCCTCTCCACTGACCTCCAGCTGCAGTAGGCATCCGATACCAGAAACTCAGGCCTTCGGAGCAAAATCGAGACTCTTGAAGCATCTGGGTTCATGGACTGAGCAGTTCTATCATTCTAACTCTCAGTGTGCAGGTGGCCACTATTGGACTCCCCGGTCCCTACCATATCTGTCAATTTAATAAATCCCTTTTACTGTGAATATTTTCTGTCTATCACACACATGCATACATATGTTGCATTGGTTCCATTCCTCTAGATAACCATGTCATTCAACCTTTCTGAAGCAGGGACCCCAGAACTGCAGATCCAGCAGCTATCTTGCAAATTCAGTGCCAGGTTCCAACCAAAGTGAGTGAGTAGCAGGATGGATGCAGGAAAAACTTGGCTCTAATTGTCTTTTGGGGCCACCATGCCAGTCCCAGTCCCTCCATCCCATCGCTTGACAGAATAAATGAAATATACATTCTTTGCTTTTCTTATGTTATTGATAATTAAGCATCATCAACATCAAAAGGCAGTCTAGACCAATACTCTGTGGGCATCTTAATAATCCTCTATGTCACAGAGGAAAAGTAGAAGAAAGACACCCCCCTATTTATCTAGGTTTCCCCAATGTAGATACACACCTTCTGGTTTGATCCTGTTTTACACTCTTGTGATACTACAGTATAGCTTTTTCCTCTGAACATAACATAACCATTCCCACAAACACCATAAAGCAGAGAAACTGTGGCCTGTAGCCAGGACACAGTGATAGCTAGGTCCTTGGCAATGGTAATAGCACTGTTAACACTTTCTAGTGGGAGAAAGCTGCAGTGGGGGTGGGCATAGGTAACCAGAACTTACCTGGGATTCTACCCATTGCTCTCTTGACTTGAGCTTCAGGAATTGTGTAGACAGTTTACAGGAGACAGAAGATGAACTGAAGATGGGGCTCCACGTTATAACTTCTACGAAGTCTTCATCATGACATAAATGACCTTGAGGTGATCCAGTTACTTTGGGTCACCATACTTCAGTAAGTAACCCCTCATTTACACTAATATAAGTGTGCCAAATGAACTTATTGGTGGTTCCCAATCTAGACTTGGATGGAATTGCTACTATGGTCTGTAGTGAGTGCCCTAACTGGAGTAAACAGACCTTTGTTCACCTCTTCCCAGGATAAGTAATGCAGCAAATGGTCACAGACTTGGTGTTATCCAGGACCTCTGCTTGAGGGTCTAGGGGAATTTATAGGGAGTATCACGTTTAGGGGCTAGCCAGTGGGTAAGCTGAGTAGAAGAAGAGTAAAGGCAGATCAAACATGAAGTAGTTATATCATTTTACTGATGAGGAAACTGAATATAAAGGGGCAAACTAACATGCCTAAGGTCACAGAGCTAATATATGGTATAACTGAGAACTGAACCCAAACATTAACTCTATAATTCTCTTTTGATAACATACCTTAAGGAAGAGACAAAACAGCTATTTAGATATCTATTTCAAAAGACCACATTATATTTTATCTCAAAAAGATCACCATATATTTCAGACCAATTCCTATATTTCTGCCACTCCAATGACTAGAGTGTAACAGATGTGGGGATTTCTAACATTGAACCTGGAATGGCTTAAATAAAATCTTTATTTAAAACATGGATAGGAAAATTCTTAGAGAAGACCAACTGGGAAATTGGATAACTCACTTCCAGGAACATAGCACAGTAAAGAATAATTGCTTTGTGATGTTATTTTAAAAAGGAAGCTCTAGATTTAAGTTGATTCTTGTGTAAAACGTAAATAACTTAGGGAAGTCACTTTTGAAGAAATGCAGTTAGAATTTGCATAGTTGGGTATCAAGACCTATAAAGCTTTGGTAACTAAGAAAGTATATTTGGGTATAGGACAGAGAGTCTAGTTGAGTAGAAATGCCCAAAACTGACCTATGCATTTGAGGAGCCTAGGTTTATGGCCAAGGTACCACTACAGAATTCTCTGGAAAAGATCATTCTGTGGTTTCAAGGAGGAAATGAAATCTGATACCCCCACTCCCGACCTGACACCATATACAACCATAACTTTTAGAAAGGCCGCAGACATGATTTAAACCCCAGACATCTTTTAAGCCCCAGATAGAGTTTTGTTGTTGTTGTTTGGTTTTGTTTTCCTAATATAGATTTTTACATAGTAGCTGTCGTGGTTTGAGTGCAAGTTGTTCTCCACAGGGTCATGAGTTTGAATCTTTACCTAGTGTTGATGTTTGGGGAGGCTGCTGCACTGAGACACCTTTAGGAAGTGGAAACTTTCTGAAGGAAGGCATGTCACTGGGGGTGGGCCTTAAGGTTTGGCAGTCTATCCTTACTTCCTCTCATTTTGCATTTGCTCTCCCTGCCTTGTTGGCATGAATGGGCCTTCTGCTTCTGCCTAAAGCCATGCCTTTTGCTATGCAATATTCCCCCTGGAACTGTTAGCCAAAAAAGTCTCCTAGCAACAAGAAGAGTAACTGCAATATAACCCAAGCAGGTTTCAAATTCAGAGTAGTCCTCCTGCCTTAACCTCCCAAGGACTAGAATTGCAAGTATGAAGTAGGAAAGACATCTAGCAATAGGCCTAAGAAATACCAATAAATTGGGCATTAAAGTTAAAATCTTGTGCTCATGAAAAGATATCCTACAAATACACAAATTATAGGGTGAAATTTCATCATATATCTACAGTAAATAAAATGCAAGTCTATGAGAAAAAGAGACAGTGAATTGAAGAACAAGGGACTTGAACTTTCTACAGAGGAAATACAAGCAATCAGCAAACAAATGAAGATGCTCAGTCTCTTTAGGAGCCAACAGAGGTGAATTTAAACTTCAGTAATTAATCCAGCTAACTTTATACTAACTTCCTGGTTGCAAAAAACAGAGGAGAAGAATGCTGAAAACTCCAAGAGGAAAGAAACATTGACCAATATGGAATGGGGTTGGGTTTCTATAAAATTTATTACAAAAACAAGCAGTCTTTACAAAGTCGTAGTTTGCCAATATGCAGAACTAACAATGTTGTAATAGAGTATGAGAATGCCTCCAGACTCAGAGAAAGTGTGGTAATTAATTAATCTCATCTACCTATGTGTTGTAGGGGAGTAGAAGGTTCCAGATTAGTGGTCTATAGAATGAACTGCGGCTTCTTCAGAGTGTGTATAATGTGATCCAATGAGAAATGAGGGAAAATAGATTTTCTAGACATTTATTCTTTATTTACTTTCTTAGATTATTCATCTTGTCTATTGCCTTGCAATCCATGGAATTTGATATGAGTTGTTTCATCTATATAACATAGTAAACAGACATCAGGCTTCTAAGCCCCTGAAGAGGATCTCACAGCAGATGTGCCCTGGAATAGTAGTATCTGTTTATCATCTCTCTGCTAGTCTGGCCTGAACTCTTATGCACATCTACTGGGGGTTCCCTAAAGAGGAAAGCAGGGTCCCGATTTCTTGTTGGTAGCTTGCTCAGAGGTGCCACACTATAAGAGTCTTGGGCTCACCATTTCACTTTGAATCTGATCTGAGGGTCGGCAACTGTTCAGAACCCGAAGACAGGGAACTCTCTTGCACATATGCTAATCACAAGAACATTGAACTAATTTGTAAAACCTCTGTATTTCTAGTTGTTTCCCTCTCCTTCAGCAGTTCAAGTCTGACATCTGAAAATAGTGAGACAGATCACGTACTTCACAAAAATATCTGCAAAGAGGAATCACTCAAAGTACAATATGGTAGACTAATGTGTATGGTGGCTAATGTGTTTAGTGTCTACATAGAAGCATCTTGTTCTAACAAAATTGGTACATTTTGACAACTTTGACTGAAAAGTGTAAAGTATCTTGAAGAAGTGTCTTCTTATTTCCACAAAGGAGTTTATGACAATGGACAGCCACAATAGCATGGCACTTGTAGTATTCTTCTAGTGAAGAACTGGGAGAAACAAAAACATGCAGAGTCCAACAAATCTAGACACTTCTAGAGCAGGAATGTCTTGCGAGTGCCCTGTCCTCTGGGAGGAATTTTTCAGAGTTAGCCAGCAATCCAGTGCTGAATCCAGTGCACAGACCTCTCAGAGAAAGGTCTTGGAGGTGATGATCTGTGTCCTTGGTCACCTCTGCCCAGAACCAACTGAAGGTAAATGGAAAAAGGAGCAGAAAGTATTTGCCCATCCCCAGCTGCTCTCTCTGTCTCCTATAGAGAGAAAAATGATCTTTAAGAAGCAGTTAAAGAGATGTATTTTGATGATAATCCACACATTCACACAAGACCCTCCTATGGGAAGAGTTTCCCAGGATCCATTCCCCTTTCTCCTGGAAAGAACATTCCACTCTACTTGTGTAAAATCTGTTCTGAGCCTTCAGTTGTGCAATCTGGGCAACTGCTGAACAAAACATCTTGCCCCCTGTGGAGCACAGTGGTAAGTACGTGATTCAAGCTAGGCGGTCAGTCACACCTTTTCCCTGGTATGAACCAACTTGACTAAGCCATGCAGTGACCAGAGATTTGGTTGAATATTCTACGTGTTTCTATTAGAGTGTTTTTGGATGTCACTGACATTTTGATCAGTAAATATCACTGTACTCCATATCCATCACTTAGTTGAAATTAAACAGAATAAAAAGACCATTCTTCCCACAAATAAAAACAACAAGAATTTTCCCATCAGATCACCAATATCTGCACCATGGCTGTTTCTAACTATTGATCTACAACCAGGAACCTGGATTGTCCTTAGGCTTCCAACCCAGTGGTCCACGGAGCATCCTGCAGACTTGGCTAGCAGCTTCCCATCAGGATAGCCAATTCCATATCTATGTACATTTCCTGCTAGTTCTGCTTCTCTAGAGTATATCCTAAGCCTTTTCTCGCTCTATGGATTTTGAAGCATGAGCATAGCTGCTCAAAAATATAAGGTTGATACTGGGCATTCCTTCTGATTCGATACCATCATGGTCTAGTTCCTGCTCTCTTATCCTTCGTGTTCTGAAACTGTTCCTTGGTCTTCCTAAAACTTTCTAGGATCACCCTCTATACCTTATTTCAGTGCACATTTGCTAAGTGATATAAATGTCAGTTTCCTTCAAAACTCATTTATTGGAACTTACTTGATGAGGTGATGGTAGGAGATGCTTAGAACACTGATAATGTTTGAACATAAAATGTGCCCTATACTTTCATGTCCCCAGATAGTGGTGCTATTTGGGAGGTTATGGAACTTTTAGGAAGTGGAGCTTTGCTGGAAGAAGTAGAACAATAGAGATGGTCTTTGAGGTTTTATAGCCAGACCTTACTTCCTATTCTGCTCTGCTGTCTACTGCCACTGTAATGTGGCCAACAAGCTTCTATTCCTATTTCCATGATTTCCTTACCATGATAGATTTTATCCCTGTGATAGTTAACCCTGGGTGTTAACTTGATACACCTGGCATTAACTAAGATAAGTTGTCAAACTACCTGAAGAGATTATCCAGATCAGCACATTTACAATACAAAGACCAGTTCTAGATCTGATTGGAACCTCCCTAGATCTAATTAGAACCTTCTAGTAGTGGACCAGATAAAAGGAACCATAGAACAGAAGACTTAGAAAAAGAGAGACTCTCTACATCTCTTAGCCTCTAGGATGTTTGCAGTGAGTTAGCTGCCTCCAGCTTCAGCCACCAGCCATGTTGCCTCTACCATGAAAGACTGTTTCTCCCTTTGAAATCATCAGATGAATAAATCTCCCTTTCTCCTTTAAGTTGTTCGACTTTGGGTGTTCTCTCACAGCAACAGTTAAGAGTAACTGTTACAATCCCCCTGGAACTATAAGCCAAAACAAACCCTTCCTTCCTTCCTTCAAATGCTTCTTGTTATGCACAACACAGCACAAGAAAAGCAATTAATACAGCCATGAAGCCAGAGTATTCATAGAAAGGATTAATACCCTTATAAAAGGGGCTCAAGTGATCCTGTTCACACATTCTATCATGTGCAGACACAAAAGGCACCATCCATGAGGAACAGACCTTCACCACTGAATCTGCTGACATCATAATCTTGGACTTCCAGCCTACAGAACTATGAGAAAAAAAATTCTGTGGTTGGAATATTTACTGGTAATTCTAAGTGTATTTTGTTATAGCAGCAAAATACCAAGACACTCAGTGCTTCTTATTTCTAGGGTACTGTTCGGCTGGGGAAACAGGCAGTAAACAAAGTCATCTCTGCTCTTGTGGAAATTATTTCTTTAAAAGTCCTTTTCTGTTCAAGTTGGTTAATTCCATGCTTTCCCTATTCAGATAAGTTTTCATTATAGTACAGGAGAGCCTCAAATTAATAATGCAACACTGATTGGCCTGAAATTCTCAGTTTTATTGCCCCGGTCTCCTAGATGTTGAGATTACAGGCACAGACCACTATACCTAGCTTCAAGTACATTAATACTCCAGTCAAGGGTTCCTTTCTTGCTGCCAAAGAACCCTGACCAACACTATTAACAGCATTTTTCCTGCAGAGACTTCTAACTCTAGTCCTTATCTGGACTATCTTGAATAAGTCATCTGTCGACCTCCAGGAGGAATAATGGGAAAAGAACCATGATTCATGAATTATTGATAGCCACTTTATGATCACTCTGAGGAAAAGAAACCGTCAGTGGGTCTGTGCAGAGAACTTACTTTTGGTTAGTGAATGATTCCACAGAAATACCAACCCAGAGAGAGACTCCTCTATGGAGTGCTCTCAGTCTGGGCCCTCTTTTCTCCTCTCCTCTTTAGGACCCAAGAAGACTCCTTACAGTGAGCGGCATTCCTGCCTCCTTATGACTTGGTTCACATTTAATCTTCTTCATTAAAAGAGTCTTTTTAATGTCTTTTCCAAGCCCAGAGAATTCAGTCTAGATTAGTCAGGAGTGATGATGAAAGAAGCTGATGAAAATGGCCAGACATGTTTTCCCACCAGACAGCACAGTTAGTTAACACGGCTGAAACTGTCTTAGAGCAAGCAAGTCTGCTGTTGGGTTCACTGTGGAGGAGGATTTCATTGACTGTGATTGGGAATTGTTGCAGTTTAGAGCAGCACTCCTGGCAAACACTGGAGCCAGTTTGCATAATGCAATGTCTAAAGAACATGATCCCAGTTGAACAGAGAATGTTTCAGTTAAAAATAGAGCTCAGTCACCTAACAGCTCATATATAAACCATGAAGCTAAGGGAGGAATAAAATTAAATAATAACCCCTGGGGGTTCTTGAACACCTGCCCCTGTTACTCAGAGCATGCTGCCAGCACATTGAAGCAGGCCCTACCTTGAAATCAAATGGCAGAAATAAACTGCAAAACTGATCCAGTTGAACCAGGAAACATGATCATTCCTTCAATCAGGACACAATTCAGGGAGCCTTTCCAGCCCAAGCCTTCTTGGGGATCTGGTTCTGGGTTAGAACAGAATTGACTAAATCTCATACCAGACACCCAGGACTTGCAGTTGAATGTAAAACTGAGACTGAGTTAGGACCGACATCCTCCCTCACAGGTTTGTTTTCACTGGGTATATTTATGTTATGCCCTGCACAGAAGGCATAAAACGAGGTTGTTGGCTCCTTCTAAACTGGAGGAGTCTCAATGACCCACTGGACAGAGTTACAAAGAGCTAAGAATTAGAAATCTTTTAGACAGGAGAGGTTGCTCAGGAGGTGAGAGCACTTGCAAGTATGGAAACTGAGTTCAGATCCCATCATCTAGAAAGTCAGATTAGCCCCCTATGCCTATAACCCCAATGATACGGAGGGAAAGACAGAGATAGAAAGATTACTGGGGTTTGCTGGCTTTCAACCTGGCTAAAAAAACACAAGCTCCAGGACAGACAGACAGACAGACAGAGAGACAGACAGACAGAGACAGAGACAGAGGAAAGAGAGAGAGAAAGAAAGAGAGACCCTATTTCAAAAGAATAAGGCAGAGAATAATAGAGGAGGATACCCAGTGCCCTCTTCTGCTCTCCACACACATGTATGTATGAATGTATGGGGGGGTAAGAAATAAATATTTGAGCTTTTATAGTAAGAAACACTTTCAAACAGTAGTATAAGTCTAGGTTGTCCAATAAGGGATTAGAAATTTCTACCCAGGTATATAGAAAGCCATACCACCAAAACAATATTATAATTATACCTTCACAAGAGTATAGGAAGCCACAAAGTAAAGGGAGCTGCATCCTGCCCAAAACCTGTCTCCTCGCCATCATCTGACCTGGATATATTGCTTGCCATTCCCTTCCAACCTCAGCAAAATAGTGAGAAAGTGAAAGAGACTCTTGTGTCAGTTACTGTGTCTAATCCTGAGGCTCTGCCGAACTAATACTCTTACTGCTTCAAACAACCTGGGTAGGTTTCAAAAACAGTGTCTGGGTAGCACCAGCAGTGACTTTTTTTTTTTTTTTTTTTTTTTTTATTAAAAATTTAATTATACATTTTAAAATTTTTTACCAGTTCCCTCCCTCCCCCCTCCCCTTCCCCCAGTGTCTCCCCCCCAATTCCCAGAGAGTCCTTTATTGTGTGCGCCTAACTCTCCACTGGGTCCTCCTCTCCGATGACATATAAGGACCCAGTGGCATTTCCATAAGCCCTTTCTCTTGTTCCCCTTAATCATAAGATTACTACTATGGCTGTCAATCCCTTGCCTCCAGGGGTCTCGGTGCCCTTAACAGATGCTAGACTTTATGAGGGCAACAGTGCGCTGGACATTGCGCAGGGCATGCAAAGTTCCATTATGATTGCTTTGGCCCCAACTATTGTTGAGAATCTTGCAAATCGTTGCTCCTCCCATCCTTTTGCTCTTACAATCTTACCGCCCCCTCTTCCGCAAATGTCCCTGAGCTCCAGGATGGGGAGAGATTAGGCTGTCCTAGTTCTATGTGATTGATATAGAGTCTCTGAAGTTCTGGATTGTGGTTTGTTGATTTTCTTTTGCAGTTTTTCTGCTCCTGCAATTCCCTTCACTCCATTCTGCTGGGCACTGTATGTCACCCCCTGGCCAGAGACAAAAAGCTGTTAAAACCAGCAGTGACTTTGCATGGATCCTAGTTGTGTGATTCTAGTGCACACTTAGGGCTGAGTACCTTGAGCCGTGATAGGAAAATCTACCCACTGCTTCCCCAGGGGGAGATGACAGTATGTAGGAAGAAAAAAAGTCTTCCAGGGTTTCCCTCTTGTTATATTTTGCTTTTTGAGACAGAGTCTCATTATGTAAGCCAAGCTGGATTTGGATTTATGATCTTCTGCCTCCCAAGTACTGAGATTACAGCTGTTCATCACTGCATCTGGCAAGGGTTTCCTTTCACAGTGTCAGACAAATTATATCACTGTCAGACCTTGTCCCCCCCCTTACCTTCTGCCATCTTCCATTAACAAAGGAATGAGCTAAATGTCTTCTAAAGACAGTGGAATGTTTTTATTGCTTTTAATTGAGGCAAAGCCCTAAGTATCACCTACATGCATTATGGCCTTTACCTAGAAGAAGCTTAATTTTGTATGCTTCACATGGGACAGGAGATTTTGGAACAAACCAAAGGACCTCACCAGTACTGTGAAAATAAGCTACGGCCCAAGAAGTGCCCCATTGGTAACACTGAGATGGCTCCTGTGCCTCGGGTCATTATTAACAAGGGAGGCTGTGTTAGCTATCTTTTCTTACATCACTGCAACAAACACCTGGGATCAGCAGCTCATAAAGAAAAGGTACTTTGTATTATAATGTGTCAGCCCCATGATTGGTGGCCCCATGGCTTACACCTGAGGTAAAGCAGCACATCTAGATGGGAGTATGTGGCAAACCAAAACTACTTATCCCATGGCTGGGGAGCAAAAAGAGAGGAAGAAAAGTGGGTTGGGAGATCTCACAATCCACGGACACGATCCACAGGACATGCCTCAGATGACCTGAAGACCTCCCATTGAGGAGCCTTACTCCTTGGACCTCTGAAACAAATTGGAAATCTGACAATCAGTGGCTTTGAGTCTCACGTACTGAGGAAAGGTCCCTTCATCATGCTGAGCCAGCTCTGCACACTACCAAATCAAATATTTGACAAGTATTTGAAGAACACACTTTTTTTCTTTATAAAATTTTTATTTTATAATCGAACATTGTAGGGTCACCAGTACTCTGATTCTGGTTGGTTGTTGTTTATTTCATTATTCTCCCACTGCACAGGCTGTGTCCTATCTGGGTGTTGAGATCCTCTCCTATCCAAAGATTTAAAAAAAAAACTGTTTAGAGAAGGTCTTTTAAATGAGAAGATTTGAAGGAGAGAGAACAGAAGTAGGACACGGTAGAGAGTGGGATGAGTGACGCATACACTTTCAAGGAAGTGAATTATTTACCTGCTTAGAGCAACTAGCCTCATTTGGAATATCTCTTTAAGCTCAACAGCTTTTCAAGCCAAGAACACAGACAACAGTCCGATATTAAGGAGGAAGGAAATACACCTTTCCCTGAGTTCATCCTGCAACATGGACCCAGTGACCTGGGGTTGCCCAGAATTGGGAAGAGTCAAGTGGGGTGAGAAGAGAAGGGGAAGAAACCAGATCCACTTACTAGAACTGTGAATCACAGCAGAGGGAAGATGATTGGAGGAACATTTTTTGAGCACTTATTAGGTGCCAAAGATTTTGCTGGTTGCATTACATGATTTCCTCTTTTTTAGTTCCTCCAAACAACCCTTGAAGGTGATCATCACTATTTCCATGTTCTATTATACATGAGGCATAAGGGAATTTAAGGAACATATCCAATTTCACAGAGGAATTTAAACTGACTTTGACTCCCCAGCTCTTGCCCCTAAGGAATGTGTCTCATCCCCCATTGCCATTCTGGCTTGGATGCTCTGCTGATAGATGTGGCTCAGCTCCCTCTGCAGCACCATCTTAACCTACTTAGTCAGCAGAGTCTTGCCTGGAAGGGCCAGGACCTTCTGGACATAGCTAGGTAGGCAGGTAGAAAAACTTCATGACTTTTGATTCCAGAACCACCACCAGGCCCAGTCTCCTGAAACACAGAGTGAAGATCTGGTTCTCCATCTGCCACCAAAAGGGACCAGATAAGCAACTACAAGTGGCTACTGGGGGGTAGATATCCTCCATCAGACAGGCAGTCTGACCATTGTCTCTTTCTCCCTGAAGACACCCTGTTGCTGGGCTGACATACCTGTCCATTTACCTGTCTTTACCGGGGTTCTCCGTGGAACAATTCTAAATCATCCCTGGACACTGCTTCCCATCTCCCACCTCACCTCCCTTCTCCCTCACTATCACTATCCTGAGCTTGCCTCAGTTTCCTAGGGAACCTAGGCTGGCTGGTTATGATTGTACTTAGGTTTTTACTCCATTATTACTAGTAATTTATTAAGCGACTATAAGCCAACCCTAGAGTACCCTGACATAACCGCCATCTTGCCAATGTTCCTACATCTCCTATTCCTCACCCAAGGAAACCATCACCCAGAGCTTCTTTACTTTTAAAAATGAACAGCTTTATTCTACCTATATGTACTTCTATATATCTTTTTATATCCATTGCTTTAGCTCTATAAAATCTATGTATAAAATTGGGGCATTTAGTTTTTCACTTAGTGTGTTATTGTTTTATTGCCAGGGTTAAGCCCTGGCAATAAAGTTAGTGCAATTCATTTTTTATTGCCACATAATAGTCAGGTGTGCAAATATATCTCCAAATTATTGACTCTCCAATTGATGGTCATTTCCTTTGCTTCTAGGTTTTTACATAGTGAATGGTTTAACTGTGACTGTTCTTTCACATCTCTATTTTCACATCTATCTATCTATATCTCTTAGGCCTCTCACTCCCTAGGAATGGAATTATTGGATCATACATAAATGAATGCTCAACTCTAGGGGATAATGTTCAACTTTTTTCCAAATTGCTTACAGAAATCTATGCCCTTTCTATCAAACTGAGAATTTCTCTAAAATCCAATTTGTACAGTCCCTCTTGTTTTGATAAATGCCAAAACTGAGAATTGTTGGTTGACAATTAAATTTGCTATATCTCCTCTGGGTATTTGCTTTTTAAGAGGATGCTTGTAGAGGGAGTACTTGAATCCAAACCAATGCTTTTCTCAAGCTGATTATTTCCAGCCTCTAACTCCACATGCCACTGAGGCTCCTTCTGAGTTCTGGAGCTGAGGTGAGCCAAAAGATGCAGGACTGGGAAATAGCACATTGCTGTTAAACATCATGAAATCCAATGCCTGAGAAAACCAAGAAAAACATGCTGAACTGAACACATTTGCAGGCTTCCTATCTCTTCTTTACATATTCAACTGGGTGAATCATGGTAATCAGAAAAACTTCAGGGGGATGTGCAGGCACAGCCCAATCTTAAAATTACCCAAAGGCACCAAACTTCAAGTCCCAGTCTGGATTTTTACCATCATTGTTCTGCTACCACTATAAATTTCCTAAGCTCAGCCCCTGCTGACAAGGACAACCCGTTCTATCAAGATTTGGCTCTATTTATACTGGTTCCCACATCCTGGGGAGGAGAGGTACTGAACTCAGGGACACTGAACATACTAGGCAAGCTCTCCACCATTGAGTCATATCCTCAGTTCACTTGCTCTCTTCTAAAAGGCTGGTACATGGCCTGAAGTTTTACTGGTCAAGAATGTGTGAAAGTGGGCTGGAGAGGTGGCTCAGGGGTTAAGCCTCCGCCTTGCAGGCGGAAGGTCCTGAGTTCGGATCCCAGATCCCACTGTATAGACGCCAGGCGGAAGCGGGGGCGGCCTGCACTTCTGGTCCTGGTAGGGCGGAGCCTGTGAATCCCGGGGCAGAAGGAGGTGGAGGCGTCCATGGTGGTTCACGAATTCGTCGGTGGTTCTACACATACACAGACACACACACACACATACACACACACACAGACACATACGCGCGCACACATACACACGCATATGCACACAGTTGAATAAATAATTTAAAAAAAATTTAAAAAACAAAAAAAAACAGGTTTTAAAGAATGTGTGAAAGTGCAGAGATATATTACTTAGTGACACAGTGTAGAGAGGTAAAAAAGTAAAAATTCTAAATGTGTATTTTTCCTTCATGCCCTTACCTCGCTCCCAAGATGATCAGTTCCTATTGATGTACTAACCCTTTTTTTAGGAACTCTAAGCTGTGCCAGAGCACCATCCCTCCCCCCATAACCACAGATACTGCCCTTGGTCCCCTGGCCTCTTGCAGTGATGACAAATAACTCCACCTAAAAGTGTTTGTTTTTATCTCTATCCTTTCTCCCACTTTGCTTACCCTCGTCCTCATACTGAAGCCTCTTGCTTTTTATAGTGTTCTTAGTCTCTGAAGGGAGGCCAGAGAGAAGTAATTGAGCCATTTGTTCTCCTGCTGAGCAATTTGAATGAGTCCACCAGAGGCCTAACCATGTGTGGCCATAACTTTGTCTTCCCCAGCCTTCCAGGCAGTGTGTGTGGGTTTGTGTGTGGATATTTCTGTATGTACCCTGCACTTATGAATGTGTGAACTGGAGGAAGTTCCTACAGGGAAAGGGTTCTTAATAACAAGGGCTACATAGCATAAATTATTTAACATTCTCCCTTGAAATATATACAGTTTTATAAAATGAAAACCATAATAAATGTTTTGAATAGTAAAAACAAGGTAAATTTCAGAGGAAAATAAAATGGAGAAAGCTATTTGCCTTGTACTTTTCCCACAATTATTGTTGGTGGTTGTACATATCTCTAGTTCAGCTCTTGCCCATGGGACATTAATGAATTAGGTTTTATTTTTATTTCTCCTCTAACCCCAGAAACAAGGCTGTTAAATTTTTTTCTTTGCCCTCTGGTGACTGTGTGGTGAATCCTTTCTTTTGTGATTAGGTTGCAGGTAGACTTGTAAGGGTATTTGCTGCATATAGTATAAGCACTGTCACCACCAATAAACTTCAAAGGTTTCTACTGAAAAAATAAATAAATAAACAAAAGGCTGATACACTTTTCCTATCCCCATCCTTCATCTATACAAAGATGTCTTAGGAAGGACTCCTAGATTTAGACTCTTTTTTTAGACTCTTTCCCTCTTTCCATCTTTTCTACTATAATTTGCCTCTGTTTGACTTTATCCTCAACTCAAGCTGGCTTCCTCCTTGTGGCAACAAGTTGATGCCAGACCTCTAGAGGTTTACACTATGACTCCAGGAAAAGGATTTTGAGAGAGACAGAGAGACAGAGACAGAGAGACAGAGACAGAGAGAGAGAGACAGAGAGACAGAGAAAGAGAGAAGCAAAGGCTGATTAAAAAATCAGTAGATTTTGGAGCTGGAGAGGTGGCTCAGGGGTTAAAAGCCTCTGCCTTGCAGGCGGAAGGTCCTGAGTTCGGATCCTAGACCCCACGTATAGATGCCAGGCGGAAGCGGGGGCGACCTGAGTTTCTGGTCCTGGTAGGGCGGAGCCTGTGAGTCCTGGGGCAGAGTAACAAGGAGGAGGTGGCGGTTCCCGAATTCGCCCATGGCTCTACACACACACACACACACACACACACACACACACACACACACAAAATTGAATAAATAAAAAAAAATTTTAAAAATAAAAAAATCAGTAGATTTTGGGTTTAACTTCTAACACATACTCTTCTATGAGCTAATAACTGTGCCTAGGGGGATAAAATATGCAGATTGATTGACCTTAAATATCATACATACTCAATATGAAGTCAAATCATATGACTTGGGAGATGGGAACACACAGCTCTTGGAGGGATATTGGGAAGACATAAAACAAATATGCTATTAATTCCTTTATTGCCCTTTTCACTAGTAGATATATGAGAGTAAGACATTAACAAATGTTACACTATACTTCAATGTTCTATTAATGATAGCATAATTATCCTTGTAATATAAAAATAGCATAAGTTGAGCCAGGTGTGGTAGTAGATATATACCTGTAATCCTAGTACTTGGGAGGCACAGGTAAGAAGATTGTGAGTTCAAGATCATTCTGGGTTACAAAGGAAGACACTGTAAAAAAAAAAAAAAAGCAAAATAAAACATAACAACTCCCCATAAGCAATATGCCTGACTTGCTTCTAAGGCTTTAGTAATCATGTTGTTTTCCTAAAAGAATGTCCAGTACTGTGCATTCAGCCTATCACAGAACATGCTTACCATTCTTTAGCACTGAGCAGCAGCATGGGAAGAGTTTGCTTTATAGCTATGTGATAGGCTCTCCAGAGTGTAACCACCCTGATAAGAGGGAGGTACTAGTGCTATCAGATCTCAAAGAATTGAAATTTTCCCAAGAATCTCTAGTTGGGAGAACAGAGAGGCTGAAGCCCAATGCCAGCCAGAGGACAAACTTAACCTCCCAGGTGAGATTCTATGGAGTTCTAACATCTTATGGAAAAGTCACCCAGGACAGTGACGCAGAACCAGACTGCTTAGTTGCTCTTTATTTAGATCTAAACATCCTATCAAAACCCCAAAGATGGACTTGGGGATAACTGGACCTTTCTATTTGTTTTTCTTCCCAATATAGCCACATTGAAAAAAAGTCTTCCTCTGCTTTTCAGTATTGTTTCTTTAATTAATGCATTGGAGATGGATGACAAAGCCTAGTTTGTTGTGACTTCCAGAGCCGACTTTGACTTTAAAACTCAGATAACAATACCACACCTTCACATTTAAGACGCATTCTGGGGTCTTCTTTTCACCTGAATTGGTAATCATGAACCAGTTCAAGTTTTCTCTCTACAGCGGGCTTTGAAGAGCCTCCCAACCCCTGAGTATATCAAAAATGGAGTCTATATGATTTCAAAGGGTCCTGAAAGTATCATAGTTGTTGCTAGAAACTTGTTTACATGGTACCTGAGTCAAAAAGTACTTTATTATGTTATGAATTATGAATACTATAGTCCTTGCTAATAAATTTCTGATTTACCACAGATTTCTGTGTTTTCTGATCTTCATGTACTTATCACAACTTGATAATACATTTTTTCTTCATTATTATTTTGGCCCTTCCTTTGGCAGACAAGAATACTAGTGTGTTTCACTTTGTGTGATCAGCACTCAGCAAAATGTCCGGAATGGAGGACATGTTTCAAATGGCTGGTGAGACTTTAACTAAATATGCTGTTTGCCTTTTCTTTGCTTTTGACTTTCCTGTGTGCTAAAAACAACTCCACCATGCTTCTTATGCACTCAGAATCCCCCTTGTATCTTCCTGGCAGCCTAGAACTTTGTCCTGGAGATAAACCTACCCCTCTCCGGATTCTAAGATTATTTCTTTCTACACTCATATAGAAACTACCACTATTCTCACTGCCAATTAAAAAAAAAAAAAAAAACTTCAGTTAATTTCCTGTTAAAATGCCTGTAATAGACCATTTATTGCAATCATTCCCAGACTGCTCGCATTTTAAAACACAGCAGCATTCTAGGGTCTGGGTCACAATGTATTATAATCCAAGGATGGGACAGTTGAACCTTTCTTTATTCTTGCATGCTTAATCAGGCATTCACCTGCCTTGATTATAAAATCAAAGGGAAAAAAATCCTAGCTTTTCATCATTAGTCATATTAGGAAATTTAAAAAAAAAGCATTGAAGAAAAGTTTTTTAAAAAGGACTTAAGTATCAAGAGTAAAAACCCTTGCTTTTTTCAAGGAAAAATACTAATAAAATATTTAAGAAAGCAACAATTTACTTAGTTTGTAAGAAAGTTAACGATGGTTATTGCTTTAAAAAAAACTGGGTTTTCTAGGGATGGTGATAAATGCCTATAATCTTGGTATTTAGAAAACTATGACAAGAGGATTGTAAGTTTAAGGCCAGGCTGGGCTACATAGTGAGACCCTGCCTCAAACAAACAAAATTTGGAGCTTCAGGTATAGCTCAGGAGCTTGCTTAGCATGTAGAAGGCCCTATATTTCATCTCAGTATCACTAAGTAAACACAAAAAGGTGGAAGGAGAGGACAAAAGACATATAACTATGGAGCATAACTAATGATCACTTTAGGATCTCCAGACAGTTCCTTTATATTTACTGAAAGTAAAATTATGGTTTCAAAACTTGCATTTATAATTAACTTTCTATAGAGAAAATTAGCTAATATGTGAAATACTTGGTTCTGGTGCTTAGAGCATTTGTGCACAAACTCTACTACTATTATTCATCAGGTGTCCTGGTCAGATTCCATTCTGTCACTTATTTATGTCTTCGCTCCATATTATGCAAGATGACTTTTTTGTTATTGATAAATTGCAGATTTCAGTGACTCTAAGAGCTAACATTAAAAGCAGTCACCTCAGGTGACCTGTTCAGTGTAAATAAATGCTGTAATCTCAATCAGATTATGATAGTTTAAGAAAAATTATATAGGCCAGTATCAGGAGGGAGAGTTACCCAGAATTTCTGTGGTTTCCTGTTTTAGATACAGGAAGTTCAGATATGAGCACCATTCTGTCCAGCATGCTTAAAACAAAGCACTTTGTATGCCCAGTTTACTGCTCTGAAAAATTGATCATGCTGCTGTATTCTCTCTGTCTCTCTCTGGGTGGCCGCAAAGAGGATAAAGAGACCATTCATATGGAACTAGTGGACATTTTGATTTGCTTCTTATCTGATTTCAAAAGAAAGCTCTGTGTATAATACAATTATGTATTATATGTAAAATAATAAATTTAAAGACTCTATATACATCTTAGGGACACCTTCTTTCCAGAGACAATAAAATGTAGAGCACCTGGAATAAAAACTTCTGATATAAATTGCTCAAACTGGATTCTAAAAATCCCCACACTGATGCTGCACTAATTACATAGTACAGTCATTCCAATAAACCTTCCATACTGATACTGGGGTCAGCCAGGGGCATCCTCAACGTTTGTCTTCACTCCTAAGTCCTGATTTGCTGTCTGAAGTATTCAATTACTGTTAACTGACATGCATACAACTGGTATAATAAAACAAAGCAAATTAAACATCAGTGTTCTTAGAAAACATGTACATCTAACAAATCCAGGCCAGGACATAGGTTTCTGTATCTAAACCTCATGCTTCTTTTGCATGCAATATTGTGTTGTTGGTGCTAACTTGGCTGTCTACTCTTGGTCATTGGTACCACCTTGGTGTCTGAGAGAGCTGTTCATTAGCAGGTTTAGTAAATATCAGCCATTATGTACATACCAAACTAAAGATTTTTCCAGTTCATCCACTATTCTCCTACCACAGTACTGTCCCCAAAACTGCATCGTGCTGTCCAACATTGTTAGAAAGTAACCTGCTGGAAGCAATGAAGTCAAAATTCCTAGGCTAGCATATAAGGATGGTCTTCTGCACTGCTCGCCTTACCTGAATTGTCAGTCATAGAAGAATCTGATCCCACGAAAGGATATTCTTCTCTTCATCACTATACACTATCCTCTTCAGCATTCTATCTGGGTAAGTCCAACATATCCCTGACCAAGTGTCAAGGCTATGTCATTTCCTCTATGAAGCTGTTTTGATTTCATAGCTTCCTTGCTATAATAACTCCCTGAGTAAAACAACTTATGGGAACAAGGAAATTTTACTGGCTCTTACAATTCCAAGTTGTAGTCCATCATAGCAGGAAAGTTCCCAGCAGGAGTTGAATGAACTGACCACATCATATCCAAACTCAAGAGCAAAAAGAGAGAACCGAAGCATATTAGCTTTCTAAACGTAAATTGGCTCTCTCTGTATATATCAATCTGCCCAAGAAATGGACATGCCACAATGGACAGGTCTTCCCACTTTAATGAAAGCATGAAAACAATTTCCCATTGGTTTTCTCAGAGGTCTCTCTTAACTAAATAATTCCTCATAAGTGTTCAGAGACCCTCTCACATGTGCCAAGCTGAAACTAACTTTTATAAAAGGCTTTCTTGATATGCTTTCTTCTCTCTGAACTTCAGGGTTTTTTTTTTTTTTAATTTTTTTATTATTTATTCAATTGTGCGTGCGTGCGTGCGTGCGTGTAGAACCACGGGCGAATTCGAGAACCACCATGGACGCCTCCACCTCCTCCTTGTTTACTCTGCCCCAGGATTCACAGGCTCTGTCCTTCCAGGACCAGAAACGCAGGCCGCCTCCACTTCCACCAGGCGTCTATATGTGGGGTCTAGGATCCGAACTCAGGACCTTCCGCCTGCAAGGCAGAGGCTTAACCCCTGAGCCACCTCACCAGCCCCTGAACTTCAGTTTCTAAATCAGTAAAATATGGATTGTAATTCCTACAATCTCCTTTAACTCAAGATCACATGAAAAATGACTAAACTCCCCAAGAAGTGCAAAACACTATGCAAAGATCAAGTTATATTATTATAAGCTATTTATTTATACAAATAAGCTCATTTTTCTTTCTAAACAAAATTTAGTATTTATTGTAATAAAATTAACACATAGGAATAAGATCATACACAATTAAATTAATAGTGGATCTACACATAGATGATTAGAATGCTCTGTGCCCCTCATGATTTTGGCCATGAAAAATTACATTTTCTTTGCTTTCCTCCAGTCCTAAGTTTTATAGTTCTTTCTTTTTGTCAATGAAGTGATCTTCCTTATAATCCAATTCTCTCCAGCCAATGAAACCTGATCTCAACTGTCTTTTTGTTCTACTACTATGTCTTTGTTGCTTTTTGGCTACCCAATTTGTAGGTTGGTACACTCATTCTTTCTGGGACACTTGGCTTAAAAATAAATGGTAGCTATATGGTGGCTACTGAAGGTGTTAACATTAGTGAAAACTGGCTAAATATATGTAGAACTGTATCTTGCTATTTCTCTGTAAGTCAAAAGTTATTTAAAAATCAAAAAATTATTTTTAAGAGACTTCAGTTTCATCATTTTGAGATTAATTTACTGGGTCTATTGAATCAATCTATTTCACAATTAAATAAATATAGTTATATTTTCAATTTTTCTTAAAATTCTGTCATTACACTTAATCTTATGTGTGCCTTTGTAAGGTCCATGACATACATGTGAAAGTTAGAAGACAACACTCTCCTTCCAAAATGTGGATTCCAGGGATCTAAAGCAGATCATGAGGCTTGGGAGCCAGTGCATTTATCTGCTGAGAAACTCTATTTTAAATATATTTACAAAATTACTGTGGAACTCATTGAAAAAGAGGGAAAAACCCTCAGGTTCTGAACTTAATTTCTAAATATTATGTTTTCAGAAAAAGAGAGAAAAATATTAATTAGGACTGTATTATAAGGATCAATCTTGTCACTGAAGTATCCAAATTTTGTATTTCATTAAAGAAAAGCAACAAGGTTTTGCCTAAATATGGCTTCCTTTCTGGCCTTCTGTACATCTTAGGTCTTGTGTGGTAGTCTGGTACACGTTTTGTAAACAACAAAGAAAAAGGTGAAACAATATAAATTATGTATGTAATTTTGCCAAATTTTTACTAGAGAGAGAGCAATAACACTATTTCAGACAGAGAAGACAATTTTGCTTTGTCACGTATTATTTCCATATCAATTGTCATAAAATACGCCTGAACATACCCAAGAGTTCCTGGCACTTTTCTCAGATTTCAGGAAATTACCTCAGTGGTGGCCATCTGAGTTCGGACATCTGAATTTGTCTCAGATTTCAAATGGTTAGTTATATTTTCAGTGAAATGATAATGTTTGAACATTGTTGTAATGAGAAAATGAAGAGAAATTGACAATTATCTTAATGAATCAATGTCACTGTCATTGCCAGACTCTGTCAACTCCTCAAGCAGCAGCAAGCACACAGGTTGGTATAGTTTTTGCTCAGTCAGATCCTCAAGTTAGTCATGACCCAATATGGTTCTGCTCACCCTAAGTGGTCTCTACATTTAAAAAGATACTGACACGGAGCCAAGTAAAGGGACTTCTTACAGTCGAAGGGGTAGATTCTAACATTAAGGATTCCCTAGAAGTAGCAATAATGCCTTCCACTGATGGACAGACAAAGACACAGAAAACAGCTAGTAGAAAATACAGCCACAAGATGAGTAAGAATCTGACTAGTCCCAATTTTTGAGTAAGTGCAAACAATTAAGAAATGCCAAAATAAAATTGGCTTATTAATTTATGTATTTTAAAATTTAAGGAGATAGGATCTTACTCTGCTGTTCACATCTTTGAAGTTTTGATCAAGTGATCCTCCTTCCTCAGGCTCCTGAATATCTGGGACTAAAACAGATAAAGCGCACCCACTTCTCCCTGTGACACTGACAGGTGTAAAAGCACTGCTGAAATCGCTATTAATGCTAATGATAAGCTCATTAAGTTACACTGTCAATATTCCTTCCTATGTTTGTTTTTCTGTAAATAAGCATAGGCATCAGTGATGGAACAATTTGACTCCCTTGAGTAAAAAAGTTCAGTTTATGGGACTATCATTATGCCAGCTCCAGCCATTTTGAATGCCTTATAGACACCTTGAGACAATTATACAAAGATTGTAGCTGATTTCAGTGGTTCTTAAAGACACAGCAGCAGCCAGGAATAATTGAAAGTTTATTCCAGACTTTTTTTCTAACACAAATCTTACCGACCTGTAGATGACCTCACAACTATTTCCTCTTTGGCCAGAAGAGAGCACTTCCTCTGGAGGGCTAGCAGAGAGACTAGTGTGACTGGTTCTAAGTATTAGACAAGGTGAAATTGGTCCACACAAAGGCCTATTTTACCCCAAAACAGGCAGCTGTAATTGGTCTAAACAACTGGCTGTAAGCAGTCCAAATGCCCCTTTCCAAGGTTATATAAGCAGAATGATCAGGCTTGCTCAGTGAATTGGCTGGGAGATACTTTCCTGGGCTACTTCTAATGTTGCAGCATTAGATGCCCAAAACGTTTCTCCTGAGTGTTTCTTTCTTGCCTACCTTCAGCAGTGCAAGCTGAGATGGTTGGTTATGTGGAGAAGGAAGCAGCAGAGACAGAAGAGCAGTGATAGCCAAGTTGCCTCAACCCTGACAGCAGTAGGAGGTATCCATGCTGAAGGGGGTCAGGCAGAGGCAGGCTGCCTGACCTATTACCTCTAGTAGTTCAGATAGAGACTGTATTGTTGGCTGAAGAAGCAACTAAAGGATTAAAGAGATGCCAGGATAGGAAGAAGGACAGTGGAAGTAGAGAGATAAGAAAGGATAGAAAGACAAGACTAGAGCAGGATAAGAGTTATAAGAAGCCAGAGTATAGAAACTGCAAGTTCTGGTTACCAGAAGAGTTCCAGTGAGCTATTCAGACTTCAGGGGCAGAGGTCTCAGACCCTGGACTGAGAAACTTAACACCAGCTCAACACTTAACCTCAAGTGTTGAGGAATCCCAGCTTCCAAGACTCGAAACACATTGCAATACTTGAAAAGCTGAAAGATGGAATACCTGAGGCCTGCAACACTAGAGGGTGCCATTTGCTGCTGTTTCCACCTGCATACAGCCACCACTTCTGCTGCTAAGCACCAAGGGAAGGGAGAGCTCCTAGAGATCAGCTTTGAAGTGTTTCTCCTGCCTTGTCAAAATTCATATCTACTTAGAATAAAATAATCTTCAGCCGACTGGTAACAGCTAAAGGAATGAAACACTGTGCATTGGTTTGAAATGTGAGTTACTCCCCTCCCCCCCAGGCTCATGTATTTGAATATTTAATTTGGGAAAGTCATGGCACCTTTAAGAGGTGGAGCCTTGCTGGAGGAAGGCAGGGGCAGGGGCCTTGAGATGGATTAGCTGCGCCCTACTTCCAGGAGAGGTTTGTTCTTGCAGTTGGCAGTTTTGCAGCTCTCAGCCTCCATGATGGATGTGACTTAGATCACCTCCAGTTTCTGTCAGCCAGCCATACTTTTTCTTCCATGAAAGTATGTATTTCCCTCCTGGAACCATAAGATAAATAAATCTCCTTTTCTCTCATGAAGTTGCTTGACTTTGAGTAGTGTTTCACAGCAGCACAAGAGGAGTAACTGGTACACAGTGTGTTCAAATTGTTTCAGACCTTCAGGTTTTATAAAGTTGCAAGGTGTACATTATTCTACTATGTTAGTGTCTATCTCATTTGGGTACATCTAATTTGGATTATATATATATATAATTTTAAACTTCCATATAGATTAAACAACTTTGATGCATAGAAAGTGAGGAGCTTTACTCTCCATTACTCAGATGCCTACTCAATAGGCTTCAACAAAATAGAAGTTTAGAAAAATGGCTTAAAGAAAAAGGCTGAAGGGAAAACAGAATAAAAGGGAGGGAAAGAGATAGGATAGACCTTTGAAATATGTTCAATAAGATTGGTCATCTCTGATGTAATTAACTTCAGCAACATAACATACATACTTGGAAGCTGGTACTGGGATCCTCTTCCAGAAAAGTCTTTTTTTTTCTTATTGTTTACACAGTATTAACTGTCTTACCACACATGCAAACCAGGTCACTATTCCAGCTCTCAAAAAGTTTTCAAGGTATTGAAGCCAGACAAGCGATGATTAGTTGCGCTATCCTGGCATCAGGAAGCATCACCTAAAGCAAATCATGAAAGAAAAGTTAGCCTTCAACAGGACGCCAAGAATGTCCTAAATAAGGGCATCACAAGTCAGGAACGGAGCTGAGTAGGTGGTCGCCACCACTGTCCAGTTACAATTCCCGCGAACTCAGAAGAGTCGCTCTTTCAAATGCCATATGTAAGGCCGTTAGTTGTCAGAAGTTGGCTTTGCAATAACTTTCTAGTATTTTAAAGGCCCTTAAGAGGAAATTCGAAATGTTTATCTGTGTCCATGCTTCCCAAAGTTATCCACAAAGCTTAACTGTGGAGAAAAACGGAGGCAAAGGAGGGAACTATGGAACTTGAGGTACCAGACCGTGAAAGTGGCTCAGGAGCAGGAAGCTCCGCAGCGGCGGCGGGCGCAGTGCGCAGGCGCACACCCCTCCTGGCGCGAGACCGGAAGCGAGGCGGGAGCCTGGGGAGCGCGCGTGCGCGCGACAGACGCGCGCGTCGGGGGCGTGGCTTCGGGGGAAGGGGGCGCGGCGCACGCACCATGGCGTCCAATGTCTACTCGGCTCGCCAGCGGATCAGTCGGCTGGGGCAGGTGCGGCGGAGGGGAAGTGGAGTCTCGCCTTCCCAGCGCGGGCTCAGCCTCGCCTCGCCCATCGCCCTCTTGGTCTCCTGAGGGCTCCGCCTCCGGCTCAACTGCCGCCCCGCCCCGCCCCGCCGGCCCCGCCCCGCCCAGCTCGTCCGGAGGCCTCACTTGGCTCCGCCCCCGGAGCCCGCCCCGCCCCGCCGACCCTCCCCAGAGCCCGCCCTTCCCGGCCGTCCTCGCCGCCGAGGTGCTCCGGTCGCCCGCTCCCCTCCTCCTCCGCCCCGCGTCCTGACTCTCTTCCCTCCTTTCCCTCAGAGGATGTCCGCCTTCCAGATCAACCTCAACCCGCTCAAGGAGCCGCTGGGCTTCATCAAGGTCCTCGAGTGGGTGAGTGCAGCCCGCGCCGCCCCGCCGCCCCCGCCCGGGCCCAGCGCGGCGGCTCCGGGGCGGGGGCCCGGTAGTCCGGAGCCCCGCGCGCGGAGATGGCGTCGGCCGGCGGCGTCGAGGGTGGAGGGTCGGATCCCGACGGCTGCCCGCCGGTCTCCGGGGGCCGCCCCCGCGTGCCTCCGCCCCCGCCGGCCCCCGGGGAGCGGCCCCGCCGCCGAGGCAGCGCACTTCCTGCTGCGGTCCAACCGAAACCCGCCGCCCGCAGGCCGGCCGCTCCCGCGCGGGCCCGGGGCCGGCGATCCGTCTGCGAGCGATCGTGCTCGGGTTAAAATGAAATACAGCGCGGGCCAGGGCGGCGAGCGAGGCCCCGGCGCTTGCAGCCGAGCGCGGGAGGCGGACGCGAGCTCGAGCCGAGGTCGCTGTGCAGACTGCTGCCGACCCTTCCCCGGAGCCGCGGACCCCCAGACCTCCTCCCCGGAGCGTGAACGTCCAGGAGACCTAGTGGACCTCGGCCGTGAAGGCAGCTGCAGTCGCCGCGGCTTCCTTCGCGCTCCGTGCAGGAGACGGATTTCGATACTGATTTTTTTTTTCTGGTCCATTTTTAGTTAAACAGCTGGCATCTGCCCCGGTGCTCAGGCAGGTTGTGTTTTTATAGCCAATAACATTGACACCTTTCTTTTGGCGATAAAGAGTAAGAACATCCAGTTTTCTGCGAGGACATTTTAAAAAGTAGCAGAACTGTTCACTTTGATTTTTTTTTTTTTTTCGTACCTAATACCTCCAGTTTCCCGAAAAACCGAAATGGTGCCAATTTCATGCAAATAGTAGAAGACACGTGGATTTATATACAAACCCCAGTCTAAGTTTAAATGTAAAGTTATTTGAAGTTATTTAGAAAGGTCAAACTCTTACTAAGAAGAAGAGCACCTCATGATTTAGGTTATGAAATGTAAAGTTTAAGAAAATTCCTAGATTTGATGTCATTGACAGTTACACTAAATAATTTAGATTTCCACTTAAATGAAGAATTGTTTTTTGCTTTTTCCTTAATAAATTACAAGTGATCCTTTGTATTTTGAATCTTGAAATTATTTTTCTTAAATTTCTTAAGGAAGTACTACTTTCAATTTGAACATTTTATTCCCCAGGAAATAATTTTGTGTTAAGACTATAGAGTGTTAATGGTGTAGTGAATATTTACTCAACAAATATTTGTGTGCTACATACCAGCACTGTACTGTACACTAGCATACAGACATGAATACCCTGATCTTTTTCTCATGATTTTTTGGGAATGAGCCATATAAAACTACAGTATAATAAATTCTAATGAAGTTTATATAGAGTGTAGTGGGTGAAAAGAGGAGCGCCTCATTAGGGAGCACTTCATGGATGGAAGAGATGGTTTTCCAGGCAAAGGAGTCTTTGCTTCTATGAAGTGAAAAGCTTAGCCTTGTGATTACTTGTTTGGAAGTGATCGTACTGTGGAGGTATGGTGTGGTTTGAGATTCTTTATAGGTACATTTCAAAGCCTCCTCCCCTCCCCCCAAAATTAATCTTGAGCTCTTTGGCTGTAAGTACAGGATGCAGAGTATCATGTTTGTTTATTGGATAATTTCCACTTAAACTCAGAATACAAGTGAATAATTAGGTGTGCCTTTTAGAAATTTTCGTTTGTCAACAGGACAAAGAATGGATTGGAAAGGCCAAAATTGGAAAAAAGACCCTTTATAAATTAGACATCATTACAAGAAGTTTAGAAATTAGAGTATGTATAGAAAGAGCACTCTAAGATGGTTGCCGTTTCTGACTTGAGTTGTTCGTGGCCTTATTATCAAAAAAAAAAAAAAAGATTTATTGTTTTATTGTCCATAAAAAGGCTAATAAGGATGTGTTGAGTTTTTACATCATGTAATGGCAGTATCCTATTGGCAGTTCATATGTGGATTTAACAGTAGAAACTACAAGTATAGAATGAACAGTATCAGATCTTGCCAGCAAAGAAGAGAAGGAAAGTATAGGAAGATGGAGAGAAATAGCATCTTGGTATCATTGTTAGAATTTCAAGAGTGCTCAATAATGTTAGGTTCAATGGGAAGGCTATGTAAAATAGGAGCTAAAGCATGACCGTTATTTTGGGATGATCCAAGAGTTGTTGGTGACTTTAACAAGAGCAGACTTAGTAAAATCTTAATCCAGGTTGCAACTGGCTAAATGAATGGATGTCTAAATGATGGGAGAGAGTTGGTGGTGTTAAGAAAAGTGACTAGTTAGCTTACAACTCATTTTTTAAGTACTTTTTCTGGAGACAGTTACTGTAATATGGTGTGCAATTAAAGTTTTATTAAGTAAAATATTAAGATTAAAAAGTTTAACAATTTTTTAATGTCTTTATCAAAGTTAGCTTTCTTTTTTCTTCAAACTGCAAATGGGTGGGAATTAATATATTGGTAATATTGCTGATTCTTCTAAACCATTGCAGTTTTATCTACCAAAATGCATTTGTTTATTCGGTGCAAACTTCACCATACTAGAAAATAAATAATGTCTTAGTGTTTTAACAAAAATATTTTTGACCTTTGTGGATTCCTGAAAGAGTATTGAGAGCTCTCAGGGATCTGTTACCTGAAACAAAATAAAAGAACAAAAATAAAAATACCCGCCTTTGGATACATAACTCACTAGAACTGAGTACTTAAAAAGCTAAAAAGACCATCTACAACTAAGACCTGGGCCACTCTACTTGCTGAGGAAAAAGCCAAGGAGAGCCTACATCAAATATCCCCAGACACATGAAGAAAACCAGTTAGCACCTCAAAGCCCAAATTGTATTGTAGCAACAAATACTAGTACTTTCCCAAAATATGACAGATTAATTTCCAGACAGACCACCAGATTAACAATGAAAATAGTGATCTACTTAGAAAAACATGAAGATAATTGAAAATTCTGAAAATGATTTTAAAGTAAATATACTTAGGCTCTTTGGAGATTTAAATTCTTAAGGGTATGGAACTGTTGGCCGAGCTTTCTGTAGTCATACTCTGAAAATGGGAGTAAGTAGAAGAGTGAAACAAGAACTTCATTGCATAATGTATATAAATTGAAACATCAGCCTATGTTGTCAATACTCAATTTAGTAACAGTGCATTTGATTTTATACAGGAACTCTTAATAACACAGTTTTATATCTATTTCTAAAAATTTTCATCTATGTTCTTTTGAAGCTAAATGTTAGAAGAAATTTAAGTAGTTGACTTTGACCTAATGATGAAACCACATAGCAACTAGTAGTATTTCATGTTGACATCCATAAATTAGATGAGTTCTAATAGTCCCCAGAACTCTCAGAATGAGTCCAGTCTAGGAATAGGAGTTAGTATTATGACTCCAAAACAGATAATTTACTAAAAGTACTAAGTTTTTTTCTTCACAAATTTCTACCGATATAAAAAAATTTGCGCAAAACTTTGGATGTGTAACTTAGTTGTGTATTTTAAGTACACTTAGGACAAATTAACACTCATGTAGGGGTGTATATTTTGGTTTCTATTGTTTGGTTTATTCTTGTAAAAAAAAAAATTGTTCCTGTCTGAGGAAGGCACACATTTTAGTGCATGTATGAAGATCAGTGGACTTTTGTCAAGTCATGTCTTTGTTTCCACCTTTACATGGTTCCAGGGATCTAGCTCAGGTGGTCAGGCTTGTGTAGCAGACGCTTATACTTGGCTGAGCCATTTTACTGGTTTGTTTTTTTTTTAAAACAGTAGCTCATGTAGCCTAAGCTGGGCTTGAACTTGCTAGGTAACTGAGGCTTACTTGGAACTCCTGATCCTTCTGCTTCTACTTCTTGAGTTCTGGGATTGTAGGTATATACCGCTACATCAAACTCATATTTTTTAATACCGGTTTTAATATTATTACATCAATTTTTTTGCCAGTTTCTCATCTAATTAAGTAGGATCTATTTTTATCTTTAGTGTAGCTTTCATTTTCTTTTTGTACGTGAATGTGTTACAAATTTATAGTATCTTAGAATACATTTTTAGAGCCACTGATCCATTTTTGTAAAGGTTAGTATACAGTTAATTTATTCCATAAACCTACCTAGCCAGGGACACTCGTATACATGAATACTAAAAGTATTTAGTATACTTACATTGACATGTGACTCTTTGGTAACAAGGCCCAACAAAATTTCAGTAATATATAAATTGCAATAAGGTTTTAATTCTATTTTTAAATGTTGATTTTTTTCATACACAAATTGAGTATTTGTTTCTAAGTTAGTTTTATAGAGAATCAAGCCATAATAACTCAGATTGCAGATCCTGTAATATATAAGGGCTTATTTTAGTGATAAAAGAATGTGGATCTGGTGGGCAGAGTTACGTGATACTATTTCTCTTGTGACTAGCTGTCTTGGTGAATTTGGAACCTTTTAAAAATGAAGCTCATCCCTGCCTGTTCCCTATTTTGCTTTTTTTTTTTTTTTTTTTTCTCTCTTTTGACAGATAATACAGGCTAGCTTTGACCTCCATATGTAGCTGAGGATGGCCTTGAAATATTGATTTTCCTACTGCCAACTCCTAGGTGCTAGGTTTACAGGCATACAGTAGTTCTTCTTTACTCTGAAGTAGAATTCCATGTCTGTAGTTTTATTCTTCATGGGTACTAGGGATAGAAATGTGACTTTCTAAAGAGGCAACAAAATCAGTAACTGCAGTTCCCTATTAGACTAAAGTACAAACTGAAGTGCTCAGAGCATCAACTTCATAAAGTAAATGAATGAAACAAATTGTTTGAAAGAAAGACTTTAAGCCAGTGATTATTACCAAATAAAAGAATACTAAAGATTAAGACAGTGGACAGGGTGACAGTCTGGAAAGCATGTGCCCCAGATAGAACGTTCTATCTGATTGGTTTTCTAGGAGAATGTGGGCCTGATACTCCATTTAGTTTCAGTCCCATACATGTTCAGGAAAAACAGGAAATCCATATTTTACATTTGGCATTCTAATACTGATAATAAATTAATATTTGAAAAATAAATACTAAAAAAGCTGTAGAAATTGAGCTTCAGGCCAAGTTTACTGATGAGCTAGTAGTACGTAACTTTCATTTGTCATCAGAATATCAGAAACAGATGGATATGTAGTTTATTGTTTTTCGTGTATTTTACTTAATATAAACATATGCTTTTTTTAAATATATGGTAAGAGAAAGACTAGAATTGGTGTGTAATTTAGTTTTAATTGTAACCAAAAAAGACAACTTTAAAATGTTATGTAAGATTCCAAATAAGGTTTTATTTCTAAATTTAGTATATTTTACTTTAGTGTTTTTCTTCTGAATTAACATTTATTTAGTTCACATTTGCTATGTGCTAAGCAGTCCTTAGATAGCACTGAAATTCTGGAATAGATCAGATGCAAAGACAGAAAAGCCTGACAGAGGTGCTCGATACTATAATGCAATATGTTGTTTATTTTCTGATTTGTGTGTGTGTGTGTTAAGGAACTAAGGGTTTTTTTCCTCGGTTTGCTTTTCACATAGTAAGATACCCAAGAAAAAAAATCTTAGCGTTAATGTGTAATAAGGTTAATATCTGTAGCAGTCCAGGGGAAGAATAATCAATTCTACCACAAGGGATTAGGAAGAGGCTTTAAAATAAATAAATAAAAACTACCTAAGAATGAGGGCTTCTCAGTAGAAGAAATACATACAACTAAAATGTAAGTACTACTGTGTTTCAGAAACAGTAACTAGTGCCATGTACTAGTAACCAATACAATAGTAATTAGTGACAATTGTACAGTATATGACAGAAAAATAGTACAGATGAATCTAGAAAGAGTTGAAACTAATTAGCCATGCCATTTATGCCAAATTTGGAAAGATTTTTGTTTATTTGTTATTTTAAATACAATCATGGAATGCTATTTGAAGAAATTTCTTTAAGCCAGGGTAAACATATTCAGCTCATTTGGACCATTTATTGAACAGCCTTTATCTTGGTTAAATATTACTGTATAGTAAATTGTCCCTGCTCGACAGCTTAAAACAATGCATATTTATCATCTCAACAGTTTCTATGAGGCAGGAGTCTAGGAGCAGTACACCTGTGTGATTTGGGCTCAGACTTCCCCAGAGATTGCAGTCAGCTGATGGAATTACACTGATCTTTAAGACCTTTGTCTCACTCGTGATTGTCTGCAGGTCTTAGCGATTCTACTTCTAAGTTCAGTCATGTTGCTGGCAGTATTGATCTCATGACACATGAGTTTATCCAAAAATTTGCCTGAGTGGGCTGGATATATAGCTCATTGGTGGAGAACTTGCTTAACTTGATTAAGGTCCTGGGATCCATATCTAACATGGGGGTCAGGAGTTCACATTTATTAGATATAGTAGTTTATTTCTGTAATCCAACCCTTAAGATATTAAAGCAAGAGATCACCTCTACATAGTGACTTCCAAGATAGCTTGGACTACAGGGTAAGACCTGCCTAAGTATCCTCCCCTAATACAATAGCTGGCAAACTTCCCAAGGTAATGAGAGAGCAAGAAAGAAGTTGTGATTTTTTGTTTGTTTGTTTGTTTGTGTGTTTTCTTTTGATTCAGGGTCTAATATATGGCATTGCTGACTTTGAATTTCTGACCTTCCTGTCACTTCCCAAGTGCTGGGCAAGTGCTGGGCACAGGCGTGTACCACTATGCCTGGTTTATGTTGTACTGAGATCGGAACCTAAGTCTTCCTGCATGCTAGGGAATGCTCTAACCAATTGAATTCCGTCTCCAGCCTGGAAGTTGCCCTTTTATTCTAATCTATCTTAGAAGGGACCTATTTTTTTTTCTGTATTTGATTCTAGAAGCAAGTTTCTTTGTGTGGTCCAAACTTAAGGAAAAAGAAATTAAGCTCTACCTCTTGATGGAAGTTGTACCAATTTGTATCAGTATCTTTAAAGTCACACTCTTTGTTCAGTGATCTATAGTGTCAACTCTGATTAAAAATTTCCAAGAGAATCTGCCCTATTTCTCAACTATTTACTTATTTTGCTCCACTGGTTCCCTTTATTTACTTTATTCATCTTTTCTAATCTCAAAATTTTTTTCACTCTTTATATTCAGGCTCATTATTCTGAGAAAGTATCCATTCTTCTGGTTTTGATCTATGAACTCTTAACCTATCTTTTCTTAAGATAAGATCCCAAAGTATATGTAAATATTACATCAGATTCTTCATACCTTAGCAGATTCTTTTTCATACATCTTTTCTTCAAGGCAGATGAAAATTCCTTGTTAGTTACCATGAAATCATTGATAGCCTGTAAGACTCAAGACTCTGGAATGATTCATGGAAAGTATTAATAGCAAGTGTGTTAGTTTTTCATTACTGTAGCAAAATAATTTGAGATGATTCACCTAAAACAAGAAAAGGTTTATGTAAACACAAGTATTTTGGTCCGTGTTTAATTGACTCATTTGCTTTTGAACCCATTGTAGGTAATGTATAGTTTAACAACTCTGTTTACTCCAGGACAGCAAGAAAGCAGAAAGATACAGGTGGGGTCAAGTTCCCAATATCTTCTTCAAAAGAATGCTCTAATGACCCAAATTCTTTCAGTAAGATTCAACTTACTAAAGGTTCTACCACTTCCTTGTAGACACAGGCTGGGTCTAGAGAATACTTTTCCAAATTATAGCATCAAAATTCTAATGCTGTAGGCTCTCATAATTGAAATTTATTATTTGATGTATGTGTATGACTTTGAACAAAGAGACCCACTTCTTTAGTATCCTATTCTAGGAAAGATAAACGTAAATGTGGTATTCATTAACGGTAATTATGATGGAAGAGAAATAGAACTGCATACCTAAGAAGAGTAAGTAGTGGAGGGTCACTGCTAATTCATACAGTATGACAAGGGAAAGCCCTTATAATAAGATTGAAGTAGGGAGTTGTGCAAATGAGGGAATAAACATGGGAAAGAGAATAACCAGGAAAGACCTTAAGGGAAAGTTTATTGCTCACAAGCAGATCATTCTGTGTAGAAAGGTTGAGTATATGAAAAAATAACAGCATGAGGATCAGAGATTAGGAAAGTAAAGAATCTTGAAAGTGCTCAGTAGCTATTTTTGAGGGCTTTGAGCAAAAGATAAGTATTCTGCCTAAAATCGAATGGGCTGTTGTATCATAATAGACTAAGGTTGGGACAAAGCTGGAAAAAGGAATATTATTTGAGAACATTAGTATAAAACCCAGCCAAGAAGTGATGGTGGTTTAAATCAGGAAGTGTGGGTAAAAGATAGGTTCCACAGATATTTTGGAAATGAGAACCATCAACATTAGAATTGAGTTTTCAGTTATTACTGCTCATCCTAATTTTTTTGGAAAAAAATTAGACAAATCTTTTATCTTCTGTTGCATTGAGAAGTACCATTGTTAAAATGTTCATACATAACACATCTAGATTTTATCCTCTGTATCCTATACAGAGGATATACGTGCATAATCAAGAAAACAAATTTCCAGCTATTTTTTTTAAATCTAGAAATACATGAAAGTGATACTTCACAAGTTCGTGAAATAGCATCTCTTCCTACATACAATCTCTTGCTTTTAACAGTTCACTGGTTTTTTGGGGGCTATAAAACCAAACCAGAAAACTTGCAAATTATCTCCTTTTTTATGAATTTCATCCAAAAAAAAAAAATGTTACATGTGGGCTAGAAAGATGGCTCAGGTGTTAAGACTCTGCCTTGCACACAGAAGATCCTGAGTTTGGATTCTACGTTCCAGGAAAAAACTCCAGGCAGAAATGGCAGCCACCTGTACTTCTGGCCTGATGGGCAGAGTCTGGGAAACCCCAGATTGAAGTAAAAATAAAAAGTAGGTAGAAGCAATCCAGGATGATTCCCGAAGTCACCCTTGATCCTCCACAGGGACACACACAGTGCCTTCTGATACACATACACACAAAATAAATAAACAAACAAACAAACAAAGCTTAAAAACTTACATGGGCTAGTATATTAATTTCTGTATTTTACTTGGGAAAATAGAATCACATTTATTGAGACTTAAACATTTTTAAATGTTTTCAATATATAATTAGGAATTTCTACAATTTTATTGAGTCAACTTTTAATGATCAATGTTCTTCTCATGACCTTTGTTTTGACTACAGTAATGCTTTTTTTTATCTTACTTTATGTAGATTGCTTCCATCTTCGCATTTTCCACCTGTGGAGGTTTTAAGGGCAAAACAGAAATTCAAGTGAGTTGTTATTCTGAAAATAAAACTATTGCAGCTACTTTTGGCTATCCATTCAGGTGAGTTGTGAATCATTTGAATTATTAAGATTTCCAACAGTGGGGCTAGAGATGACTCAGTGGTTAAGTCTCTGACTCACAAGCAGAAGGTCCTGAGTTCAGATCCTGAATACCATGTAAAAGCACCAGGCAGAAAATGGTGGCAGTCTGCATTTCTAGCCCTGGAAAGCAGAGCCTGGGTAACTCTAGAGCAAAGCAAAACTCCTCTTTAGGAGATAGAACAATCCAGGGTGTTTCCCGAAATTACCCTTGGGCCTCCACAGAACCACATAATACCCTCTGATTCAAACACACAAACACACACACATGCAAAAAAAAAAAAAGTTTCCAACAACTGATACAAGCTTGGTATCCCACCCAGGTTTGTAATCCTATCAATTCTAGCCCTTGGGAGGTGAGGCAGGAGAAGTTTGTGTTCCAGAACAGCCTGAACTCCATAGCAAACCTTGTTTCAGATATAGCTTTTTCTCAACATTTATTGATTCAAGTATAAATATTTTTCCTAGTATTTATGGAAAAGTTTAAATTTGCATGCTCATTTGTCATTGTTCTTTTCTTTTTCTTTCTACTTTTACAAGCATATTGAGTTCTTTTCCCTGCTTCCCTCTGTGGTCCCTCCCTCCCATTCCTTCATCAATCCTTCCCACTCCCTCCCACTCTCCTGCCTGTATGCTTCTATGGACCCCAGGATTCCTTCTGGCTCGTCTACTCTTATGGGAATTCAAGCCTCTGTAGCATACCAAGTTGCCTCTTTTCGGGCCACCCCACTGATAGAAGCATTTTCCTTCACTTATTCAGCTTTAGTTCCCAAGGTTTCCACTTTATGTTCTTATCTTCCTTGAGTTTCTAGGTAGTCTGTAGGGGTATGTTGGTATGTCAATCATTATGCAGGTCTTTCATGGAGTAGTCTCCCTGTAGTGAGTTCATAGATGCAGAAGTCCTGCCTTGAGTGGAATGTCTTGTCCAAAGGTGAACCTTCCTGTCTTTAGGTCCTTACAATCTCACCGCCCCCCTCTTCTGTGATGTTCTCAAAGCCTTAAGATGGGGAGAATCTGCATTATGGCCCGCCATTGCTATCCACTTCACTGCTGTTCTTACTGCCCTAGGCTGCATCCTGTCAGGATGTTGAGACCCTTTACCTCTGTTGTAGAAGAAGACATCTAGGCTGAATTTAACATTCTTCCAATCAGCAAATTCCATTATCTCATCCTTTAGTGATTATTCTTTCTCAGATGATGGTACAAACTGATCTTGGTCTACTGAAAACAAGTACAGAAAGAGAGTGTATTCATTACTTTTCTAGTTGTTGTGAACAAATACCTGATAGAAACAACCTAAGAGAGGAAAGAGTTACTTTGCACATTTCAGAGGGTTCACCACTGTTGTTTGGCCCCACAAATTGGGGCAGAAAACCAAGGTAGTGAGGATGTATAGCAGAGGTGGTTTTTCTCATGACAGAAGTAAACAGAGAGCAGGGAGGAAGTGGTAACCATGTGTAACTTTGAAAGACATGTCCTCAGTTACCTACTTTACCTTGGCCCCCTGCTAAAGTTCCCAGATATTGCCAAAAATAGCGTCCACCTGTAGGAAACCAAACTTTCAACATAGGAATTATGTGAGTCATTTCATATTGAAATTGTAACAGAAACTAATAAGCATTTAGAAATTTAACAGCAAGTTGACCATCTATCATCTCTCAGTGGGTTGAAAATGAAAAAAATGTAGACTACTCTGTCACTTTAGTGTGAGAGCTCTACTTTAGAGTAGCAAAAATAAGTTATGACGATCCAGATTTCTCAAGAAATTTTGCAATTACTGCATTAGTAGTATTCTTTATATAGTTTTAAAAATTTGTGTAAAAAATGTATTCCTCTAGTATAAAACCATACTTACTGATACTTAAAAGAAAATAAATATTTAGTTTGTGGCATGTTTTCTTTGACTCAGTATTCATTGAAAAGTTTATTTATGAATGTCTTATGTTTAAGTAAGGGTATAAATCTTCTTCCATTTAGTTATTTGCCTACTTAACCTCTTAAAGACTCAATTCTATGTCCAATAAACTGGAAATACTATCTTTAAAGCTTTTGGTAATTAAATACAATCTTAAAGATATGACAGATCCTGAGTACTTGGTGGTCATCAAGTTCTTTCTCCTGTGCTTTATGTTGTAGTCTAGTGATAAGAGGTTTTTTTTTTTTCATTTTATGAATAGAAGAAACTTAAGATGACGTGAATTTCCATGGTTAAAATGCAAATTATTATAATTGACTTTCCTCAAGCTAATTATATAGACTTTGCCCCCTAGAATGGAGTATGTCTCAAGTTGTAAAATATTTGTTATAATCACACATTTATCATGATGAACTTTAATGCAAGATAGGGTCTAGGTGTTAAAAACTGTTTAATTCTATTTATGTTCAATCTGTCATAAATTTGTTACTAAATTAACTTTGAGGTTGCGATATATAATGGAAATTTTAGCTTAAATATTTAATTTTTCCTTTTTAAAGGGAAATGTATTTTAATATATTTAGGAAATACTTTTTGAAATGTTACTTAAACATTCTGCTTAACAATTTCTTTCTCTGTTAGGAAAGTCTGGTAATTCATATATTTATTTGAGCTTTTTTTTAATAGGTTGAATCAGGCATCATTTCATGCACCTTCAAATGTGTGTGGTGTACATTGGGAAAGTCATGTCCTCATAGGAGATTACTCCTCTTCTGCACAGTTCTATGTTACATTTGCAGTCTTTGTATTCTTATACTGCATTGCTGCCCTTCTACTTTATGTTGGTTACACGAACCTATACCGAGATAGTCGTAAACTTCCCATGATTGTAAGTAACCATTTTATTTTCTCTATATACAAGAATAATTTTAAGTTTAAGTTAAGTATAATAGAGGAAATAATGAAGTTTTATAAAGGAAATCATATTCTTGACATAAGTATGCACGCTATGAAAGGGCATTAAGTTTAGCCTTTTAGACTGTTAGGAAAAACCTTAAAAATTTGATAAATCTTATTAAGTTTAAAAAAATTTTATAAAAATTAATGGCTTTAATTTGGAGAATTGTAGGCCATATCAGCAGTAGTGTTCTGCTTGTGTCTCTCTTCAGAGCTCCCTTTACACTTCTGCACTATTTATTAAGCTTAATTAATTGTCTGTATTAGAGCTTAGTTATGGTCCAAAGGTCAAATCGGACTGACTTGTAAATAAAATGTTTGGAATCATGACTTCTAAATAAAACATTTTTGAAATCATGGATATACCTGATGCTCTGTGCATTGTATATGACTGCATTCATGCTAAATTCATTAAAGGTGAGCCAGATAATTCTTCATCCAGTTTCAGTGGCATCCATAAGTTACTTTTGAGCCTCAAAAATGCCAAGTAAGGGTTAATTTGAAGTCCTGATATGTTTCTTTGGGATTCAGAGTTTACTGATCTAGAAATGAAATAATCTCTGAGATTTGAGGAATAGAATGCCTCAGATTATCAATGTCAAATCTAGATATAAGCCTTGATTTATGTTAGATTTTCATTAGGGAACAGTAACTTCCAAGTTAGTGCTGTTGTTTTGAAAGAACAGAGGTGTTTATGATGCTAATCATTTGAAGGTATGAAAAAAACCCAAACACTTGCTATTAACTTGAGTTTATTTTAGGAATAGGCTCTTTAAATATGACTTTTTAGTAACAAGTTTTATTTACTGATTTCTTTTTAATTTTGGCTGCCTGGATCATAAGACTATAAATGGTAAGTAAGGGAAAAAAGGCTCTTATGCAGACTGTCTGAGACAACATAAGAAAACAAGATGTCTCATGAAATATTTGTTGGCTGTCAAATCTCTTTCAAAAATAAGGACAATCTTTTCTTTTAATTTTTGTAGTGTTCATTCAACAATAGCTACAGATCTTTTGCTTTGGACTTCTCAGGTCTTATCCTAAAAAGTGATTAGGATGATCATGTAGGTGATTACATTTTGTTAAAATTCTTTATGATTAAAAAGCATTTCTACATTTTATTATTATCCCAGCAAATTTCTTTTATTAATTCTAGCATGAGTTCCTTCTTAGGTTTTGAAAACGACTAAAATGATCTAGTTGAACTCAGGAAGCTAAAGTGAAAACTCAGAAAGTTAAAAATAGTTTTTTACCTCAGTATGCTAAGTTGTTGGTCACTGGAAAACAGAATTGATTCCATTAATGTTTTTTGCTGATATTTTATGAAATGAGGACTTGTTTCTCTTTTATTTTTGAGGCAGGATCCTATGTAGCCCAGACCAGCACTACTGTCTAGAGAAAAATGACTTTACATTCCTTTCCCCCCCTGGGATTACAGGCCTGTATCACCATTTTGAGATTATTAATGAGGTTTCTTATTTGTGAATGTAAAAAATACTGGATTCTTTTAATTAAATTATATAATTACAAAACATTTTTTTTGAGATAACCAAAATTTATATATAAACAAGGCATTGAGTTTTAGGTACTTTTTATTAACAAAGACAAGTTTTTTGTTTGTTTGTTTAGTGTTATTTTCAAGTCTGTAATAAAGTATTCCTAAAAGCATTTTTATTTTAAACTTTTAGATTTATTGAAGCTCTCTCGTTTAATAATTATAGCACTTTCCTCTGTGAAATATTAAGTGCCTTTAGAGTTTTAGGCATTGTGAACAGTCAAGAATATTAAAAATGAAACAAAACAAAACCCAGGGTTTTCCATTTTTTAATTCTGTTATTAGACATATCCTAACTTAGAAGGAGTCAAGATGCCCCAGATAACTGCTCTATAGGATTCCAGTTGAAATCATTCATTAAACTGAGGTGTGACTAAAGTTCTGAATAGCACAAGTACAGTTTACAGAGATCACAATAATCCCCTATTTTCTTCTATCATATATTGGTTTTGTGTATCATTTTCAGAAAAGTTTATGCTTTTGAAATATATGGGTAGTAGATACACATATTTTTCATATTATGCAGTTCCTTACTCAGAGTGTTAGTTCATTGTAGATAATGCTACTGGAAAAAATTTTAGTTACCCAACAGAGAAACTGGATAAGGAGAATTTGTTACCTTTCTTCATCTTGTCTAGTAAAAAACTATTCAAAATACTAAAGCCTTCATTTATATTCTTGGAAAGTCAGTAAATAACAGGATATACTAGCAGGTTCCCAATGATAAGCTGTCTTGGAAGATATTGTTTTTATCTTTTTGTTAGTACAAGGAAAATTTGTAGTCATGAAATGTAAAAGACCTAGATGTGTTCTTTTCACCATTTTATTATCCATTCTTGGAGAATTGAATTTGACCAAAGTAGAAATTTTATCTGGACAGTATGAATAAGCAAGGGATCAGGGAGTTTAGGGTATGTACAAGGGATTATAACGTAGAATATAAATAATGAAGTGAAATGAGGACATGAGTGAAGTAGTGATGCAGCTAAAAGTGATCAGAATATAGGTCTTAGTGGGATGTCAAAGGGTGAGCCAGGAGATGATATTTTAGATTGGGACAACCTAAAGAGATTATGAAGAAATACACTTGATAGTGATAGCAGGGTAATCTATGATCCTCAGAGTCTAGGTGACAGCTCTAGAAAACTACTTTTTACTAGTTTTACTATAAACACTGTGGAGTTCTAAAGAATGGTCTTTTCATATCTCAGGCATGGTGTTAGTAACAGTAAACACCAGATTAAACTACCGAATGTGTCTTTTTCAGTAAAATATGTCACAAAGGCCATTTTTTGGTACCATGTCGTTGAACACAATCTGTTTCTTCATTGTTGATTTGGATTTTTATATTTTTAAATTGACTACTCATTAACATCTGCTTATTTTTGCTTTAGGACTTCATTGTCACTCTCGTTGCCACTTTTTTGTGGTTGGTGAGTACTTCAGCCTGGGCTAAAGCTCTCACCGATATTAAAGTGGCTACCGGACACAATATTGTTCAAGAACTACTGCCCTGTAAGACACCAGTGACATGTCATTTTGTCTCTGTGACTAGTATGGGATCTCTAAATGTATCCGTGGTATGTATGTGTTACTCGCATAATTTATTCATTTACTAGGATAGCTTTAATAGTAATTTAAGAAAACAGTAGCTTTTAGTAAATCTTTGGATAAATAAATCAGTTCTTACTTGTGCAGAGCTAGTAGAAAATTAAGTTATAGCTGAAAAGAAAATGATTAAATTATCATCCGTGACCAGATTTGAATAAGATCCTGATTGGGGGTGGGTTGGGGTGTGTGTGTGTGTGTGTAATTAATGTTAGGTATTTTCCTCAGTCATGACTTACCTTATTTTTTGAGAATAACCTTTGAGAAAAGGTTTTTCAGTAAACCTGGAGCTCACCAATTAGGCTGGACTGACTGACAGGCTGGACAGGCATTTTCCTGTCTCTGCTTCCCCAGTCCTGGAATTTTAGGCACATGTCATCACACCTGACTTTTTAAGTGGATGCTGGTGATCCAAACTCAGGTACTTGTGCTGCTAATTCTTTATTGGCTAAGTTATCTTCCATGTCCCCTAATTGAGTGACATTTCATTAAAATTGACCAGGCAAACTTCTACCTGAAAAGCACTAATAATAGTCATTAACTGTTATTGAAATTTTGTTGTTAACCGTTGTACTATCATATCTAAAATATCCAGTCATTCTACAATGAATATAAAACATAGTATTATTAGTCTTCCTTGTGCAGCTAAGAAAAGGTGTACCTCATGTGTTAAATTCTAAAAGAGAGGAGAAGAAACACAACTTTTAAACCAGATCTGACTTGGAGTCTGTTCTCTTAAGTCTTACTTACTCAGAGTACATACCTTTAAGGTTTCTTAAATCTATAAAATTTTGTGTAAAGTATTAAATATTTTTCTGCCATTTATCAAAATGAAGATAAGTTAACTATTAATATACCAAGTGCATTAAGGAAAGTTAAGTGTGTTAAAGAAAGGCTTTTTCTAGAAAGGTAAAGTCAGCAATTTGCCTAAGCTTTTGTTTTATAATTTTGTAATTTAAAAGTCAGTCCTTGCAGTTTATATTGACAATGCTTCAAAGTGAACAATTTCAGAAATATGTTGTGTATAGACATACAAGCACTAGTCAAGCATTTGTCGAAGCTCCTTTCCCTACTTCTTAAGTCGAAGCGCCTTTCCGTACTTCCTTCTTAAGTCTCTGTTAACTGTGTTTATACAAAACTTTTGCAAAACACAGTTGGTTCAGTGTATTTACCTCCAAGGCTTTATCTAATCATATGCATCTGGGAAGGTTCATCCTGTGGGCTGATCAGTGCAGGAGGTGTTAAGTTCTGGCTTAGCTGTTGAGTTGGCGTGTGTCACCATGGGCAAGAGGGAAGAAGAGAAACTAGGGAAGCAGTTCTTAATCATTCCAGAAGGGAAAAAAGTGGAAATTGGAAAAAAAAAAAAATCAAACTCAAATTCTTGTTATTCCTCCTCACCCTGAAAAGCCAAAATGTAACTAAGTAATAAAAGGAAAATTTCACTTGCAAATTTAATCACATTTTTGATATAAGCATAAGTAAATTATTTGTTTATTTATTGTGTGTCTGTGTTTGTCTGTCTGTCTGTCTGTCTGTCTACCTACCAAAGGGCACTTAGGTGTGTGTACTTATAGAAGTCCAAGAGTGACTTCATGAAACATTCTGGATTGCTCTACCTATTTATTACTTTGCTCTGGGCTCTGCCTTCCAGGGCTAGAAATGTAAACCACTACTATTTTTAGCATTTTTACATAGAATCTGGAGATCTGTACTCAGGTCCTTTTGCTTGAGAGGCAAAGACTTTAACAGATGAGAACTGTCTCCCCAGGCCCAAATTTTTAATTTTTATGTTAACAGATTTAGGGTTTTAGTTTGTCGGGAATAGACATTTAAATCTCATACAATGAACTATAGTGTTGGTTTTTATTCTACTTTACATATTGTATTAAACATTAAATGAAGAAATGATGTATTGCCAAGTATTTACATTTAAAAGTAAATTAAAATTTTGAAAAAGACATTAGATTGTTATACTTTTTTTTCATAGATCTTTGGCTTTCTGAATATGATACTTTGGGGAGGAAATGCTTGGTTCGTGTACAAGGAAACCAGCTTACACAGTCCATCAAATACTTCCACTTCCCACAGCCAGAGTGTTCCACCTCCAACTGGAATATAACTGAAGAGAGATACACTGTGTGAAGTGTGTCTAAACCATGCCTGTTGCCAACACCTTGAAAAGCATTATGTGTTTCTAATAAAAGTAATGGCTTTTTCAATGAATTGGTGGGTTTAAAGTTTTGCTGCTTTTCTACATTAAACATGCCTTTTCTAGAAATTTAAGATGTAAATGTATTTTTACATGTAAATTTGAAAGTGCAGGAGCCTATTATGAAATAACTTTTTTGCAAGTAAACTAGAATTTCACTAAGTTGTTTGCCTTCTGAAGTGTTTACACCTTAAGCTTTAATACACACCTCTCAGAAAACAGTTATGTCATATAATAGGAAGAAAGTGCCTGGGAATACACACTACTGTAAGTTTGTACAGATCATATGCCTGAGGCCCGTCTTTGTTTAAGAAAACCTTGGTTATACAAATCGTATTTAGAAGAAAACATTTAGTGCAAATATTTCATGTCTGAGTATTGTTCATGTTAAAAAATACTTAATTTGCAAAGACTGGGTATATGTTTTGTTTCTGTGTTTCTAAATGACCTGCTGTAGCTACTAGGTGTACTAAAATTGCGTTAGAAGCAAGGACTTGAACATTTATAACAATGTGTAATTTTGTTCTTCTGTTGCATGAGGTATAAGCTTCATTGCTAGTGGTTTAATAGATGTGCTGTATTAGCAAGAAAGAACATGGCTCCACTAAGTCGTTTTAGATACGTGGGCATTCTCTGTGATACTTGTTTGCTTATGCCATGTGAATGCAAGTTGAGATCCAGTCTCCTTGCAAATAAAAGAATAATCTACCTTTTTTTTTCAGATTCTAGAGGGTTAATAAAAATTAAGGTTGCCTTTTTCTTTGGAAACATTTAACATTTAGTCAATGAAGTTGCTACTCTTGAATTTAGCATTGATATTGTGAAAATAAATGCAGTTCGGATTTTGTATTTCTTAATATTCTTATTTCACAAAAGGTGATTAAGTAATTATGCACCACAAAGGAACCTAGTAAGCTATATTATGAGTATACAGTTTTTACACACACGCTTGGCAGTATTCTGAGTACAGTGCTTATTCATGCTTTGCTTCGTGATCTTTTTTGTTGTGCAGGGATGCAGACTTACTCTTCTCGCAAGGTGGTGCTTATGTAAAGCACATCTTGCCATGGCCTTATTTTTGTTGCTTTATTCATGCAAAAAGTGTCAGATGTAAGAATGTATATGTTTTATGCAATAAACAATAAAGAAGTTAAAAGAAAATGCACGAGTGTTATATTACAAAAAACTCATCTTTAAAGGCATGAGCAGTGTGAAGTGCAACTGGTTTTTAAAGCAGGAAATGAAATTAAAATGGTGTTTTTAGGAGTTTGATGAAAAAAAATGCTTTGCATAGTGGTTCAATTTCATTCTCACTTGAAACAATTTCATGTAGAACTCTTTAGACTGTGTTTTCTGATACACATTTTCTGATGACTATTCAACTGGTCAGCAAAGATTTGTAATTAAAAGTCTATATACCCTTTGATGCCAGAGATATAGCACTGTTGGTAGAGTGCTTGCTAGTATGCATGAGGCCCTGGGTTCAGTCTCCTGTCCTGCATAACAGGATGTGATGGTACATGATTATAATCCCAGCACTCAGGAAGTGAAAGCAGGAGGATCAGAAGCTCAAGGTCATCCTTGGCTACTTAGGAAATGGAAAGCTACAAGGACAAAAAACTATACTCTGGAGCTGAACTGCCAAGATTTGAACTTTGCCTTCACCTGATCACTAGCTGACTTCCTAGAGCAGAGGTGAAGTATCTTACATGCCTAGCCTTTGCTAATCTGAAATGAATGGAAGAGGATAGACCTCCAAAGAGGTCCTTACGTACAGTGAAGATGAGGTGAGTATAAATGTTTAGCACATCCTAGCTAAGTAGACCCTAGTTGGGTCTACTTTTTGATGATATCTAATGTGAAGATTTAACCTGAAATCCAAGGGAGTGAAGGGGGAGGGTTATATTTAATTCTGAGAATCAGGAAGAGCTTCAAGCATTCAAGCCCCTTTTATTGTTATCTGACTTTAGATATTTGTGTTTTTCTACTGGTAGATGTTGATAAGGTTAATGAAATATGAGTAGTCTGTTGAGACTAAACTAAGGTTTCTGTTACTTTTTCATTCCCTGCTTTTTATGAACATGTATAAAGTTATGCAGAAGCAGAAAGCCCTGAATTCAGATCCCAAGTTCCATGTAAAAATACCAGGCAGACACAGTGGTGATCTGTACTTCTAGCCCTGGTAGGTGGAGCCTGAGAAATCCTAGAGCTAAGCAAAAGAGGTAGAAGCAATACAAGATGATCCTGAAGTCACCTTGGTCCCTCACAGGGACACAGATTGCCCTGTGATACACTACAAATTTTTTTAAATTTTTTTATTTATTCAATTGTGTGTGTGTGTGTGCATGTATGTGTATGTATGTAGAACCATGGATGAATTCAGGAACCACTATGGACCGCCTCCACCTCCTTGTTTACTCTGCCCCAGGATTCACAGACTCCACCCTACCAGGATCAAAAACGCAGGCCGCCCCCGCTTTCACTCGGCATAGGTCTAGGATCCGAACTCAAGACCTTCCGCCTGCAAGGCAGAGGCTTAACCCCTGAGCCACCTCTCCAGCCCCCTACAAAAATTTTTTTAAAGCAATTTGTATTGCCTCAGAACAGAAGCAATAGCAAGTGTAACTTATTAGGAAATAGGTTGCAGCAAATTATTTAGAAACAGGTTCATTGATGGTCTTTCATTTTCAGATAAAGTTTACCATAAAGATTGTTTTTAATCTGTAAATACTAAGTGAATTATAGCATGTGCATAATTCTATGCTTTTATGTATTTCCAATAAATATAACAGGCCAGAGAAATGGCTCAGTGAGTAAAAAGTGATTGCCACATAAGGATTACCAAAGTGTGGTTCCCAGAACCTTCAAAAAAGGAAAGAATAGATCACAAAAGTTCTCTGGTTATCTGCATGCAGTCTCACCCACATACAATAATATGTAGTATGCTTTATATGCAAAAGATTTTTCCAAGAAGTATATTACAAGTACTCGGATTTTTTTTAATAGCTCAGATACTCTTTTGAAATTAGTGTGAAAACTTCTCTAGGATATTATTAGAAGTAGAGCTGTTCAAATGTGCACTGTTCATATTTACAGAGATGAGCCAAGTATTATGAAGTGAATTAGTGAAGTGATTTTACCACTTCATTCTCTGACCAGCAATAAGTAAAGTTCCTTTTTGGGCTGTCATGAAGCACTGAATTTTCTTATGCATTTTAGGATCAGCTTGTCAGGTTCCTAAAAGTCTTTGAGATTTAATTTGTAAAGAACTTCATTGAATTTGTGGGTTAATTTGTGGAGAATAAAGTTTACAATGGCCAAACTTTATAAGGATGGTATATATTCCCTTCACCAGTATCTCAAATGACAAAATACTCAGTGTAGTTTCATCTTGAAGTCAGAAGTTGTGCTCCTCCTCAGATTTTATGCATGGCCTGAGAAGTGAAAATTATAGGACATCAGTATATCTGCACCTTGCCCATAGGATTTGTAGTAAGCTTGAAAGACGTCCACTAGTCCCTAGGGAAGTACATCTGGACTTTGAATTCAGCAACACACACTATAAACTCTTAAGAGCAGATTGTAAACCGTAAGTCAGCAAGAAAGGCATTTTGTTGCCAACAGAAAGATTCTGTTGTTCGGATAAGTTTATCTGTGTCATACAGCCAAATGGACCTGAAAGAAAAAAAAGTACACCCAGCTGTTAAAACTGTACACCTGCCTAGATATTGTCTCTCTCATTTGCTGCTGAGAGATCAAGTAGGATCAGGAGTGAGAATCACATTCATGTGACTGCTGCTGGTCATTAGCCTTGGATAAGGGCCAGTTCACTGAGATTGTAAGGTAACAAGCCTGATTAGAGCAACAGTAGGATTAAAGTAAGTAGATGAACACTAGCAAGTAAGGATGACGATTGTGTGGAGGTGTTTGCAGTGAAAAAAACTGAAAGAACTGAAGAAAAAAGATGAAAGGCATTTTCATGTTTAAGATGTATGCTATTAAATCTTAATAGTAGAGATTTTTTTTTTTTAAAGTACCAGGCTAGAGAGGCGGCTCAGGGGTTAAGCCTCTGCCTTCCAGGCGGAAGGTCCTGAGTTCGGATCCCAGATCCTATGTATAGACGCGGGGCGGAAGGGGGGGGGGCGGCCTGTGCTTCTAGTCCTGGTAGGGCGGAGCCTGTGAATCTCGGGGCAGAGTGAAAAGGAGGAGGTGGAGGTGGTCCATGATGGTTCCCGAATTCACCCGTGGTTCTACACACACACACACAGGCACACATGCACAATGAATAAAAATTAAAAAGTACTATTATTCAGAATCTAAAAAAACTTGCTAATACAGAGAATAAAAGAAATACAGAAAAGAGGGAAGGAATCTGGTGCCCAAAAAGAAAGGCTAATCTTGGTGAGAACAGACATCATGTTAGGAGGAAAAAAACAGAATTTTTAAAGGTTTGTATATTTGCGACAAATATAACTGCATGACTTGGCAGTTAGCTGCAGATGCCAACTTGACTATCGAAGGCCAAGCCTTTGGGCGCTTCAGTGAAGAATTAGAACAAGCCCTGAGCAAGCCTGTGGGAGATAACAGTTGATGGGAGAGGATCCACAGTGGGTGGGGACCATTGCCTGGACAGGTGGGTAATATGAAGAGAAACCGTTGAGGACTTTGCTATTCAGGCATTCTAGTGAGAAAGTGCATCCTCGTTCAGCAGTTCCTGAGGATATTATATAGCCAGATAACTCAGGTTCCTGCTGTAAGTACTGTCCTGTCATGTTGATGAAGTGTAACTGAGAATTGTAAGGAAAAAATAAATTCTTTATTCCCTTAAATTGTTTGGTCCTGTGTTCACTCAGCAACAAGAAGATCAAACTAACACATGATACCAAAAGAGTGGAAGATTGTTACTAAACTAACGATGACCTAGTGAAGAGCCGAATAGGAAAGAAAAGGCTACCCCAAGGAGGGAGGGAGGAGGAGCTTCGGAAGTGCACAAAGGTAATGGTAAAAGAGCCCAGAGGTGTGTAGACAAAGGAAATGACACACTGAAACAGGCCAGACCAAGCACAACCACCATGCAGCTCTGCAGGACCAGGGGATGCGGAAGCCTCCCACAAAGGTTGCAAGTTGTGGAGAGTTCGTTCAGTGGTATCATTCCTTCATCCAGCATTGGAGGGGAATCCCATTTTGTCACTATAGGACTCGGAGGATAAAGACCAGGCACCATCTTAGAAAGAAATTTATTGTATAAAATTCGGGGGGAGTGAGGGGCAGCACGGAGAATAGGAAGCAATCACAAAGTCAGGGAGCCTGAATTTAATGTGTCAGAGCTCCAGACTGAGAGCCGAAAATGGGAAACAGTTATGAAGAGCAGGAGTATCCAGCACTAAAAAGCTGAAAAATATAGGTTGCAGTAGATTCTTCTCAGGCAATGCAGGGCCCAGGGTAAGGTAGTTCTCATGGCAACCAGCAGAAAAGACCCATCAACAGTTTGAGCCCGAGGTCAGTGAATGAAATAACTGGAGCCACTGATATGCCATTCACTGCTCTAGAGTCTGAGACCACTTAAACTCAAGTGGAATAGTGGAATATTTGATACCTACAGCCACATTCCAGCAGGACATTCAATACTTTATAGGGGGTTGGAAAGTCTTGGCACATCTACCTATACAAAGTATACCACGTATTCTTCTCTGTTGCTGTGAGACACCACTCAAAGTCAAGCAACTTAAGAAAGAAAGGGAGATTTATTTGGCTTACAGTTCCAGAGGGGAGACGCAGTCCTTCATGTGAGAGAAAGCTTGACTGACTGGCAGAAGCTAGAGGCAGTCTTAAGTTATGTCCTTCATGGAAGTCGAGAGCTGCTGCTAGCTCAAGAGCAAACTCACTAAAGCAGAGTGGGGGCTAACCAACCTCGAGGCCACCCCATATGACTGCCTTCCTCTAGCAAAGCTCCCCCTCCTCAAGGTTCCATGACTTTCCCAAACTAAAGACTCAAAGACAAGAGTTTGTGCGGGACAACTCCCATTTCAAACCATGACATAGAGTTCATTGTTATGATTATTCCTCCTACCACCAGAGCACTTGGGAGACAGCCTTCCAGTGAACATTAGCTGCCAACAGGTGCTATGATCTGGAGAATCTCAGGAGGATGGAAGGACCTGCCTGGTCCACAGACTGCAAACTAGGGCAGTTCACAGCTGCCAAGCTAGCACCACAACTGCATGTGGAGGAGGAAGAGAAGCTGTGTCACAAGAAGACAGAAAATAATGAAGCTCTCGAAAGAACTACAGGAACAAAGGAAAGTTGTGACAGAATCCAGCATGTCTGTCACAGTAAATCATTATACCCCTGCTACTAATAAGGGAAAAAGAAAAGAACAAACAAGTTTTCAGTGCAAGTTGAGTGCACCTTATTCATACTGTTTGGACTACACATTTTGAATGAGATAGTCGTGGCAAGCCTCTTCAAAAAGATGAACATCTGAAGAAGATATGAGGGCAAATTAGTCAGGAACTTATCTAAAAGGAGGGAAGGGGAGGAAAGGTGAGGAGTTGTGAGCAAGCACATTAGAGTTCAATGGGGAGGGCAGAACCACTGTATGGGATATGGAATAAGACATTTACGGGGCTGGAGAGGTGGCTCAGTGGTTAAGCCTCTGCCTTGCAGGCAGAAGGTCCTGAGTTCGGATCCTAGACCCCACATATAGACGCCAGGACACACACACATACATACACACACGCGCACACACGCACACATGCACAATTGAATAAATAATAATAATAAAAATTAAAAAAATTTAAAAAAAAGACATTTACTTCAAAGTCTACACAGGCCTGCCTTACACAGATCTGAAGTAGGGGTGGGAAGCTGGTGAAAGATTACCTCTGCATTTGATGAAGGATATGAAGTCCTGGTAGACTAGCAGTCTGGAGGTAAAACAGAACATGAAACAGGAACATGAAACTAGACGGCAAACTAGGATCTGTGAGAGAGAATGAGAACCCAGATGGACACTTTGGAAGCCACCCTGTCTCTGTGTTTCCCCCCCAACTGCACAGAGGAACTGTAGGTACCACCTGTCCCTTCATTGGAGAGCTTCACGTGCCAGACTGAGAACTCAGGGAGGAGGAAAGCAACTTGGCAGCAACTGCACAGGCTTCCAGCCTGGCATCTGCCCCACAGCCACATGAACCAGCAGCTCAGCAGCTACACCCGTCTGGCACCCTACAGAGACCTGCACAGCCTCCTGGCAGCTGCTTCACTGCTGCATTCCAAATCTCACACCATGTTCCTTTGAGGCCATTGCCAAGAGCAAGAGCCAGGAATTCTGGGAAGCATAGTTCAAGCTTAACCAAACTGACACACATTAAAATCAGAAACAGCGAAGATACCAATGTGGTCAGACAGATGAGTTTGGAGCAAAGTGGTAAGAGATGAGAACTGCAGAAGTATGTTTTGTATAAGCCAGACCTGGGTATGAATTCGCACCTGTGCATGGAAGCAACACATTAAGTACAGTGCCTTACTTTTCTCACTTGAAGAAGTGCTTTCGAAATACAAAAAAGTACAAATGGAGGGGTAGTAGACAACATTGGCAGTAAAATTTTAACTAAAATTATCATTTATCTCTTGAAATTTGGGTATCTAATTAAGGTGATAAAGAGACGAGGTGCTAACAAGTGAGGGCATCTTGGATTTGATTCAGAACAGGAACCCTGGGTTTAAGAAATAAATAAGATTGCTCTGTGAGATGAAGAAATTTCTTTGCCACTTTTTAAAATGTAGTTTGCTTTTAAAATTTCACAGGACAATCTAAAGCATTATCATGTCTTAAAGATGGTGATGGTTTAGCTTGGGGTGATCCCAGGTACAGCCTCCCTGCCCATTAGCAATGAAAAAGTCGTTCTTCCTTTCTGTCTCAAAGAAATTCTATGTGCTCGTTGGCACCTAGTTAAATGTACTTCCCAGCTTCTCTTGCAGCTATATGTAGCTTTGTGGCTAGTACTGGCCAATAGACTGGAACAATGTCATGTGTGAGTTCAAAAGTCCTGTTAAATCCCAATCTTAAATAAAATGACAAGATAAATTATATTAAGTAGGAAAACATTGAAAATTTTTCTCTAAAAATCAGGGCTAAACCAAAGATTCCTGCCCTCATTATTAATTGTCAGAATTTTTGAAGAGATTCTGTCTGGCATATTATATTAAGGAAAGAAATTAAATACACAAGATTGAAAAGAAGACTAAAAGCACATTGTGTGTACATGATATGACTAAATAGAAATCCTCAAAGAATCTAAAAGTTCTAAGACATAAAAGAAGAGTCAAAGATGGTGGCTTATGTCTGTAATCCTGTAAGCCTAGCACTTGACTTGGGAGACTGGGAGTTCCAGAACAGTCTGTGCTACAAAGTAAAACCATGTTAAACACACACACACACACAGACACACACACACATGCACACATGTACGCATGCACACAAGCATACACACACATGCTCATATACACATACACTCGCATACATACACACGTTCATGTGCACACACACAGAGAGGAAGGGGAGAGGACATAAAATTTTGCTAAAGTTTCAACTCCATTTCCATATCCCAGACTATAAAGAAAAGCAATATAATTTGAACAATAAATATCAATATTATTAACCTAGAATACCAAAAAAACTATAAAAGTTCCAGGGAAAATCTAACAAAAGATGCATAAAGGCTGTATGTTAAAATTTACAAAATCTGGGGCTGGGACTATGGCTCAGTTGTTAAAGAACTTGCTTTGCAAGCACGAGGGTTCAAGTTTGACCCCTAGAACCCATATTCCAAGCCAGGTGCACTTATAATTCCAGCACAGGGGAGCCAGAGTCAGCGTCCCTGAGACTCACTGGCAACCAGTCTAACCTAATTATGAACTCCAGGCCAATGAGAGAATCTGTCTGAAAGGAGGTGGGCCGTGAGGCATCTGTCTTGTCTACACACATGAGCACAGGCAATCATGTGAACAAACACACATATTTAAAATTCGTAATAAAGTTTTAAACAAAAAAATTGGCCAGGCCTTATGATGCAGATCTGTAATCCAATTGCCCAGGAGGCCGATGAATCACAAATTTCAAGTCTGATTTGAGTTACAGGGTAAGTTCAAGACCAACCTGGCAACTTAGTAAAACCCTATTTAAAAAAAAAAAAAAAAAAAAAAAAAAAGGATAAAGAAGGCCAGCAAGAAAGCTTGGTGGGTAAGGTGCCCACTCACAAACATGGCCACTTGAGTCCATCCCTAAAAGCCTACATAGTGAGAAGAGAGCACTGACTTCTGAAAGTTGTCCTTTAATCACTCATGCACTATTGCATGCACATACATGTTTCCTTACCCACCATCTCAAATAAATAAACAAATATTTTTAAATAATAGGTAAAGAAGACAGGGAGTATAGCTATGTAGTAGAACACTCACGCACCATTTGGGAGGCCATGGGTTTAATTCCTAATAAAACGACAAAAAAATTAAGGAATATCTAAATGTAGAAAAGCTCCATCTTTTATGACTAGATGTCACTATAAATATCCAATCTTTTCCAAACTGATCTATAGATGTCATCAATTGTGATCAAAATCTTGAGAAGATGTTTCAGAGAACACAAGAAAGTGATGCTAATTTATTTGGAGAGGAAAGGACTGAAGATAGCCAAGATATTTTTGGAAAAGAAAAACAATTTATCCTAGCAGATATGGTGATTTAAAAAATAGGTGATATGGATAGATAGAAGAGAAAGGTTGGAATTATACCCATGCATAGTTGAAGTCTTAAGGCAGACTAGAAGTAGAGAGCAGAGAAAGAAAACCCTGAATAGCAAATGGAGCTGAAAAAATGGTCAGCCTTGTGAAGAATGAAATCACATCTTCATGCTGAGTACAAAACCCACACCTGGGAGGATTAAGAATCTACATGACGAAAGTAATCTTTTTAACTTTTAAAGGAAAGCATAGATGATCTTCCTTATGACTTTGGGATGGAACAGGATTTCCTAAACAAGACACAAAAATTAGGCATTAAAAGATGATATTCACAATTTCATACATATTAAAATTAACCATTAAAATATGTCATCAAAAGACATGGTAAAGAAAATGGGAAAAATGTCAGCTCTAAGGTATTGGACGCAAAAGGTTAGCAGATATTAGGGGAAAAACAGAAAAATGCAAAAAGTTCAAACAGACCTTTTGAAGAGGAGGAAATATAGGCAAATGGTGTTTGTGAAGCACTATTCAACCAGGTCGTCAGAGAGATGCAAAGCAAAGCCACATGGACACTTATTTATAAAAACTAAAATGGGGTCTGTGAGACGGCTCAGTGGGTTGAGACGTCTGCTCGAAAACTGGCAATCTGTGTTCCATCCTCAGAAACCACAAAGTGGAAAGGGAAAACCTACTTTCAAAAGAGAGATGGCTCAGGGATTAAGACTCTGTCTCACAAGCAGAAGGTCCTGAGTTCGGACCCCAGGTCTCACCTAAAAAAAAAACACCTGGCAGAAATGGCAGTTGTGGCCTGCACTTCTGGCCCTGGTGGGCAGAGCCTGGGAAGTCCCAGAGGGAAACAAGGCGGTAGAAGCAATCCAGGATGATTCCCCAAGTCACCCTTGGGCCCACCCAGGGACATACAGTGCTCCCTGGTACACACACACACACATACACACACACACATAAAATAAAATAAACAAAATATTTTTTAAAAATGTGTCCTCTGACCTCCACACATGCACTATGCCACGTTCAGGCCTGTACACACACACACACACACACATGCACACGCATACATTAAAAAAGCTGACCTGAAAAGTTTTAAAAGAATGTGAACCAATGTAATGGCATTGCTGCTAAAAGTATACATTATTATAACCACTTTGGAAAAATCATGTTATATTATAAAAGAATGTTTATGACCCAGTAATTCCCTCTCTATATATTTGTCCAAGAATGAAAAACGAAAAAGGCAGCTAAATACTCTCAACAGCAAATCTTTCCTTAGAGAAACAACAGAGAGCCAGTGAAAGAGCTCAGTGAATAAAGTCACTCGCTCTCAGTCCTGATAACCTGAGTTAAATCCCTCAAATCCACATGGTAGAAGAAAACCCACAAGTTATGCTCTGATCTCCGACACCACAAAATAAATAAACATATTTTTCTTTGATTTGGTTGCTTTTTTTCTGGCAGATTTGGGGAATGAACCAGAAACCTATCGTGTGGTAGGCAAGTATCCTACCACTGTGCTACTACCCTGACTGAAAAATAAATAAATGTCAAAAAAAGAAAAAGAAGCAACCCAGCTACCTATTGACAGAAAAAAATATATACAAATCTTAATAGAGTTGTGCAATGGTGGTTAACGGGTGAAAATTAGTGAGCTATAACATTCCTGGCAAGATGGGTGTCTCAGAAATGATATTAAGTAAAAAAAGAGGTCACTGAAAATTAAATATAGTCTAAAAATTAAATACCCTCAGAAATCCCAATTGTATATTATTTAGGTGTTCCAGTATATTTAGAAAACTTGTTTATTATTAGTGTGATGGTTCATATTGTCAACCTAATACTTAGGAGGCATATCTCTAGGCCCACCTGGGAGGAGTTTCTCTAGGTTAAGATTGACCTCCAGGTGTGCCTGTAGAAGATTGTCTTATATAACTGATGTGGGGAGACCTTGGCCACAGCAGGCAGGACCATTTTTTCAGCAGGCAGATGCTCACATAGGCAGATGAACAGCTGCATAAGTACTGATTTGTTGCTCTCTGCTATTGCTGTGCATGTAGTGTGACCAATTTCCTTAGCTCCTCTTGCTATAACTCTCCTGCCAGGAAAGAACCAGAAGTCAATAGACAACTTTTTCTCATAAGTTACTTGGGTTAAATATTTTGTTGGATCAATATTTAATAAAGCTAAAAGAGTTAGTTAATTACTTAGTTAGAGACAGCCTAAGCTGTTATGAACTTGCGATCCTCCTGCCTCAGCCTCCTAAGTGCTGGAATTACAGGTATGTGCCACCATGCCCAACTTGTAAATTTACCTTTAAAAAGCAATGAAAAAACAAACACCAAATTAAAGGGAAGAGTGACAGATGTGGGTGTCAGAGAGATTGCAGACAGAGTAGTGGCCTTTGCCTTTTCCTTAGGTCAAGGTAAAATGGTGCTGACAGTCCAGTTGTGGACTGAGTGTTGATCTTACAAGGAGCTCATTGCTAAGTAAGAGCATGGACTACCGATAACAGTGTTTTATGCGTGGAGAATTTTCCATTGCATTTTGCATGCTTGAAATGCATTTTTAAATGCATTAAAGTACTTGCTGTTCAAGCATGAAAACTAGAGTTTGGATCCTCAGAACTACAATAAGTGGCGGATAGGTGTGGCAGCGTACTTGTAATTTCAGCACTTAGGAGGCAGAGACAGGATTCCTGGTAATGAGCCTAACTTTAGCCAACTCATAAGACTAGAACTCACCCGTGAGCTCTGTCTTCAGTTGAGACCTCACCTCAATACATAAGGCAATGAGTAATCAAGGTCCATCCCTGATCAACCTCAGGGTTACACACAAACACATTCACAGGCATACCTACACAACACGCATATGTGCGTATGCACACCACTCACACATCTGTGAGAACTATAAAGGAGTTTTTCCTTAATCCACTACTTAAATGCAGCAAGCAGCTCCTCTTAAGAGTCTCAGTTAATGATCTGGACATGCTTTTCTGGCTTTCCAGGGAAGTGCAAAGTGTTGCTGTTCCTGTCCATAGCTGCCAAGGGAGCACTGTGCCACTTCCAGCCCTTCTGAGGTTGGGGGGTGGGGCAGAGGTTTGAAAAGCTTGGCTGGAACTCAGCTTCCTTTTTAATTTATTATTTTAAAAATCTAGTTCCAAAACGTTGATTTAAATTCTAAGGTGAAAAAACTATTGAAAAGTAAATGTTTATTCAAAATGCTCTTCTATGTTTAGCGCTTGCTTAAATTTGGATTTTTCTTCTTGTTTTGGATTTTTCTTTCTTGCTTTGGATTTTTCTTCTCTATTGCTTATCAAAGTTTTCTTTATAATTATATGCACCCCTTATTTTCTACACAACAACATATAAAGCAATTTTGGTTTAGAATGAGTAAAGTAAATGATAGTCGATTGTGCTTTGCTTGAGGTTTTGTCATTTAAGATAGTCTTGATATGGAGCCTAGGCTGGCCTGAAACTCCAGATCTTCCACCTCAAGGTTCCTGGGATTATAGGCATGTAACATGCCTGGTTTGTGTGTGCTTTAAAACCATAATTCATTAGACAAACACATATACAATCCCATGGTGGTCACACAGTGATACTGTGAAAATGAGTGTGTCCAGGTTTACAAATCCAATGAAAACTCATTATATAGATCTCTCCTTACCTCCCACTAGAAAAACCCATTTCCTTGTTTGTTGTTGTAGTGACAGAAACCAGGGTTGTGATCTCAGGGTCAGTGTAAGGACAAGATGGATTTCCAGCAGTCAAGGAAGAGCCCACAAGTTTCAGGGGTACTAAGAAGCCATTAGGGGCACACAGTACGTTTACCTCTCCACCCTAGCGCCTGAAGCAGGGGCTCGCTATTTATAAAGAGCACAGGGTTCTGACAGAAATTATCAACTCCTATCTACTGTGTTTGATGTCAAGTCCCAGTCAGGAATGTAACTCCACTGTCAGAGGTTTCAAGGAAATTTTCATGGTGATGACTTGAGGATTATCAGTCACTGAAATATTGATCTCATACAGTGAAGAATAAGTGAAAGCTACATCTGGGCTGCGCTTTGCACTATATTTTTTGAGGGAAGGAATGTTTATTTATGAAGTGGGGAGAGCCCTGTAGTGCTCACATGGAGGTGAGAGGACAACTTTGGGAAGTTGATTCTCTACTTCTACCCTGTGGGACCGAGGATTAGGACTCAAGTTGCCTGTCTTTACCCACAGGTGGTTTACCATAATGATTGCCTGCTAAGCTATCTTGCCAGTCCAGTAGGCGTACGTGTGTGCAGGTGGGTGTACAAGAAGGCATTTGAGTGCGTATGCCTGTGGAGAAACAAGGGTAACATTGGGAATCATCCTGGCTTGCTCTTCCACCTTATTGCTTTGCTTAGGGATTTCCCAGGCTCTGCCTTCTAGGGGCAGAATTACAGCCTGCCACCACATCTGTCTGGCATTTTTAATGTATGATTTGGGATCTTTAACTTTCAAGACAAAAACTTTAATCAGTGAGCCATTTTTCCATTTTAAAAAATATTTTATTTATTCGAAAGAGTCTAAGGAGGGGGAGGGAGAGGACTCTAGAGGGATGAGAAAGGGATGCAAACATGCATGCCATAGCCCATGCGTGGAGATCAGAGAACAACTCTTTGGAAGTCAGATCTCTCCTTATACCACGTGGGCAGCTGGGGATTGAAAGGTCACCAGGTTTACAAGTGGATATCTTACCCACTGAGCTATCTTGCCAGTCCTGTAGATGTTTCTAATCACCCTTAGAGGGTGTCATTCCCAAAATGTCATCTTGAAATCTTTCTGCCCTTCAGTTTTTCTGAGGAGTAAGTTAAGAATCTCTAGGTAAATGCCTCAAGAATCCCCCATGGGAAGAAATCTTATCAGAATTCTAAAATGTAAACAGTGCTTGTTAGAGTGCTGATTGGATGCAGGGCCACGGAAGGCAGTGAACCCCTGAGATCCAGCTGCAGGCTCTCTTTGGGTTCCTCTCATTGTGTCCCACAGAGCAGAGAAGAGTATCCCAGAAAATCTTTGTCTTGTTTTATTCAGAGGAGGAAGATCTGAAATAGGTCTGGCAGCTTAATCTAGGTTGGCTGCCTCTGCCAGCAATCTGTAAAATGTGTTTTTCAAGGATAAGAAGTTTGGGCCCCAGGCCAAAGCTCATGTCTGTCATCAGCAAGAAGATAAACGATCCTTGCTGCTGTGTTCTGTGTACCTTTGTACTTAAACAGGAACCCATGCCTTCCACGGGTCCACTGCTTGTTCAGGGATGTTTTCCTGTTTCCTAGCAGAACCTCAGAGCCTGCCATTTGGGCGGGCTTTACAATCTCCTGTGAGTAGAAACTCTAAACCAGTTTCCTCCTCATTGCTGATAGTTAATCTTTCCCGTTGCCTAAGAGGCAGGTGACCACAAGTACACTTGTTTTTAACGCCTACATAGGTCAGAAGAACCTGTATGTTCCTACAAGATGCCTGTGACTGCCAAGCACTGAGAATTTCTGGGTGAGAGCTCTTGGGTGTAATCTGGTATATTGCTCATCATGCAAAACTATCATGTCAGCTAGCATATCCTCCTAGCCTGTAGGATCACTGAGCTCCTCCCATGTGTCTGCACAGGATGCTTCTACACCATGGTTCCTGCTTCCTGTAGAATTAGCTCAGTGATACCGAAAGTATCAGAGAGTTCTAGGCAGAGGCTAAAGCATGAAAAGCAGCCAGTAGCTTGACCTCTTCTGGGTCCTGTCCTCGTCCCGTCCCCTGCTCCCCAGGAAAGTGACGTTCTTGAGCCGCGAAGTGCTTGGTCCTAACTCTTCAAGCAACTGCAAAGGCAAATGCCTCCCAGGAGTCTGTGCCCATGCTAGGGCACTCTGCTTGTTCTCACTCTCTCTGCTTGTTCTCATGCCACCCTAAGCCTGGCCAAGCTTAGAGAGAGGGTAAGAAGAAAGAGAGAGAGAAAGAAATCATATTGTTCAGCTTAACTTCCCCAAATCACACTTCTCAAGTGGGGCACAAGTGTCCAGGAAGGGCTATACTGTGTGTAGGGTGAGCCAGAGGAGAGAGCTATAGAGGCAAATGGCATAACCTCAATTCTTCTCAACTTTGGAAAGGGAAGATTTTGTTCTATAACTTGTCATTTTAAGTTAAGCAGCTCAGTTTATACTAAGAAGAACCTTACTTTTCTGAAGTAGAATGTGGCTAAGCCCTTGTTATATGCGTTTAAGAAGCAGTGGCATATTAAAACACTAGCCATTTCTGCCAAAGCTGACAGTGTTCATCCATTTGGGCTTTCACCCTGACATGTGATAAATGTGAAAGACATGGCTCTCTGTCAGGGAGCACTCACTCCAGCCAGAAGGAATTAGGTCAGCAAGGACCCTTGATGTGAAAGGTTGGGGCTCTGACAGGGGTCACAGAAAAAAAAGGTCCCTTAGCTAGTCTAGTGAAAGCTAGAGACAGATGGTAGAGCACTGGTTTCAGTAAGACCGAAATTTCCTTTCCCAGCCTTCATTACCCCGCCTGCCCACCAACCATGGCGTCCCTTCGGCAGGCAATGGCTTGTCTGGGACTCCCTCACCTTCTCCCAACAGAGCCTGGTGCTCACAAGCCAAGGCCAGCCTTAGCACTGCTGAGGGCTGGGTAACTTCACACGGGCGGTCTCCATTCCAAGAAACAAAGACAGCCACCGCTGGTCCCAGGTTTGCAGAAATTGCTTTTTAAGCCTTGTGTGTTGGCAGTTGGGGGTCTGAAATCCTACCAGGTGGGCATGACAAGCAGATCAGGTGGAATTCAGGGCATGTTCTCACTAGAAAACCAGAGCGGGCTCTGGGTGCGGCAAAGGGGCTGAAAATGGGTTCTCATGTTACATCCTGCCATGGTGAGCGCAGCCAGTTCCACTCCAATGAATGTCCCCTGCAGCCCAGCGGGGCAGCCCTCCTCCCATTCAATGCCAGACGGTAGTTGACAGAAATTCGCTCTCTTCCCACAGATAGCCTGGGTCTTCTGTAGGGGACCTCACTCCTCCTCTCCTGTAAGCATACACTGTTCTGTGTAAACAGGCACCTTGCGAACCCTACTTCGTGAGGGCACTTATCCTTCTTTTGTATGCCCTGCTACTTTCAAGACCAGCATGTGCTTTTCTGATGAATCCCTGCCCACCTTTAACTCCGGGCCTCTCAGGCTTCCTCTCCCTCATCCTTTGGACTCCCACAGTTATTTCCCACACCTTTACCACAGCTGAGAAGCCCAGCCTTTCCATCTCTGTTGACTTTTCTTTCTACCCACCAAGTCCTAAGCAGATTCTCAAGATAGTATGATGTGGGCTTGCTTCAGACAATATCAATGTACTAAACATGGAGTATTTTGACCTTCTCAACTATTTTGCATTTCTTTGGTCTCAAATACCTTAACTAGATTTTATCCATCTTCCTAAATGGTGGTGTTGGGTCACCTGGGGTCAGAAAACAATGGTAAACTGCTAGTACTCTAGTAGCTACTGTATCAGGACTTTCGTGTATTTTAGATAGAGCCACACAATTGGAAGATTTACATATTTGTTTGCAGTCAGGTAAACTCAGGCCCTCCACAGTCTAGTCAGCATGGTCCATTGCAGGCAGAGGAAGCCATGTGTGGTATTCTAAAGACCAAGTTCCTCCTCTAAAAATCAGCAGGAGGGCAGCGGTGTAGCGCATGCTTGGTCCGTGAGGTGGCAAGCAGTTCTGTCCTCACTTGAGGCCTCCCTGGCTAATCTGTCTCACAAAGACTCACAGAGCATTCCCAGAGCCTCCATTCAACCTCTCTTACCCTCCGACCTTATCCTCCCTTACTCCTCCACAGCTTCCCTTGAGCCTCCTGCCTCACAGAGTGGCCCCATATCACCTGTTCCTTTTATCTTTTCATTTATACAACATGTGACTGGTGCCTTTACCCACGAGCCATCTCGCCGACTCTCACTCAAGATTTCATGTATTTATGGTTTGCTATCTCTATTTCCCCACATGACGGCTAAATATTGTCAAAAATGACTTAATCCTCTACTTAGGACAGAGTCCATCAAAGCAGATGAGACTGTCAGAACAGACAGACACAGTTTACACCAGGGGTTGGAACAGGTCAGCACTTCTTGATGCAAAGGGCTAATCCTAGAAGGTATGAAAGTCCTTTGAACTACTTTAGATTTGTGTCCCTTCAGCCATATTCATTTAAAGTGAATGGACCATGAGAGTTGACAGACCCAGCAGAAGGTTGGGATAATCCGGGAAAACAATGTAATCTGGTTAGGACTCCAGGGGCGACAATGGATGAGCATTAAGGGTATTAAAGATGTTGATTGACAGGGCCCAATGATTGGGTGTGGGATACACCCAATCAAAAAAGTTGGGGGGGGGAGTTTAGTTAAGTAGGAAAATGGGAACATAACTGGAGGCAGATGTTCAATAGGGCAGAATGTTGTTTTAATACTACCTATGAAACTATGAAAGGCCATTCTCTAGTAAACACTGTTCGACATAAACCCAAAGAAACTGGTCTGTCACTGGTGCCAGGGTCTGACTATGAATCACCAAATGTGTGTCTCAATCCTGTAGCTCACAGACCTCTAAAAAGAAGGGTAAGAGACTTCTGGTGGTCATCTCAGAAGTCAGTTCCACAACAGCCTGCATTTAACATGACTTGTTCCCATTTCCCTTTTGAATATTTCTAATTTTTATGAATTCGAATGTATTTTAGCATACATCTTTGTGAATTCTTATGCACACAAGTGTATGAACACTACCCAAATCAAAACACAGAATATTCTTTCCATAAACTTCTCTGTACCCCTTGCAACTTCTCACCCCAGGCAGCTACTGTTCTGATATCCATTGTCTGCATTAGTTTTGCTGATTCTTGAACTTTGTGTAAATAAGACCACACTGAGCATAGTTTTTGGTATGTGCTTTCTTTTTAAATAATGACTGTGAGGTTGCACTGAATGTATTATAGGAATTTGCTCCCTTTAGTAGCTATACTGTTTCAGTGTATAAACACAATTTGTCTACCATTCTCCCGTTGGTGGGTGTGTGGGTCATTTGAGATGCTGCAAACAGCTTTTATCGTACAAGTCTTTGTGTGTTCATTTTCTTTGTGTTTGGGTGTATGTAGATGCAAATGTATATGCAAGTGTGTGTAGAGGCCAGGGAACAGACAACCTTGGATGTTGTCTTCCTCAGATGTCAGCCATCTTAGTTTTTGAGACTGGGTTTGTCACCGGAACCTGGGGCCCCCCCAGTTAGACTAGACTGGCTGCCCAGCAACCCACAGGGGGCCTCCCAACTCTGCAATTGTGAGCACCGCCACACCTGACTTTTTATGTGGGTACTGGGGATCAAACTCAGATCCTCATGCTGCACGGCAAGCATTTACCCCTTAGACTACCTTCCCAGCCTTCTCTCTGCCCCAGGATAATGTCAAATTGCTTCTATTTCATGGAGAAAGGAAAATTTGAGAAAAAGACGTAAGGGGTTTTGAATGATATTTTTTTTTCTTTTTTGTCTCTTTGAGACATTTTCTCACACTGTAGCCCAGGCTGCCCCCAGCCTTTCAGTGATCTTCCAGCCTTGGCCTCCTAAATGCTGGGGTGACAGGCATGTGCCGCCATGCTCACCCAGCTTTTCATGTACTTATGAAGACTTTAATGTTCTTGGCCGGACCAGGGGAGAGAGATGGGGAGGATATGAATAGGGGCGAACAGCCATGTGCTTAAGAGCAGCACTGAGTCATCTACAGCATGTCAAGGGAGTGATTTTCTACATCGCAAATGGGAAATGTTTTTGCTTTTATGCAATCATGCTCACACTGAAAAGCAGCCCTCCCCAAGACGCAAATGAAAGAGGGGAAACTCCTGATTTCTGCAAAGAACTTGTCATTTCCTTGGTTGGTGATGACTGCATGACGTGCTCACAGTCCTCGCTCCCTCTCTAACTCCTTTCCCAATATTTCTCAGCAGCCAGGCAACTCTGCTGGTAAATATTCAGTTTCCTATACTAGACTCCTTCTTGGACATCCCAGGCCTTCCAAGAGAGAGAATTGTCACTGATTAAGAACTTGCTGCATGCCAGGTCTCACATGAGATAGATTACTGACATTTCTTATGTAGCTTTTATAGTAACATAGTATATATATATATATATATATATATATAGTAACATTCATTATCCTCCTTGAACAAATGACTAGAAGTGCAGAGAAATTGATAATTTGCCCAAGGACACACAACAGAGCCAGGATATGATCTCACTTTCTTTTGGCTCATTGGCTTAGAGCACTGTGTCTGATCTGCTGCCTATGGGAAGGGCTAATGAGTGTAGCCCCAGCTCCAGGCCAGAGGACCTGAGAGGACTCCGAAGTAGCAGCCTCATCCCATCTTCCAACTACTACACTCACCCCCTCCCCCATTCTTCCTCCCCGACCCCACCCTAGCAGTGCATACTAAGCTGGGATCACTATAATTTCATGCATACTGATTTTTTGCCTGCACAAAAGAGGAGCTTATGCAGAGGAAAATCTCCAGGGAAGAGGCATCTAGAATCATTACAGAAAACAAGAGGCTTAGCCAGGCATGCTATGCCAATCATTCCAACCCTCAGAAGACTAAGGCTGGAGGGTCCTAAGCTTGAGACAGCTTATGCTATATAGAGAAGCCTTGCCTTAAAGAAAGACAAGACTTTTGACAAGATGGTGCCAAAAGTGAAGAAGGAAGCTCCTGCACCTCCCAAAGCTGAAGCCAAAGCTAAGGCTTTGAAAGCCAAGAAAGCAGTGCTGAAGGGCGTTCACAGCCACAAAAAAAAAAAAAAAAAAATTGCACATCGCCCACCTTCCGGTGGTCTACAACTCTTCGGTTTAGGAGGCAACCCAAATACTCTCAGAAGAGTGCTACCAGGAGAGGGCTGGAGAGGTGGCTCAGGGGTTAAGCCTCTGCCTTGCAGGCGGAAGGTCCTCAGTTCGGATCCCAGATCCCACTTATAGATGCCAGGCGGAAGCAGGGGCGGCCTGCGTTTCTGGTCCTGGTAGGGCAGAGCCTGTGAATCCCGGGGCAGAAGGAGGTGGAGGCGTCCATGGTGGTTTCCGAATTCGTCCGTGGTTCTACACACAGACACACACGTGTGTGCGCACACACCCACAATTGAATAAATAATAATAAAAAAAATTTTAAAAAAGCGCTCCCAGGAGAAACAAGCTTGATGAGTGTGCCATCATCAAGTTCCCCTTGACCACTGAGTCAGCCATGAACAAGACAGAAGACAGCAACCATTTGTGTTCATTGTGGATGTCAAGGCTCACAAACACCAGATCAAACAGGCTGTAACAGAGCTCTATGGTATTGATGTGGCCAAAGTCAATATGATAATCAGGAGAGAAGAAAGCTTATGTTCAACTGGCTTCTGATTATGATACTTTAGATGTTGCCAACAAAATTGGCATCATCTAAACTTGAGTCCAGCTTCCAATTCTAAATACACATCTTTTTCACAATAAAAAAAGAAAGAACAAGAAAACAAGCACATAAATGAATGTTTTGTGTGAAGCAACTTGCAGTCAGCACAGATCAATACAAGACTGGGAGAAGCTGTACATAGGAGAAGGCCATATATTCCAGAAAGGAATTCCACTAATCCCGAATACTGAATTTCAAGTAGAAGCAGCAAACCCTGCAAGCAGGGTAATGGTTTAGGGTCAAGGTGAAGGAAGGGACTTCTTCCCTCCATCAAATTCATTCCATATACACACCTCAGAACATATAAGGCAAAGTTGGTTTAAAGTCATTGTTGAACTGCATTCATTGCAAGGGGTTCAGGATACTATACTAGTGGGACTCTCTCCTTAAACATCAATAAGAGGCTTTCGCCCTTAGAGGATTTGGATACACAGAAAACTGCTTTTTTTAAGGGACAAAGGGCACCAGCAGGTGAGCATGGAGACAGACTCAATGTGACCAAATTCAGGGACAGAGGTTCCCTGGAGGCCACACCATCTAATCCAGCAAAATGTGGGCAGCATGCCCCAGTCAGATGCTGGCTTCTGGCAGCCCTGAGCAGTGTTCTGTTTCACAGAAAGGAGAAGGAGGGGAAAGGCTCCAAAAGTTGGCCTGCTGCCCAGAGTGGAGGCTGCAGGGAGGATGGAAACAGCTGCTGGCGGGGCCAGTGGACTTGGCAAGGGCAGGCCCCACAGATGCTAAAAGAAGAGAGGCAGCCCAGGCGCTGAGCTGGAGGTCTGTCTCTTAGCTGACCAGAGCTACCCATCTCACCCTTCAAAGCTCTATTCATGCATGATGGGAGGGCTAAGAACCCTGGCAGAGAGGCAGTGCCAGCTGAGCTAACTAGCCTCACATAGATACAAGTCACCAACACAGGACTCTGCACTCGGCAGGATAGGGCTCAGCTGACTCACTAGCCCTTCTGGCCTGGCCTAGCTCTCTCCCCAGCCTGAGCAGCTTCCAGGCTACCACCATCCTCGTGACTCTTGCCCAGGCTCCCTGCTAGTCTTACCATGTAACAGAATAGTTCAGGGCATCACACCACCTGCAGGGGCAGCTCACATCCTCTCTAGGTTTGCCCTAACTCCATGAGCCCAGGATCTTGCCTTCCCATGGCTCCCATTCCCCCAGCACTTCTGGAGACACAACAGGTACTTAGGAAGTATTGATGGTGTGCTTAGTAATGAGCCTTGTCAGAGCCTATGATTTGAGGTCCAACAAATCCGGGTTCCAATTTAAGCTGTGCCGCCTGCTGTCTGTGAAGCTGAGATGAATGCTGGGTCTCTCTCTCAGGCGAGTTCAGCTCTCCTGGATATAAAGTGTGGCTAATTCTTCACGATGCTGATGGGGGGATTAAACGAAGCAGCATATGGCAAGCAAGAGGGGGCCCAATAAAACCGAGTTCCCTCTATTCAAGCAACTGGAATCCTTGATCGCTTCTTCCAGGGGAGGGAGAGAAGCTAGTGGAGCCTGTCAGGGGAGGAACCTTTTCGGTTTAAGGTCACATCTGTTGCTGTGGAGGGTGAATGGTGCATCTGCTGGGCTCTGTGCTCATCCTGGGGAGAAGCCTTATGCTGTGGCTGATGCCTCGCTTGGCTCCAGGGTGATGTGGGCTGTGGAGCCCTGTTTAAGTACAACAGAGCACAAACCCTGGATCTGCAGCTTAAATCCTGCTTTCTCCACGCTCCTTGTCTAGCTCCTCCTGGCTCCTCAGCCTCTCAGCTAAGGGAGCAGGGAGTGGCCTGGTCACCGCAAAAACCTTTCACGGAACACATTGATCTAAAGAATTTTTAATGCACATGACCTGCTCTACCAAGCAGGATTTGTAACCCCAGATTTCCCTCCTTTCTGTCAAGGCTGTGGTAACCGCTTCTGGTGGGATTCACGTGTTTCAGTCACTCCTCAGGGTTGCAGAGTCTGCTTAAGGACATTATTTCCGGTGGCCCTCACTAAAATTCCAGAGGTAGGTCAGTTTAAACAAATGGCATTGAGCTTGACAGAGGTTGGGTGACTTGACTTCATGTTGAGCTCCAGCAAGGCATTTTGCCTACATCCCTTCAGTCTGTTCCTTCCCTAGGTACTTGCTGATGATTCCTGTCACTGTTGGTGAAGAGGGCACATGGAAATCTATGGATGTATAGACCTTACTTTGGGAGAACAATATGCAGGGCTTTGGGAGCTTGGTGACCTTTTTGTGCTCCGAGCCCTCTGTCAGTCTTTTCCCACGGGTTCAGGTTGCTGCAAGAGACCCAAAGCTGTCACAAGTTTTGCTTCTTAAAGTCCTGGACAAGAAACTTCCAGAGGCACCTTTAAACCATGTTCTATATCAGGCTAGGAATTGAGTCTAGCTGGGATAATCATGTGTTCCTATGAACTACACACCCACCTCTGGGCCCCACATAACTAAAAGGTCACTGTAGTCGGCTATTGCCAGAACGAGGTCAGATGTGAGCATGCAGAAGAAGTACAGCCTCTACTAGCCTCTGCATAGAAGGACAGTTGCTTCAGATCCATGAGAAGACTCCTTCCATTACCCACACTGACAGCTAATGCCCTCATCTGGTTAATGCACTTGAACTTTTGTGCTCTCGCTCCTGACTCATTTTCTTTTCCTTAAAAAAAAATTCTTGTGTATATGGGATATGTGTGTATGAGCGTTGCAGTTCACCTGCATCGTTGCTGATAAATGACCACCAAACAGCTTAAGGGAACAAGGAATTTATTTTCTTACTGATAGTTCAGTTACAGCCTGTAGTCCAGCTTGACAGGAGAGCACGCACCAACACCAGGGCCGAGGGAACTGACCACACCAGTCTCTAGTAATAGCTGAGAGAGGGACGATCCTTACTTGCCAGACCAGCATGTCTGGCCAAGTGAACAGAAGGATGCCGCTTTCCTCAACCGGCTCTCAGTATTTTATTCACCTGTTCAGGGCCTAGTCCCACCCACCATGGGCTGGGCCTTCCCCTGGGCTTAACTCAACCACTAATTCTCTACGAATGTGCCCAGAGCTCAAATTATCAACTGTCAAGTTGACACCTGTGCTTAACTATGACAATAAGGTACCTGCTATGCACATGTACAGAGATCAGAGGACGACTTTCAGAAGCAGGTTCTCTCCTTCCACCATGGACTCTAGGGCATCAGGTTTGTGTGGCAAGATGTTGGTGCACACAAACATTTACCTGTTGAGTCATCCTCACTTTCTTCTTTTATGCAGTCCAGGGAGCTTGGGATTGTGGGAGGTCACTCTACTCCCTATGTCCATGCTTCCTCTTCTGTAATCTGGAGATGAGAACATACCTACTATGTGGATTACAGTGCAGTTTAAATGATTTGCTTAAAGCCTGGCAATACCCAGTTCACTGTCCATTTGTGTTCATTGTTAGTAAACACTAGTAATATGTGTTACGTTCATGGTCCTGACCATTCAGTTACTTAGACGTCAAGACTGCATGTTAGTGCTACAGAACTGGTTCAGGGGTTAAAACTCTACCTCAAAAACAGAAAGTCCTGAAATTCGGATCCCAGTTTCCACATAAAAACACTAGGAGGAAATGGCAGCAGCCTGCCCTTCTGGCCCTATTGGGTGGAGGCTGGGAAATCCCAGAGTGAAGCAAGATGATTCCTGAAGTCACCCTTGGTCATCCACAGGGACACATAATGCCCTCTGATACACACACACACACACATACAAGCAAAATAAAGTGTTTTTTTTTTTTTAAAGCCTGTTGCTCTTAACAAACCACAGATTTCACTCTATTTTATTTCCTGCCTCTGTGATTGGAATACAGTCTCCATGAGGACATGGCTTTGATGCAGTTTGAGGTGCCCTCAGTGCTTACAAAGAAGGCCACCTGGTATATAATAAAAGGTTGATCTGAGACATGGAGAGACAAAGGGAAGGAAAGAAACTGAGAACACAAGAGGTGACATTTCCTTCAATACACAGTTGACAACTACCACAGAGATCTGCCCTGCCTGCTGTTTTCAGAAAGGTCATGGGAAAGGACGGCCACCTGTCCAACAGAGTGGGACTCAAGGTAGGAACAGCAGACACAGACTGTGATGTAGGCAGCCCCTCATCTACACTGAGCAAAGGGGTTTAGCAGTTTCTAAGGGAGTCAAGCCAGGGAGTGGCCCCAAACAGACGACATGGTAGTATCTAGTTCTCACCTGAACCTTTCTTCCCTCATTTCAGGATATGCTTTCTGCTACCTGCTTAGTTAAGTGCTTAAAGGCTGATCAGGACAGATCTCTGCATCAGGTAATCTCTAAAAGAAAAGTTCCAGAAGCCACTAAGGCACTGTCTTTGTGGCTCCTACCTGTAGCCAAACACCACTGTTCACAAAGGGTAGAAGTGGTTTTGTGGTCAACTGGGAAAACCTGTTTCTTCCCTGACCTTGAATTAGGAGCTTGTCAGCCATGTTTACTCTATTGTAAATAATCCGCCTTGGGTTTCCCTGGAACACAGTTTTAGCCTGGCGAGTTTCCTCTTGAAAATATGATTCTTATAACTCTGCTGGTCAGCAGAGACCCAGGACAGCTGAGAGGAAGACTGGGGAGATCCACGGGCAGGGAGGATCTGTTTGTGGGGACAGAAAGGGAAAGGGTTTGACTGGGAAGAGATCTTGAGGGAGGGTGAGGCAGTGGGCTCTTTGGAGCTCAGGTCAGGCTTCCCACACAAAGGTCCACTGAGAATGGGGCTGGGGCCCAGAGATGTACGGGGGACTGGACACAAAGGCATCGTATATGGCCATTTTGTATTTTCCTATACAAGGATAGTTCCCACAGCAACTGGTCCTGTGTTTCCCTATCTGTAAAATGTCTGTTTATTACTTTCCCATTTTTTCCTACTTAATTCTATTTCTTATTCCTCCCACCTCACCAGAATTACAGAACTCTATAATATTCATGATGCCAGACCTTTATCACTTGTGTGTAATGCATATTGTCCAGTTTGTGGCTTATCTTTTAAAGTATCTTCAATGAATCAAAGTTCTAAATTGCAATATAATCAAAACGATAAGTATTTACAAGTTATGATTTTACTCTGTGTGTGTGTGTGTGTGTGTGAGAGAGAGAGAGAGAGAGAGAGAGAGAGAGAGTTCTGTGGAGCACTGCCTTCCAAACAAGGCATGGTTGGTACATTTGTGAACTCACAGCAGCTGTAGTCACCTGAACAAAATCTTTTTTCTTAAAATTACTTTTATTTATCCTCCTGGTGTGTGTGTAGGGGCGTATGTGTGGAGATCAGAGGACAACTTTCATTTCTTCCCTTATACCTTATAGTCTCTGGTGATCAAACTCAGGTCAACAGGATGGTGGCAAGTGCTTTATTCACTAAACCATCTTGCTGGCCCAAGTTTGAATCCATGAACATTCCCATGGTTAGATGACGGCCCCTTCATGAGGAGTTATTGACAATTAATAACCCCATGGGGGGTGAGAGAAACATCTTCTTCAGTGATATAGATGTTGATAAGTCATCCATGATCCAGTAAATGACCCATGACCATGCAAGCAACCCTAATTAAACTCAGTTGGGTCACAAAAAAGACTTAGGTGTACATGAAACTTTTAAAAAATGACTCAAATACCTTTAAGATAACTTAAGTAAACTTAATTCGAACATTTTAAAATGTGGAATGTTAATTTAAATATTATGGATCCTATAACCAAAAAACTACTGACTTCCATTTTCTCTGTTGAATACCCAGCACAGAAGACTGCTGCTGCTGAACTCCAAGGCAGGGATTGACAGGCCCGAAGTATGAAATGCCATCCCTTCTACCATAATCTGTCTGCAAGCCCCTGACTGTAGATATCCATCACCAGCGTGGACAATCCCAGCTCCAGCTTAACACACAAGATGAGGATAAACCAAAGGTCACAGGCATTCATGGGGGGTCTCAACTGTCAACATGAGGAGCTGTAGAATCGTCTCAATGATAGTCTACTAGGCCTGCCTGTGGAGGGTCATCTAGATTAGGTTGATAGAAGTGGGAAGACCTACCCACTATGGATAGCCCCGTGCCCTAGCTGAGACACTGGACTGAATAAAATGGAGACAGCAAGATGAAAACTACATTTGTCACTTTCTGCTTCCTGATGTGACGTGACCAGCTGCTTCAAGCTCTTGTACCTTGATTTCTCTGTCATGATGGACAATATTCTCTAAGTCAAACTAAGCCCTCTAGTCCCTTATGATGTTTCTGATAAGATGTTTCATCAGCAGCAGTAGAGTAAATACGACAGGGAGGTAGAGGGAGCATATCCTTCAGAGGTCTCGAGGCCCAGCTGCTGCATATGATGGAGGGCCTCTGAATCCTGTGGCTAGTGCACAGCTGTTCACCGCATGCCAGGATCTGCCAGGGACCATCCCCCAGCTTCTGACCGGTCCTCCTGTGAAGACCACAAAGCAGGGCATTGTAACAGTGTGTTCGTTTGCAGCCTCACAGGGTAGATCTCCAGGCTGAGATGATCAGCCCAGAACACTGTGGACAATGGAGCCACAGTCCCAGCTAGGTTTACAATGGAGCAGCACGGAGAACAGCAACCGGAAGCCAACTCTCAGGCAGCAAGCAGGTCCACACCCACCTCCCTAGGGAGCAGGATAGGGTAGGGCAGCAGAGTAAACTAGGCAGCTTGAAGCTTGCAAGTCTGGCCCACTCCCAGGCAGGATTCACAGATGCCTGCCCCATCCTGATTTTCCTGTTCTCTGTTTCCCAGGGCTGCCAAGAGGCACTTGATAAACATGCAAGAGCTTTGGCCAGGTCTGGAGGACATTGTTAGACCCTGAGCTGAAGTGATGAAGCATTTAAAAGAACCCCATACCTCAGTCTCTGCTTTCTGCTGGTGTTCTGTTTTCAGAGGTCCCAGGGGTGCTTGGGTTCTGAGAGTAGTTCTCAAGAAATTATGGTAGGTGGGGTGGGAAGGCTGCTGGTGTGGCTGGAGAGAAGTGAATCACTGGTGAGTGCATCGTTTAATTTAAAAAAAGAACAAGTTTTTTGGGGACTCTTTTTGGTTTCATTTAGAAGATAACGAAATATAAATTTGTATCTTCCCTCATCAGAGAAACCAATTTTGGTCTCTGCTTTCCACTTGGTCACACACACTCTCACTTCTGTCTTCACGTGCCGCCAGCTGCCCAAATCAGCTTCCTGCCCGGCACTTTCCCGCTCACCTATAGGTGACCAAACTTGCCCAAGTCATATTCTGTTTCCCCTTCACTACGGGCAATGGTTCTAGCCATTCTGAGTACAGGTCTCCCATTTAGCTCAAAATACTTGATAGGACCACATCCCATCCATTCATTATGTTAGACTTAATCCAGACTCTAATATAGATCAGATTCATAGTGAACTAATATGTAGTAAAATTATACAGAATATCCAATGTAGAAATTATACTACAAAGTGACTATACGAATTTAGCAACTGTGTTTTACATAGGCACATTTAAACGTTTCTGAAAACCACCAGAACATAGCTGTGCCAAGTATGTTAGCTTCCATTCGAAGACGATGGAGAGATTATGTGTGGATGTGCAGGGTTTCCACCAAACCACTCTCTTCTTTAAAAGGACCACAGTGTCCTCAGGCCCAGCAGTTTGTGGTATTCTGTGGTTTCCTTCACTGAAGGAGAGGGTGGGGCTCCCATACCCAAGGGCATTTAGCCCTAATAAAGATGTTGCCCCAGGCTATCTGAAGCTAAGAAAGTTCAAATCTGGTCTAAATGGGAGAACCAGTTGGAGTCAGAGGTCCTTTATTCTCTTTGGGTCACAAACCCCCCTTGGAGCAAAAGCTTTGAAGGTCCCCTGAAAGGTGCATTTTATAATTCAGGAGATCCCAGAGTTCCCCTGAAACTGGCAGGCTTGTTTGTGGTGTTTGAAAACAAATTAAACTCCATATTCGTCAATGAGTCACTTCTCTCCAGCTACACTGGCAGCTCCCCCACCCCCACCTACTACTTGGGAATTATATTTAGAAGCCAGCACTACCTCAGAACTCTCCTAGTGGGCCACAGGAGGGAGTTAGTGGGCTTCTGGGATCACAAGAAGACTTCAAGCCAAGAGAAGGTGGAAAGGGAGCAGGATTGAGAATAAGGGGAGCACATAGCACATGTGAGGCGTGGGAGCTCCCCGGAAGCTATTAACCCGGAGTTGACCGTGCCTTGGATTAAGAGTTCTTCGAAGTTCTTCCAGTTCTGACTCAGTGGCTTATGGTTTGCCTCAAGCCTGATGGATTGATTTCCTGGCAGAGACACTTGGGAATTGAGGGAATGTGGTTAAGACCACCAGCCGTATGTGTGGTCAACAGTGACCGTGAAGGGTGTCACAGTGCCACCTTGTGCTTCTCTGCTGAAAGTGCACCTCCTCTGGGCCCAAGATTAGGTGCCTCACTGCCCTCTACCTTCCTTCCCACCGCTCTCCCACCTGCTAACCTGGGCCAGGATTCTCAAACTCCCTATTCCTGCCTCAGAGTCCTTGCATTAACTGTTCTGTCTGGGAGGTCTGATTCTGAAACTATCCACGCAGGTACAGTTGTCCAGTTGTGTTATGGATCAAGGAAAAGCTAAATTTAATGAAGATGCTTCCATTTTCATTTGCCCTAATAATGTAGAAAATATCACAAAAGTATTTTTCAGTGACTAAACTCAACAGAAGTATTTACCATTCAGTAAATCTCAGTGACTAAACACAACAGAACTATTTACCATTCTGGTTACTTATTGCTGTGGTCCACTGTGGCTCTGCAGGATGGAGGGCTAATGAATGCAAGGAAAGAGTCTCACCTTAATGGAAAGAGAGTAACCCCAGCTTCTATCACATGGAGTACTTTAATGAAGGAGGGGACCATGCAGTGGACGCTACCTCCCACTAACAGAAATCCCACAACACAGGGCAACCGTCCCTGTCCCCAGGCACGCTCACGCTCAACTATTGGACAGAGGCTTTCTCCTGAGCACTGAGCCTTCAATTTATAAGTCCGGCAGAACTTTGTGGAAACTGCACCACACCAAAACCTTCCTAGTCCATTAGCTAACAACAGTGAGTAAAAGGGCTTCTGGGTTCATGAGAAGGCTCAGGCAAAAGCCAAGAGAGAGAATGGAAAGAGATGGGGATTGAGAATAAGAGGAACATGTGGCTTGTGTGGCGTGGGAGCTCACTGGGAGCCATTAACCCAAAGTTGACCCTGACCCTCTGCCAGATTCTCACCTGGGCCCCTTTCCTGACAAAACAGCCCACCTGGCAGATATGGGCGATTTGTTTCCTTCCTTGGAAAGACCTCATAGCCCCAGGCAAACAAGTTTCAGAGTTGATTGGGGAAGGGGAGAGCAGGACTCAGATATGGAAAGAATGGCGAGGAAACAGATGGTGCCTGCTAAAGCGACCAGATTTTTTTCCCCCAGTTAATCTGGGAATGACCTAATTTACATGGTATTTGCATAAATTTCCATTTCAAATTAAAGCTGCCCTAACTTCAAGGAGATGGGAGAAAAATAAATGAGATCAGGCAGCCTACTGTAGCTGAACTGAAACAATCCGGAACATACAGGTCAGGCCTTTAAGCTCTGGCAGGAAAAGAGAGGGAGGCAGGCCACTACCCCACAGCAAGAAGGAGGTTGCAGAAAGCTACCTGCTGAGGGTTCCGGGCCAGAGGTGTGGAAAAGGAAAGGTCTCATCTTTCTCTGTCCCACTTCTGCCTGCATTGTACGACTCCATAGGAAAACTCAAAACGGAATGTTGTGGAAAAGTTGGGAAGCTCCCACCGCGGGCAGCTGAGCTGGCACACCAGGAGCCAACAGGAGGCACAAGTCTGGTGTGGCTTCTTCCAGGTGCTTGTAGCAGAACAGGCACTTACACAAAAGGGGAGTGGTGGGCTTAAACCTTGTGATGACTGGGCCATTTGTTCCCTTCCTTAGTATCAAATTTCTGACTGGATACTAGACTTTCCATCCATTTATTCTCCTCCTTTGTTGAATCTCAAATCTCATCACACAGCCTCAGATACATGCGAGCGCCCAGGAGCACATATCCTGAGATCTGTAGCCAGCCTCCCCTTCTAGAGCCAAGCTAGTGGTGGGAACTGTTTAAACTTAGGAAGGGGCCTGCCCATCCTCACGTTCCCATCCCTTTCTTTAATTGCTGGCCTGAATCAGATCTGGGGAGACCACAAGGGTGGGTCTCTATGAGAACAGAGCCAAGACTGGAGGCGGGGTGCTGCCCTGTCCTGTGGGATGTCACCCAGGGAAGCCTTGATTCTGGTCTGCCATCCTGGATGGCTAGCTCAGGGAAGATCAGCCTGCTGCTCACACGTCCACTGCTGGGACGGCCTCCCTCGGTGTCCACCTCCCTGTCTCCAAGGCAGAATCGTCCTCACTCCCTTCTCTGTCTCCTGTCCTGTCTGTCAGCTTAGAGACACAGGCAGGGAAAGCCTTGTTCTCTGCAGTGATGTACTCAGGAAAGTTTCTGCTGAGAGTCTTAAGGCCTCCCTGTCTCGAAAGTTAAAACCTATCCTCCTTTGAAATCGAAGCCCGTAATATTCTAGCAGCTTCCTCAGTAGGGAAGGGAATTTCAAGAGAGGAGCAGGAGGACAAGAAAGGTTTCCACCGCTTGTATCAATTACCTCATTAAAAGAGCATTATTGGGTGCTATCTTGCTTTCTAAAATCTGTAAGTATCCCCCTCCCCCCCACTCATCCTGGGTTGCACCCACAGAGCTTTCACGCATCTCCCCACCCCACTGTGTTTAATGTTGCAGGTTCAAGCTGCTGAGTCTTGCCCAGGGCCCAGGAAGAATGAGACTTGCTCTCTCCTGCAGCACCTACGGCTCAGGCTGGTATCCTGGGGGTCCAACAGGCTCTGGAGTGGCACTGCAGCAGTAGATACTCTTGTCTTTCCTTTAGCCTTACATAGGTGTCCTGGGAGCCCTGGGCTAGATAACAGTGTTCATTAATATTTCAAAAATTTAGTTGACCTTGTACTTGCTGAAATATAATAACTCACTTTATATAAACTACACAGAAGGATGGGAGAAAGATGAATGAAAAGTGTTGCTAGCGAGACGGAGAGGGAAGAAAAGACTGTACCCTCTGAGCCTCAGACCCACCTGGTTACTCTGGACAGTAGCTGAGAACCTGGCAGGGGTGTGTAGGGAGAAGTCACGGGAGAGCTACTCACCCATCACTGAGATTAGAATTCACCATACAGCAACATCAGCAGATGCTCTTTCTAGCCAGAGAGAAGGGTCTAGAAAACCAAATGTTCTCATTCCACCAGACTTTTAAATGCCATTTCCGGAAAAATCCATTTATTTTGAGGTCACCTCATCCCAGCATAGGCAATATCACACTTTTAGCCAGGGATCAGAAAACCCTTTCCTTATAGAGCCAAATAGTAAATATTTTGGGTTTCGTGGACCTTAGTATTCAAATGCAACAACTTAGCTCAGCTGTCGTGGTGTGGAAGTCTCCACACTATGGAAATGAACAAGGGTGTCTGTGAACCAGTATGTAAAGGCACAGAAATTTACATTTCATATGATTTTCATGTATTGTAAAATTATTCTTCTTTGGATTTTTTTTTTCATTTAAAATCATTCTTAGTTCACAATCCAGAAAAAAAAAAAAAATCAAGCAGCAACCTTAATTTGGCTTTAGGCAAACCTAAAAGCAGAAGGTAGGTCTTGTTAAATGCAAATTAGAGTAGGTGGATTTGCTTTATGGAGAATTCACTTCACTAGTCTAAACAGAGGATCCTCTGAATACAGGTAAAATGAGATTCTTTCTGTGGCAAGTCCTCTTTCCCTTTCTTCCCTTTGTTGCCTTTAGTGTTTTCTAAGTATCTTAGTTACTGTTTCTACTGCTGTGATAAAGGACTCTAACAAAGTAATTTAAGGGAGAAGGTATACATACAGTGTGTGGTTCAAGCATATAGTCTATCAAGCTGAGGACATCAAGATGTCAGCAACTTGAAGTAGCTGTTCCGTGGCATCCACAGTCAGTAGCACGGAGCTTGTCCTCTCTACTTTATTCAGTCCAGGACCCCATGTTCAGGAAACAGTCCTGCCCAAGATGGGTCTTCAAACATCATTAACCTAATCAAGATAATCCAACAAAGACATTCTCTGAGGTTAACAGAAGTCTGTCTCCTAGGTGATTCTAGATCCTGCCAGGTTGACAATTATCACTGACCCTTCACTATCACATCCACTAATAGGCTGCAGTTTACCTTTATCATTTTGGATAGAACAGAATAGAAAGAATGGAATAGTAAGGTTTGTAGAGGTCACACATAATGAAGTTTAGTTACGCCTCATCAGATTTTGCCAGGCATATACACCGTATATACTAAAATGTATGCTGGATTATATTGAAGGATAAATCCCTTGGCCTGTGCCTATGGGCTAGTTGGTGGTATAAATGATGCTACTTTAGTCACTGGTAGCTTTCTGGTTCAAAGACAGTGGTTCCAGAATTATCTCTAAGCCATGCGGACTTCAGCCAGGGCCACTTTGGGATTCCTTCCAACTCTGAAAACATTCTATAATATGCCACAATTTGGGGTGTTTATTTTTGAGGTGGAGATATGGGAGGTGATTCACAAGGCTAAGGGAGAACAAGAGACAAAGGAGGTCTGAGCCTCCCACTCTGCTTCCTTGCCCATCCTGTGGTGAGCTAGGCACACAGTGTGGTCCAGGAAGGACAGGCAGGCTACTCGGCTGCTGGAAAAGATACATTCATTGCCTATGGTGCTGGAGTGCCCTTTGGCAGGCATGATAGGGTAGGTGAGTGGTACACTCACCTTTCTTTCTGCTGCTGTGAGACAACACTCACACAAACAGCTTAGGGGGAAAAAGGATATTTATTTGGTTTACTATTCTAGAGAGGAGATGTATCCACTATGGCAGAGAGAGCATGACAGCTGTCAGAAGCTGGAGGTGACTCAAGTCACCGCTGTCTTCATGGAGACAGAAAGACCAGAGGCAACTACAAGAGGAAGCAGAGCCAGACTACCAAAACCTTAATCCTTCTCCTCTTCCCCCTCTCCCACCTATTTTTCTCCAGCAAAGCTCTACCTCTTAAAGGTGCCATGACTTTCTCAAACTTTAACATCAGCTAACGATGCAAACACATGTGCCTGTAGAAGACAACTCACGTTCAAACCATGACAGGTAGAGGAATCTCTAGTCCCACAGATGTGTGAACTTCATAACAGCCTTTTCTGACAGATTTATCAACACAGCTGGGGGAGGAGGAGCTCTCTCAGAGGCTCCTGTCTTTTGTCCCAGAGTCCTAGACAGTGAGGTCTCCCTCTGACCCAGCTCTGAAGAGGAACTCTCCAACCACCCAACACTGACATGTCTCTGTGTTCAAGGCCCTAGACTGCTCAACACTTCGAAGGTGTGTTTCTATGGTGTCTGTGAACTGCCTTTGTCACAACTGTCTGACTCCAACCTATGGTGGTCTACCACCCTCTTCCAGGCCAGCAGTTAAGTTCCTAATGTAACCCTGAGGCAGAGTTGTTGAGTCCCTTTACCCTGAAGCCAGGGGTTAGATTCTTGAAAAAATGTCTATCCTGAAGGTGATTTCTGCTGACCAGGAGAATATGTGTCTGTTTGCAGATGCAACATTCTTTGCCCCAAAATTTTCTAGTATAAAAGCTGTCACAAAGTTTCAATAAAGTGGGTCTGATTCACTCAGCCTAGAGGGTTGTGTGTGTCTGTTCTCCATCACTGACTCCTTTCCTCACCTTAGTCGCGAGGGAGCCCTGGTTTGGAGGCCGTGACTCTGGACTGCGGCACAGAGCTCAAGAGAGAGATGAGAGACCGAGAAGCTCCCCTTTCTACTCCCACCCAGTGGTAGTTTCCAAGGCAGTGTTTTGTCCTGTTAAAGTTAGCACTTTATTTTTCTTACTTTGTTTAGGTGAAACAAACATCTGGAACCCAGCTCTTCATACATTTTAAATGGCTCACCAGCCCCTCTGGGTGCTATAAGCCCTCTTCTCTCCCATCCTCTTAATTTTAATATAAACTTAATGGACGCTAAGTAAGCCAACAAAAATGCTCTTGTAGTGTGACTGAACAGATGTGTTCCTAAGGATTGTAAATGGTTTCTAAAAAGCACCTCCTGGCAGTGCCCTCATACCTGGAGGACCTGAGGGAGAATCCTAGCACGAGCAGGAAGTACAGAAGGGCAGAGGGTAGCACCCTTAGGTGACTCCCTTCCTAACCCACCTCTTGGGAAATGTCCCCAACCCTTCCTTAGGCACCCACCTGCTAGGCACCAGGTTAAGAACAAGGAAGCGTCAGCTACCCTAAAGCTCATGTGGCATGTGGAGCAATCCAACTGGAGCATGATCTCTACTCAGCTACCTCAGTGGGTTAAACCAATAATGAGGTTTTCACGTTCCACCTTAGTCACATTCAAACACTTGGGCAGACTCTGGAAAACAGAGGACATGCCAAGGAACACTCAGCTGAGTCTGTGTTGATTCATCCCCAGGGCTAAAGAATTCTCATCTGAGCCCAGAGGGTCCTAGCTTGGGGCTTTTGGATTCCAAGAGGTTCTTCCGGGCAAATGAAACCTACAACAGTCACTCACCCTGGCTTTGTCCCCTTTCCCGGGTCAAAGTCCGGCCTTGGAGCTGTGTGGTGGGGACAGTGACTATGGCACACAGTGAGCAAAATCTGCCCACTGGGTTTTTTACTGCAGTAGACCCCCAAAACAAGCTCAAAGCTCCCCCTTATACAGAAGTGGCATACAAGACAGAAAGAACAAAGATACAAGATCTTGGCTCCAACCCGCTCCCGACTGCTGGAGAGACAGGGTCTTTTCTGGTTTTCCTTATCTATGCAACAAGAGGTACAACTAATGAGCTCAAAGTTCAGAGATTTACTACATGGGGAGTTTTCTCTCTGAATTCTGCCCAAACTACAGGATTATTTGGAAGATTAGATCAGCCCGAAGCACACGTTCACAACAATGCTCACCATGGAGTCTCTAAGCCCTGGTTCTCATGGGCTGTCTCCTTCCAGACTCTCTTCTTAGCAGATTTGCCAGCTCCTAGATCGTGGAGTTAACTAAAGCCCTCGGTCAAGATTAAGTCTTCCGGAGCCTGGCTGTGGAGTTCGTCCTGTTGAGTCACTTCTCAGAAACAGGTAGCAGACTAGGGGGACTGGACAGAGGGGAACTCTTCCCTTTTATGAGTTGAAAGTAAGATACTCGGTGACACCAAATAGAAGCATGCCTTGAAAGAACCCTCCGACCTAAGAGGGGTGGGCCACTTTTGCCAGGCGCTGCTTAACACGCTCTGCGCTCTATGAATGTCCAGCTCACATGCTCCAAGCAAGTGGTTACTTTGGCTCCAGGGACCTACTGGCAGGAGAACAGAGCTGGAGGACAAGCTCGCAGAGCCCAGTTGTGGTGCTTCTGTCACTCTCAGCCAGAGAGACTTCAAAGATGAGAAAACCCCAGAGGTCTCAGAGAAAAAAAGGTCTGACAGCTCCCCTAGGAAATCCCGGAGCCAGAGAGAAATGCTGGCCACTTTTTATGTACATGATCTCACTGGATGTACAACACATTCATGGTGTTATCATGTTCATCCTCATTTATACAGAATGAAATTAACCTAGTTGAAAAAGTAGAGTGGGTTTTTTTTTTTTTTTTGAACCAAGGAATAGCAGAGTCCACATGTTTAACCAGTAAACTATGTGGGAACACATCATCCAGACTAAAGACTATTCTTTAAGTTAGAGAAATAGCTCAATTGCTAAAACACTTGCCTTGAAGACATAAGGACCTGAGTTTGATCTGCAGAACCTATGTAGAAAGCTAGGCATGGTGGCATATGCTTGTAATCCCAGCACTGGGGAGATTAAGGCAGGTGGATCTTTGGGGCTTTCTGGTCAGACAGTTTATCATAGTCAGTTAGTCAGTTAGTTACAGAATAGTGGGAGATTATGTCTTCAAAAAACAAGGTTGACAATGCCTAAGGAATGATATCCAAGGTGTTCTCTGGCCTCTACTTGCACGTACACACATACTCTTGCATATATGAACACACATTTTCATGCATGCATACACACACAGAGGGAGGGAAGGGGGAAGAGAGAAAGGAATGGAAGCAGGGAAAGAAAGAGAAAAAAAGAGAGAGCATCTTTTGTTTGCAACACTCATTTAATGGCAGTTATCATATCCTCTGAACCTGGTGGGCTAAATAAATCAACTTCAAACTCACTCCATACCTCTGGAAAAACAAAGTACTCAGGTTTAGACATTAGGAGTGCAGGAGCCTTTAAGTACAAGAAGCTGAACTTTAGTGATAACATTCTGGGCCTTGGCAGAAGTTAGTTCAAGAATTGATGCAGCTATGCTAATTCCCTGTCCAGTGACAGTCAAACAAGCAAAGGGGACTCTGGTACAGCCAGCCCTTCTCAGCAGATTCCCTTGCACTGCCAACTCTGGTGGTTAGGGATTTTATCTTATTTTGAAAGGATTCTCATGTTGTCCAGTATGTTTTCCATGCAGAAGGTTAATAGGGTTAACAGCAGAACTTGGACACCTGCCAAGTGGAGCCTGTTGGGAAATTTGGAATCATGTTGGCTCAAAGCTGGAGGTTCTGCAGTTGCTTGAAGTCAGATACAACCCAACAGAATAAACTTGGGATATACCTATTGAGCTTGTACGATTGGGGAAAATAAATAAAATTTTTAAAAAACTTGGAACAGGAGGGTGGCAGGTGAATAGTCACAGACCTGCTCACAGTATAGAGGAGATTATAGAGCAGATCTGTTCTCATCAGCTTGGGGAACTAAGTGGAAACTGCTTAACTCTCAGTTCAGTGTCTGTCATAGTTGGGCACAGGTGTCAACTTGACTGCTGAGGGTTGTGCTCTGGGCACAGTTGTAGAGAATTAGTGGTTGAGTTAAGCTCAGATCAAACCTGCAGGAGATTGTCTAGCTGCTAGGAAAGGCCCAGCCTATCATAGTGGGCTGGTCGAGAGAGTGGGCATCCTTCTGTACACTTGGTCAGACATGCTGGTCTGGCAAGTAAGGATTGTCTGTCTCTCAGCTGTTATATGCTGATGGTGTGACCAGTTTCCTTGGCCCTGGTGTTGGTGCGTGCTCTCCTGTCAAGCTGGACTGAAAACTGTAAGCAGACTGTTATAGGGAATAAACCCCTTGTTCCCATAAGCCATTTGATGGTCATTTATCAGCAACCACGTAGGCTGACTGCTACAGTGCCCCAAGGACCCATCTAAGGACCACTGATCCCACAGTGAAAGCCAAATTGCATGCTGAGTCTCAGAACAGACTATTTAAGTCTATGCAGTTCCTCTTCTCTTACAGTCCCTTGAGGATCTCAAAGAAAATCAGCCTTTGGAGAAAATTGGTAACAGTCACAAAATGTGATACACAAAGAGAAGAAATGCTGAAGGCAGAACCAATCCCTGACACCTTCCTACCTTCTCTCCATCATGACTCTGTTCTATTAGGAATGTTCTTAAAAATCAATCATGGAAGCTATCACACCAAGGACTCCTGGTTAAGAAAAAAAACCACTCAGTCACAGCCTTTAAGGAGGGAAACATCCTCGAACTTTCCCACCCACCTTCTGTGTTTTTACCATATGACCCACACCCACTCTTCAGCCACATGAGGATGAACAGGGCAGACGCCTTGCCCAAGACCTCTTGTCCAGAAACTGGATGGCGTTTTCTGATGTGACTCTGTTCAGCCAATTCTACCTAAATGAGAGTTAGAATTCATAATTAGATCATCCGAGCATCCTGAGTATCTCTCAGGAGACTGATTTTAGGAGTAAAGAGAAAGTGAGTCAGGAACCAGAGGCATACGAGAAGAGGTAAGGGAAGAGTAGACATGGAAGCATATTGATGCCGGAGCACCAAGACCAGCAGTTCTGAACCCAGGCGCCTGTGCTCACTGGCTGGCAGCCTTCTTTTCGCAGGTGGCTCCACATCGTGCTCAAGGTGTGAAACGTACCTGTTGTGGCAACTGAGACAGTATATTGTTACAACAGTATTTGCCAGACAGAATGCTGAGAGGAGTTCTTCATGCTCATGACAGGGAGGCTAGGCAGACCAGCACAATCGTGAATTTCCTGGGAGGTTAGTAGAGAACACATTTGGGGTCTGTCTTGGTCCATCTGCTGTTGCTTTGTCAGGATACTGAATACTTCAGGATACACTTCTGGAGACGGGAGAGTTTAAGATAAAGTACCAAGTGGCATCTGGTTAGCATGTAGAATTCATTCATGCTGCTTCAACTATTACCACCTTCCAGTTCAGCAGCCTTAGGGTAAAGAGAGCAATTCCCTAGATCCATAGCACGAATCTCAAAGATAGTCCACATATGTCTACCTCTGAAACAATCCAGAACTGAGGAAAAGCTGCTCTCTGATTGGCCTGGCATGGGTCATAAATTGAATTCTGGATCCGGGGCATGATGTTCGTCCCACCAGAACACAGATCCTAACATAGAAAATGGCTGCTACTGGAGGGATATTGGACAGATGGCAATAATAACTTCTGCCCCAAGCAGAGTAGTTGAATAAAGATCTTGAACTCCCTTTAAACTTTTATTGCTAATTTGAATTCTCGCATATGAATTATTTCTATTCTTAAAAAAAACTGGGAACAGTGCTGGGGTACAAACCCAGAGTGTGACATGTGTTAGGAGAGAGCTGTACCCCTGAGCCACATCCCTAGCTCCCGTGAGACATCCTAATTTCAGTCCCATGAAGCCTGACTACACTTTCACAATGGGCTTTTTCAATCAGTACAAACAATCTCACTCTTCATTCAAACAGAAACAAGACTTAGGAAGCATTTAGCAGTTCACAGTCTCTCCACAAGACTAAGCATGAATGTGAAATCAGGGTTCTACCTCGATAAACAATGCCCAGCTCTCCACCTCTCTGGTCACAGACTTGGTCCCACTGCCTTTGGTAGCTGAGAGAATCTCTGACTTCCTTCTGCAACCAGACCCCATTGTCAAGATACAATCCCACACCACAGCTGTCTCTTGCTTTCCACTCTAACATGTTGAAGTCTCATGATGTCACATCAGTTGGCCCAGCCTGGTCACATACCTGTATCCTACTTGGCAGGATAGTCTGTAACTGAGTCCTGACACACCATAGTGACGTGACAGCCCTAAAATGACTGAATTAATCGGCTTCCTGTTACTGTACTGAAACATCAGAGATAATTAACTTATAAAGAAAGGCCTTCTTGACTTACAGTTCTAGAGGGTCCAGTCCAAGATCGGACAGATCTCTTGTTTTGTTCTTTGATGGTGAGAGTTTCCAACTAGCATTGGCAGAGTGCACATGGCAGAGAAGACCGCTCACTCCAGGAAGTACAAAATTACAGCAAGAAGCTGTTTTTCCATGATCTTCTTCAAGGTGAGATCTTATGATCTAAAGACCTCCTACTAGGCTTTATCTCACTCTCCACCAACTCCCAATATCAAAAAAGCATATGGATCTTTGAGAGGGGATCATCCAAATCACAGTAATGGCATGTTTCCCCTACTTAGGAAAGTGATTCAAATATGTCAAGATGGTACCCCTAAGACCCATACCCACCGTAGGGTGTCTGCCTCTTCTGGGTTTTGTAGAGACCAAGAAATTGAACCAAGACTCTTTGTTTCCACATGTGCTCCCTCCCCCAATTAGTATGTGGATCTCTTTCGTATGCAACAAAAAGAATTTAGCTAACAGAATGTGGCCTACATTAACCTGAATAAAATTTAATGAGACAAGCTGTCAGAAGTTAGGTCTCTAGTGGACTTCTGGTAGGTGTCTTTAGAGAATAATCATGCCCTGCCCTACCCAGAAGTCACCACAGATAGTTAACAAGTCTGTTACAGAACTCTACAAATGACACACTGGGTTGTTATTTAGCCACAAACCATCCCACTAGCTGTGAACAGGCGTTAAGTTACAGGAGGGGGATTCCCAGCAAGGGTCTCCCTAGTCTGATAAATTCTACCAGGAATCTAGGATACTCTTGCAGCTCTCAGGGGAGTGACTTATCTGGCTTTCCCCTGGTGAGTACCTATTGCTCTGTAGGAGCCAAAGCCATTCAGTAAAGATTAGTTTGCATTTAGTCCCAAGTGGCATCTTGACACTTGAGAGATAAGCCTTTGGGCATACCTATGAGGAAGTGTTTAGTAGAGGCAGACCTCTGGGCAAACCTGTAGGAAATTGCCTTGATTGCTCTAATTGAGATGGGAAAATCTACTCATTGTGGTGGAGCCATTCCCTAAGCAGGCAGTGTGTATAAAGATGGAGACTATATAAAGATGCATTGGCTGTTGCTCTCTGCTCTCAGCTTTGGATATGTTGGTCAATTCTTGGACTCCTACTACAACTCTCTAACCACAGTGGACTGTAGACTGGAATTATGAGCTGGAATAAAAACACTTGTTGTTTGGGTTATGAAACTAAAACTATCAATCATTAATTTACCAGACACTGAGCTACACTGAACCTATTTGCTCCCATGGAACCTTCAAAAGAGGGAATTAGCCAAAGAGAGGGAAAGGCAAGGCAGGGAACAAAAGTATTCATGTGCTTCCCTTTCTAAACTGGGGTTTCCAACCCCCAATAGGAATTGAGTCATTTATATGTTCTGAATATGTGGATCTACCAAAGAAATGCCTGTTAGTGGAAAGGTAACTGATATAAAAGTCATCTAATGATATTTCTATAGAATTCATTTAGTTATATTTAATAAGTGAGAAGAATAATATAATCACTACTATAGAAAATCTCAATGGTGTGAACTGAACCTTCACCACTGGCTATTGGCCCGGGGAGCAGGTGTGGCTCTTCCCTAAGAATATTGACCTACTCCACAAAGGGAGCAGGAAGGGGGTGGACATCTGTACAGAGAGCGCATGGGCTTCAACAGCCGGGGCAAGGAGGAAATGCCTGCTTATAGAATCTGAATCTCATCCTGTGACCTCACAGGTTTCCACCAAGGCAGCAGGTGCTATATGCGTCGCTAGGTGGCGCTGTGAGATCGAGCCCTGAGAGTCGGCCTCTGCTTGCTCTGTTTTCAATCAACACGTTGTCAGTTTTTCTCCCCGAGGCCCCAGGGGTGTGCTAGGAATTTTTATTTCTTGAGAAATCCTGTGATTCGGCTGCCCTTTGTTGGTCCTGCTAGGAAGAACGCAGACTGTGCTTGCTCCTGCTGGTGCCCCTCCAGCCAGATGGGGAAAAGGTGGATGGGTGGAGTTCCCAGCAGGAGACTTGAGGCCACCAGCCCCAGGCCTTGCCCCTCCCTCCCTTTCTTCCTCTTCATTCCTCCTTATATCTTCCTCTCCTAGTGCCCAATGACACCAATGACCTAATCAGTGTTCAAGCTGCCATCCAAGAAGCTTCCTGCCACTCTTTTGACTTTCAAGGCACCCAGAGCAGTTTCTAAATGACCCAGTGTGCAAATTCCTCCTTCCTTTCCCCTCTCACTCTACCAGCCTTTTCCCTTCTTTCAAAACAGCAGTGACATGAAAGCAGTGTTTGGGAGTACACACTGACAGATTAAACTTTCATACAGCCTTGCCATACAGAGCTCACCAGTCAGGCCCACCCGCCGATCAGATATTCCTCTGCCATTTACCAGCTGTGAGACCTTTGGCTGGTCACTGGTACAGTTCTCCACATGTACATTCGCAAGAGCCTCCAAATGCATCCATTAAGAGTAAAGATGAATTTGAAGGACTGTGGGTCACCAGGCACATGGCATAAATGCAAAGTGATTTCTATTATTATTACAAGGACACACACAGACACGGTGACACACGCAGCCAAGCAAAGGTCTGGGATCTTCATTCCCTTGAATCTGTGAAAAGAAGGCATCAGAGTAGCAGAATTCAGGAGTGTCCTCTGAGATGCAGGCTGACTGTAACCCTCTCTATTTATGAACCTCTCTACTTATGTTAACAGTGGGAAATTCAGCGAGCCCAGCTTGGGGCTCGATAGTAGATTGCTTGGCAAAAGTCCATGCTAGCTGTCCTGCGGCCGTGGGGGAGGAAAAAGCTGCTGCTCATGGGTGGAGCTGGCAGCTTTCTCACTCTTCCAAAAGGTTGGAAGGCGTTTCCTGATTTCCAGCTACCATGCTGCTGCTGTGGTTTTCCGGAGGTGGCAGTGAGCCAGAATCTGACCTTGGGTGTCCTGCAGCTGCTCTGTGCAAGCTGCTGAAGCCGCACTCCTGAAACCTACTGAGTAAAGGAAGAAAGCCCTAGACTTTTCCCAGAGGAGGAGGGGGACCACCCACTGGAAACAACAGAGCTAAAGTGGGACAGTGCCCCTGCTGTCCAACATGAGTAACTGCATCCATTTCCACAGAGGAAGAGGCTGCTTTTCCATTGATCTGGTTGGATCCAGGTCCCTCAAATACTCCTAGCCATGTTTCTCTTAGCCATGTATTTTGTATTTATTTGTATTGCATTTACTGAGCTGAATATAGGTAGAGAATGTGCATAGACCCCAGAAAAGAACTGCCTGAGGGGCACTATTCAACTGGCAGGTCCATCTGAGGAATCATGTCAGCTGACACTTTTTCATCAGAACACAACCAAAGCCACAATGTGAGTCCTTCTCACACTGGCAAAAGAGAAACACACCCAGATCATCTCCTTAGCTTTGTGACTCCAGAGCACATTTTCTAATCTCTCCAGTCTTCAGTGTTCTCATCTGCATCAAGGAGATAAAACTCAAGATTCAGACCACACTCAGTGGATGGTGTGAATATTAGCAACTAGACAAACTGAGCAGGGTCTGGACTTAGGCCATGGTGATCCAGTGGGGTACTGAGACCCACGACAGACTGCTCAGAAGCAGGGGGATCTCAGCAAAGCACAATTATGCTCCACCCGAGACAGGCCCCTCCAGTCAACAGGATGGGATCTGGGAAGAGCCAATTGTTACACTTGGTACTGACAATATCTTTTGGGGAGAACATGAAAGGGCACAGCTTCTGGAAGAAGCAGTCTAACAGCACCCCATACAGGTTGATATAGAGTAACCCAGAGTTCCACATGTATACTTAGGTATACACACCCAAGAGAAACCAGAACACATATTCACACAAGAGCTTGTATGTCAATGTTCATTGTAGCAATGCTTAATATAGCCAAAAGACTGAAAGAACTATAAACAAATACCCATCGACTGACAAATGAATACATGTTGTGTGTACATGTGATGAACTATTCTGCAGTCAGAAAAAGGAATTCAGCATTGATGCACCCAACATGTAGCTGAATCTTGGAAACATTACACTAAATGAAGCAGGCTGGACACAAAAGGATAAGCATTCTGTCCACTTCACTGATATGAAGTGTTCGCCACTGGCAAATCCACAGAGGCGCAAAGATGATAAGCAGGTACCTGTGCCTGGGGATAGGAAACTAATAATACTCATGGTGTGAGGTTTATTGGGAGTTATGAAGATGTTCGGATTTAGCTCGTGATAATGGTTGTGCAACTTCATGAATGCACCACACTGAATGATATGATATGTGAATTAAATCACAATAAAACTGTTACTTTTTTTAAAAGGCCCTTAGCCTGCCAGCTGGAGTGTGCTCTGACTGGACGAACAAATGAGATGGGCAGTGCGGGAGTGGAGCGCTCATGAGCTTCGTCTATAAATCACATTAACCAGCTGCCCTCTGTCAGCCTTGTCAGCTCAGAGGGAACTGCAGAAGCCACAGGCTGATTCGCTGAAACTTCAAGGCGGAGCAATACTAAGGTCCAGAATCAGGCAGCAAGGGGTTTGCTCTGTGTTCCAGCCAGCCTCTTCCCCTAACCATGCACCCCATCAAATCTTCCTTGGTCTCAGGACTTCCAAAAATCATGTTTTCCAAACCCCGAACCAAGAGTGGTCATTCTGATCTGTCCCCATGGAAACAGAAGAATATACCATCTTAAGCAGAGAGTGTCTATAAAGATCTGAGCATCATGCTCAATTTTGTAAGATGCATTCATCTCCCTCAGTCCCTCCAAATCAAAGTTTCCAAAGAATTTGGACCTATAGGGAATGGAAGGCAGAAGTTGGAGAGTTTCCAATAACTTTGGGATTTAACCAGAACTGTGCTTTTCTGGACCAAGTCGATCTAAGGCACTGCCCACTAGGGTTGAATAAGATGCCTGCAGTTTTTGCACAGCAGAGCACAGAATCTCAACCAAGAAGCTCTGGTCAGACCTGCTCTTTTATTTCCTGGGGGCATTGTTTTGGAGTTTTGGCAGGAAATTTGGTATGGCAAAAACAACTGGGGGTTCTCTATTCTGCCAATGCATCCCCAGTAACAATAGGTATCATGAAACATTGCTATCTGGGGAACTGCTGGGGCTATCTAAAGTAACTTGGGGAGAGTGACTAAACCCTATTGCAAAACCACAGAACCTAGGACTTCTTTCCTGCCTGAATCCTTACTACAAAAAAGGCAGGTTTTCCACCATCGCCACCTCTGCTGCCAGGCCCAAGCCATTTCTATCTCCTGCCTGGATTAATCCAATAGATGCTCATTGGTTCCTCTTCTTCTGTCTTCCTTAAGCCTAGTGCTACACCAGCAAACAGAGATGGTTTTGATCCTATGTTGAGAAGTCTGTGATGGCTCCCTATCACACTTAGAGTAAAAGCTAAAGTCATGACAGCAAACCACAGGCCCTCATCACATACAAGCCTCTCTCCACATTCTTACCTTCTCATGAAGCCTTGGGGCTGTCAGTTCCTCTGGTCCTCCTGCTCCTTACTGTTCCTCTCCTTGTCCTCATCCTGCTTCTCTCTATCTTGAAGGCTCTTCCCAAATATCTAATGGCCCCTTTCCACACTTGCACTATTTTGTGGTCCTTCCCTGACCACCTAATTACAGAGTGGCTCTCCCGTCCTCTGTAACATTTGCTTATTTTTTCCCAAAGACATTCACTATCATGGACACATCATTTATATAATGCATTTTCTATCATATTTATACATTAAGTGTTCCCCTGTCATCTCAGCAGAAGTAAATCCTAAGAGACAAGCTAAGGCTGTTAGAGGGGTCAGCCACCATCATATATATTGGACAGAGACCAGAGGTAAGGAAAACTTTATAGCGGACAGAAAACTTGCTTTGGGTATGCCCTGCTTCACGCCTGTGGCCCAGGGGTGCTGAGGAAAGGGTAACTGCAAGCAGAAGTCCTTGTCCAGTGTTATATCTTTGGCTTTCTCTGATCTGTCCTAAATTGGAGCAAGGGCCTGACTGTTTGGGGCCCATTGTTATAGGGGTCATTTTAGCAGTCAGATGTCAAAGCAATGATGATGTGGCCCTAGCTTATATGCAGCAGGGAGCTGCCCATGCTGGAGATAGTGGCTAAACAAGGTAGCTTCCTGGGCAGGTTGTGCAGGGTGTGGGTTGGAGTTCTATTTTTATATATGGCTCAGTCATTGTTTACTTAGATATTCAGTCTCTCATCTCTCAGTAGAATATAAACAAAAAGACACTGATTTACTTACTGCTGTATTCCTAGAGCCCAGAATAGTACCAATTACCCTGACGGACATGAGTGGTAACAATTAGCTGATTATGAGAACACTTATCTATACATGGAAAAGTTGGAGTTTCTATATCTGGGTAGAAAACCAACTTCAAGTCTATCTGGTTCACTCCAGGCCTGCAACGTTCACTGAGTGCCTGCTGTATATCATGATGGCCATTCCAGGTCATACAAGACACGAATTACCTTAATAGATTGAACACCAGAATTCTGAATCTGTTAGCCCAGTGCTCAAAGTTTCTCCCTTGCTCTGATTTTTTTCCACCTTTAAGATCTCTTCAAGTTCAAGGTCTCTTATATAACTTCTGTTGCAGTCAGCCTGCATGGTTGCTGATAAATGACCATCAAACACCTTAAGGGAACAAGAGATTTATTTTCTCTTATGATTTCCTGGTTACAGTTCTCAGTCCAGCTTGACAGGAGAGCATGCACCAAAACCAAGACCAAGGGAACTGGCGGCACCCATCTCCACATACTGGCTGAGAGAAAGATGATCCTTACTTGCCAGACCAGCATGTCTGATTAAATGTACAGAAGGATGCCAACTTCTTCAATCAGCTTTTAGTATTTTATTCACCTGTTCAGGGCCTAGTCCCACCTACCATGGACTGGGCCTTCTCCATCAGCTAGATAATCTTTTGCAGGTTTGCGCTGGGCTTAATTCAATCATTAATTCTCTACAAATGTGCCCAGAGCTCAAAACCTCAACTATCAAGTTGACACCTGTGCCTAACTAGGACAACTTCAAAGACTGTTCTTGCCCATGCCTGTTTCCTCCAGCATTTATTTAGTTCTCAAAAAGTGCCCATGTGATAAAACATGCAGCACAAAGAGGACTATTTTGGCTGAAAGGGGACCAGAGGAAGGGAGGAATAAGGTGAAGATATATGCACAAAGCAAAATAATATGTGTATGTGTGTGTGTGTGTGTGTGTGTTGTGAAAATATAATGACTCCCCAATTCAGAATGGTATTCATTAAAAATGGTGAAGGCTCAGGGAGATGGCTTAGCAGGTAAGGGGCCTGCTCACAAATCTGTCGCCTGAGTTCAATCAAAAAACTTGCAAAAAGTTGTTCTCTGACCTCCACATGTATAACCCGAATAGTATCTGGGACTACTTATCTCCGTACCCAGCTCTCGGTTGTCATTTCTGAGCTGAATTATTACCTTAGGGCAAGAGCCACATCTGCTTCTCCCAATACAGGTGACTTGTAGGAGGGTCTGAGTGATTTGAATCTTCCTTTCCTGCTCATTTGACCCTTTTTGCTTGGGTCCAAAATAAATAGCTCACTGACCTCAGGATTCTTTCACTTTTTGTGTAGATGCCACAACTGAGTTGAGGCAGTGTGGTGTGCCAAGGTAGTTCCCCCACTTGGACATCTCTGCCACTTTCTGACAAAGTAGTGATACAAATAGATAGACAGGTAGATGTAGATATAGATGACATAGATATTGCATGGCGCTTTCTTCTAATTGAACAGCAGCCATCTTTATCTGAGAGAGTCAAGATCACATCTGTTGACAATGTTCTTTCAGAGACAAAGAGTGGGAAGGATCACTGGACCCTCACCTGAGATTCTGGCCTCACTTGGAACACCTTCCAGTCATTAGCATGTGATTCTTCCCTGATTACATATGTGCTCCGGGCCTCGAGGTTTGGGGTAGGCTAGAGGTAGGGTTAGGGGATTCCATCTAGGCAGCCATGGGAAAGTCTGTGTTGCAGTTCACCAGCATAGTTGCTGATAAATGACCATCAAACGGCTTAAGGGAACAAGGGGTTTATTTCCTTATGACACTCTGGTTATAGTTCTCAGTCCAGCTTGATGGGAGAGCATGCACCAACACCAGGGCCGAGGGAACTGGCCATACCATCACTGCATAATGACTGAGAGATGGACAAGCCTTACTTGCCAGACCAGCATGCCTGGCCAAGTGAACAGAAGAATGCCAACTCTCTCAACCAGCTCTCTGTGGTTTATTCCAGGACCTAATCCCACCGAGCATAGGCTGGGCCTTCCCCCATCAGCAGACAGGTTTGCTCTAGGCTTAACTCAACTACTAATTCTCTACAAATGTGCCCAGAGCTCAAACCTTTAACAGTCACGTTGATATCTGTGCCTAACCATGACAGTCTGCAACCAGTCTGGGGTTGAGACGTTTCTGTGTTACTGCTTTGGGGTCAGCCAAAGCAGTAAATAACCTCATCCCTACTCCTGTAAGCAACTCCAATAAACACGTTGGCTCATCAAGTTGGACTTGGTATAATATTTATATAGGTCTGTCGTTGAATTCCTATCTGAAGTGGATAGAGTGTGGCATCTCCCCAGGAAAAACTTCCAGATAGCTAGATAGATAGATAGAATGATAGTGATATATATGCATGTACCTATTGTTAATGACTCTGAGTTACCCATTTCTCTGCAAAGTGAAGTCCATGTTTGGGTTAATTTTCTCAGATAGCAACTTGGAAAGAAATGGAAATGGGAAAACTCATCAGGCTGTGGTGGATGGAAGAAAAGTCCCACAAGGCAATGACTTGGTGCTGTTATGTTTTTTAATGCATCCACCTCGCGCACAGGACTTGCTTTCTGAATGTTCACTGACTGGCAGGCATCACCACATATCTAAGTTTGAACCGAGGAGCACCACAGCCAATAGCAATCATTTTCAGCATTTACTTGTCTGGCTGCTTAATTCGCTTTGCTGTCACTTGATGCATTAAATAAAAAGACAAAGAACAAGGGCTCCGGGAGAAGTGTTAGTTACCTTGTATGTCACAAGTCCACTGAGATGTGGACTCCACTTTCTTTTTTTTTTTTTTTTTTTTTTTTATTTCAGCTCATACAAACTTATTAGGTACACCAGTTCCCTCCCTCCCTCCTCCTCCCCCCGTACCCCCTGCTCCCCCTCCCCACCCTTCTCCCTCCCCATCCCCCAGTGCCTCCCGCCCCAATTCCCAGAGAGTCCTTTCTTGTGCATGACTGATTTTCCTCTGGGCCCTCCTCTCCGATGACGTACAAGGACCCAGTGGCCTTTGCCGAACCCTTTCCCGTGTTCCCCTTAGGTATAGGAACACTGCTGTGGCTGCCAATTCTTTGCCTCCAAGGATCTTGGTGCCTTTAGCAGGTGCTAGACTTTGTGAGGTCAACAGTGTGTTGGACAATGCGCAGGGCATGCAAAGTCCAATTATGATTGCTTCAGCCCTAACTAGTATAGAGTATCTTACATATCATTGCTCCTCCCATCCTTATGCTCTTACACTCTTACCGCCCCCTCTTCCGCAAATTTCCCTGAGCTTCAAGATGGGGAGAGACTAAGCTGGCCTAGTTCTATGTGGTTGATATAGAGTCTCTGAAGTTCTGGATTGTGGTTTGTTGATTTTCTTTTGCAGTTTTGCTGCTCCTGCAATGCCCTTCACTCCATCCTGGTGGGCATTGTATGTTACCCCTTTTTATCTGCCAGACTATATGCCCTCCTCTTCTGGTGAGATCACTCCCCCTCAGTAGTAAATGATCAGGAACAAGAGTCTGTGAACTTAATCAGATGTCTCATTACTTATTTGGGTCCTTGGTGGAGGCCTATTTTCCCTGCTGTAACATGGTCCCTTCTCTCCTTCTTTCTGGTGTGGCCCTCCTACCCCATCCCTCCTGTTCATAATCCTTGGAATTCCTGTCTCTAGGTGGGCTGGGTGGGTTTGGTACTAGGAGCCACCTATTAGGGAGTACATACGGCGCTTAATTTTCTGGGTCTGGGATACTTCACTTAATACAATTGTTTCTAATGACATCCATTTCCCGGCAAATTCGAGTAATTCATCATTTTTGATGGCTGAGTAGTACTCCATTGTATAGATGTACCACAGTTTCCTTATCCACTCGTCAACTGTTGGACATTTGGGCTGATTCCATGACTTTGCTATTATAAACAGTGCTGCTATGAACATGGTCGTGCTTGTGCTATCGAGGCGAACCTCTGCTGTATGGGGGGTTATTCCCAAAAGTGGAATAGCAGGGTCATATGGCATTTCAATCTTTAATTTCTTTAAGAATCGTGGACTCCACTTTCTAAGGAGAAAAAAAAAACTGGAGCATCAGACTTTACTCTCAGCTGTGACGAATTCCTGTGTGAGCTAATCACTGAACCTATGTACCCCAACTTGACAATGAATCAGAATGAGAAAAGTAAACACTGGTTTCAATGAATTCGTACCTAGTCTTGACCTCATAGGAGGAACAGAAAAAAAACACAAGGTCCACTACGATTGCTACCTTCGTCTTTTTCAGATGATTTGTTGTTTAAGCCTGGTAAATACAGGAACAACCTGCTCTTAGCTCTGGTCTTCAGATCACATGGCCAAGTATGCAAGAGGAAGCAAGAGGGTCACGTTCCTCCTCTGAGCCTTCGGTGTCCTCACCCCCACTCCCCAGACTTCTCTGGGCCCACCAAGGGCCTGGAGGACAATCAGTTCCTTCGGAGGTCTTTGCACAGAATCTGCACACTGGGAAAACCTGATCTTTTTCCCTGTGGTGCTGAGGGGAAAAGATAGCTGCTGGTGCCCCCTAGTCCATCCTTAACAAGCTTATTAACTATTATGAAGGCCTCGGCGGCTTTTTAAAGCCTCATCTTACCTGCACAGAAGCTGAGGGCTTCTGAGGAAGGCATTTTACTTGAGGACCCCACAGACTTGCAAAGTCTGCAATGGATAAGCAGCCACTTCACCTACTTTAACCCCCCAGGAGGAAACAGTCAGCCTTCCTTTGCAAGATTTAAACCCATTCGAGGGAGTTCCCTGGTAACTTGCCCTTAAGTAATAAGCTATGCCCTGGTCAAGCCACTTTTACAAATGGCTGTCTTGCGTGAGAAGCCACGTTGACTCAAGCACACAGAAAACCAGCCACTGCAGTTCCTGAGGTCTCCATTTGCAGCAGGAATTCTGCCTGCCTCCCCGGGCCTCTTTACCTGGTAGCGTGGTGCTTCTCTGGTGGACACGACCCCCTAATCGGGTCTTTTCTAGTAGTTATTGGACTAAGGCTTCAGCAGCCGGAGAGCAGAACATAGAGGGAAACTGCGGCTTGTGCGGCTCCTCTGGCCTGCATGGAAGTTTCTTTTGGTGTGTCCTATCATGATCCCATTTTCTCTCATTTCACCTCTTAGGTCAACAGAGGAGCCTGAGGTCTACCGCCACAAGTAGAGCTTTCCAACGAGTTTCCACTCTGAGCCTCCAATGGCAGGAAGTGGTCAGGAGCAGGCAGCGTGTATAAGGTTTAATAAGAGGGCTTGCACTTCAAGGCACACTTTCATCAGAATGGCTAATTGGGAAAGATTGACAATCCTGAGTTGGTAAGAGGGCAGAGCAACTGCAATGCTCGATCCCTGAAGCTAGCACCGGGGTGGGAGTCAGTACCTCGAGAACTCTGTGCTGGTGTCCAGACGGCCCTGCCTTCCCTGACTGGAGCAGAATCATACAAGGGATCAGGCACAATGATGGAAACTGCAGTCCTGCTGGGAGTGTGGCATGGATGGTCTCCCACATATGATGCTGAGCAAAGGAAGTCAGGCAGAGAGGAGCAGCACATTCCGTGGATTCCATTTCTGCTCATTTTAAACAGGTAACCAACCAGATAAGGCCCAGAAAAGCGTTGGCCTCTGGGATACATCTACAGATAATCAGGTTCAACACCTTAGCTCTGCACACTTTAGCGAATGTAAGATACAACAAATTCAAGAGAAAAGAACATTTAAAAAGGTTTTTCTTCTTCCCAAATGAATGACTTTTTTTTTTTTTTTTTGCCATTCTCTTTCACAAAAGATTTGCAGTCACTGTATGTGTAAGTGTAGAGACTCTGTGATTCTCATATAAGGACAGGGATATAAGCAGAGGGGACGCTGAACTGCGAATTCCAGAACTCAGATAGAACTCGGCATTTGGCTTCTTCCCTGTCGCACATATGTGTGGGGGTAGGGGATCCTATCCTATGTGGGGGGGCAAGGAGTCCAGTCCCACATGTGTGTGGGTAGTCTCTACAATCGCTTATTTTCCTGTGTCTTTAGAGGACACCTGGCATGTGATGGTTGATCCTCTGTTCTTTGACCTCGTCATCTTTACTTCTGGAACGTGGGTGATCATCCTCGACCTGTGCTCTGCCTGCTCCTTCCTTGCGGGTTCTCTGTGGTACCTCAGCAATGCCTCTGCGGTGGGACTTAGGCTCTATCCATTTTGGAGGTCGGGTCGATGGATTTTTTCCACTTTCTGGCTCCAGTTTTTGAGTTGAATTCATATATTTCCCCAGTCACTAGGGGGTGGAAAATACAATCACATAAAGCAAGAAATGAAGTAATCCTGTCTTGCCTCACCTGCCTGCTCTGTCCTGACTGCATGCTGGAAGGTGTGAATCGAAGACGGAAAGCAGGTTGGGAGTAGCCCAGACCTAATCTTCCCTGGCGGTCTTTCCCCGTCTGTATGGTTCCTGTGGTCAGACATACGATGCCTCTCTGGATAGGAGGGTTTGGAAGGATCCACAGCCATCTCCTCAGCCAAGGTGAGGAGTAATGTAAATCTCCAACTCCGGTATGGAACAAATTGGGTTCGAGTTCTAATAGGGTTAACCGTTAGGATCTGATTTAATTTGTTTGTCTTAAAGGACCCCTGCATCCCTGCTGTAGAAAGAAATTTGCCAAGGAAACGGGGAAGCCTTTGATTCTCTTTTATGTTAGGCTGGCAAAGATTTGTAGTCACAGATACACGGACAGGCCCCGCTGGAGATATGTGAGGGAGCCATTTTTATTGTGTGGGAGCCAGCTGACACTAATTGATGTGTTTGTTCACATTAGGCCAATTGGCTCATTTCTTCCTCTTTCTCTTCTCTCAGACACACAAAACCTGCAGAATTCCTCCCTGGCTTCTGCTTTGCAAGCTTGGGTTTGAGGCGAGCCCCGGCTCCTGCCGCTGCTGCGGTACAGCACGAGTGGCCTCTCGGCTCAGGATCCCACCAGCACTTATGCTAATGTGGGCACATTATGGTAACAAGTACCTAATAATAGAGGGAAATTTAATTCCAACAGCAGCGGCTTCTCACTGGAGAGGAGCCATCCTCCTTCCGAGGACCAGAGCAGTTTGCATATGAGGGTGGCAGGGAGCCAGCACACTTGCCTCCTGAATTTGGTTTCCTTCCCTTTATCCCCCTCTATAATTGAGCCTTTGTAAGTGGAGGGATGTGTGTAAAAGAGCTAAATTTAGAGCTGACTTCATGGGGGGGGGAGTTGAGGGCTCCGGAGACCAGCTTTACCTTATGTTTGTCACGTCAACCAAGAAGAAATTCTTGGCCCTGGTTCTAGGGAAATGAGAAGCCAAACTTGCCATTTCTTTCGCTGCTAATAGGGTGGTACTAGTGGCGTTCAAGAGGGCCGGGGAGAGGGGTAGACAAGGGAGGGCCAGAGAGTAGGAAAATAAAAATGTGGCTTCTTGAATTCACTGGCTTCCTAAATTGGTTTGTAAATAGGCAAAGAAGGAAGAAAGAGCATGTTCTAGCAGCTGCAAGTGGGATCCGCCGAGAAAGCCAACGTGTCTATCTGCCCCAGCTGTGCTTGACACCCAGTTTAGTTACATTTCAGTCTGGAAGGGTCAGACTTGCACTACGGACAACATGGCAAATGTGCTGACAAGCATTTGGAAGCAAACACTGGACAGGCCCTTCCTGACTCATCTAACTTGGAAAAGCCTTCTTGTGAGTGGCACTGCTCAGTTTGGTTACCTGGGTCTATGGCTTCTCCATCAAAGACAGTATTCATTTGGATAGATTCCTAAGGAGAGAAGAGATTGATTCAAGCACAACCTTGTAGTCATCCCCAAACAAGGCCACCCATTCAAGTCTGAGTTCCTTATTTGAAGTTTTTTGTTATGTTTCAGGTTTGTTCATTGAAAGGTCTTATGTAGCTCAATGCTGGCCTCATACTTAAGATGTAGCCAAGGTTGACCTTGCCCTTCTTGATCATTCTGTCTCTATTTCCACAGGGCTGGAATTTCAAGCATGTGCCCATGCCTTTTCTTACCCTGATATTGATAGCAGGAATAATGCTAGGGACACCATGGTGAACAAGGGAGCAGTGGCTGTCCGCACAAAACTTGCCACCGACAAAACCAAGCAATTGTCACAAGGGGCTACAATGAAGTCCTAAGGTTTTTCATAGGAGAGATGTCAGATTCCATGGGACACGGACAGGAACAGGGAAGGTCAAGATAATCTAGAACTGGGGGTTAAGAAAGCACCCTGAGCAAATGCTATCTAAGCTGTGTAAAAGAAAAAAGTCTAAATGTCACATGTCATGGGCTAAGACTCCTATTTCCCTAGGGGATCAGTGTCAGACAGTCTTAGAAATAATCACAGTTGAGTCCTAACATACCATCCTGGAACTCCTGTCTCATGTTGTCTGTCTTGACATAAGCCAATGGTATTGCATCCGGGTCTTCCCTAGGTTCTACTCTCCATGATCTATGCTATGCACCGTCTTTCAGACCCGAGTTCTGCCTGGTGTACCTGTTCCTGACTCATGAATACTCTTTCGCCATTTTCTCATGATGCTCCCAAAAAGTGCCAGAGTGAGTCTTTAACATGTTAATGTGAAAGTTTTTAGAACTTGGTGGATGTTTGAGCTCCAACTTTTCATCATGGATAGGATTATCCCTTTACTTGCCTACACCTTCCCCAAATTGAAGATAGAAGTACGAGTTAGATGTGCTTCACTCACTAGATCATTAAGTGACCCTATTTTCATGTCATGGGAATCTATTTAATAGACCCAACATAGTTGGAAGGCCATCTTTAAGTGGGAATGGTATTCTCAGAAGTGCTTCTCTTAGACAGTAAGACCTTGAAAACCAAAGACTATCTCTTCCTGTACTCATACACCGATCTGAATGTATCAGTACTAAAACCAAGGTGAGGCAAAGATTTCGCTGTACTACACTGACCCTCACAGGCTGCACAGTCACCAAATGCATGTGCTTTGGATCATAAGGTTTATCATAGAGTCTGGTGGGAAGAAATGAAGGATGTTATTTTCAAGTTTCATTGCTTCCTAGTGAGAATATCAAGCTCAAGAAGTGACAGAAAAAGAGGGTAAGATGAGCATTTAACTCTTCAGCCAGACTGTGAGCATTATACTTTCGGACACCTACCAGGTTTCAAAAGATCTCCCTAAATGGAAACTTAGGCTCGGGCTAGGGCTAGACAGATGAAGGGGAGTGCCTCTATCAGTGGGTCTGCCCAAGAAAGGGTCATCTGGTCTGTCACAGAGGCCTAAAACGAGGGAACCCTGGAACCCATACAAGCAAACAGACAGGAAGGTGGAAGGAAGTGGGATGGATGGATAAAGGGACGAGAAGGAGGAAAGTAAATAAGGGAGGAAGGAAAAGAAGGAGGAGGGGCAGGGATAATTACTCAATATGTTTGTAAAATTAGGAAAAATGTAAAAAAAAAGTTAAAGAAAAAGATCTCTCTAGCTGTTGTCTCAGGACAAGTATCTTCCTTCCCATTTTACAGTAAGGATCTAAAACCCGAAGAGGCAGAGGCCCCAGGGTTCCTCTGGCCCAGTGGAAGAGCCAGGCCTAGATCTCATCGGTGCTTTTTTGCTATCACTTTCTGGAGAGGTTGTGGAAGAGTGAAGAAAAATTAAATCCTGTGGAAAGCTGAGGCACCAGTTTCTGGTCTTTAAGCTCCACTCCTCCAACACACTCTGCTGGAGAGCTGGTGCAGATAATAAACACCACTACTCAATATTTATGAAACTCAGAGCTCCTGCGAATACATCGGCAGACATGCTCAGTGGAGGGAAGGAATCCTATCAAGAGCTTGCCGCACAGGGAGCTGTGCCAGTGGCCCAATGCGGGAGCCTCCCAGAATACATAATCTCTTCCCAAGGGAGTGGGGGGGGGTGTGCAGGGGAAGGAGGGAGACAGGCTGGCAGCACCACCATCCAGCAACCAGCCCTGGAGCCGATAGAGGGTCACACTCACAACCACAACTTCGCTCTTCACATTCTTCGCATCTGCAGGAAAAAGAACAGGCAGAACTGAAGCTTCTTGGATGCGAGATTGACCTTAAAATTCCACCCCCATGAAGGGATTTCCCTAAACAGACTTTGAATGCAGTCTTACAGATATGGCAAAGGATTTTTTCTGTCTGTAGACATGTTAGTTGACAACTTTCAATTTCCTTAGAGAAATACACACACACACACACACACACACACACACACACACACACACACCACAATTTACTTTTTAAACTTTTGACCAGATTATTATTAATACTGGTCCTAAGAAATTATCTCTCAAATTAATTTAGAAATAAGAAAGATTGGTTTGATAAATTTGTTCATAACATGGGGAGTTTTCACATCCATTCCCTATACATTTTTGGGGGGGCAGGGGGGAATGTGTTTCTGTGTGTATCAGAGAGCACAGTATGAGCCTGTGCCCGTGGAGGTCAAAGGGTGACTTCAGGAATCATCTTGAATTGCTTCTACCTCCTCTTTGCTTTGCTCTAGAGTTTCCCAGGTGCCAGCTTCCAGGACTGGAAGTGCAGGCTGCTCCCATTTCTGATTGACATTTTTACATGGCATTTGGGATCTGAACTCAGGACTTTCTGCTTGAGAAGCAGAAACTTAACCTCTGAGCCATCTCTCTGGCCCTTCCTATACTTTTTTAAAAAATAAGTAACCAGGACATTGTGGAATTGTCATTATTAAGATTTTCCTCACTCCACTTGGATGCGAATCAAATGTTTAACCTTCTTTAAATGTGCTTTCTGCTTGCCACCATGTACCCATCTGTCACGTGACAAAGTAAATAGTTTAAAAGACACTTCCATTCTATGTCCTGTCTCTCCCCATAGCTTGGGGAGTCTTTGAGGTAATAAATTGTGGCCAACAGCAGGATAAGACATGGCCTTTGACCTGGACCATCACGTGGGCCTGGGTTTATTTACCAATTACCTAGTCTAACCTGATAAACTCAGTAAAAATGATCGAATTCATCATAGTTTGAGAATTGTGTGTCACTTGTTCTTTAAGAAGAGGCATGTAAACAAAGAAAACATTAGCTGCCCTGTCCCTGGAGAAGTCTCCTGCTGGGTGGGCAGCAGTCAGGAGATGTTCGATGTGTGCAGGTAGCACAGGGAGAGGTTCCTATGTGGGTAAACCAGCTCCCTGGGGTATAGACCCAGGTGCTGAAGCTGAACTCACTGAGGATGACCCTGGGAGGAAGCAGGCAGGACCACTGCAAGTGGGCACCAGGCATCCTGTCCTTTCTTGTTCCAGGAACTTCTATCTCCTGCTTCTTCACTGAGTTGTGCCCTTGTTGGATCTGAGTTGGAGCCTCTTTCACATCATCACACAGAGCAAGCAAAGAACAGTAAACAAACCAAGAGACCAGATAGTACATACCTCTTTTCTCTGTCCTGTGGGGGGAAAAGATAAGCATTAATTAACCTGCAGAACACTTGCTGCACATGCAGGTAAATGGGATGGCACAGGGCCCTCTGGACAATTAGGATTCCTTGGGATGTGGGGGTTAGTTTGAAAAAGGTTCAGAGTAGGGACAAAAAAGAGTGTGATTGGGGCTGGAGAGATGGCTCAGTGGTTAAGCCTCTGCTTGCAGGTGGAAGGTCCTGAGTTTGGATCCTAGACCCCATGTATAGACGCCAGGCGGAAACGAGGGCAGCCTGCGTTTCTAGTCCTGGTAGGGCGGAGCCTGTGAATCCCGGGGTGGAGTAAACAAGGAAGAGCTGGAGGCGGTCCATGGTGGTTCCCGAATTCGTCCGTGGTTCTACACACACACACATACATGCACACACACGCACAATTGAATAAATAATAAATAATAATAAAAAATTTTAAAAAAAGAAGTGTGATTACCAGGCCTGTTGCAAATCAAACAGCTCTGCAATTCAAGGTCTTTTAATTACAGAGGTTCTGGGAATGTGATGGATTTGAAAATACTGGTTCGCAGACCTCCAAGGAATACAGTGTCTGCTGAAGAAGGCATGATCAGTTCATTGGTACCACCAGCTCATCCTTCCTGTCCCATCTTCTTCCTCAGTGACCAGTGAACCAGACGGCACCCTAACCAGGGACTGCCACTTGATTTTAGGTTCATCTAACGTAAAAATCTGGATGGGTCTCTAAAACTCTTCCTGTGATAACCTCGTATTCAACAATTCTGTAGTTATAATGTCATTCTTTGCTCTTTGACAATGTGTTGGCTGTCACGTGGTACAACTAATTTCCAGAGATTACAGATCTGATTGTGTAAGTTGCAATGTCTATTGGTTCATTAAAAAATTTTTAAGAACTTCTACCCAATTCCTCCTACAGGACATCACCAACCGTGAGACTCTTTCAGGTTTTCTTCTTTTTTTGCTTATATTTCCCCCACCCCTTTTTTAAAAAGTCAATTTGTAAGTAAGTTCCAAACAAAAATGTCTTTTTTAATTTCAGCAGATGCTTAAGCACTATTTCCTTGAAGTCAAGGTTGCCAATAGTGACAAACTTTTCTCCGATAAATACTGCCTAATGCAACATACATATTAATTTCATCCATAAATTTTAAATTGTGTCATAATAAATCTTCAAAATACTTTGAAAAAATATATGAGTTTCATCAGTCCCTTTGCCATTGAGAAATCCTGAAACTCAGAACTTCTATTGCCTCCTCAAGAAATTTGGGTATACGGTTAAACTTAGAACCTAGAATCCTGAGCTCTCTGGCTCTTAACTACGAAGAGTGATATGGAAAAATTCAAAGATGCTGATTATGGTAAGTGAAACATTTGCTCTATGTCAGGAACACTGCCAATATTTTCTGCTTATCCGATTGGCTGGTTTTACAAATAAAAGCGTTGATATTAACAGGGGTTTTTACTTGGTCAAAGTCAGATGCCAAGAAATGACAAAGCGCAGTTTTGAACCCAGGCTGTCTCACAGCCATTATGCTCTGGTTGCCAGGGCTGTTGAGACCGAAGAAAGCGGGACCTGGGGAAACAGGGAAATGATCCAGGTTGTCTCAGTGGGAGGCGCATGCACGAGCAGGTGAGAACAGGGAGGAGTTTGGGATTACACAGAAAGAACACGATAGATCAATGACATAAAAGCCTAAGTAAGACACGGGAGCCCAATTTCCTCTTCCGGTTTTTTGCTTTCTTTAAGTTCATCCCCCTCCTGTAAATACTCCACAAATAAGATCTCATGTTCTATTGCTACTTGAAATAGGGTTTTTTGTTTGTTTGTTTGTTTGTTTTCTGAAGTTCTTATCCAGGACAAGGTCTTGGAAAAGTTGATAGTCATTTTCACTGAGATTCCACCAGGGATGGGTAAGTGGCCAGAGAAAGTCAACAGAATGCTTTCCTGGCCTCAACAGTGACAACCCCCAGTTCGAACACAGCTGAGACACCCTCCCCCGGCCCCCTATAGTCCCTCCTCTTTCCTTCACAATAGGTGCCCTGCCCTATTCAGAATTCCAAGTAAAGTCCCCATCCCATGCTACTTACACAGGTTTCTTGTCCTTCCCCGTCTTGCAAGAACAGTGTCTGTAGATGGCTTTGGCCAAGGAGACCATCAGGAACCCCAGCAGACCCAGAAGTAATATGGAGCCCAATGTGGTGATGAAAGGCACATACCAGATGGTTGGAGAATATACATTTTCCCTGAGAATATGGTAGGTGACCCTGGGCTTGAAAGACAAGGTGTGGGAGGATAAGTAAGGGCAGCAGTGTCTCTGACATTCAGCTTTTCCCCTTGTGGAGTGTGGATACCACAGTTGGTTCCTACTCTGCAAATCAGACATCTGTGTCCATGTAGCTCTTGTTGCTTCCACACCTTGCCTCATTTTTCAATCTCTGTAAACACCCATTCAATCAAAACCCAGAAAAGTCAGGAGCTGGAAATCAGCTCTTGACTTAATTTCATTCTCTGTCTCTCTTCCCCTTCCTTTTTTATTTTTTTATTTGTTTATTTTATTATTATTTCTGCTCATACAAACTTAATAGGTAGACCAGTTCCCTTCCTCCCTCCTCCTCCCCCCAAACCCCCTGCTTCCCCTCCTCTCCCTCCCCATCCCCCAGTGCCTCCCCCCCAATTCCCAGAGAGCCCTTTATTGTGTATGCCTGACTCTCCACTGGGTCCTCCTCTCTGATGATGTACAAGGACCCAGTGGCATTTCCCTGAACCCTTTCTCGTGTTCCCCTTAAGCATAGGAACACTACTGTGGCTGTCAATCCCTTGCCTCCAAGGATCTTGGTGCCTTTAGCACATGCTAGATTTTGTGAGGTCAACAGTGCGCTGGACATTGCGCAGGGCATGCAAAGTCCTATTATGATTGCTTCGGCCCTAACTATTGTTGAGAATCTTGCAAATCATTGCTCCTCCCATCCTTTTGCTCTTACAATCTTACTGCCCCCTCTTCTGCAAATGTCTCTGAGCTTCAGGATGGTCTCTTCCCCTTCCTTAAAGCTAAAAAATTCACTGGCTGTTTTTCTGTCATAACACAGCATAATCCGAAGCCTAATATAGCCATTGTCTCTCACTGGAAAGGCAGGGATCGTGAAAGTTGTTTTATTTTTAAGCACCTTGGGGGTTTTTCAGTATTCATTCCATACAACTTCCACTGCCAGATGAGTGGGCTGTGATCACAGTGAAAACTCAAGTTCAGAGTTTGCTTCCTAGAGCGGGAGACAGAAAACAAACAAGCCAGAAAACTTTCAGGCCTGGAGATGTCACTGTCGGGTCATGCCATAAGCCCAGGAAAGGTGTCAGTTCTTTACGCCAATGAGCCTACATGTTCCTCCCACATGGACCACCCTTGGGGTTAAGTATGAAACCCCGCAGGCTCATGTGCTGAATTGGTCCCTAGCTGTTAGTACTATTCTGGAAGGTTCTGGAAGTTGTAAGAGGTTGGGGCCTAGCAGTAGACAGGAAGTCACTGAGGGTGTGCCCATAAAGATTTATGTCTAGTTTTTAGTTCCGCTTCCTATGGATCACGAGGTGAAGGGCCTCCTCTACCACACGCTTCTGCTGCAGTGCCCCTCTGCCCAAGTGTACAGCGCCAGCAGCCATGCTGAACCCTCTGAGCTGTAAGCCAAAGTATATCTTTCCCCTTTCATGTTGTTCTGTCGGGTATTTTGGTGATAGTCATACAGATGTAGCTAGCACACAGACACCTGATGTCTCTACTCACTATGGTCTATTGCCTGAAGCAGAGATAAGTATCACCAGCTATTGAAAAGACTCTGAGAAGCAGAAGCCAGATTCCTTCCTTCACAGGTAGTTTGTTAAGGTTTGAATTATCTCCTCTGGCATCTTCCAGTATAGGAGTGCTAACCAGGAGTCCAACTTTTACAAAGAAAAGAAAAAAACAAGGAGGCATAGGAACAAGAGGAGGAGAGAAGAGGAGGAGGGAGGAAAAAAGGAGGGAGGAGAGAAGAAGGAGGAGGAATAGGAGGAGGGATAATGGAAGGGAGCTGGACGGGATAGCGAGACAACCCTATGGCGAGAGTCAAGGCTTTCCTTACCTTTGCCACACTGATTCTGTCATGCCACCTGCTTATATTCTTCCTACCACTTACCACAAACTAGAATTACTTTATTAATTAGTGTACTTATTTGCAATTTGTCTCCCCTTCTAGGTCAGTGGCTGTCAAACTTCAGCACATGTCAGAATCCCCTGTAAGTCTGATAAAAAACACAATCTGCTTGGTTAAAAACACAGCCCCCAGAGCTTGTGATCTGATAGGTTGCGCTAGAGTTGGGAATTCCAGCTTTTGATATTCTTCCCTGGAGACTGTGGTGATGACCGTGGTGGTTGAAACTGTGGCTCTAACGATCTGGACTGACCTGGGAACCTGCGTTTCTAATTCGGTTCCAGGTCTTACTGGTGTGGCTAGCCGGGGGGTCACACTTCGAGAAACTCTGGCCAATGTCTAAGCTGCGATGAGGGCAGAGGTCAAAGTTTGCCTGTCAACTTAAGGCGACGAGCACTTGTAAACATCACATCAGCTTTCATGGAGTATATAATGCACTTTGGAGTGGAGGTGGGGACAGGGGACAGATTGACACACAGTGCCTCTAGACAAGAAATTAAACAGAACCAGGAGTGGTGACACTTGCTTGTAATCTCAGCACTTTAGAAGTTAAGTCAAAAGGATCATGAGTTTGAAGCTTGCCTGGGTTACACTGTCTTAAAAAAAATGTAGAGAGGAGCACCTGGCAGCCAGTTACTGCTTTCACGGGCCACTGTCTTGCGATGGTTCTTATGAACAAGCAGGAAAAGGCTGTGGAGGTAGTGACTGACCAAGAGCCCATGAGAAAACTAGCTTCTGGAGACTGTGGTTTGAATCTAAAAAAAAGTCCTCCAAAGGCTCAAGCGTTCTGGGCTTGTAGGTGACTGGATGATTGGGGTGTTAAATTCTTTAATGGTTGATTCATTGGTAAATTCACAGCTGAACAGATTCTTAAGAGGTGGGTTCAGGTTGAAGGAAGTAGGTCAGTTGTTTTGCCTCATCCCAGGACGCTTCCTTGCTGCTTCCTACTGGCCAGGAGGTGAGCAGTCCTGCTTTACTGTCCCCTCCAGGAGAGCTGTTCTGTCCTGATGTTCTGCGTCTGCACAGGCCCTCAGCAGAACCAGTGTGGCCTACAGTCTCTGAAACCATGAGCTAAAATAATCTCTCCTTCTTTAAGCTGTTTATCAGGAGTTTCATCACAGTGGTGGACAGTGTCTGATCTATCAAGCATCCCCACCTAGACCTACTCCTCTTTACCAGGATAGGAAGTCAGTGGCTCGATGAGTGATGAGTTCAAGTTCTCACATAGATCTGCATCTACTACTCACAGACTGCTCCAGCCAAATGCCTCAAGTCTTTTCTGTCTATGCCATACTCCACTACTCACATTGCTGTAAATCCCAGTGGTTAGAGATTCACTTACCCTGGGGGTTGTGGTGATGATTGTGGTTGGATGGGGAATGACTTTAACACTCAGTGTCACTGTCCCAGTTTCAACAAGAGCCTCAGCTCTCGTCCTGCCAGACAGCAAGTTGTCATCGGTTATATAGACAAGCAGCTTATAGTCCCAGATCTTATCGAGCCCACCAGCATAGTCGAAAGGAGATGTAAGCAGCAGGCGTGTGACATTGGAGCCAGCGTTGGGAGAGAAGGTGAAATGACTGTTGATATTGCCTAAATGAGATTTGAATATAAGGGTATTAGTAAAAGGTATAAAAAGAATATAAAAGATAGGTTTTTTGGGGGAAAAAAACACTGTAGTAGGTCTTTTTCTCACATGTCCATACTGTATTTCTCTCTTTGGTATTATTTATTTACTTATTTAAGACAAAGTCTCACATATCCAAGGCTAGCCTCAAAGTTGTTATGTAGCTGAGAATGACCCAAAACTCTGTCATCCTGCCCACTGAGTGCTAGGATTACAGGTGCTGCCACCACACCCAATTTATGTGGTACTGGAGATCAAACACAGGGCTTCCTACATACAGCACCTGCACTCTTACCAACTGAGCTCCATCCCAGCACTGGTCTCCCCGTGTATTTCTGATGTGTCAAGATTTGATGAGGGACATGCTGCAAATGAAAAGGCCACAGCATCCCTGTCCAAGTGCCACTGGGCAGAGATATAATCATCCTGGTACAGCCCCTGCTAGTTTATCAGCCAGCATTTGCTTAACAGCAACATATTAACTCCCATTGAGACCAAAAGGGCGGAGCAGGCCACATCCCTAACCACAGGCCTAGTTTACTAATGCCTTGCAAGGAGCCTGTCCGGCCACAAGGTGATAGATATCTCTGAAGTCCATCTAAGGAAGGTGCCTCCTGACTTTGCAAGGGCCACAGGCCTAGGGCTTTCTGAATTCTCACCCTACAGTTACTATAAATAGAAGGAGAGTGAGCTCTGTTGAGGCCCACAGCTCAGGCTCAGGGAGCCTGGGGCAAGAAGGCTGCTAAGTGGTACATTCTCCAGTGGCTTTAGACTTATTACCCTGAAAACCAGGAACTGGAGCAGGAAGTGAAGGCTTTTTAACTCCCTCAGCAGCAAAGTGCTCTACAGCCGTGGGGTCCTCAGGATGGGTTATCTCCATCTTCTGGAACAGTCTCTAGGCAGTGTCTGCCCCTGGGCTTGGTGACTTGGGGCTTAGAAGCTTCCTGCTGCGTTAGCTCCTGTTCTGTGGGGCTAAGCAGGCAGTGAGATGAATTTTTACTCTTTCATACAGAATTGCTCTGCTTGTTTGGGTTTAATCTCTGGCCCCAGAACATTATTAGAGTTGCTATTTTGGTCTAATTTCCATTGAGGGGCGCTTTTCCTCCCTTCTTCCCACTCCCCACAATGGCAAATTTTTAAAGAAAGAAAATGAATGAAGCAAAAGAGAATTACCGAGGACGCATTTCAAAATGCATTTAATCTATTCTCGTCTTGAGAGAGACTTGGGATTCCCTTCCACCCGCTTACAAGAAAAGAGGTGGGTGAAGAACTGAGCTAAAAAAAATCTAAAAATATTACACTTAGTATATTCTGGCTGTTTGTTTGGGGCCTGTACTATCAAGGAGACTTGCCCTTCCTAGGACTTTTGAACATCCATGTGGGAGCAAGTCGGGTTGTACGGAAATCTTGGAGAGCTATGTAAGAGGGAAAAGTCGTGGGGGACACTGGGGAGGATTCCTCAGCCCTCCTTCCCCATGCAAGATATGCCACCTCACCCCCACACTGTGCCCAGATCAGCATGTGAGGCGGAGACCTCACGGTCCTCCCTAAATAGCTATACCTGGGCCGATGGAGTATCGCAAAGATCTGGGGCTGGAATCGAGGTCGGTACATGTCAACTTGAAATTCTGAACGTTTGTGCCAACTTTCAGATCCACTGGGATGGCCAGGAAATAAGAGTTTGGGGTACATATTGGCTTTTCATCATTTTCTCCAATGATGTTCACGGTAACCTGGAGCAGCAAAAAAGATGGTTGTTCTTGACAGCTTAAAACTTGCAGACTGCTTGCTGTGCGCCAGGCACTTTGGGGATATGTACTTTTCACAGATTTGCTAGATTTGCCTCCTGTGAGAGCACACACGATTGTTCCCATATTGTAGACAAGAAAAAGGAGCCTGAGAGAGAGACAGCAAGTAATTGTTCTAAGACCAACTGATCAGGGGCTGAGCTACAATTTGAAGTTCACTTCTTTACTGTGTATATGCACATGCATGTGTGTGTGTGTGTTTATGTGTGTGTGCGCGCGTGTAGTGTGCATAGACATTCACATGCCAGCTCCTAACATACACATGCCTCTAGACCCATCAGTTTCCCAAAGATGATGCCAGAGTTCTTTCCTATGCTGGCAATGGACTCACGGGAACCCACATACTTCGTTATCCACTGCCCTTTGTGAATTGGAAATACAATCTCTCATTTTGGCATTCACAGCAGCGATTCTTATTCCTGACTCCATTTTCTCTGGCCTGCCTACTGTCTCAGGCTGAATCTAAGAGGCAGCCAGGGCTGAGAAGCACCTGGTTAGAGCCAGGAGCCTGCTTAAGCCTGGATCTCAGCTGTAACCTGAGCTGTTAGCGTAGCACTGAGCCCCAGAGCCGACCTGCTGCAAGCTGCTGGTCTGTTCATTTTCATCACGGCCTTTCAGACCCTGTGAATTGGCTGGAGAAACGACTGGGATGCCTGCCAGCACAGAATTCCCGAATGCCAGTCCTGAAAGGGACTTATGTGATCATTTAGTCCGTCACCCTTTTAAAGGCTTATGAATTTTGAGTCGTATCCATTCTACTTTTGAAATTTGGGGATTTCAGCTATTTCTGAGCTCGGGAATAAATTGAAATGTTCACTCTAGTTCCCAAAGTGGAATCCATTCATTAAAAAAAAAAAAAAAGGCTGCTTAAAAACACTGCAATTATCTCCAACTTTCCTTGGCTATCAATGCCAACCTTCACACATCATCCCATTAATCCAAAGCAAACAATCAGAGGAACTCAGTATCCAGGCACAGGTTTATCATGAGACTACCCACAGGAATGGGGCCACAAATATGTCCAGAGCAAGGCTGCAAAATGAACTTGTTCTCACAGCAAGTCAGTAATTGTCCTTACCACACAGGCTGCCCTCGAAGTGTTCACTTTACTAATGGATCCTTGTGGCCATCATGTGGCCCTAGATACTATTACCCACTGACTCCACAGACCCTGCATGCCCTGGGGCCAGAAGTGCTGGCACACCGGTGAGGTATGTCAGAATATGAGATCTCAGACTCCATACTCTGCTCACTGGGGATCCATTTCACAAGAGCCTCAGCATCAAACCCTGAGAAATAGTATAACAGCAGCCATCTGTAGTGGTCTGGGACCCTCAAAGTCCATGTGACCAAGGCTCCATCCCCAGGGTGGCACTGTTGTGAAGTGGTGCAGCTTGTGGGTGGCAGGGCCTCATGAAAGGTCCTTAGATTGTTCAGGCTGTGCTCCCAAGGGACTCATGAGACCCTTATCCATCTTCTCCTGCTGTTTTCTAACTCTTGGGATAAGAACATTGTCTAATAAAGCACATTCTTCTGCCACGATGCGCTCCTTTTACCAGAGATCCAAACAAATAAGTGTTAATCACAGATTTGAATCTTCAGAATCATGAGCCAAAAGAAACCCCTCATTAGTGTCTGCATCAGGGATTTTGCAATCATGGCCCAAAGTTAACACAGCAACACCAGAAGATCTACCCCATCTGGTATACATGGTGGGAGGGTAGAAACATGGTAAAACTGCTCTTCGAGTAGATCCATGGCTTCAAAGCTTGTCCCCCACCACTAGATCACTTCGAAGGCAAAGAAAGATTTAAAGGACCTTAGGAGGAACCTTGTCCCACAAAGTGGTTTTGTGGGTTCAGCAGACAGGCCAGGTTCTGGCCATCAATCTCAACACTTTACCTGGTCACCCACAAATATGGACCTCAATAAAGTTGTGAATCTTTATGTCCTGGGCACCAAGCTCATTTTTGTCATTACATATTCATCTTGCTAAAGTCACACACTGACGGTGCCAGAGTCAACCCATCAACTGAGTTTGAAGAGACCCAACACTCACAATGACTGAGCTTGTGTCCTCGCCATTGGTAGCCTGGATTCTGAGAACATAGGTGGGGGTTGTTTCATAGTCTGCTTTAGTTACTAGCTGGAGTTCTCCTGTCTTGGGATTAATCCAAAACATGTTCGGGTACTGGCGGCTGGCCCCTCCGCTGGAGATGGAGTACACCACGCCCCTCTGGGGGAAGTCTGCATCAGTTGCTTGCACTCGCCCAACCCGGGTTCTAGCTGCAGGGGTAAAGCACAGTGATTAGTCCTGGGCTGGGCTCACCTAGGAACAGAAGTCCTTATTGCCACCAACAGATTTTTAACCCTCCTTGATGTGTGAAGTCTGCATGTTTTATACCTTCAATTCTATTACATTGAAATGATACTAACAAGCACCCATGAAGTAACTGGGTCTATGATCCAAGCAATGCTACCCAGTGGGAAAGATAATTCAAACTTTTACAGAAGCTCCAGGGGAACCATTACATTGCTAGCACAGATAACAGTGCAAGGATTGCCAACATACACACACACACACACACACACACACACACACACATACACATACACAGACACATGTATCTTTTTGCAGTGATGTTGTATAAAAGCCTCTTGTGTTTCTCAAATTTTCAATATGAGCACGAATTGCTCTTATAAACAAGATTAAGAAATATTTTTAAAAGAATGCAACAGTTTGAGAGCTAGGGAAATGGCTTAGTGGACCAAGGGTTTGCTGTGCTGCTGTAAGTTCTGGAGTTTGGATCACCAGAACACATGTGAAAGCCAGACATGATCTGCAATCCCATCATTCAGGTGACAGGGACAGAGGATTCCCTGGGCAAGCTGACTAGCTCGACTAACTGAGCAGTAAGCCATTGACTCAGTTGAGAGATCCTGCCTCAATAAATAACATGGACAATTATCAAGGAAGATACTGGATGTCAATTTTGAGCCTCCGTTTACATGTTGTACACATGTTCACATGAATCTGCACACATGTGAATGCACATATACAGATTCATACTGAGCACACACACACAACATACCAATGGATGAATATTGACTGTAGGTTTTAAAAATATGTTCTATTTGCCTATTTAACAAAAGGTTGATGGGTTACTGGAGTTTTGGTTTATTTTACAGAAGTCCTTCTTTACAAATTACGCTTTTCCAGAGCAGACATCTTTTTTATTTAATTCTATAGCCTAACATCAAATGTGTAGCCTAAAGCAGGTGACCAAAATAAGATTCATAAAATGCTTAATCTTGTTGAATGTGGTATTTACTAGGCAACGTGTAAGGAATTAAGATTATTCCTTGGTCTTTACTTTTGTGTTTTGTTTTGAAACTTAATGTCAGGAAGTGGAAGCCACCATGAAGAGAAACAATAAAATGGAGAGTAATGATTTAAGAAAGAGTGTTTGGCTTTTGACTTGGTTTGGTCTTAAGAATGAAAGAGCACCAATGATTTTTAAGGTCCAAGTCTGGGGAAGTCTGCACACACATACAGAAAGCTAACACTTTACTTTCAAGGCAGGAAAGAGGAGGAGAAATATAACTAAGGTAAGAAATCTCCCCCCACCTCCAGGGTCCCATATAGCCTAGACTGGCTTCAAACTTGTTATGTAGTCCTCAAGATGGTCTTGAACTCTCGATGTTCCTGCTTCTAACTCCTGAGTGGTGGGATCACAAGGCATGTACCATCATGCCTGGCACAGAGTCTTTCTTAATTGAAGATCAGCCCATGAAAATCAAGGCATCATGAAGGCATCATGAAAGGAAGGCTTCCGGCAAATCCAAGAAGAGAGAAAAACTGCCTTTATTTTGCTTTTTAAATGAAAGAGATAGAAATTAGAAGCCTTTTCTCTATTTTAAAATTTTCATTTCCCTGAGGAAATGAAATCACAGTGGAGACCAAGGAAAAAACTAGGGCTATGAAAAGGATTAGCAGAATCTGAGACAGACAAAAACCAGGGGATTCATAGAAGTGTGGATGCATCAACAGTTTTCAAAATTCATGTTTCACCTGAAGAGCTCTGTAGCAGCTAAGACGATTTAAGAAATAAAAACTGTCGTGAACAATAAATAATCAACTGTGAACTGCTGTGGAAAACCCACTGGAAGGCTCTGGCAGGAAGCACCACTTTCAACAGAGCGGGCAACCCGGGTCTTGGCTCTTACTTACCTGGTCTTGTTTCTGACACATCAAACATGTAGGATGGACTATCAAAGATGAGCGGAAACTCATTTTCTGGGCTTGTTAGGATAGAAATGTAGATATTATCTAAAAATGGAAGGAGAAGCAAAATGAAAATCAAAGTCCTTCCTTGGTTTTGTCCAGTGACTATTTTTGAAGCATGTCCTGAGTGCAGCCATGGGATGCAGGATGCTTAGGTCCCTGTCTGCTAATAAGCACAAACTTAGATCTCTTGGGATTGTGAAGGAGGAAGTGTGCACTGGACCTTGCAAAGATACAGAGGGACAAATGGGAAAGTGTGGAGTGGGGCAGCGTGGAATGGATGGATGTCATAGTTAGATAGAGGTGTCACCTTGATGGCTCTGGGGACGTTTGCAGAGAATTGGTACTTGAATTAAGTCTGCAGAAGATTGTCTAGTTGACAGGGAAGACCCTGCCCACAGTGAGCGGGATGGAGGGAACTGGGTGAGAAAGATGGCCACCTCCTGCATACTTGGGCCAGGCATGCTGATCTGGCATGTAGGGATTGTCCCTCTTTCAGCGGTTACATGGAGACCGTATGGCCAATTCCTTTGGCCCTGTTATTGGTGTGGGCTCTCCTGCCAAGATGGACAGGGAGCTGTAACTGGACTATCATAAAGAACTTAAAAACCCCTTGTTCCCATAAGCCATTTGGTCGTGAATCTATTGACAACCGTGCAGGTTAATAGCAACATTGGAGTTATAGGCATGTGCAAAAATTCCAGGAAAACTCAAGCTATTTGGAGTAGTTTGGAAAAAAAAAAAAAAAAGAGCTTGGTGGAAAGCAAAGGAAGGTACAGTTGGGTGTTAAACACAGACAAATGCAGAAAATCCTTGCATCACAAGCCCAAGAATCTGAACTTGAATTTGACAGCTGCAGGACACACCCAGGAACATAATCTACTGCATTTTCATTTCCTGAAAAGTCACTGACAAAAACTGAGAAGCTGCACTAGGAAGCAGCAAAACTGAAGGTCTCCAAAACCTCCAAATACTCGTGTGTTGTAATGCCCCTGAGAAGAGCATGCACCTTTTAGAACCCTGTTGGTGGGATGGGAAGACCCCACCCAAAATCTAGCACAACCCAGTCATTGATACTCGAGTGATATAAGTCAAAAAGATACTTGCTTTTGTAGTGAGGAAGGGCAGCATCTTGTATCTGGATTATCACAGTGTACCTGTTGCCAGCTGCTAGGTTACTTGGGTTTTCATAATCTAGATCACCAATCAACTAGGTCAGAACAGAGATGTTAGATTCTATTATTGACAAATGTATTTTCTTATAGTTGACAGATATGTGAATTTCCACAATCCTTTAGGCAAGTATTTTCCCCTGCATTTGAGAACCCTTAAGACATTATGACTGTACTTTTGGGCACAGTTGGAGATCTTATTCAAAATTTACAAGCAGATATACACTGTCCAAAGATGTTCACCCAGGGTTACTGCAAGCAAAGCTCATGACTTCAGATTAAGTAAAGCTAAGCACAATATTGAACTTTTTCCATGGGAATATTTTCCACTATTTAACATGCTTATGGATGGATAGATAGATGAATAGATAAATAGATAGATAAATAACATAGATATAGAAAAGAGACAAGAAACAATTTAACACTGACAGTATCCATTCCTGTGTGATAATGCTCATCTGTGTTTTTATGACAGATGTGGATTAATTTCCCTAATAGCGAAAAACAGAAACTAACTTTATTTAGCATGATGTCATGACTTTATTGGCAATTGAAAAGGGCATAAGGATGGAAGGTAGAAAAGGAAACAGGCTGAAGGAAGGACAGTGGTTAGCTTGCACTCTTCCCCAGGTCTTTTTTTTTTCATTAAAAAGTTTTTATTTCTTATTGTTAAGGGAGGGCACACATGCCACAGCATACATCTGTCGGTCAGAACTTCATAGACTTGACTCTCTCTCTCTTTCCTTCCAACTTTATGCAGGTCCTGGAGAGCAAACTCAGGTCTTCAGGCTTTCACGGTAAGCCCCTCTGAGCCATCTTTCTAGCCCCTCCCTGAAGTGTTGTCTCTGCTGCAAATGCCCCCAAGACTCACCTTTTGTTTCTCTTCCTGCTCACGCCCACAGGAGGCCTTTCGAGTGAGAACCTCACGCGGCTAGCTTGAGAGGCACTTTCAGGCCCACCCTGCCGATTCTGCTTTTGTCTTTGTATGCTTTCTGCACCCTCCTTGTCTGACTCTCTGTGGAGTCCCTGGTGGTCTTACAATGCAGAATCTATCAATACGTATCCAAGCCCAGTCCCTGCTTTCTCTCCCTTGCACCTCATTGGGGAACTAAGCACTCTAACAGAAGAGCCTGTGCTAATGCATTCTGCAAAGGCACACTAAGCAGGCATGCAAACGCAAGCCACACAAAGCAGAATCCAGTCCTCAGCACCCGGGGCACAGCTCAGCGTAATGAGCGATGCTGGAGCCTGGGTAAAATAAAGAGCAGGCAGGAAACACAGAGCCACTATTAAGTTTGTCAGTTACAGTGGCTTTGAGAGGGGGTTGCCTTGCAAAATTTCTCTCTGCAGGGCAGCAAAAGCACTGTGCATGTTGGGCTTGCTTCCCTGGTGCCCTTTTAATGATGCAATGACCATAAACTGACCACAATTCTCCCAGAGCCAGCTGGATCCTGTAAAAATCTGCGACTGCTCCCCACTCCAGATGGCCTGGTGAAGTTGAATTTGTTGTTTGGAGCTTCGCTGTCATCATCAAAGCAGAACTTGTTCAGATCCAGAAGCAACGTCCCATTGGCGGCTCGTTCAGTTACCAGAATGCTGGCAAGAAGACACAATTCAATATTTTCCCCCAACAGATGGCGACTGCGTGTGCCTTCTAACCTAGGCCCAAGGCTAGACACCTCCTCTCCACTTTCAACCCCCACACATTCTTTATTATCACGGAAACGCTTCACCTGTCTCAGCCTTATGCTCTTGACAACTTTAAGATGGCTTTTCTAAAAATATTTTATTCATTTGCTTATGAGAAAGAGAGAGGGAGAGAGAGAGAGACAGAGACAGGGAGAGAGAGAGGAAAGAGAAATGTACACTCCAACAACTCAGGTCACCATGTTTTTAAGCAGATGCCTTACCCACTGAGTCATCTTACTGACCCTGATTTAAAAAAAAAACAACAAAAAAACCCCCAAAAAAACCAAGCAGCCAGAGATGTCCTGTTTAACGACTCTTTGTGTCAGTGAGCATCCTAACTTCAAAGTGCAGAATCCTCAAGTGCTCCTACTTCACCTGTCTGACCTCTGCCCCTCTAATTCCTCCCACCTCTCTGGCTTCCTTGCACCTGCCACCAAGCTTTGGGCCAGAGCTATTGTACTTGCTGTGGAATGCTCCTCCCACAAATCTCCCCAGGCTGTGCTAGAGCTGATGGACCAGTAGCCCTTCGAGACTCACATAATAAAAGGCTCAATCCCAAGAGCAGCACAATCAGGAAGTGGTGGAACCTTTAAGAGGTGGCGCCTAGTCAGAGGAAGTTGGATCACAAGAGGCATGCCTTCAGAGGGGATTGTGGGACTTTAGCTCCTTCCTTACTCTCTTTTTTCTTCCTAGCCAGAATATGAGGATGGGCTCCTAACCCTAACCCTAACCCTAACCCTAACCCTAACCCTGGGATAGGCTCCCAGCTTGGTTTTCTGCCTCACCACAAAGCGGTTAGGCCAACCAATCATGAGCTGAAAATTCCAAAACTGTGAGCCAAAATAACCTAGGTGTTACAGAGGAGGACAGGTGACTAATATCCCTCTTTCTATTTCCATCAGCTTCTACCCAATGTCACCTTCTTTTTAAAAAAATTTATTTACTTTTTTCTGCTTTTACAAGCATATTGAGTATTCATCCCAACTTCCCTCCCTCCCCCCTCCATCTCCTCCCTTCCCTTCACCATTCTCTCCCACTCCCTCCTACCCTTCTGCCTGTGTGCTTCTATGGACCCCAGGGTTCACGCTGATCTGTCTGCTCCTGTAGGTGCTCAGGCCTCCATAGGATATCAAGTTACCTCTCTTCAGGCCACCCCACTGATATGTGCATTTCCCTTCACTCATCCAGCTTTAGACCCAAAGGTTTCAACTGTAAGTATCCATTCTATGGGTATAATAACTTCTTCGTACAAAGCACTTTGATGTACTGTCTTCTTACCTATAGTTTTATTGGCTGTCTTCTCTATTGATTTTTCCCTTCCTTTTTTTTCATAGGTTCTTATTCTAATTTATAGTAACAGGGATGTGTACCATTCTGACAAGCGGATCTTGAATCCAATTAGAAAGCTGTTGGTTGTCTTCTTGATACTCATGCCACTACTACATTGGTGGTTACCCATTGCAACTTACAGTTTTCATGCTGTTAATGGGGCTTATGATTATTTCTCTCCCCCCAGCAGCTTCTACAGTATTCCTTGGTACTGTGTAAGCTATTCAGTAAGAAGAAAATCCAAAGTTCCAGTTGATGTATTTTGCCCATGTTCAATGTCACCTTCTTAATCAGGCTTCTCTATCTAAATATCAATAATCCCTGCCCATCACCTCCTCTCCTGTTTGCCACTTTATTTGTGATTTTATTTATCATTATCCAACACACTATATATTTTGCTTATTCAACCTGTCTATTGTCTGCTTCTGTCACTCTCTGCTTTATTTGTTGCACAATAAATAAATAAATATTTGAGGCTAAAGAGAATAAAGGTTAAGGTTAAAGGTTAAAGCATTTGCTGTTTAAGCAAGACACCAAAATTCGGATCACCAGATTGGATCACGATCCAATATAAAATGTCACGTGTGTGTGTGTGTGTGTGTGTGTGTGTGTGTGTGTGTGAGAGAGAGAGAGAGAGAGAGAGAGAGAGAGAGAGAGAGAGGGAGGGAGACTGCCCTGCCTGCAATTCTAGTCTCAAAAGGCAGAGACTGGAAATCCCTAGAGCAAGCTGCTAGACAGAGCAACCCTATTGGTGAGCTCAGTTAGAGACCTTTCCTAAACAGAATAAGATAGAAGAGAGATCAAGGATGATTCCCAATTAGGTCTCTGCATGCAGGCTCACATACACATACTCACATACTCTCATACACATACACATGAAAAATGAAGAGGGAATAATAAATACTCATTGAATGAATGATTGAGAGCACAGCTGTGAAGAAAATAAGAGAAATGTGAATTGTATTCCCATGCTGCAGCTTATAGTCTAGTTAAAGAAACTCCCTGGAGTTCCGCATTCCCTTATCTCTCATGCTTGAAAAGTTGGGGATTTCTTGACTCTTGTCTAGGGGCTTTGGTGCCATACGAGGGCGTCCTAGTACCTTAATATCATTCATCTGAAAGAGGGCAGATTACTAAGGGTCTTCTGAGGTCCCAATCTCAGCCTCTGGGCCAGCTCACCTTATCAAGGGAGACTGAGGAAGGGTACTCAGGATGATTCCCAGTTATCAACTTTTGAGTCTCCACATGCATGTTCATAGCTCACTGGAAGCCTATGTTCTACCTCCAGTTTTGCCTTCTCCATTTTCAAAATGGGCACAAGTCACGTTAGTTAGATTTTTTTAATGCCTATTAAATTAATACTTAGTGTTTATATATGTACACACACACACACACACACACACACACACACACACACGCACGCCATGTTGCACATGTGGAGATCAGAGGAAAGCTTTGTAGAGTTGGTTCCCCCCGGAACTCAGAACTCAGGATGTCAGGCTTCCATAGCAAGCACCTTTACCATCTGAGTCACCTCACTGACCACTCCATTGACTTTTGCTGCATAGCACACCAGCCCCCAACTTGGTGACTTGAAATAACAAGCTTTTACTTTTACTTTTCTCATGATCCCATGGGGCATCTGGCAGCTCTTTTAGCTCCAGTTGGGTGTGGCTGGTCTCTGTGATTACTGCAGCTGAGCTGGGGCTGGGGCCTCTAGCTGGTCTTTGCTTCTGGACTTTCACTGTCCCAAGGGCCACCCCAGGCTCTTCACATGGAAATCTCTGGATTCCAGAAGTAGGAGAAAGGTAGAGTAATTAAAGGGGGCAAATTCTACCACATAAACATCTTGTAAAAATTGCTGCTGTGGTCTGGAGAGATGGCTCAGAGGTTAAGACTGTCTCACAAGCAGAAGGTCCTGAGTTTGGGTCCCAGGTCCCACGTAAAAATGCAAGGTGGAAACTGTGGCGGTCTATACTTCTGGCCCCGGTGGGCAGAGCCTGGGAAATTCCAGAGCAAAGCAAGAAGGAGATAGAAGCAATCCAGGATGATTCCCGAAGTTTCTCTTGGTCCTCCACAGGGACGCACGGTGCCCACTGACACACACACACACACATAAATAAAATAAAAATTTTTAAATTAAAAAAATTTTTAAAAAATACAACTTCTGCTGTGCTGCGTTTGTGAATGTCTCAGAAGGCAGAGCAATTTATATGGTCAAGACTAGATTCAAGTCAAAAGACAGATCCACATGAGAGGATTAGTAAATTCACACTGCAAAGGGATATCTCAGGCAGGGAAGAAATGTAGCTAGTGTTTACTGTTTTTGTTGGCTGTGTACATGTGAGTGTGTGTGTGCGCGCGCGCGTGTGTGTATGAGATAAAAAGAGAGATAGCATCTACTATGTGCGATAACTTGGTTTTGCTATCTATTTCAACAATGTTTTGCCTCAACAGAATTTCTTACAAAAATAGATTTGTGGCTACCATGACAATGTGGCTGGAAGACCTTCCCCCACCAGACTGCAGGAGACTATAATAAGCACCAGATGCCATGCTCTGGCAAGGTTGCAAGGAGGTCACATGCCAGTGGCTAGATGTGGCAGACACACTAAGACAGGTCAAGCTCATTCTTCCCTATGTACACTGACTGCCTCTAGAACCCTGATGCCCTAGCGAGTGCATGGCAAAATAGAGAAATTTAATTTATTTTCCCTTCCTTCTGTCACTCAGTCAGGCTTGAATCATGGTCTGATGGTCCCCACACCGCATGCAGCTCTTTCTCCATTTACTCCCACCAGTATTCCCCTAATAACAGCATTGCACAATTCATCCTGCCTTAGCATCTGGTTTTCCCAGCACCCAAACTAACATGTGTAAAGCCTTCAAATCCTCTGCACCTCTCTCCACAGCCACTACACTCTACATTCCGCAGCCTCTCCTTGTGACAGCTGAAATGGGTTAGGAACTCAGCCACTGAAGAGCAAGGATGGTATTGGGCTGTAGCAGATAACTGGGTCTCCTTGCAGGAGAGAAAGAAGGGAATCCCCCAGGGCTCCACAAGGCCTCACTGACAGAAAGCAAATCTGTGACTCAGCATTCTATCTGCACTGGACAACGTTGTGGTTTTCATCAGAAGTCCCTGGAGTAGGTACCACTTATTAAGTACCAACTGTATGCTTGCCATTCCAAGTGCTCTAAAACACCATCTGTATAAGAGGTTTGTACTCTCGCCCTCAGTAGATAGGGGAATAGGGGATTTGAAGGGCTTTTAGATCCTGACTTAAAAAAAAAGTTAAAAGCTTTCAGACATGATCTTTTATTATCCGTGTCAGGGTCATTGTAAACTTTAAATTCCAACAATGACTGTCCTGGCCATGGATGTCTGGGGACTGAGCTTTGATTACAATTCTGCAGAATGAGGGTATTGCATCATCTGAAGAGTCAAAGGTCCCAAAGCCAGGCATTTCAGTCTCCAAAAGAGACCCTCAGATCTGCTTGATGTATGTGTGTGTGTGTGTCTGTGTGTGTGTGTGTCTGTGTGTGTGTGTATGTTGTTGAAAATCTAACCCAAGCCTTCTTGCATCCTAGGCAAGCACTCTGAGCTACATCAGCAGTCTTGGCACGTTCTTTCATTCTTCCCTGACACTTGGTGTTTTTCCCACAAATGTGTTACTTGGAAAGCCACTCCTCCTCATTCATCAATCCCAGCCTCAAAGGCAAGCTGCTGTCCTTCCCCCGACCATCAGACCATGGGGCCCTCCCCAAGCAAAGGTGACTGTGCCCAGAGGCTTTTTGAATTGGCCAACTTTCTCCGCCTCCTGTTCATGAACAGCTTGCTAAGCAATTTCAGCCAAGTGCCTGACAATTTACAACTTGAGCGGAGGCCATCTCGGTGCCTTTGATGTTTCCACTGGGGCCCTGGGTTCATTTATCACAAACCTGGGAAAGGCGCAGGCCCCCAGTGCAAAGAGGTGGGAGCAGGCAGAGACCCACCTCCTCCAGGTCCTCCTGCCCTACCCACCCACAATCACTGAGTCTCCAATCACCCACAGCTGTCGTCAATGAATGCTGGCATTCAGCCCACCCACCCTTGCAGAAACTTCAAACACCCCAGTATTCCTGCTATTCCTCTGTGCATGTCAGAGACAGGCAGTGCATTTTCTGTTGTTCATGGTTTTGTTTTTCCCGCGTGCTTGGCTTTACCATGGTTTGAGATGGAAAAAGGATTAAGAATAGGATAGTAACAATACATGAACAGGGTTTCTCAACCCCACAATTCTGGTATGTTCATGGCTCACAGAAAATGACAGTCTAAGCTCTTTTAGGGCCTCAGAGGAAGGAGCCCTTTCATGTATCGACCTTATTTCTAGGCTTTCACAGCTCAGCTGGGAGTTACCCTCCCTGGAAAAGTCTGGAGGCTGAACCCGAACACTGCTTAGAATTAGTTTCAGTAATAAATACATACAATTAGCACAGTTACTGACATAGTGTGATGGCTTTCAGAGCTAATTTGGAAAGATCAAGAAACTCTCTATGGCTTGTCTGGATAGCCTAGGACATTCAAAATGTGAGTTCACTAGTTAATATGAAACATGGTCTGTAAATTGTCCTTTACTACCTCAGGGGACTCTGGACTTCAGGAAGCCAGACAATATAGTGGACAGAGACTGATTCAAAAGAGAAAACAGACTAAGAGCCTTGAGACATCACGGATAGCTCCAGGCATTGATAGTCAGGAATCTCACATCTTAGCCCTCAAAGTAGGATGACAATGAAGAAGGTCAAGAGGGCTTGAGAGAATTGAAAAGGAAGAGGGAAATTTCCCAGAATGGACTATAGCCAGAAAGGCACCATGATCCTTGGAGGCAAGGGATTGACAGCCACAGTAGTGTTCCTATGCTTAAGGGGAACACAGGAAAGGGTTCAGGGAAATGCCACTGGGTCCTTGTACGTCATTGGAGAGGAGGGCCCAGAGGAGAGTCAGGCATGCACAAGAAAGAACCCTCTGGGAATTGGGGCGGGAGACACCGGGGGATAGGGAGGGAGGGGGGAGGGGAGGGGAAGGGGGAGCAGGGAGTTGGGGGGGGAGGAGGAGGGAGGGAGGGAACTGGTGTACCTATTAAGTTTGTATGAGCTGAAATAATAATAAAAAATGTATAAAAAAAAAGAATTGGACTATAGCCAGTCGAGAAGGACAGCATAGATAACGTTGTTCAAGGAAGGTATGTGATTGTGTAAATTTGTATTCTATCTCTAAGGCTGGCTTCTCTTCACGGGAGGTGGGCTCAATGAACCCATGCATAGTGTGATAATCACACCCTGACTACCCAGAGTCCATCCCTATTCATCTAAGAGACAGAGGTGCCAGACTGCTTAGAGTGGGAGAAGAATTTATCATAGGATCTGACTTGTGACTGGGTTGACCAAGATCTCAGCAAGAAGCAGATGGCAAATGAAGGTTGTTTTAGGAGATTTGGTAAAGAGATAATTACAAAGGGGTGTGGCAATCTCAAGGGAACGTGCCATCCGTGCCATCCGTTGGGGCTAATGAGAATGGAGAATCGTTACTATTCCCCTAGGATCCGGTGAGGGGCTAAGCTCCTGAAACTGGAACTCAGGTTCAGAGACTGCTATTTGCAGAGGGCTGCTTATTAGAAGCAGAGATTTTTCAGAGGGTAGAGGGTGAATTCAGCTAACTTCCCTCTCCTTCCCAGAGCACCCTGTTGCCCAACAGAAGATGATACCCAAGAAAGTCATAGAATGTCAGTAGAGGCCAGTCTTCTGGGGTTCAGAGTAGGGCAGAGAATAGATGTGATAGTAAGACCAGGAATGTGTCCAGAACAGACTCAAAGCCACACTGATCCTCTAACACTATGCAGAACTGTTTGGTAGAATGAGAAGCTAGTCAAAATGTAACAAAGAAACTTATTGGCTACACCTGCCTCAGCCAGCCTTTGCCTGGGGCCCACCCTACTCTCCTTTTTTTTTTTTTTTTTTGCAGGGGCCATATTATGTATTAATTTATGTTCAAAGTCACTTAGAGCAAATTTACAAAGCCAGACAAAAGATTTGTTCCACAGGTTCATCAAAACAGTGAGACCTACTTGGGCAGCCTTTATTGGATTCAGAAAGACACATCCATAAGAAGAGACATTTGGGTAGGCAGGAGGCTTGTCAGAAAGAAGATTCTCAGTGGGAAGAGGAGGGATGGGGTAGGATAATGTGGAGTAAAAACAACAAAAATCCATGTAATTATAATTAATAGACGATGTCCTTCAAAGGAGGCCCGAGCTAGTCCTCAGTGTAGATTCAGGATATCTGCCTGCAGGGGTCATCGCTGAGATGCACCTATCCCACCCAAAAATTCCCCACTTCCAGGAAACCAGAGATTGGCTGGCACGGAAACCACAGAGATTAAGCTAACAGAAGATAATCTTGTGGCTTTTTGACAAAATAGCAGAAAAACAATGCTATTGTCAAAAAGGCCTAATCATCCAGAGCTCCAAAGGACTTTATTTTTAAATTACTGTAGAATTGATTGTGAGACAAAGAACAAGTCCAAATATACAAAATAACCCACATCGTGCTTGTGTCTGCATGGTCCCTTTTTTTATGTACAATTAAGTTGTACATGCTTTGTTTTGTTTTACAAGTCCTTAGTTTGATTTATTCACATTACTCTTTGTAGATTTCCTTGGGAGTTCCTAGTTACTAATCCTAACTTTCAACTATCTGTTGCAATCACTAACAATAACGTCTTGTCACTGCTGGTAATACATAAAAAGAAGACAAGGTCCAAAGACGCTTTAACAAATCCCTATGGTGCTTTTCACCAAGGGAACAAAATAAAAATAAACAATTTAAAAGTACAGAAGAAAAAAAATAAGATGAAAGTAGGAAGGAAAAAGGGATAGTGGGGAAAAACATAAACAAAACTGATCAGTTTGAATCTACTTACAGTGAACCATTTCCCCAAATGTCTATGTTTCTTCAGCTCTTCCTGAAAATATGCCAGAGAAACCAAGAGGCCAAGGGCCACCCACAAGAAACAAGTTTCAAAACGTGACTACCTGAAGGTGAGCTTTCTGCACGTGGAGGGGTTGTCATTGATGTCTTCCACAATGAAGGTGATCTGTATGCGGTTCTCCTGACCCCCGGAGGGTCTGTCTTTCACCAGAACTTCCAGAGAAATGCTGGGGTTCTGCCTTAGTTCCCCCACATCTCGGTCTAGCCTCTGAGCCACCTGGATTGTCCCAGTCACTTAGAAGACAAATGAAGATGCAAAGGCACAGGGAAACTTGGAGAACACAGGCAAAGACTGTTTCAACACCAAGACTAGCTTACCCCAGAATATCCTCTATAAGAAAGCATCTTTTGTAAAGTTCATGTGAGTTCTATATCTGATATTTACTGAAGTACCTGACCTGATCTTTTAGAAAAATTTCATCCCTGGGCTGGAGAGATGGCTCACAAGCAGAAGGACCTGAGTTCAGATTCCATGTAAAAACACCAGGAGGAAATGACAGTGGCCTGCACTTGAAGCCCTGGTGGGCAGAGCCTGAGAAATTCCAGAGCAAAGCAAAAAGGAGATAGATTCCTAAAAGTCACCCTTGGATCTCCAAAGGCACATCAGTACCCTCTGATACACACACACACACACACACACACACACACACACACACACACACACACGCAAAAAAAAAAAAAGAAAAAGAAAAAGAAACCCAAAATACTCTATCCTAGACTCCAGCGTTGAACTTCCTGGCAATAGGACAACTGACAGAACTGGTGAGTAGCTGACTTCAGCTCCTCTCTCTGGGTTCTGTCCTGGAGAATCTGTAGCTTCGAAGCACACACTGGAGAATGAATGAGGCTGGCAGTAGAGAAAGGTCCCTAGCGCTGATAGGGACTTCCTCTACCCTCATCACTTGACTGTCTCTGAGATGTCCCAACAATTTTTTCTTCTCATGTTTAGTTTGGTCTTTAATTATGTTACTTGGAACCAGAAGTTTAATTAAAATGTTCAGAAACTAAAACAAGGTCCTGAACTATGGCTCAGAGGGAAAGTGCTTGCCTAGGAGGTGTGAGGCCTTGGGTTCAATCACAACCCCTATGGTTTCCAAGGTTGATCTCCACGAAATCATTAAGTAAAGTGCTCTAAAGTGAAGAGCCAGGACTTGTGGAGGAAGGACAGTCTAGCAGTGGCTACAAGGGCAGCCTCTGGAATCTCTGCTTCACAACCTCAGATGTGTAGAACCTTGAGAAAATTGGTCAAGGCTCTCCCTAGACTTTAGTTTCCCTTTCTGCAAACTGTGAATGATGTTAGTTCATCAGGTTGTATTAGCACTGGGAATCATTCGGCATGATGCCTGATAGGAATAAAGTCTCCAATAAGGTAGCTATTACAGAGGGAAGGAAGCTCTTTCTCCGCACTGGGCTACTCAGGTGAGAAAATAACTGCCAATAATCCAACAGATTGATCTAGAAAGACACGTTACCATTAGCCACAGGTAGATGCTCAGCTCTTGAAATAGGGTCAGTCTGAAATGAGATGTACTTCAAATACACAAGAAACTTCCAAGAGTGAGTACCAAACAAAATATGTAAAGTTAAAAATATTGGTTATATATTGAAATAATAATATTTTGGAACTTAATTTCATTTGTCTCTTTTTTTCTTAAAAAAAAAAGTGACTACTGGAGACTTTGAAATTACACAGCTGCCTTGCTCCATGGCAACACTGGTGTAGATCTTTTCTTCCATGTCCTTAGGAAAGTGATGATGGACAGGTGCTTCCTGTGCCCTCACAGACTCTGGACATACCAATCTACAACACAGCACCCTGGCATTTGATGTAACAGCAGAAGCATAAGGGCCTCTCTGTCCTCTCGTTCTGAAGTACACTCAGACTTTCATTCCTGAGATTCCCTACCTGAGCCCAGAGAAGAGTCCTCATGATGGAAGCAGACACCTAAGCACTCAGCCCTGCTTGGTTCATTCTAGTTTGTCACCAGGCGATTATACACCCTTTGTCCTCCAGCATAATTCACTCTTCACTTTCTCATGGAAAGGAGCATAAGGGGGTTCCGGGGGAAGAGGAGGGAGGGAGGGAACTGGTCTACCTATTAAGTTTGTATGAGCGGAAATAATAAAAAATATATAAAAAAATGCAATTTGCTACCAAGGTGTGGTGGTGTATGCCTGTGATCCCCATACCCAGGAAGCTGAAATAGGAGGACTGCTATGATTTTGAGCTCAGTCTGAAGTACACAGTGAGCTCCATGCCTGCCAGGACTACATGGCAATAATTTGTCTTAAAATATGTAAATAATAAATAAATATAAAAATACAGATTTACCTGCATTTTTGAGTCTTCATTTCTAAAGGCTATTACTGTATCATATAGCAGTGCAAACAAATATAAGTGCATTCTTCTTATTGATCTGCTTGTTATACATCTAGATATAGGGGTCTCAACCAGTATCCTAATAATAGGTGACAAAAGAAACCCACTGGAGGATAAAGGTGAACGATGACCCAGCTATCCATACAAGGACACAACCTTGATGCTAGCTGCTTTTAATACATCTGTTCTCTGGCAACTAAGGATGAATCTATACCTCTAGCTAGACAGATAAAAACACTGTAAAACCACGCAAGTGGCTGGACTAGAGGATACACATAAGGGTGGCTACTGTGACTCACACTGGTCTATCATAAAATAGCTGCTGGCAGTGGTGATGCTGTAGAGGAGGTGACCAGGAAAGCCCTCGTCATCAGGATCCTCTGCTGTGATGTTTGCCACAATGGTTCCTAGATACAGTTCCTCCGGGATAGAGTACACTCTCCTTGGGCTGCAACAGAAACAGAGCAGCTAATTTGCAGGAGCAGGGAGGGTACAGTCTGGGTGGTTGGTATTTTGGTGAGGGCTAAATATAGCATCGAGCTGCTTGAGTTGCATCAACATGTAGGAAAACACAGGCTGAAAGGAGGGGTGACTGGCTTTCAAATTTCAAAAACTGAATTCTTGTGAGTGCAAAGAAAGAGTCAGGCTGTTATTGCAGCCAGTACGTATGTCTGACTGCATGCTCATCTGAGGCCATTTCCTATTAGCTCTGACATAAATGTCCTTTAAGAAAATATTTTTTATGAACAAGAGCAAAAGAGTCAGAGACCAAGAGATAGATAGATGATAGATAGATAGATAGATAGATAGATAGATAGATAGATAGACTAGACAGACAGACAGACAGACAGACAGACAGATAGCCACATGCATGCATGGCATAAAGGCATAAATGGAGGTCAAAAATCAGCTCTTTTCTACCACCATGTGGGTTCTGGGATTAAACTCAGGTGCACTCTGGTGCCTTTACCTGCTGAGTCATCTCACTAGCCCCATTAACATCCTCTAATATGAAGGTACCTCATCTATCCAGTTAACTTCTCTCCTCCCAATTTTTGTGCAAATGTCATATGGATTCTTTTAAATCTCCATTTGGACAAAAAGTTGAAGACTGCAGGTTTCCTCCTTAGTGCTTGACTCTCACCCTAAGGATGCTGCCAAATGCCCAGATTTTTCTTTTCTTTTTTTTTTTTTAGGTTTTTTTTTTTTATTTCAGCTCATACAAACTTATTAGGTACACCAGTTCCCTCCCTTCCTCCTCCTACCCCCATACCCCCTGTTCCCCCTCCCCACCCCTCTCCCTCCCCATCCCCCAGTGCCTCCCGCCCCAATTCCCAGAGAGTCCTTTCTTGTACATGTCTGATTTTCCTCTGGGCCCTCCTCTCCGATGATGTACAAGGACCCAGTGGCCTTTCCCTGAACCCTTTCCCGTGTTCCCCTTAGGTATAGGAACACTGCTGTGGCTGCCAATCCTTTACCTCCAAGGCTCTTGGTGCCTTTAGCAGATGCTAGACTTTGTGAGGTCAACAGTGTGTTGGACAATGCGCAGGGCATGCAAAGTCCAATTATAATTGCTTCAGCCTTAACTAGTATAGAGTATCTTACATATCATTGCTCCTCCCATCCTTTTGCTCTTACACTCTTACCACCCCCTCTTCCACAAATTTCCCTGAGCTTCAAGATGGGGAGAGATTAAGCTGGCCTAGTTCTAGGTGGTTGATATAGAGTCTCTGAAGTTCTGGATTGTGGTTTGTTGATTTTCTTTTGCAGTTTTGCTGCTCCTGCAATGCCCTTCACTCCATCCTGGTGGGCATTGTATGTTACCCCCTGGCCAGAGACAAAAAGCTGTTAGAGTCTTGTGATAAAAGCACATTCAAAGGTAGATGTAATAAAAGTGGGAAACCATACTAAGGGAGGGATCTATCACCCATTTGCAAAATGGTTACTTTTTATCTGCCAGACTATATGCCCTCCTCTTCTGGTGAGATCACACCCCCTCAGTAGTAAATGATCAGGAACAAAAGTCTGTGAACTTAATCAGATGTCTCATTACTTATTTGGGTCCTTGGTAGAGGCCTATTTTCCCTGCTGTAACATGGTCCCTTCTCTCCTTGTTTCTGGTGTGGCCCTCCTACCCCATCCCTCCTGTTCATAATCCTTGCAATTACTGTCTCTAGGTGGGCTGGGTGGGTTTGGTACTAGGAGCCACCTATTAGGGAGTACATACGGCACTTAATTTTCTGGGTCTGGGATACTTTGCTTAATATAATTGTTTCTAATGACATCCATTTGGTTTTTTTTTTTTTTTAATTTATCATCTGGGCCCTCCTCTCCGATGATGTACAAGGACCCAGTGGCATTTCCCTGAACCCTTTCCCGTGTTCCCCTTAAGCATAAGAACACTACTGTGGCTGTCAATCCCTTGCCTCCAAGGACTTTGGTGCCTTTAGCAAATGGTAGACTTTGTGGGGTCAATAGTGTGTTGGACATTGCGCAGGGCATGCAATGTCCAATTATGATTGCTTCGGCCCTAACTTGTGTGGAGTATCTTGCATATCATTGCTCCTCCCATCCTTGTGCTCTTACAATCTTACCGCCCCTTCTTCCACAAATTTCCTTGAGCTTCAGGATGGGGAGAGATTAGGCTGGCCTAGTTCCAGGTGGTTGATATAGAGTCGCTGATGTTCTGGATTATGGTTTGTTGATATTTTTCACTTTTGCTGCTCCTACAATGCCCTTCACTCCATCCTGATGGATATTGGATGTCACCCCTTGCAGTCCTTGATGGTGGCCTATTTTCTCTGCTGTAACATGGTCCCCTCTCTCGTTACTGGTGTGGCCCTCCTTCCCCATCCCTCCTGTTTATAATCTTTGCAATTACTGTAGGTATTACAGAGAATTATCCTTAAGTGTCTCTAAGTGGGTTTGGTACTAGGAGCCACCTATTAGGGAGTACATACGGCGCTTAATTTTCTGTGTCTGGGATACTTCGGTCAATATAATTGTTTCTAATTCCATCCATTTCACAGCAAATTCCATTAATTCATCATTTTTGATGGCTGAGTAGTACTCCATTGTATAGATGTACCACACTTTCCTTATCCACTCGTCAACTGTTGGACATTTGGGTTAATTCCATGACTTTGCTATTGTAAACAGTGCTGCTATGAACATGGTCGTGCTTGTGCTATCGAGGTAAATTTTTGCTGTATGGGGTGTTATTCCCAAAAGTGGAATAGCAGGGTCATATGGCATTTCAATCTTTAATTTCTTTAATTGTCACACCTCAGGGAGGGAATTATTTTTGGTAATGGGAATAGAAGTCAGAGATGTTGCAAAAACATTCTCTGGTGCATAGAGCAGATCCATCACAATGAAGCACAAATGTCAGGGTGTGATGTTTAAATCTTGCACTATAAACTTCTATAGTGAATGGTGCATATACCATAGGACCAGGTTCCCATGAAGTGGGCTCACTAGGCTATCAGTGATAGAGCCTCAGACTCAGGTTGAACAATCTCTCCTTGACTGTACCAATAGCATAGTACAATCTTTGGTTTGATTTGGGAATCCAAGACCCAAAGTGTAAAATTACTGTCCAACATAGAAGGTATAAGTTTGGGTCTGCAACAGGATAAAGTTCGGATGGTACTCGCATTCCTGAAATTCAAGTAGTTCCCTGCCCAAGCACCTTTTCATAGCGCAGATTCCTGCAGCCCCATCACACACCATCTATGGAACACTGAAATAAAGCAGACTTAGAATCTAACAGGCTTATCTCTAAAACAAAAAGTGAGAGCCAGTGAGTTCCATGCCTGTCTCTGGATGGAGGTTCTCTTTCTGCTAAATTGCTGTATTTTAGAAGATAATGTTCCTCAGGAAAACTTGCTTTCCCTTTTGGAAGACATCTGTCTGCTTCTTTGCCTGGGCTGCAGAAGACAACCTCAGACCCAGTGGGTGCAAGCCCAATAGCCATCACTTTCCTAGGGGATCTCAGATGAATACATGGAGCTCTGTGTGCCTTGGCCTGTGTCTGGGATGGTATATCACAGCTGTTTATCAACCTCCTTGTGTGTGCTTCCTGACCATCAACGGCAAGTCTCAAATGCGTTAGGCTTTCTGGAGCACAGCTCTACAACAGGCGCTTGAGGAGAGCATCAGGTGGGAGACTGATCATCCCACAAGTGGGGTAGAGAAGGAGTCATATTCAGAAGCTTCCAAGTTGTAGTGTGCTTTCAAAGTGGACTAGGAATGGGGTGACCTCAATAAACACCTCCCAAACACTTTTATAAGCACTCTATCTAGCTCTGAGGTTTGATGGCTTTCTGATAAATTATCATTTGATCTTGCTCTTTAACCAACAAACAATAATTATATCCTTATGCCATCTGGTTGGTAGAGCAACCCATGCTGAATTTATTCAGTCACAGATGTTGCCAAGGCTATTTTTCCTGTGTCTGGGTCCTACACCCATCTCAGAGTTTCAGGAAGTGTCATAGTTAGGTACAGGTGTCAACTTGATGGTTGAGGGTTTGAGCTCTGGGTGCATCTGTGGATAATTAGTAGTTAAGTCCATAGTGAACTTGCAGGAGACTGTCCAGCTATTGGTAAAGGTCCAACCCATGGTGGGTGGAATCAGGTCCTGGACAGGTGAATAAAATACAGAGAGCTGATTGAGGAAGTTGATATTCTTGTGCACACTTGGCCAGGCATGCTAGTCTGGCAAGTAAGGATAGTCCCTCTCTCAGCCACTAATAGATATTATGTGGCCAGTTCCCTTGGCCCTGATGTTGGTTTGAGCTCTCCTGCCAAGATGGACAAACAACTGTAACCAAGAACTATAAGAGAAAGTAAACCCCTTGTTCCCTTAAGTGGTTTTGTTGTGATTTTATCAGCAACCATGCAGAGTAACTGCAGCAGGCAGACAGTAATCAAACAGCTTGGCTGTTCAGAGGCTCATTTGCTGGCTGTGAACTCATGTCTCCTCCTGACTCCCACTTGTATGGGCCAGAATCCCCCTTCAGCCTGGGACTATGGCAGATCCATTTTTATGCTACCTCTACCTGAAGCACAAAGCTTTCCCCTTCTCTTCTGCCCATGGGAGCAACTGATATGGCTGAGTGTCTTTCAGGATCCCCTGAGCCGAGAAGAAACTTTGGCATGGCTAGCAGCAGGCAGTAGCCTTAAGTACCACAAAGGCAGACTTCTCCTCCATCTGAACTCATGGGTTTTAGGGAATCTTGATGATACAAGCTCAGGGTTCTACCTTCATTAATACAGAACACCTCATTGTAGAAGTGCCTGCCCTGTCTTCATCTTCTTCATGTCATAGTGACCTATAAGAACATTGTGTCCATCTTCACTCCTGTCGCTGCCATACCCACAATCCCTTGGGGTGTTTGAATGGGGGGAGGGAACAAGGTATGTGAAGCAAAGAACACAGAAGTCAAGGAGCGTAGAGAAAGGCTTCTGAATTATTTCTGCATCCCGTCTCTTGTCTACAGAGCAAAGGCTATCTCTCTGTTTTGACATAATTGTATCTGGGGAGACGAGTCACATGTCAGGTGTACCTGATAAAGCGTGGGATCTCATCGTTGATATTCGCGATGGTCACCTGGAGCACTGTGGAGGCCTCGAGGCCCTTGCTGTCTCTCACTCCCACAACGAGGTGAAAACTGTCAGGGAAACATTCTAAGTGAGAAAACCAAGCTTTGCTAACATGCCATAAAAGGGGAAGAAATAGAGTGGGGCAAGAGTGAGGGAAGAGTAGGGTGTCTTCCTGGCCACTGCTTCTTGAGCTTTTTCAATGGCCAGACATATTGTGGACACCCTTCCCGGCCCCGTGTCTCGGTCTAGAGCCATTGTTCATAGCTACCAACTCCCAGGACTGGTGTCCACTCATGTTAGCCAAGTTGCAACTCTCTGCTTCCTGATTCCTCACAATGTCCCTGAAAAAGTGCTACTCTCAAGGAAATAAAGCTCCTATTTCTTTCATCTATCCATCTATACATACATACCTCCATTCATCCATCCATACAAACAAACAATTGGGGTGCTAGAGATATAAACCTAAGGTCTCTCATATGCTAAACAAGCTCTCCACCACTGAGCTTCAACTCCAACCCCAGTGACTGCTCTAGATCTCCTAACTGGTGCAGAGCTAGGGGCCTTTCTTGGCTCACCCGAGGTCTGTGGTTTGCATCCCAAAGCCTGGCCTTTCCTTAGAGACCTATTGGCCTGTTTACTGCCCTTCAACTCCCCAGGTACCACCTCTCTTGCCCTGTCACTGCTGAGCTCCTCTTCTCTCCCAGTCTGTCACTCTACTGCTTCACCCTTCACCTCCCATGGTCTGTGTCCACTGAGTTCCCAGGGAGGCAGCAGGCTGCTCATGGTCCAGCACTCTCTGGTTGCATGCGGCTGCGCAGTAATAGCCCCTTGAATAAACTATACTTCCAGGAGGTCATTGTAAAGGCTACCTTTTGTGTCCTGCCTCAAAGTCCAATTCTGTCACGGAGAAGAGGGTGCCATTAGCAGACATTCTGAAGTTCTTTGAGGGAGAAATGAGAAAATACTGTAAAACAAGAGAAGGACAGAATTAAGTCAGCACCCCATGTCTCTTTTCCCAGTTGCCTTTGCTCAGGGCCTGTCTGATCCTCAAGGCCCATGCAATGCTTTTGATGAGTCAGGAAGATGCCCAGATGAGCATCTGAGATTTCATGGCTGCTGAGAAAAAAGTCTCTGGATCCACTGGTCTGTGTTTGCAGTCCTGATGACCACACCCTGAGTTGCTGCCCCACCTACTGAAAGAGTGCAGGAGGCCCCCTGCCTGGGCAGGTATTGCTGCTGGCTCCAGCCTTCCTCTCCCATTTACTGTTTCACATAGCATCTGGCTCTGACTCTACATGTCAGCTTTCAGCCCAACACTGTTTAAATATACTCACCCCACGTTATCTATTAGGACCATGAATGAGATCTTGTCTTCTCTTGCTAAAGTGCTCACAGTTAGGAGATACAAACATGCACACAATTATCATTCACTGAAACAGTAAAGGCGCAAGCGAAGAGACAGGCGCAACTTCAAATAAGGATCCAGGTTGGGGATATGTTCTTCTCAAATTTTATCCCAGGCTTGTGGCCACTGATTAAGATCTTCCCACATTTTTGGGTAGTTGAGGGTCTTTGTGATCTTTGGGCCCAATGCTCAGCTCAGCTGCATCAATAGTTGCCTATTGTACCATTGCATCTGATGGGCATATACAGGCTCATGTGCACAGTCCACTGAGGGGCATTCTATGGGAGGGGCATGACAGTGCCACCCTTGGGTGCTCATGCAGTAGCTTCCTATCCCTGAGCATGGAGTCAAGGAAGCAGGGGAAAGGCTACATCAGAAGAGCTGGGCCCATGCTCAGATTGTCACCACAAGGTCTGGGACAAGTCCCTCACTTATCTATCACTTAGAGAACACACCACCAATTGCTCCTCTGTGTCTTGTCATTGGGAGGGCTAAATGAGAAGGCCCACTGTAAAATGCGAAGGGTGGCAGGAACATGTTTGAATCCATTTGTTTCAAAAGGCTCTAAGGTAAGAAGGTTTCATTATTTCCTGCTAGGATGAGGGATGATCTATCCTCCAGGCCTTAGATCTGTGAGTCAGATAATCAGTGGAGCATTTGCTGAAACCAGAGCTACAGTTTCTGAATCAACGATGCATAGGCCAATGTCTCCAGTTCAGTAGTTTGTCTCGTTCCTACTATGGAGCTCCCAGGACCCGAAGAGAATGCACAGAAAAATAGATTAAAGGTCTCCTATGGGGCCAATATTAGAATCTTAAACCATTTAAAATTATTTTTCTGTTGTTATTTAATAATCCCTTTCTAGTTGTAATGAATGTACTTCATGCAAAAATTGGAAAAGACAGAAAACTATTTATAAATTTTATCCCAGGCTTGTGGCCTGAATGAAAGAAATCTGTGAAATCTCATCATTTTGATAAATGAACTCCTGTTCTTTCCTATGCAAACATGCATCTTCCAAAACCTTGAGACGATACATTCATCAAGATGGTAAGTTCTTGTTCTTTTCATTCATATTGTGCCTTATCTTTTTAACTCTCCCGTACAAGTGCTAATGAGGTCAGGCCCTGCTTAGCTTCTGAGATCAGGTGTGCTCGGGGTCATATGGCTGTAGAGTCATCTCCTTAATTCTTACTGTGCAGTCTAGTTAATGACATTATAGTATTTTATGGAACCTATTCGACTACATCTCTCTTGCTGCTCATTTCAATGTTTCCTGTCCATTTTTAAAGAAAATGTTTAAGCAAGACCAGCATACGCCTCTCTCAGTATCCTTTTTTCCAACTGTAGAAGAACCTTCATAAGCCCACTCTGTCTCTTTACTTCTGGGCAGCAATTGGCTAGGTTAGAAGTTGCCCACACATCCTGTCTTTGAATTGAGCTTTCCCTGCAGGAAATCCTCGAATACCCATCAATCAGAGACCCATACTGAACTCAATGGAAAAACAGAGTTTTAGAGACCCATAAAGACATTTACTCATGCACTTGAATCAAAATGTCTTTCTGTGTGTGTTCGACCAAGTCTGGGAGACAGATTTCCTATTTATGTGGCTTCAAGCAGTGAGAGGTCTTAAGATACAGAGATGGTTGATAGACTGTGCCTCCAAAAGTTTTGGGTCAATGGAGGGAGCAGAGATGTGGGGTAGGGATCAGTACTGGCTAGAATAAGAACCAAGAACTCTTAGATATAATAGAAATATAAAAGTTACAAGTTGAGGTATAAAGAACAAGACCTCCTAGACTTGATAACTGATTTCACCATTTCCAACTCTATATATTTGTGCAGGGTAATAACAACAGAGTTGTCCCCAAAGAGGATGCTGTAGCATGATCAGTGACTGGAACATCTTGATCCCAGAACAAATCTTGGCTACTGTTGTGGGCTTTCTTAATGTGGACAAAGACCCCAGGTTTGACCCCTAGCACAATAAACAAATACAAACAGTAAGATCCTTAAGGAAAAGTCTTCATCTTCTTCACTGTGATGTTGCCAGTATATGTGCCAGAGGCTGGCACATGATAGGTGATCAATAAATAGTTGTTAAATGTTCAGAGTTGGGATTTTCTTCTTGTTCATCTCTCATTGATGAAAGACCAACCTTATAAAATCTTTTTTTAAATTTTGTGTATGCATGTATTCTGTGTGTGTGTGTGTGTGTGTGTGTGTGTGTGTGTGTGTGTGTGTACGCGCACGCGCGCTCCTCATATGTTAATGCTCCCACACCATGCATTTAGAGATCAAAAGGCCACTTTGAACATCAGTCTTTGCCTTCCATTTTGTTTGAAGCAGTGTCTCCTTGTTGCTCTTGCTGCATGTGTCAGACTAACTGATCTGTGAGCAGACTCTCCCATCTTTACCGGTCCTCACACTTGCACAGCGAACCCTTTATCCATGAAGCCATCTCCCCAGTCCCTTGAAAGTCTTAGAACAACAAAAACATCATGCCAAACATTTTGGAAAATCTGTTTGAATCCAGTAATGTTACATTTGGCTACAAAACCTTCTACAGTTCTGCCTGTAATCACTATGGAAAAGATAGAAAAGGACAATGCTAAAGAGACAGCAACAGAGAATTGGCGTGTAGAGCCCAAGAATGAGGGAGTAAAATTTTTCTTCTTAGTTTCTATTAAAGAGGTTGGTTTCTTAGAATCTTGATTTTTTTTTGTATCAGCACTAGGCTAATTCCCCCTTCTCAATCTGCACATTTTGTTCATGGAGACGGCAGTTTCGTACTTAGAAAGGAGATAATATCCATAGACTAAAAATATTGTGTCATGTGGCCACTTGCCAGCGACGCAATGTAAGGCTTTCTGCAAAACCTGGCATTCGCTCCCCCTTTTTAAAGGCTTGTTTAATCAAAGCTCTCCCTTGATATTCATTCTTGGAAAACAGAAATTCAATAGAGTAAAGAGCAATTGCAGCCCCTCTCTGCCCTTACTGGCTGAGAAAAGTCCTGAGTAATCAGATTAACCCTGGTCAGGAATGCTTGTCAGACAAGCTCTCCACCATCCAGGGAGAATGCTCCTCCCACCTCCCCGCAGGACCCCTGTAGCTCTGGGTTGCCTGTGGACACCAGAGCTTCCAGATGGAAGACCCTGACCCCGTCCTTCCTGTCCCATTCACTTTCCTGAGTGCTTTTGGTGTAGTGAGAGGGAAAGTGAGAAGGAGCTGGCCCAGTTTCCAGAAATGTCAGCTCCCTGGAGAGAAATCACCTCCCAGTGGTGGCTACTCTGCAGTCTGGCAGAAGCCAATAATAGAACCTGTGTAGATTTCGGAGCCATCCCTTTCTTTCAGATCCGCAGTGAAAAAAGCAGTTAGGATTCAGCCTCCTCTCCCAGAGAACAAAAGGCAGTCCATGCCATCCCACACTAGTTCCAGAGGGAATCCTTATCCCTCCCAAGCCCAGGGAGTGTTAGGACTCTCCAAGTCACTGGGTTCAGGACCCCCAGCTGGCCTCACCATAAGGTGAGCAGTGAAGGACAGGGTCTTCTAGCCAGGTTGGGACAAGTCAGAGACACAATGTTAGATATCTCAACTTAAGCTGGGTATTTTATAAAAACACCAATTCCTTGTTCTTTTTTCTTATTCTATTCTCATCCCAGCTCAAAGGTGGCAGGTGGGGGAGACAAGAAGAAAGGAAGGTAGAGGAGGTGGAGCTAACAATAAAAAGCTGCCTTAGGTAGGATGGATGGTTCAGTAGGCAAAAACAAAACAAAACAACAAAAACTGCTTGCTATGGAAGCCTAACAGCCTGAATTTGATCCCTAGGTCCTACAGTGTTGTCCTCTGGCTTCCACACATATGTAATGCACATATGCATGAATACACATGCATACACACATCACATACATAATAAAATGAATAAGTATTTTTAAAATGGCCCACCGCAATCCTGACCTGGCTCTTGCCAGCGTGGAGAAGCTAAGTGCCTATGAGCCATCACTTGGGTGTTTTTAAGAGACATTGATGCGGCTGGTGAGATAGATCAGTTAGCACGACACTTGCTCACAAACCTAACAACATGAGTTTGATTCCTGGGCCCATATGATGGAAACAGAGAAATGACTTATGGGAGTTATCCTCTGACTTCTACTCATATGAATGCATATTCTCTCTCTCTCTCTCTCTCTCTCTCTCTCTCTCTCTCTCTCTCTCTCTCTCCAATAAGTAAAATAAAAATCAAAGAAACCTTGTCAAATGTTTTATTTAAGTTTATTTTGTTTGGGGGTTCTTTTTCTTTGTTTATTGAGACAGGGTCTCAGGTACCCCAGACTGACCTCAGACCTCCTATGCAGCAGGCGCCCAGTTAATTTAGTGTCTGAGGATTGGAATCAACCCCGAGGCTTCATGCATGCTAGACAAACTCTCTACCAACTAGCTGCACCCCAGCCCTACAAGCGGCATTTACCAATGTGCTCCTTCCTGAAAGAGCTGCAGTGTGGACTGCAATCCCAAGTCATTCTTTTGTCATTAGACGTCTGGGTCCCATGCTGTAATGACACCTGTCTCCTTGAGAGTCTCTGGGAAAGTGTATAAAGCCAACAGCAGCTGTATGGATGTGGGGTGGGACTCATACAATTCCTCTTATGAGTATCTAACAACAACCTGGAGTACAATGCCTTTTGCTAAGACTTCTGCGGATGATTTCAGAGCTCACCCGCAGATGTCCAGGAAGCTGAACAAGTGGTGTGTGTTGGGGGGGTAGGTGCTGGCAGGAAGAAAAAAGATGGGCACAGCAGAATGGCTAGGACAGGACAGCAGGGGATGGGCAGGAGCTGGGTGAGGAGACCAGGTTTCCCATTGCAGTTGCCAGGCCCACACAAAGCCTTGTTTCCCTTCCTCATCCATAAAGAAGGAGCTGTTGAGGATCAGAAAACTTCTCACCATTGGCCAGGCATGATAGGCACATGTCTGTAATCCCAGCACCTAGGAGGCTGAGGCAGGATTAGGATTTTGATGTGAATCTGGTTACACAGCAAGTCTCTGTCTCAGAAAGAAATATAAATATAAATAGATGTCTTCTGCAGCCAATACTTTGAAAAGGCCAGGTTCAGCACATGATGGGAAGAAGGGAAGGCTAGCCTGCTGCCTCCCTCAGACCCACAGGCAAGGTGTGAGAGAATGTACTATAGCCCTTCTTTCCAGTAGCTCAGCTGGCAGGAATATTATTGCTCTTTTAATTTAATTCTTTGTCTGCCCCAGTGAAGACAAAGCAAACTTCATTTTATGTAAAAGCCCTTTCTTAATGGAAGGACCCGAGTAAGTTCCTTAATGGAGGGACTGTACCCTGGATCACTTTGCCTCCAGTTGTGAAACCAATTAGCTTTCTGGAGTCTCCAAGGAGCCCTGCTGCAGCCAGGAGGCCATTGCAGAGGGGAAGAGGGATGATGAGACTGGGATGGGAGGGGTCAGGCCTCACAGATGCTCAGAAGGAAGAGGAGAAAGTGTATCGGTTCATAGAGAGAGCACTCTGTCTATGGCAAAACCTCTGGGTGGAGGATCCTCTTGCAAGCTCATCAGAACACAGATGGTGCTTCAGGAGAAGGAATTGTGGCGAGATTCACTCACACCAGTCACCAGCCCCATGTCCATGTGACCTCGAGCACCTGCAATGTCGCTGGTCTGAATGGTTGGTGGACTTCCCAATAAGTACACGCCAAGTGTTCAGTGAGATGGGCACTTGCTGCTAAGCCTGAAAATCTGAGTTTCATCCCTAAAACCCACATTATAGAAGGGGAGAGCTGACTCCCAGGACTATGGAAAGAAAGAAGACAATGGTTATTATTTTGAGTATAGTGGTAGAATGATACTGTGCTATATACGTTAAGTGAACTATATTACAACTATTGCCACATGCTTTATTGTACTTTTAATGTGGCTACTAGAATATTATAAATTACATATGCAGAACTCATTTCTGGCTCTATTAAACAGTATTGGTAAAACTGAACAGTATTGGTCAAAACAATGTATAATCACTTGCTTATCAAGTGTTTTATAGGATAAAAGGAGGAAACTAATGCCAGTAGTCGCTGGATACACCCCTATTTGACATTATCCCACACATTTTCCCTTAATAAAACTGGACAAAGATTGTCAGATTTGTCACTTTAAGAAACTGAGGCTTTTCTGTGCACCTAGATCTACAGTTTAAATTCAGATACAGCCTAATACAGTCTAATTAGATACAGACTAATTCTGTATCTTCTGTTTGCTACCAAGGTCACCTGTGGAGCCCACCAGCTAAGGCGATAGATACAGACCTACTCTTAGCTTCTGGCATTGGCTTTGATGTTTAGCCTGTTCTTGTTTGTTTGAGCACAGTGTGTATCAGAGTCATCCAGAAGTTTCCGTGTAACCCACCACTCACCTGCCTAGTGCAGGAAGTTGCATTCCTTTAAGGTAGTCTGTCGCACAAGCTGAACACAGGCTGAGAAACACTCAGACACCAGCATCCCACTCTTTCTGACGAGAAACAGGGGTGACTATGTCTTGTACAGACTCTCCTACATCACCTGACTCCAAACCTCCAAGGAGACAGTGTCTTCACAGAGATTTTCAATTCTGTCAATGATTAGATCATCCAGAGTTTTATGTCTGACACCCAGGCCATGCCTAAGGCCAATTACTTCCAACAGTCCAGGGACTCTGTGTGTTAAGTTTCCCTGGAGGTTACAATCAACACCATGAACTTGGGGAACAGCAAAATTAACACATCTCTCCGTTTCCACAGAAACTAGGTCAGCTAGTACCCTGAATAATGATACAAAGCCCATACAGAATGTGGTGCTTCCTAAACTGTTACTACCTTTTTCCAGGCTGACATTCTTCCACATGGTACTTCTGCTCCCTCGGGCTGAGCATTCCAAACACAGGTGCTAAACTCCTCATTACTACTTTCTACAGAAATTGAGAGCATCCCTACCCTAACTCACCCTGCCCAGGGCAGAGGTCATCTCTATAAGCCAGGACTCCAGCCACAGCCGCAGGCCGGCAGCTCCCTCAGAACCAGTGAGACAATGCTGCATGCTTGAAAGGGAGTGGCCCTGTCACAGCAGCCTCCCACAAAGTCTCTACTTCTGAGAAGGGGACAACTAGCTTGTGAGGGAAGAGTTTGGGGGAAGGAGGCAGGACCTTTGTGCCAAATGCATAATTTGGAGAGATATGAAAATGGAGATTTAAAAACAAAATGTTAGCTGAATACAGAAGTATATACTTATAATATTACTCGGTGTTACTGAGGCTCAGGCAGGAGGAGTGCGAGTTTGATGTCAGCCTAGGTTATATATGGAGTTTGAGGCCAGCTTGGACTGAGGCCCTTTCTCAAAAAAAACAAAAATCATCTTGTACAAATTTCTATTTGGCCTTTTTGCTTCTTCTTGATTCCGTCTACTTGGCTCTGATGCTGTTTACAGAAAACCTTTACACTTATCATACTGAGCACATATACATCAGGGCTCAGAACTCAATGCTACCCAAATGGCACTCTGGCAACTTCCAAACTGAAGAAGCAAGAAGATCCCTCTGTCCTTGCTACTCCCTTCTTCTTCAAGTAGGCCATTAAGACCCTCATTCACCCCAGAGGTCTCCAGCCTTATTCTGAGGCCAAGAAGAATCTGCAAAGAGGACCGATACTAAGGTGTCTCTAATTTTTTTGGTCACACTTTTACATGAGTGCCCATTTTTCATGGGACTCGAACATAAAAATACACAGCTTTTTTCAGATGTAATGCTTCAGAAGACTTCCATGCCCCACAAAATTTTGGTTAAGTTATTATGCTGCTCTTTCCTCTGGTTAATCTGCCTTTTGTTACAAGGGTGACACTTGCAATAACTGTGGAAAAGACAGTATTACTTTTTCTCTCTGTATCTACAAATGTCTCTTCTCTGTACTGTCAATTTACAATGCATGTGACTTCCTGTGCTCTGTATCTAAATTAGCTAACCACACACTGGATGTACAATACACTCTTGGTAAATGCTCAAAGAAATGAGATAAACTCTAAGATATTATATCTTGGGGATGCTGACTTAATCCTCATATGGGGTACCTTTTCCCCAGGTGACCATCATGCAGTGGTGACCACAGTGCATAGCTTTGGTCAGTGAGAAGTGAGGGACAGACCAACTAGCCTGTCCCCTTTATCTCATACCCTTTCTACTTCCTTCCTTTTTCTTCTTCATGGGATTCAGAGATAAAGCCTGGAAGGGGTAACAACTGTCTTGCAATCGTGAAAATGAGAACTAAACCACACACACACTCTGGATGGGAGAAGAGAAACAGAAAGTGTCTGTCCTCTGGGTGGTGTAGCGCTGGCCCTGGACGCTCACTGCCTCCACACTCCTCTGAAGTTAACAGATAAAACTATACTATTAGTAAACATACTTTCAAAGCACCTACTATTACTTTCAGCGCAGGGTAGACACCACACTAAATAGCTGCATATTCGTGCAATTATCCATGTGAATGTTCACATTCTTGAGCAACTGAATTAATTTTTTGAACCAAAGAATCATCTAATAACAGAGATCCTTTGACTTAGGAATGCGTCCAATAACTTTCTAGCAGATGTGCTTCAGCTCCTGTAGGCTACCAATATCCACCTTGGAGTTTATTCCCAAGGCCCCTTTTCTCCTGATAGAAAAATTAATCCTGTGGGAGCTGCAGAGCAGCAGTGAATGACAGAAACAGGCTCCTGTGTGTCCAGTGCCCCAGCAATCTATTCACCCTGGGACTAGTAGTCCTGAGTCAGCTCCTAGGCGAGCGAGGGGAGTTGACTTCCTGTTTCTTCCAAGTTTGGCTGCACAGACACAGTCACACAGAGCATGATAGAACAAGTTTCATTCAATCCCAGGAATAGCTGAGAGGCTTCCCTGTGTTTGGTGGTTAAGATTTCCACCTCCCCAGTCACTGCTCTGCACCCAAGAATCCCTGGAACTTTAAAAATATTGTTAGCGCGGCTTCATCCTTTTGGAAAGATACGTTAGTTCTAGGCTTTGGAGTCTACACTTTATGCTTTTAAAATAGCCTATCTGGCTTATCAACTTAAAATTGAACACTACTAAGCAGCGTCTTTCATCCTGGTGCAGGGTTCTGTGACTTCTCCATATCCTTTCTCATTCTAAGCCCCTCCTTGCGACAAGTCCTCCTTTGTCTAGGTCACTCGGGAGGGACTGAAGCTCAGCGAGGTTAAGAACTGGTCCAAGATCACACAGTACCATGCACCTGCCCCCCACATACTGCGCAGGAAGTGGTGCTACATTTTCTCCTCAGTGGTCACCAACACCTCCCAGGCTCCAGAGCTCCCATGGAAAGCCACGGCCTAGGATACTTACGCTGAGGGGTGTGTTTTGGCTTGTGTCCTCTGGATCGAAGGCCTCCACCTGGTAAATGAATCCAGGGCTTGCTCTTTCCACTACGTAGAGGTTTAAACCTGTTCCATGCCAAAGGGGAAAAGAACATGTATTAGATAAAGCAATCCGGGAACATCAACATCAGGGCAGCCGGTCGCCATCCAAGGACTGTGAGTAGTCTGGCATCATGCGACAGAGGGCAGTACAAGAGTCAGGGAAGAACACCAGCCAGCTTGCCCAAGCAGAGCCACTGGAAATCATCAATGTTTGGCTGCCATGTCTTTGGAAGAGATGATCCAGGAAGTTGTTGTTACCCAAGAAAGAGGCCAGGGACGAGAACAGATTTGGGAATCCACCCTAGTGCCTGCAGCATGGTGTTGCTTGTTTGTGTACTAAACTGACCCTGTAAAAGAGTGGCTATAGCAAGTTGCCTTTCAGAAGGGCGTGAAAAGATGGAGTAAGTAAGGCAGGAGGGTCCCAGGATCTCAGGGAAGGGATCAAAAAGTGCTTTTAGGGGCTGGAGAGGTGGCTCAGGGGTTAAGCCTCTGCCTTGCAGGAAGAAGGTCCTGAGTTCGGATCCTAGACCCCACGTATAGACACCGGGCGGAAGCAGGGGCGGCCTGCATTTCTGGTCCTGGTAGGGCGGAGCCTGCGAATCCCCGGGCAGAGTAAACAAGTAGGAGGTAGAGGTGTCCATGGTGGTTCCCGAATTCATCTGTGGTTCTACACACACATACACACACATACAAACACACATGCACACACACATATATACACACACGCACACACGCATACAATTGAGTAAATAATAAATTTAAAAAATTTTTCTAAAAAACGTGCTTTTAAAACTCTTGGTGACAGGGAGAAAGCAAGACCAGCCTAGCCTGATGGCTGTCTCACCCTTACTCATGTGACTTTCTGAGAAGTAGCTGAGATTGTTTAAAGGGGCACTCCTGGGAGGGCTGAGGACTTTATATACTGGACACTCTCTCATTTGTCCTTGTTACAGCCCAGCGATAACTAATAAGCTGTTATGGTTCTGTTAACATGAAAAGCACTTTACACATGAAGAGACCAAGCTCAGACAAGTTACAAAGTTGTCTCAACTAGCAAGTAGTAGGCAAGTGTTGTGCAGCTGAACTTCAACTTAGTGTTGTATCATCTAAATAGGAAAAACACTGACCATTGAGTGGGTTTAGTGGTGGGTTGGGAGTTGGAGATTTGATTAGGAAGTCATGCTGAGTTTGAAGAGCCATTGCTAGCTGGGTGATGTTGGGTAAGACAGGCTATTGTTTGGTGAAGAGTTCAGGGAGAAGCTGAGCGGAAACAATGCACTTGGGGCACGACATACAGAACGCACCAAGTTGTCAGAAGGGACTTGGCTCTAGGTTCCTGCTCCTGTTTAATTTCGATTTCTTTTTGTGATGCTGAGATTGGACCCTTGGCCTTGTGCATGCTAGGCAAGTGCTCACCACTGAGCTGTGCCCCCAGTCCTCCAGTTCCTTAGACACTGGGCCACAAACCTGGGCACACAGTGTTCACACAGCCCAATGGGAAGAACAAGCAAGTCTGTCAAGGGCCACAGAACACAATGACAAACCTCTGGTTGGCTGAGCCCAGGTTCTTCCATAGAGGAAGAAGAGGTCCCTGAGCTGAGGTTCTTCCGAGGATGGGGTGAGGGACAGATGGGAGCTTTGGACACTGTTGGGCATCATGACTGACTGACCATGCTGAGCAGAGGACGTTTCATTTATTCCCTGCTCGTTAAGCAGCTGCCCCTTCTGAGGAAGCAGCTGCCCGTTTATTTACTTTTTCTGTTTGGCTCTGTCCCTCGGGGTCCTCCCTGATGTCACCATCTGTGCTGCATCCCACACCGGGGTCTGTCTCACCTTGTGCCAAGTTGCCTAGAAACTGGGGCGGCTCATTCACATCTGTCACCTGAACAGTCAGGACCTGCAGGTCTGTGACACCAACATCATCCTTCACATAAATCTGCAAATCAAACGTTTTTGGTCCCATTTCAAAATCTAGTTGTTCTTTTCCAGTGGTGACAACCTAAAAGAAAACATAAAATTCTCAGCAACCGTGTGAGAGAAAGTCTGCACCACACACCTGCATTTTGCAAAGAGATGCATCTTTCAAAGGAAGCATCCAGCCTCCGGGCAACCATTTTTCACGCACCAGCAGAAGAAGCTATTGTTTTGTCTTAGTCCTTCCTACAGAAGCCTCATGACACCTCCCAGAAGGGCCTTATGTGTGTGATGTTACTATTAATAAGGAAGAAAAATATCCATAATATGGACATTCGGGTGTAAAAACTGGAGACAGAAAGCTGAAGGATTTTAAAGTTTTTTTAAATTTTCATGTATATAGGTGGGGGGGGGAGAAGTACACGTGTGTGTGTGTGTGTGTGTGTGTGTGTGTGTGCTCAGGTGTGTATATGTGTGGGCTCAAGAATGATACCAGGAATCATTCTCAATTACTCTTTGACCTTCTTCTCTTGAGGCTATGTCTCTAACTAAACCCAGAGCTCACCTATAAGGCTAATCTGGCTAGCCAGCTTGCTCTGGGGATTGCAGGCTCCACCTTCTAAGGGCTGAGAATACAGGGAGGCCACCACCACACTTGCTCAGCCTTTATGTGGAATCTGGGAGTCCGAACTATAAACTACATCTTGTTGCTTATGTGTCAAGTGCTTTAATCACTGATCCAGAAAACCAGAATATTTTAAAAAGCCTACAATAACTTATAGGTAGGCCTATAGACTGCTATTTAGATATCCAGGATACAGTAGAATTTTGTTAATCTAAGAAGGGATGCTTCCCTACCTTGAGATTACTAAATTACATGTCAACCCAGACTATCATTCTCATTCTTCAGACCACATTCAAGAATAAGGGAGTGAAGAGAGAACACCTATATAAATAGGCACTATCAACTTAATGAATACGTCATTCACTTTGTTTTTTGGTGCTTTTTCTTATCCGCTTGTTACTAGGAACTTTTGTCATCTGCTCTGTAAGTATTTTGGAGAGATGAGCAGGGCATTAGGATCCAGGGCCAAAGATTAGAATCTAGAGCTGTAGCCATTGGGACGGCCCACTGAGGCCAACAGGAGCCAGCCAAGTGTTTCTCAAGTCAATGGGTTCATGGCACCTGCAGTGTCCCATGGAACTACATTGGGCCACAAAGCTGGTGGGAACATCTCTGTGGTTTAAATTTCCCTTCAGAGACTCAGGCTGGAATGTAGTTGCACTGTACAGTGTTAGAAGGTACAAGATGACCTGTAAGAGGTGACTGGATTTGAAGGCTCTGCTTTCCTGAGTGGGCTCTTGAAAAGGAAGTTTTGCATCCTGGGCTTTCTCTGTCTTCACTCTCTCATTCTCTTCTGTGTCCTCTGGCCATGAATTCCAGGGGACCAATCTCCACTTGGAGGTTATGGCAGAACTTGGCAAAGTCATCCATGTGGTCCTGGTTTCAGAGGCATCAAAAAATGCAAGAGGGAGGTGCCCATGGATCCCTCCTCCAAGGTTTCAGAGAACAGCAGAAGCCAGGCAGTGTGTGGCAAGAAGCCTGCAGAGAGGCCCAGGAAGGGCATTTTATGCTTATGGAGTTAAACCTGGTTTGCTATTGAGAAGTGAAGATGTTAGAGATACAAGAACCAGTGTGGGTCATCTGTCAAGAAAAGCTGTGCATTATAACAGGAGCAAGTCTAAGAGAATGGATGGGAGAAGCCAACTTAAGGGAATGATGTTTTCTGGGGGGTGGAAATGAAGCCCTTTAGAATTGAAACAATTTCAACAGGAGAACTTGGAACTACAGGATTTGGAGTTTTTCCTACTGGTTTTTGGTCTTGTTACAGACCAATCTTTCCTGGATATGCCCTTATTCATTCCATTTGGAATGGGAATGTTTATTCTATGCTATTGTATTTCTATGCTATTGTATCCTGGAAATATATAATGTGTCTTTTGATTTTACAGGAGGTTTTGGACTTTGGACTTTTGGACTGTATTGGGACTACTGATGTAGTTTATAAGGATTTGTAAAAGTTGGATTGAGTATGATTTGCATAATGAGATGGGAATGAGTCTCTGGGGGCCATTGTTCACCACAGGTTCATGCATTTGAATCTTTACTTATTTGGGAAAGTCATGGTACCTTTAGGAGGTGGAGTCTTGCTGGAGAAAGGCAGTCACAGAGGATAGGCCTTGAGATTGGTTAGCATCATCTTGCTTTAGTTAGTCCAGTCTGACCTTGAAGTTGCAAAGCTCACAGCCTCCTTAATGGTTGTGATCAAACTGCCTCCAGTTTCTACCATCCAGCCATGCCTTTCCCACCATAATGGGCTGTATCTCTCTGAAATCATATGCTGAATAAATCTCCCTTTCTTCCTTAAGTTTCTTGACTTTGAGTGGTGTCTCATAGCACCAGAGAAGAGTAACTGCTACAGGCAGTGCTGTGATACAGCGGGAAGGTACTCACTGGATGCTAGACCTTCGATGCTGGACTTCTTAGTCTCCATAACTAGGAGAAATAAGTCCCTTCTTTTCATAAATGACCCATTCCATGGCATTCTGGTATAATGGCAGAACTCAGATTAAGGCAGATATCCAGGACTGAATTTCTTAAAGACTTTTGGTTACTGAATCACTGGACCAGGTTGTAGGGCATTCAGAATTGAGTAACAAATAATTGGCTTCATTCCTGCTCTCATTACCCTGTGTGACCTTGGGAGCGTTTCTTTCATGTCCGTTCCCCTGACTCTGCTTCCTCATGATTATTACTCAGGAAGTCTTTCTTGTTCTAGTTGAGCAACTGAAATATTGTAACAACAAAGAGAGAGAAGTCAGGAAGGAGAAGAGCTCATTTCAAGATGTGTTAGTCAGAGAGGGCTGTATGCAGGTGGTGGGGGGTATATCAAGTTTGACTTTGCAAGATCTAGACTGGCTTTAAGAAGAGAGAACAAGATAATTTGTTCAATGGTAAACAAGTGTGTGCACTAGAAGGAGATCAGACAGAGGATGGTGGATGGAGGAAAGTGTCTGATGTGTGCAAACAGTTTATCTATGTAGAACCCTAGTAGCCATTTACCAGGAACTAATAGCCAGAACTGACACTTCTCTATGTTCCACCTATGAGACAACACGACACACAGGTCACAAGCACAGACTGTGACCCAGATTGATTGACTTCAAAGTTTAGCATTCTTGTTACTTAACTTTGCCATGCCTCAGTTTTCCCATGTGTAACATGAAGTTAAAAAATAACACCTGATTCAAAGAGTTATGTCAAGGCTTGAATGACTTGATCCAGAGATGGTACTCCAAACATTGTTGGACACTGGGCAAATTCTCTCTGAAAGTGACTTTGATCCATGGATAGTGGAAGTTGCTGAAGGTATGCATTTCCACCTTAGCAGGCTCTTGTAGAGATGGTTTGCTGCCTCCTCATTAATACCCCAGCTCAGTCTATGGCCCCTTCCATGGTTTATGTTTGGACAGAGACTTCTCTAATTATTACCTGTTGTGAGTTCCTCCTCCTTGGGAGCTAGCTCAAATGCTCTACAGAAAGCAAATCCACTGCTCAGAAAGGGACCCCAAAATTCTGTCTTGATACAAAAAGAAATGTGCTGCTACCAACAAATGAAAAAGTTATTTCTGTTGCTATCAGCATTTATTAAATGGTCATGTTTCTGCTTCTTGCCAAGCCATCCTGCAGAGTACTTTATTTAATTTGCACAGGAATCATAGATTAGTAAACTTTCCTCCACAGATAAAGAGACAGAATAAGACAAAGACAAGAAGGGTCTTTCCCAAGCTCCCATCAAGTCAACTGCAGGCAATCTGGCTGAGGTGAAACCATGAGTTTGGCTTTAGGCAGTGAAGTCTGAAATCGGTCTGGACAAGGCTGAGCAAAGTTTTAGATCTGTAATTCTCAGAACAATGGATAGGAAAAGAAAGAAATCAGGCTAGGAGATGGGCAGATGTCGGAGAGCTGCGTGCTGGCCTTCACAGGACCTTGGACAGCTCCTGTCTTCCCTGTAACTGGGTCCAGCCAGCTGTCACCAGTTCTGGGCTGTTCAGAGTTGTCCTTTGAGTTGCTGCTCCAGGTAAAACTAGCCCCACTGGGGCTGAAGAGACAGTGATCCCCCTCCCTCTGCTGGGTGGTAGTGGGCCAGCACAGTGCATGGCTATGAGCAGGATTCTGGGAGTCGGCCTGCCTGACTGATCACAGTTCCCAAGTCTGCAGCCCTCTAACTAAGCACATGAACTTAGGTAAGAAACTTGGCCTCCTTATACCCCAGTTGCTTCCATTTTTAACAAGAAAATAAAACTAATCTTCTCGTGCTAGTTACTTTCAGCTGTCAGCTTGATATTTGAGGTATGAGGCTTTGGGCACACCTATGAAGATTATGTTGTTAAGTCAGGCCTCTGAGCAAGCCTGTAGGAGACTATTTACAATTGTTCTGTCTACAGAGACTAACCACAGTTGATGTGGGATGACTCAGCCCATTTGAGTGGAACTGTTCCCTGGCAGGGGGATAAGCTGGAGAGAGTGATCAACATTTTTGTCAAGGGGACATGTCGAAAGCAAGGATGCAACAATGGGTTTGTGTCCTTAGCTCTTACAGTAGAAGTGGTGTGGTCAGTTCCCTTGGCTCCTTCTGGTATGACTTCTGTATAAGGGATCATACCTTGGAATTGTGAGAATGAATAAAAAAACCCTTGTTCCCCTAAGCTGGTCAGTATTTATTATAATAGTAAAGTTCTAAAATTAAGACACAACTTTGCACATTATTCTGAAGATGAAATGAATGAAATGCTTACAGGCATATGGTGAAGGCTGTACCAGTGTGACATGTTTTCCATCACCATCATCATCATCATCATCTTCAACCATCATCAATCTTCTTCCCTTCACCATAACCCAAAAGTCTTGGCATTCACACATTAGTATGATTTGTACTTCATTCCCAGAAAGCATGGCTTTGCAGGATGAGAAGCGACCAGATTGTTTGGTGATGATGTGATTGTAGACTTGCCATCCTTCAGAGTGTCCAGGTGGCCTGAGGAAGTACCAGGTTCTGCCACAAGGCTGGCATTGTATTGCCTAGGTGGCCAGTAAAGTTCTTAGGAGCAGTTGGGTTGGAGATCTTCTAGGGAGCACTGGCTGATGAAATAGGGTGGGTTCTGGGCAGAAAACACCAATTCTGGGAGTAGCCTCAGGGCTGTAAAGCTGGGGCCCATGCTCATGCCAACACAGGGCCTAGGAAGTTGCAGAACCCTATGCTAGAAAATTCTAGAGAAGGGACTTAGATATACACCACTTCATCAGGAGATGGGGAACAATACTGTGTTCTTACTTGCCTGGCAGTGTCACATGGAAAATAGGGTGGGCCAGTGTCCTGAAGAAGGCATGGAAACCACCACACAATGGGTGTTCACAAAATAGAGGAAAAAAAGCCTGAGACAGGAATCTGAACTTGTTTATTTTGTAAACTTTATCATCATTACTAGTGTGTGTGTATATGTGTGCATACATATACATGATGTGTGTGAGTATGCTCATGCTGCAGCATGTGTGAAGTTAAAAGAACAACTTTGTGGAGTCAGTTTTCTCCTTTCCCCTTTACATGGACTCCAGGGATCAAATTTAGACCTTTGAGTTTACGCAGCAAGTGTTTTTAATGCCAAACCATCTTGCCAGACCCTGAACTAAGTTTTTATTTCACCTTTTAAAACTCTGAGATCTTGAATAAGCCTTTGATCTTGCAGTCTCAAGTCACATCTAAAACAGACATTCCATCTTACATCATGATAATGTTAGGGTCAGGTGTAGCTATCAGAAGCTCAATACGTGAATGTTCTTCAGAGTCTCCATGAAGATTTGAGGAAGCATAACTGTCATTATCATTGGAGGCAATAGATCAGAAAGATTGAGAAGAAGAACTCTCAAATGGCAGTGTCTTGTCAGTTAGTGGATGTACAAATGTGGCATATATAATGGAATATTATTCAGCCTTAAAAGGAACAAAATACTGATACGTGTTACAATGCAGGTGACCCTATGCTGTCAAGAAAGTCAGTCACTAAATATCACATTTTATATGATTATATTTATAGGACATGTCCAGAATATGCATACCCTGTCTGCCAATGACTGAGGTTAGAAGAATAAGGTATGACTGCTATTGTAGGCAGTAATGTTGGGGTAAAGAAAACATTCTAAAATTAAACTGTGTTGATGGCCGCACACTGTATGAATATACTAAAAATCACTGGATCATACAAGTTAAATGAGTGGATATATACTATGTGAATTAATAGCTCAATAAGTTGCTTAAGGAAATCATGAGAGCTCTGAAGACAGATTTCCTGGTTTCCAGTCTGAGCTCAGCTACCCAGGACCAACTACTGAATCTCTCTGTTTCATTTCCCTCATCTGTGAAGAGGAGCTAACACTGAAAATGCAATCAGTCGATTGTCTTGGGGATTACAAGATGGGTATAAAGTACCTTCAGCAGTGTCTGGTGTGTTGGATGTGCTCTGTTGTTGTGAGCAGTTGGCAGGGCTTATGATAACAGACAGACAGCAGCTGCTGACTGACAGCAGTCCAGATGTCGGGAGTAGGCAGGCAGGGTAGCTATGCGGCAGAGTCAGCATCTAAGGCCTGGGAACATTCATAGGAACCTGAGGTGAAAAATGGATGAACCCAGCCTGGAGGGATGTGAACACTAAACCCCTGGCCTTTGGCCACATGCTGAGCTCCTCTTGTGACTCCAAAGATGGCCTGGTTTAGGAATACCAGTAGGTACCTCTGGAAGCAACCAAGTCTATACCAGGCAGGCTTGAGCCCAGAAGGTCCCACAAGAACCCCACAGATCCTAGATAAGGCTGGTGCTAATTGCAGGAAGCTGCAGGCTTTTTGAGAAAGGGATTGGGTATACTAAAGGAGAGCAAGGCTAGACCCCTTAGACCCTAAAGACATCCTCAGAGGGAAAAGATGAAACAAACCAGTTGGACTTCCTTATGGGGAAAAACTCAAATGACAAATAAGAAAATAGCAACCATGGTATGATGCCCAAGCATCATTATTGCACACGAATCATCCAAGAGAAAATACACATGGTGCGGATAGACACTCAGGCTCATCCATTTATAAATGGGAGCGCATCTTTCATTCAAGATGCCTGCTCTTCAGACTTCCTCGGAAACAATCACAGGAGAGCAGAGTCAAGAGATTCCAGGGCAATAGGACCTGATGGCTGCCGATAAAATCATAACAAAACTGCTGAAGGGAACAAAGGGTTTATTTTCTCCTTCAACTATCCTGTTAAAGTTCTTAGTCCAACTTGGCACCAAAAGATAATGAGAACTGAGCAGCTGAGAGAGGAATAATCCTTATTTGTCAGACAAGTATACATATGCCAGGCCACATATACACAAGGATGCCAACTTTCTCAAACAATTTCCTCCATTTTATTCACCTGTCTGGAGACTAGTCCCACCCACCATGGGCTGGACATTTCCCATCAAATAGATAATCTCCTTCAGGTTTTCTCTAGGTTTAACTACTCTATAAATGTGCTCTAGGTTTAACTTCTCTATAAATATGCCTAGAGCTTAAACCCTCAACCATCAAGTTGACACCTGTATTTAACTATGACATTTCTATCCAGAGAACAGAGTTGGCCAGCACACCCAGCTCCTGATACATGTGTAGACTGTGGGTAATAAGAAGGCTTCCATTTGCCACACAATGGGTGTAATGTTCATGGGGGCTGAGCAGCAGAGAAGGAAAGCACAAAGGCTACAGAGGCATCTACAGGGGTCTCTGGGATATTCCAACAAAGAGAAAGAAACTGAAACAGGAAGAGAGGTAAGGGTCAGAGCTGGTGGTGCTTGCATGAAAACCTAGCAGCCTAAGTTCAATTCCTAGAGCACACATGGTAGAGGAAAAGAGATTTATCTTCTGACCACCCCCCCCACACATTATCATTTGCATGTCGTCCCCTCTCTTTCATAAATGAGTCAAATAATTTTTTTTTAAAAAAGAAAGGCTCAGTTCTCTCTAGAATCCCCCCCACACACACTCTTGCAAACATGGCGGGGGGGGGGGAGAAACTGCTCACCTCAAAGCTGGTGCCTGACCGCCTGTTCACCCTGAAGGCTTCAGTGAAGGGACTTGGGTTGATTACCCGGGGAAATCCTGGGACCACAGGTGACCTTGATGCTGATAAATTCACAGAAAACTCATGCACAAAAGTCGCAGATGGAGAGTTCTCTGACACATTGCTTGTGGCAGGTAAGCCAACCAGGCGCAGAGCTTGTCCTGTGTATGGAAGAAGACATGAGGTCATATGCGCACAAAGCCTGTGACTGGGAGCTGGGAGCACAGTTTAGTCTGTGGCTTCATTTCGTGGTCCTTCCCCAAGACAGAATGTTCTTGCCAAGGGCTGGGAATGAAAGGTGTGAACCAAGGAAACAACCGTGAAATCTGCTTCTGCCACCTAGGAAACAAACCTCTGCGTCCCCTTAGCCTCCTCACTTCCTCTCAGCCTCCTCACTTCCTCTCAGCCTCCTCACTTCCCCTCAGCCTCCTCACTTCCTCTCAGCCTCCTCACTTCCTCTCAGCCTCCTTGCCACCTACTGCCCTTCTCCCAGGCTTTGTGAAGAGTCAGGGAAAGAAACACATCACACCTTAAGAGACAACACCACTTAAGGGTCCTGGTGTGCTAATGAGATCCTCTCTCTTGCAAGAGCCCAGAAGATTACAAGAGTTTATTTTCCTTCCCTGCAGCAGTGCTGATTCATGAGGCCACCGGAGAATTTGAGTGTGCGTGACCAGAGAACTTCACATTCAGGGGGAGTTCCCCTCAGGACTAGGATGCGTGTATCTGATGTTGCTGGGCATCCTGTAGGGATCAGCACTTCCTTGTGATTAATCCTCCTTTCATAGAGGAGAAATGAGGGAGTTGGGAGGGCTCAGGGATCACCTTGGGCTGCAGTGCAGAAAGGCCTGGGAGCCATTCCGGGGTCCTCCAAACTTGGCCATACTTGGCTTCTACCCAGGAAGGCAGCCAGAGGCCACACTCTCTCAAGCTTTCATAATTTTTTACTATCTTGCTAAATGTCTTCCAAAGATTCTTGCTCCAGAACCTCAGAATGTGCCCACATGTCAACACAACCTCCAATGTACCCAATAAATTCTGAATCCAGTGGCTGGTATCCATCCCTGTAAGAAGGCATGAAGGGTTGAGAGATGGATCAGGGTTAGCAGAAGACTTGAGTTCAGATTCTGGATCCCACATAAAAACCCCAGCCAGAAATGATGGTGGGCTGCATTTCTGACTCTGAAAGGGCAAGCCTGGGAAATCCCAGAGTGATGCAAAAAGGAGGTAGAAGTAATCCAGGATGACTCATGATGTTACTCTTGGGCCTCCACAGGTCATACAGTGCCCTCTAATACACACACACACACACACACACACACTCATACAATAATAATAAAAGTTAAGAAAATTTAAGTTGTACAGTCTAAAAACGCATAGTACAAGCTGTAACTCAGTCATCAGAGTGTCTACCCAACATTCATGAAGCCTTAGGTTCAATTCCCAGCACCTCATAAACTGGGTGTAATAGCACAAATCTGTTATCCCAATAATCTAGAGGTAGAGGCAAGAGTACAGAAATTTAAGGTCGTCCTTAGCTACATAGCAAATTCAAGTTCAGCCTGGGATACATGAGATCCTATCCTAAAACGATTAATTAAAAATGCATAATGCTTAAGTGGTGGTTGCTCACAGAATTACCAAGTCTCATGGAGAAGGCCATGTAAGGACTCAGCTATTCAAATAGCTGAGGGTTTAGGCAGATGTGAATAGAGATGGATTTTTCAATCTACTCAAATCAACTTTAATATTACAGCATTCTCATAATAGAGCAAAAGAGCAGGCTTGAGGTATTTACAGACAAAGTGCTTCCAAGGAGTTTTTCAAAACAAGCTGAGTTATCAATTGCTCTGGTTGGTCACATCTTTTAGGCACAATCTGCTCACATTCTCTTTTCCCACAGGCAAAATCACCGGGCCACGAGAGTGCCCCTCGGTGTTCAGCACAACCAGAACAGCAACGGCAAAGTGCAAGGTTGGCCATCTGGTCCAAAAGGCCCTTTGTTTCTCTTTTCTCCTATCTCCCCAGTGACTTTGCCCCTCTGGTCAAGTAGAAAAGGTATACATGCTGCTGCCCTCCCTGACTCCTGAAAGAGAAGCCTGGGAGTAAGGGAGTAAGGGAGTGGCCAGCATGAACAGGCTAAAATAAATGGCCACCTGTCTTCACCATCTCCTCTAGCCGGATGCTGTGTGGACTGCCTGATTACATCTCCCCTGACATATGCTATGGGGTAGGTATTGCCCTTACCACTTCACACAGCTGAAATCACATGCAGTAAGCAGCCCTGGTGGCCTCAGTTTATGACATCTGGGTCTTACAGATAACAGGCGTCACATACTTGCTGCTAATAGGAAAGTGGTCCACACCTGTGGTATGACACCAAGAGTGCGATGTGGCATAGTTATCCTGTGACCTGGGAATTCAGCCACAGAGAGGCTTTGGGGACTAGCAAGCTGAACACTAAGTTTGGATGATGTGATCTATAACAGACCCTTTTCAGAAAAACGTAAGAATGGTGCCAGAAACCGGGCCCGATGACACGGGCCTGTCCTCTCGGGTATTCAGGTGCCTGAGGCAGGAGAATTAAAAGTTCAAGGCCTGTCTGGGCTACAGAACAAGTCCAAGGCTAGCCTGGGCAATTTAGTGAAATCATGTCTCAAAAAAGTAAAAAGAAGTCTGGGATGTTGCTCAGTACTTGAGCACTTGCCTAGGATGTGCAAAGCCCTAGATTTAATCCCTGGCACCCACAATTACATGTACACAAATGGAAGAATTCTGCTGAAATATAAGCTCAATGGAAGATCAGGATGAGAGCTTTGCTGGGCTTCCATAGCCTCACCTCAAATGGGCATATTGCTGTGACTGTCTTTCGATACACCTTTTTTACTGATATTCATGGTAGAGATGTTCCCTTCTATTGACCTCTTCTTAGGCAGAGGAAAGTGATGTGTTAGATCCATCAATTGAACTCCAAAACTGGGAGGCATTTACTGTGGAGATACCGACAGAAAATACAGCCATGCTAGATTTCTCCAGCTCCTGTATCATCAAAGAGGTAAGAGCAGTTTTAATTACGACAATAAAGTGACTAGGGTCCTCAGGCTGAAGTAGAATGTTCCTAAGTACAATGTTCACACGATGTTCAGCCCATTCATCCTACAAGTAGGTTTGAGGGATATGGTCCCATGATCACACAGGGAGAGAGACATACCTGAGGTGCCTTCTCCCTCTCCTTACCCTCCCCAGACCCCTAGCAGCAGCCGAGGGAAAATCAGAGTCCCAAGGCCAGCTCTTTCTAAGACACCATACTGGTCTTCCAGAAGCTTCCAGGCTGGAATCTGGCAAGCAGGCAACAGGCTTTAAAGGAATTGACTTACCCATGTGGCTTAATTAAGAATCGAATTAGAATTGCTTGTAGCTTACACTTGAAAAAGAAAGGCATGCCAAGATGTCTCTCACGGAGACTGCTGCAATGCCTCTTAGCACCAGGATGCATGTTGTGCTCACTAGTTTTTCAAAGTCACTCTTTCCAGAAATGAGTCCCTGGGGTCTCCTTCTATGAGTCAGCATTGAGACTATTAAGGGGATCCCCAACCTCAGTTACCAAATAAAGTTGATCACCCAGGGCCCCCAAACACCAAGTAGTGATGTGGGTCCAGTTATGTAAAGTGACACATTTTTTCCCTCTGGGGATATAGCTACTCTGACTTTACAGCTTTGCTTCCAGGGAAAGAAGAGTGCTTGTCTGAGATGGCCCCCTGGTAAATATGTCTTCCTTTTCTCAGGCAACTAATCAAAACGTGTAGAGAAAATTGGTGCTGGGAAAAGAGTCAGAGATTTGGACTCAGAGCCCTTGCTTCCCACCTCAGCTTTGCAGCTCAACCCGCGCTGTGGACTGGACTCTGACCTTCCCTGTGAGCTCTCTCAGGGCAGTGGTGTGTCCCCTGTGACTGTTAATTATGGTTCTGTTGCTAAGAAACGCTCACAGGACCCTAACGATGAAGCTGGAAAATCTATAGCTTTGTCATAGAAAAAAACCCCATACTATAATATAATAAAAGCATTACAATAAGGAGGTTCATCACAGTAGAAAGCTGTCTCACAGAGAGGGATGTAGAGGGTCCAAGGACAGAAGTCTAATATCACCTTGTCTCTAAAGGCCATGGCAGCATGCTTGGCTTGGATTAGGAACCACTAATGCATGGACAAATATTGTCTTGGCCCATTTTTTATTGCAATGACAGAATGTCACCAACTAGTAATTTACAGACAAAGGAAATTTTTTGGCTCACAGTTTTGGAAACCAGGGAGTCCTAACTGAGAGACTGTACCTGCTGAGACCTGCTAGCTGCTTCATAGCATAGCATTGCATGGTAAGAAAACCCATCTTGCTTGTGTGTGTGTGTGTGTGTGTGTGTGTGTGTGTGTGTGTGTTTGAGACAGAACCTCACATGGTAGCCTAGTTTGTCCTGGTACTCACTATGTAGCCTCCTGAACTCAGAGCAATCCTCCTGCCCCTAGAGATATACCACGATACTTGCCTCAGACTTGCTTGTTTTAAACACGCTCTGCTTTCATGATAGCACTAAGTGCCACAATAATGACAATCTCTGTGGGAGGGCTTTACCCTCATGGCCTCATCATTGCTTAAAGGTCCTGCCTTTCGCAGTGTTCCAGTGGGTGTTAAGTGTCCAAGTCCCTAACGTACATGAATCGCAGCAAGCACCTTGAAACTATGGAACCTGAAGTGAAAGTCTCTGCAGTTCTTGCTGTTGTGCAGCAGAGCCTGCTGAGGTCACTGCCAGGTACAAATCATCGACATCATTGTTACCGATAAACAGTGCTTACAAGTCACGAGGAGTCACCCAGAAACTCCTGGGATGCACACTTACCAAGCAGCATTACTGCCCAGCATGCTTCATGCCTCTGCCAGAGGTCAGTGTGGTGCAGGAACTGCAGGAACACAGCTCTTTATGACCAGGCCCACTCCCACTCGCCATCACAATGCAGAGAACACATAAAAAAAGCCACATGCTGATAAACTGTGGAGTACCTTGGAAGGTTTGTTTCAGCTACAACTCTTCCCTGTCTAACTGCACCATCTCCACCTTCCTCAGTAGGATGCTCACCCACTCACAGGCCCTTCTTGGAAGTGCAGACTAGGCAAGACTAATGGAAGGAAATTCTGAATAGGAAAAAGAATGAGGGGGACACTGGTATCAACTCTCCCAGTACACTGTTACTAACAAAAAAGCTCTGTTGTCTAAGAAAATCCCTTTGCTGGAGACCCGACCGGGGCTGGTTTCTTTCAAACCTTTTCCAACACCAAAGATGATTTTCAACTCTTTGTAGATGGATTCTAGGACCTGGGGAATGATTTGAGCTGGGAGTGAGAGGAAGATAAGCAGATTATTTCAGAGATCTGCAAGGCGAGAGGGAAAGCTGAGAAATAGACCCATGTGACATGGTAGAAGGAGAAGATACCTTTTGCAACTTTCTTTGGAAAGTTACACTTTCCCCAGTCTTTTTAAATAACACAGAACATGAAGAGCATAGTTTGACAAAGAATGTAAGATACTGAATTTCAGGCTTTTTTTTTTTTTGGATTCCCTGACCCTGTATAGCAGACCACCAAGCTCAGGTGACAAGATTTGGGGGACTTCTCCCAAAATATCAGTTATCACCTCTGCCCAATGCCCATGGGGAAAACTGCAGTCTATAGCTTGATGTGTTTCCTTGTTTCCATCAGTCTTTTAGATTTCAAAGAAGCCCTTCCTCACTCATCCCTGGCATTCTTCATTTCCACGAGTAACCCAACAGCAGTTCTTTCTAAAAAGTACACAGCTTCCATAGTTGGCAATTTTAAATACGTCCGGCTGCTCTGATAGATGCTTTGTCTTCTGGGTACTGATTGAGCTCAAAGACTTTTTGGTCTTAACATTTTCCCACAGGCACAGTTAAGAGTTTTATGTTCCGTCTGTTCTCTGGGGTTTTCTTTCATAAGCCATTGTCACAATGGGGCACAATAGCTTTTCCAAACAGGAACTTTTGCTGTCCTCGTCTTGTATGGGAATGGGGAGGACAGAAGCTGATGTGAAGTAGACAAAATCTATGGAGTTCTGCATTGCATTTGGTAAGGGGTCATCAATAAATGTGAAACATGCACATGCAGTGGACCCCAAAAGAAGATGATCAACAAAACCAAGTATATACTGTCATGGTTTGATGTGAGTTGTCCTACAGGCTTATGTGTTTGATCCTTACCTGGTGTTTGGGAAGGTTATGGCACCTTTAAGAGGTGGAACCTTGTTGGAGGAAGTCATGTCACGGGGTGGGGGGAGGGGGGTGGTGTTTGAGGTTGGTTAGCATTGCCCTGTTTCCCCTAGCAATCAACTTTTGCAGTTTGTAGTTTGCCCTCTCTCAGCCTCCATAATGGACGTGACTTAAGTTGTCTCCAGCATCTGCTGTCTGCCATGCCTTTTCTACCATAATAGATTGTATCACCCTCTGGAATTATAAACCAAATAAAATTTCCCTTTTTCCCCTTAAGCTAATGAGGGTAGTTTCATAGCAGCATAGAAAAATAAGTGCTACACATACCCAATGTTGCCTGTTTATGACTCTGAGAATCAAAGGAGCATTAAGAGTTATGAAGTCTAATATAATTGGGCTAACATTATGGTTGAGGAGAGAGGACATACACAAAAAGTTACAGAGGGATCGTTCATGCCAGCCTGTCAAGCACTGGTCTGAGCCAGAAGTTGTACCACGTTCTTGCATAGAGAATATGTGCCAGCAAGGACACTCCAGAAAGCAGAGGGAAGAAAGTTCCTTGAACCAGATCAAGTGAGAAGGCGCTAGGAGATGGTGGAACTAAGTAGGATCGAAGGAAAGAAAGAGAAGACTGGCTACTTTGCTTTCTTCAAAGGTGTTAGGCAGATGCCTACCTCCTACACGCTGAAGGTGGGCACATGACTACTCTTGAGCCAAGAACTCTAGAGTTCAAGAGCAAGTGTCACAAGAAGTTCTTAAACTCACAAAAGGAAATGGTTTGCAACACAGAAATCCTTCAAAAAGCAGAATATGACCCGTGGAAGGAAATGCATGTTAGAACAGGTGGTCATTTGGGCAAGGAAGAAATTTATATGTGCTTTTCTATAAGAAATTCAGGTATTCTTGAAAATCTGTGTGATTTGTTTCCCACATCCCATGATGAAGGCCAAATGACAGTGTTAAAGCACAAAACACCATGTTCCGTCTAATCCCGCTATTCCCCCAGTGAAAACTGTTAAGTAGAGTAATTATGTCCCTAAAAGCCCATCTTTTGGGGCAACTGCAAATATTTATTTCGGGTAAGAGCCTGGACTGCCTTACACCTGCTTCAATTCCATAGATTCTCTGCCCACTCCAGGCTGAAGCCCTAGATGAAGGAACACTCAATATTAAGAAAACCAGTTGTTCATTTATCTTAGTAGCAGATAAAAGAAATGCATTGTTACAGACCTTGAAGAAGCATTTGTCTTTAAAAAATCTGCTTTCATTTAGAACTAAATAACCTGAATAAGCCTATCTCTTTAATGTATAAAGCATTTCTCAAAACAAATGTTAACATCATGCTCAGTGGTAACAAGACAGGAATGTATATTCTTATTATAGATTACCAATGGTCTACATATACAGGCAATTAGATAAGAGAAAGAACAGCACATGAAAAACAAGCAATGGGTTAGACAGATGGCTCAGTGACTGAAGGTGCTTGCTGCTAAGTCTGACCGTCTGAGTTTGATCCCTAGGACCCACATGGTGGAAGGAGAAAGCCTAACTTCTGCACACAAGCATGTGTATATGTACACACACACACACACACACACACACACATATGATCAATGGATGTAATAAAAAATAAATAGGAGCAGAGGACTACAAATATTTTTTAATGCTGGAAAACACATGAGAATTAACTGAGAAACCACCATAAATAGCATATTAATGGACTTCTGCATATCACACAATGATGAGATTAAAGAGGCAAATAAAGGAAAATTTCTTTACAAACATAAAAGAGAAAATAAAGGGACAGTGCTAGCTACAAGCAACTGATCAGAATGTACAACATCTCTGAGAAGAAAGCCTGAAACTGCTCCTGAGAAAGACACACTAACCCTGAACAATGCATCTGAAAATCTGCTCTTCAGTAATAAGTAATGATTCCTGCCAGTTAGCAAGCCTTTCCAGGTTCCAGGCACCCCCCTGGGTATTTTACTACATAACTCATCAAAGATCTAAATTATGCCTAAATTAGTCTGCAAACATGATTGAATTCCATACATTATATATATATCACCTATTTTAAAGATAAAATTTAATTGCAAAGGCCTAGTTTCAATAATCCAATCTGAAAAATAATAGAAGATGAAGGAAAAGGAGGAGAAAGAGAAGGAGGAGGAGGAGGAAGCAGCAGCAGCAGCCACTGCTGCCTCCTGTGGGCAGTGTTCTCTCTGAAGATATTCTCTCGTGATGGCATCCTGCAAACCATGCAGGCCAAGCAAGGTGCCACAGTGAATGAAGCCCCTACCTGAGGTGGCCCCCAGGAGAGCCAGGACAAGGACAGCCCTCTGCATACTGGACGGCTCACTGCGTGCGGCTGCCCAGGATCTGAATCTATGTTTCACACCACGTTATTCCAGATACCACAATCTTCCCCTTCTGGTTTTGTTGCCAAGCAGGAAATCAAACAGAGCTCTGGTGGTAACTAAGGAAGACTCTGAACACTGCAGATCTGTTTGTTCTTTAATCACCTGTGTCTGCGCCAGCCTGTTACCCAAGAGATCGACAGGCCATCCTAGTCAGCCCAGGGTCTGTCCTAAAAGTCCTCCTCAACCATGTGCTTCCACAGAAAGCACCTGAAAAGTCAAAAGAGTGAAGAAGGAGAGAGACTTTGAGATGGTCACAAAAGCTAGTCATCTATGTGCTATGTTAATGATGTTGCCCTTTAACTAGGCTTGTCATTCCCACAGGTAGGGGCTGTGAGTGGGGATCTCTCTGTTGCCCTGAATTGAGGAATAAAACCCCGGACTTGAGAACTCACCAGAGCTGGCACTAGACACCAACTACTAAAAGACAGAGGCCTGGTGCAACCTTTGGATGCCATCCATCACCCCAGTCCTTCCAGACAATGAACAAACAATGGGCTCCTGCCCATTGGGGAACAATATGACCTGTCCCTTGGGGACAGGTGTGGCCCTTCTCAGCACTTGCGTGTTCTCTGAGGCCCTATGCCAGGGGACAAGGAGCGAGAAAGTGGATCATCACAAGCTGGGCTCAGACTCCACTCAGAAAAGAGTTAACAGTGAGCTGTGAGAAGAGAGTGGCAGAGCAGATTGTCTCGGCTCCATGGAACAATGGGAAAGGCAGTGGGTCCATCTTCCCCGTTCCTCTCATGAGACATCTGCCTGCTGCAGCAGGGGGAGAGGAGCAGCAGCCCCAGCTGTGAGAGTCAAGCGCGGGGGAGCAGGCTTGCATGTGCTGACCGTGAACACCTAAAGGCGGCCAGCAAGCAAGGCAGGGACAAGACAGGAAGAGACAAGCGCTGAGTGAGGGATGGGTCACACCTGCAATCCCAGCACTCAGGAGGCTGAGGTAGACGGATTGCCAGAAGTTCCAGGGAGTCTGGGCTATGTAGTAAGGTATAGGCCAACTTTAGGTCTGTTGGAAATGGTGATTAGAAGAGAAATGAAGCAGTTCTTTTGCCACTGAGTTATGGCTGCAGAGTGAGTTGGCTGTGCCTTCTCCAGGGCTCAAGAAAACCAAGGTTCAGAGCCGGTGATCCAGGTGACGCTGTCAGTCAGTGTTCCCCACCTCCCAGACCCAGGGCATCTCAGGCTGATTTTTCCCCTCTCACCAGTTCTAAGGCCTCAGCTCCCCTCCTGGGTGGCTCAGGGTCACCGCGTGCCCTTGAAGTCCTTTCTGGCCTCCACGGCCCAGTGCATCCTACTGGAAACCATCAGATTCATTTCTTCTAAGCACAGATTTCATCATTCACTCCTGTTAAAGTAACAAACCACTTTGCCTTTTAGTAAAAAGTTCATTTTTCCTCAATAAAGTTGGAAGAGTGTGAGAGCGTGTGAGGGGAGCGTAGTAGGTGCTCAGTGTATCTGCTGGTACACTGGCTGAGTCAAAAAGAGGAATCTACAACAGTTGCCAAGTTACCAATTCTCCCCCCTCAGTTTTCCTGTCATATTAGTTACTGTAAATAATCCATTTCATTATGCATAATTAAAACCGAAGTGATGGCTCAGATCTTGCTATGGAAAACGTCAGAATAATTACGGCTTCGAGTTAAAGAACCTCGCATCTGTTTAATTTTCAGCCTGACTACACAGCATTTTCATGTTGCCCTGCTTCCACCGGGTTCATAAGAGCCCCCACTCACTCTGCTTCCAGCTTCCAGGGACCTTGAAGGTCACATTTTGGAATGCAATGGTGTGTGTGTGTGTGTGTGTGTGTGTGTGTGTGTGTGTGTTTCCAGGCATGACCATTGGGGCCATCATCAAGAGTTGCTGCTCGTTGCAAATGCAAGTGGTTCTGGTGAGGAAACCCCACTGAATCAGAATTGCTTCAGGAGCTATAAGGGACCTCCAAGGGCCTGGCTCTCTTGTCCTCTGGCTTCCAGTGTGCTGACTGTACCTGTCATCAGCTATTAGCTCTTGAACAGGATGGACAGGACAGCTTATACCCTGTGATTAGACTCTTTGGGGTCAAGGGGCCTTCTGATAAGTTCTTGCTGACCCTGCAGTAGTCAGGCAACGGAGTATTTCAAGAGACTTCCCTGAGAACCAGCCACTGCCAGTCTCTAATGTGTTAGAAAGGAGGTTACCTCTGAACATTTGTGGACTTAGAACTTGGAACACACTTTCTTCCCAGTGGATGAATTGTTTGTAACTTACAACCTCTTATGTAATCTTGTGTATGTGAAAGAAATAGACTTGCAAGGAGAAATCAAAGCTGCATAGTGAATATTCAGCCATTCATCTTCTTTAATTATGGTGAGGAGCTGGGCACTGAACTTCATCACTGTACATCTGTGGAGCAGATTTACCCAGGTTTCCTACCTGTCCAACCTAAAATGGCAGCTTCCGGGTTCTGAGGACAGGACGTCTGATTTCGCCCGTTTCAGCACCTCAGCACACCATGTTCATTCAGGACGGACACACAGTCATGCAGTAGGCAACATGCTGAGGACACAAAACTTGGGCAGAAGTGGACACACAGCCTTCTCTCATGTCTTCAGAGTAGCCTCTCTGCTTTAGTCCCACAGCCCTCCAGCCAATCTCAGCAAGCTTTTCAAGGCTACCGGAGCTCTGGGACTTCCTCTGTACCCCACCTTCTTGCCATTTAACATGGGGCCAAATGCATTAGTCCTTGGAAAGCTGTGGAATTAATAGATTGCTTTTTATTCCTGCTCCGTGCCATTTTCTCCTCCTACTCCAACTCCAAACATCCACGCCTAGTGTGGGCTTTTAGAGAAAGGAAGTAAAGAAATTTTACAGCCTTCCTCCTGTCTAGAACCAGGTTGCAGCTTCCTCCTCCACAGGCCCAGGGAGTACACACGTGTGGCCCTGAGCACTAGCCCCCCTAAACACACTCTTCCTGGGGCTCAGCTGCACGTGACCTCAGGGACTCTAAGGCCTTCTAGATCTCAGTAGTCCCAACAGGCCTGGCTTCTTGGGTCCTGCTCAGAAAACCCAGGTCATTATTATTTTTATAGACACTCGATGGAAATGTATTTCACATGTGATACCATGCACCCAGTCAAAGTGTACAACCTGCAGAGTTGTGAATACCACTGCAATCAACTTTAGAACATTCTCATCACCCACAAAGAAACCCTCCCCATTGTCCCCCAGCTTTTTCTCTCAACCCCTGGAAATAACTAATCACTATTGTTTCTTTTTCAATGTTTCATTTATTTATTTGTTGTTTGAGAGAGAGAGAGAGAAAGAGAGAGAAAGAGAGAAAGAGAGAGAGAGCGCGCAGGAGAGTAGAGTGCAGCCATGGAGCACATGCAGATGTCAAAGGACAACTTTCGTAAGTTGGTTCTCTGCTTTGTCATGTTTCCTCTGTTTGCCACAGGTGTCTTTACTCATTGAACCACTTCACTGGCCCCTATTCTTGTTTCTACTGATTTCTTTATTCACAATATTTTCTATGAATGGAATCATGGAATTACATAACACACGGTCTTTGTAACTGGCTTCTTTCACTTAGTTTTCAGACTTCATTTAGGTTGTAGTCTGCTTAGTTCTTCATTCCTTTTTTATTGCTAAATAATATTCCACTGTGTGCAGGAGCCATACTTAGTTTTCTTTCTTCATCTACCGATAGGCATTTGAACTATCGCAAACATTCACACACGATTTTTTTTACAGAAAAATGGGCCTTTGTTTCTTTTGAGAAAATATCAGGAGCATAAATTCCAGGTCATATTGTAACTGCTGGATCATTCTTGTGCATAAATATAGCTTTGCTTTGAAGCCACCTCCTTCTCCAGTGCTCTCCATTGGCCTTCCTAGAGTCCTTGTCCCAAGCTGTGGGTCTCTTCCTATGCAACCACTTTGCCATCTTGTTCAAATGTCTCTATATGAATTAATCACACCTTCTTTTCCCTGCATGTGGCATTCATTTATTCACTATAAATGCTGGCTACCTACTGTGTGCCCAGCCTGCTGCATATGATAAGGTCAAATCAGGGAACAAAACAGACAAGGGTATTCCTTGTTCACCCAAACTCTAGAAGCACTACTCTTCCCATCCATCCATCCGTCCATCCATCCATCCATCCATCCATCCATCCATCCATCCATTCATCCATCCATCCATCCATCCATCTATCCATCTATCCATCCATCCAGTCAGCCATCTGTCACTCCTGCTGTGGCCCACTGTGTGTGAACAACCGAGCTGGAAAACTCTAGCAACACTAGAGTAGTCATTTTTCACATCACTGTGACTAAATATCTGACAGAAACATTTGAGAGGAAAGTTTTTTTGGCTTATTATCTCAGAGGAATTTTAGTCCATTGTAGCAGGGAAGATGTGGCAGAGTGACTCTGCTCCTGTCAGCAGGAACATGTACTAAGAAATTGTTCACATGATGAGACCAAGAAACCAAGAAAGCAAATGGTACCAACAGCAGGCATGACTATCAAAGGCCTGCCCCTAGTGACTACCTCCACCAGCCAGACCCCACCTTCTCTTAAGGAGCCAAACAGTATCACAAGCTAGAGACTGAGTGTTCAAACGTGAACTCATGGGGAACATGTCAAAACCAGACCATAATGCAGGCCATAAACATATTATGACATAAGTATCCCAGCAATGACATCACATCTAGTCCAGAGATGATGTATCAACTTTTCTTGAGGAAACGTGAACAAACGTTGCTCAACACAGATAGGATATCAATGACAAACAGATGCAATTCCTCCCAAAGGCACATTGGTGACTAATAAGTTTAATCATGGTTACTTATAGGAGCACAGGGAATGTATGGGTAGCTATACCATTGAAGAAAAAAAATCTCAGCAACTATTAACTGTCTGTATACTCTTGGGGAAGGATAGGGTCTCATGAGTCTTTCTCCCATGATGTCAGAAGGTCAATGAACCCAAGCTTGTGCGAGTCTCCTGCATATAATCATAGTTTCTGACAGTTTAAAAATGACTGTGCCCAAGCTGGAGTGATGGCTCAGGGGTTAAAACTCTGCCTCACAAGCAGAAGGTCCTGAGTGCAGATCCCAGGTCCCATGTAAAAATGCCAGGCAGAAATAGCAGAGGCCTGCACTTTAGGCCCTGGTGGGCAGAGCCTAGGAAATCCCAGAGTGAAGCAAAAAGGAGATAGAAACAATTCAAGATGATTCCTGAAGTCACCCTTGGTCCTCCACAGGTGGACACATGGTGCCCTCTGATACACACACACATACACACACACACACACACACACACACACACGCACATGCACACGCGCACACACACGCAAAATAAAGTAAAAAAAAAAAAGACTGCTCATTCACACACTTTCTTATATGCAGGATCTGTATTTCAATTTATATGTATGTATAAACATAAATGTGTGAATGACATGAATATAGAAAGAGGAGTCTGAGGGGCTGGAGAGGTGGCTCAGGGGTTAAGCCTCTGTCTTGCAGGCAGAAGGTCCTGAGTTCGGATCCTAGACCCCACGTATAGACGCCGGGCGGAAGCAGGGGGGCGGCCTGCGCTTCTGGTCGTGGTAGGGCGGAGCCTGTGAATCCCGGGGCAGAGTAAACAAGGAGGAGGTGGAGGTGTCCATGGTGGTTCCTGATTCGTCCGTGGTTCTACACACACACGTACACACATGAGCGCGCACATACATACACACACATGCACAGTTGAATAAATAATAATAAAAAAATTAAAAAAAAAAGAAAGAGGAGTCTGAGAGGGAACAAAGAGGGAGAGAAGGAATGTATATGACATAAATGCAGAAGGCCTATTTGTAAGGAGGAAGAAGACCTGCGAGAGAAGAAGGGATGGGCAAGGGCAATAGGACCTGGTAAATAAGGGCACATAGCATGGTACAATTGTATGAAAATGTCATAATGAAACCAATTACTTTACATGATAATTAAAAGTTGATAATAAAATTTTAATTTTTAAAAGTAGAAGAGGAAACAAAAATTAGAATGGCATCCCATTCTGGATTTCAATAATTAATATTGTTCATAGAACCCCAGGCAATTTACACATTCTCTGTAGTCCCCATTAAAATATCAATGACATTCTTCACAGAACTAAAAATAATCCTAAAATTTTATGAACACAAAGAGAGAGAGAGAGAGAGAGAAATTGCCTAAGCTATCTTAAGCACAAAGAAAAAACAGATACTACACTACCTGATTTAAAATGATACTACAAATCTGCAGTAGTCAGAAGTCTGTGCTATTGGCATCAAAGTGAAACATAAATCATGGGTCAGAATACACTGTCTAGAAATCAACCTTGACATTGACAACCAAGTGATCTTCAATGAAGGTGTTAAAATAAGGCTTTAAAAAAGGGCTATCTTTTCAACAAATGGTGCTGGGAAATTTGATACCCACATGTAGAAGAATAAACTAGAACCCATTGTCTTGTCAGTTCCAAAAATCAACTCCAAAGGTATTGCATTTTTTAACATAAGATTGGAATTATGAAATTACTAGAAGATGCTTTAAGATACTGGAATGAGAAAGGATTTCTTTCTCTATTTTCTTTTACAACTCCAAGTACACAGGAAATAGGAACAAAAATAGACAAATGGGATTGCATCAATCAAAAAGCTTCTACACAGCAAAGGAAATCAGCAGAATGCAGACACAGCCTGAAGAATGGGAGAAAATATTTACAATTTCTGCTTCTAACACTTTTACTCAAGATGTTTAAAGAACTCAAAAAACTTGATAGAAAAAAAATTTTAAATGGACCCAAAAAATCTAAATAGGCATTCTTCAAAGAAGACCTGAAAAAATGTGCAACACTCTAGTTATTACAACAAGACAACATGTTAGAGTGGCTGCTCTCAAAAACACTAAGTTCTGGCAAGAATGTGGAAAAAGAGCACCCTTGATGGGAATATAAACTAGTACAGACATTATGGGAGACAATGTAGAATTCCTCAAAAAAATCAAGCATAGATCTACTATATGATCCAACTGCCTCACTCCTAGGTCACATGAAAAAGAAAAGTTAGTATGTAGAGAGCAGTCTACATTCCTGTGTTCATGGTAGCACTATTCCCAGTGGCCAAAAGATGGTGTTGAAATCACTTTTCTCTTCACTGAGCTAGTACTCAAGCTCCACTTAGGGGTAGAAAAAGGAGATTAAATTGGTTTATGCTTCCAGAAGGGATATATAGTCCATTATGGTGGGAATCACATAGCAGAAGGCATGACTAGAAGCAGCTGAAGCAGAAAGCTAGCCCAGGTCACCGGCAGCCATCATCAAGAATGGAAGCACAAGAGCAAAAGGAAGCAGGGCTGGGTTACCAAACCTCAAGGCCCGCCTTCTGTGGTGTGATTTCCTCCAGTCAGGCTCCATCGCTTAAAGGTGCTTGAACCTTCCCAAAATTAACGCCAGCTAAGGTTTCAAATGCATGAGGCTGTGAGACGCAGCTCCTATTCAAAGTATGACAGCAGATGAAATCACCAAAGCATCCACTAACTGGAGAGTGGCTAAAGAACAGAACTCCACACAGCAGAAATGCCACCCAGTCAGTAACAAAATGAATGAAAGTTTGTCATTTGAGACAACATAGATAGAACTGGAGATCATCCAGAAAGTGAAATAAGCAAGCCCAGAAACATTGATATTGTAGATCACACTTGTCTGTGAAAACCCAGAGAGTTGATTTCATAGATGCCAAGAAGAGTTGTGATGACCAGAGGATGGGGAGGGTGTGGCAGGGAGGCGGGTGGGAGGGAGATTGACGGACACCAAGTCATAGTCAGAGAGGAGCAAGAAGTTCTGAAGTGCTGCTGCATGTGGGGTGACTGCTGGTAACAAGAATGTGCTTACATTCCTAAAGGCCAGAAGAGAGGATTTTGCAAGTTTGTACCTTAAAGAAATGATGAATGTTTCAGAAGATAAATATGCTCAGCATGACTTAACCATTACACAATATATACAAAACACTACACACTACCACACTAATATGCAGTTTTTTATGCTTTTGCGTATTTCTTAAAAGATAAAAATGCAAATGTATTTGTGTAAAGGAAGTTAGAAGAAGTGGGAAAATATCACTAACAAAATGCCAGTAATAAGACTGGGTAGATGGCTCAGCAGTTAAAATAGTTGCCATGAAAACAAAAGCAGTTCAGATCCTCTGTTCTCACATAAAAATGTTCCATGGGTGTGGTGGCTCATTTGTAATTCCAGGCAGAGAAGGCAGACTGTGGGAATCCCCAGAACAAGGTGGCTAGCTGTATCACCCCTGCCTGTGAGCTCCGCGTTTGATCAGAGACCCAGTCTCAAAAGAATATGGTGAAAAAACTATCAAGGACGATTCCTGTCTTCAACCTTGTGTTTCACCACACACACACATGCTCATATGACCACACACACATATGTATACCTGCCCACATACAGACACACATATACGCACATCTCCCCTACCACATGCACACACACATGGAACCAAGAAAAAGAAAAAAAGAAGAGATTTTGCAGGTAAAAACCATTGGTAAAGGTAAACTACATGAGGAAAAAAGGATGGAGCTTGATCCAGTACTCTGCAACTTTCAAGTAAATCTGAAATGATTTCAAGATAAAAAAGTTAAAACTTGCAGCGAGGAGTCAGCGGCAATACAGGATTTTTGTTTTTAATTTCATGGTCTAAGGGATGGCGTGGTGCCTGGGATGGTCTTGGTATGGAGCAGTGGCGCTTACAGCAGGACTTCCTCACATCTTGGGAGGCTTACCAGAAAGCAGAGCCATCATGCTCAAGGCCCACTTCCACAGTGCTATGCCTTCCAGCAAGAACTTACGTTGCAAAAGGTTCCACAACTGCACTGCCAACTGGAGACCGAACGTTCAACACAAGGAGCCTGTGGGGGGAGCCACTTCATACTCCAGCTAAGTGGAATCTGCCTAGGGAACAGGTGTGTGGTGGTGGGGTGAGTGTATGTGGAAGAGACATGTGCATTTATAGAACATAGTTGTGCCATACTGCCTGACAGCCAACAAGCGTTCCTCACAGTCCCACTAATAATACATAAAGGTTCCAGTTTCTCTGCATCCTTGGAGGGACTCCTTCATTCTTTTAATCTGTAGGCTTGCCCTCTACCTTTCTATCACATGCCAAGTATTTGTTATTTATTGTTAAAGGGGGCCATTTTTTCTATGACTGTTTGAGTCCCTATTTTAACTCATCCCTTCCCCCAACTCTCTAGCCCCCTGTTGTAGTTAATTTCCTTGCTGCTGTGAGACAATATTCACACACGATTTAAGGGGAGAAAGGAAGGTTTGTTTGGCTTACCATTGCAGAGAGGAAAAACAGTTCATTCTGGCAGGAAAGGTATGGGGGGGGCAGGAAGAGCAAGAACAAACTGCAGGAGAAAGTAAGGCTGTGTTACCAAACTTCAAGGCCTGCCCCTCTTCCTCCAACAAGGTTCTACTTCCTAAAGATGCCATGACCTTCCCAACATTCACTTCAACTGAGGATTCAAACACATGAACCTATGGGGAGAAAGTTCACAGGCAACCATGATACCCTCTGATCTGTATCTCTTCAAGGATTCTAAGTCATTCCTGGCACAGGGCTCTGGCTTCCTCTGTCTGGACCATCTACTCCCCAGTCCCACTTCTCTATGACTGGCTCCTTTTCACCATTCACCTTCTAGATCCTTCCTTAGAGAGATCCTCCTTGGGCTGGAGAGGTGGCTCAGGGGTTAAGCCTCCGCCTTGCAGGCGGAAGGTCCCGAGTTCGAATCCCAGATCCCACGTATAGACGCCAGGCGGAAGTGGGGGCAGCCTGCGCTTCTGGTCCTGGTAGGGCGGAGCCTGTGAATCCCGGGGCAGAAGGAGGTGGAGGCATCCATGGTGGTTCGCGAATTCATCCGTGGTTCTACACATACACAGACACAGACACGCACATACACACACACACACACAGACACACGTGCGCACACACATACACACAGTTGAATAAATAATAATAATAATAAAAAATAAATTAAAAAAAAAAAAGAGAGATCCTCCTTGACCTCTGACTCCTGAACATTATCCCTTGAGGCATCCTTACCTTGTATTCCTGGTTCTTACCATACATGCACAATACAGTCTTTCTTTATAAGGTCATTTGCTTTCAGCCCTTTCTGACTGAATGCCACAAAGGCAGGGTTCACAGTTGTCTTGTTCATGTGTGAGTCCTGTGTAGTCCCAGCACCCATTACTTATTAAGAAAGTGAAGGACTCCATAGAGGAATGCTGGCCCTGAGCCCAGCCCATGGCAGAGACTGTGGGTCACCCAGCCTGACCCTGACAGAGCCCATCACAGTGAAGGTAGTAACACATGAACCACCGACTATGAAACAGAGTTGTGTTTACATTACATTACATACATTTCTTTGTCAAACATCAGCACTTACAGTTTGAATTAAGGTCGGGCTTATTGTTTACAGATTCTCCTTATAGTTAAAAATGGACGCACACTCCATGTGCGTAAATGGCCCAGTAACTAGGTTAACTTGCTCCACATCCTGGCAAAGAGCTTAGTCTTCCTCACTAAGATGTGAGGCAAACAATTCCTTCCTGTTTTCTCTATAAAACCTGGGGTTCAGGGATCCTAGAGAAGGTGCTCAGAGTCCTGTCCATTCACCAGAACAGTGGCAGAGTTTCCATTTGTAAGATAAAAAGCCCAAACATAACATGCCACAGACAAGGGATTTAAAAAGTTTATTGATTACTGGGGATATGGGCTAATTCTCAAAGAGAGAAGTCGCCTCTGAAGGGATAGTGGAGTTTATCCCTGGGTTTGCAGACAGGGTGAAGGACAGAGGGGACTGAGTCATCAGTTCCTTTTCCTGTTGACTAAGCACAGGTTTGGAAAGCATCAGCTGGTCACGGGAGGGGGCAATGACCAGCAAGCAGAGCTTTTGCTCTGAATGTGGGGATTAGAGGAAACGGAATCTATCTAACAAGTCCCCCGAGGAGAGAATCCAAACGAAGAAGGTCTGACCGCACATCACTTTCCTTGCTGACCAAACAGCATCTTGCAGAGAACTGTCCTGGGCTTATGTTTGAGCGCATGCACATACTTGAGCACAGGTGCATATATGTACATTGTGTGTAGTTGACTAAATCAATCCAAGAGCTACTAACAAAACTATTTATGTTCGTCGTGATATTCATTCATGCCCATAATGTTCCTCCCCTGAATTGCTCCTTCAGAAAAGGCTCTTAGTCTTTTCTTGTAGACTTCATCACCACCCATTTTATCTTGTCAATTGTTACTCAAAGATGTTTGGACTGACTTATTTCATGATGGCCACTCTCACCAATCTAGGTACTTCCTAGAAACTATTATTGGATTTGTTTCAAGGTCTGTGCCTAGGCTCAGCCATCTGCCCTCAATAAATTAGTAAAATAAATAAATAAATAAATACGTAAATAAATAAATAAATAAATGAAAGTAAAAACCAGAAAAAGAAAATCCATTCAATATGGCCATATTGGGGAGGAAGAATTCTAGGTTCGAGTCCATCGCTCTCTGAGGTTTAGGCATGGGATCTGGATTTTGTAGGTCCAAGAGTTGTGTGGTCAAGGTGTGGTTCTCCCCACTTTGCCTCACTATTTCTTGACTCTAAGTCTCTCCTGTAAGGTGGCCTGACAAATTGTCAGAGTTGTGTGAATCTCTTTTGTAAGACAAATTCCTCCTCTAACTGGCACCAGATCTGATCAATTTTTAGAACTCTGTGAAGTCCTTCTTTCTGTTCCCAGCATGAGATTCCAAATTCCTGGGGTCCTTTCTTTTTATAGTCCTGAGTGCCACAGTGGTGGGGAGAAGGCACAAGCATTTCTTTAGAATCCCTGTGCCACCTGGGTACAAAACTAGGAGGTTCAGTGTCTTCCTCACAGACTACAAACTGCTAAAGGAGTCTGGTGAGCGAGGCTATCCTCCAGTCTGAGAGTCTGAGAGCACTGAGACCACACGTCGTTCTCAGTGGTCCATTGACTCTTGTTTGTTTTGCTTGTGATTTCCCAGGGACTTTGGGAATCTTACAGCTGCATATTCTTAAGCAGGCTTGACAACAAATTAAACAGACCCCCATGTCCAGTCTGACAGAGTGGGCCACTGCTGCCCAGGACAGGAGTAGGACTGCCTTGCCCAGGCTTAGGTAGGGGTTCTCAGTCCCCGGCGTCCTTTCCCCTGCCTTTCCCTCACAGGCACAGCCTTTATTCCCCAATCAGAGGAGAAGCAGATAGTGGGCCTGCCTCAGGTAGACAACATGGCCAGGTGGAGATGCTTGCAGAGAAAAAGGCCATGGTCCTCCCCAGGCCTTTTTCTGAAGGGCAGGGAGATCTGAGCAAAAAGATAGAAGGTCTGGAAGTCAAGATAGAAGGTCTGGAAGTCATTCACTGGAGACTTGTTTGGAGTTCTTTTGTAAACAATAACAATTTTTAACTAAAAATAGAAAGTCACCTTTTTTCCTGTTTGTTTCTACTTCTGGCAAATGGAAAGCATCCTAACCACGAATAGGAGACCTCAGCTATCATGGAGACTCAGGGACTCCATGTAGAATGCAAGAGTTTCAGAGCCTAAAGATGGGGAGGAGCAACGACATGCAAGATACTCCGCACAAGTTAGGGCTGAAGTAATCATAATAGGACTTTGCATGATTTGCACAATGACCAACATATCATTGACCCCCCAAAGTCTAGGAACACAGGCACTAGGATCCTTAGAGGCAAGAGATTAACAGCCACAATAGTGTTCCTATTATAAAAGGGAACACAAGAAAGAGCTCATCAGAGAGGAGGACCCAGAGGAAAGTTTGACATGCACACTAAAGGATGCTCCAGGGATGGGGGCAGGGGGGACACTGGGAGAAAGGGAAGGGGGAAAAAGAAAGAAAAAAGGGGGCAGGGAGCAAGGGGATCAGGGGAGAGGTGGAGGGAGAGAAAGGACCAGGGTACCTATCAAGTTTGTATGAGTGGAAAAAAAAAGAATGCAAGAATTCTGAACATCTATTGCCTGCTAGGACTTTACACAGGAGGCCCCTTTGGGCCTCCAGATCTAATTGCAATGGAGAGATATTGTTATTCCCATTTCCCAGGCAAGAAAGCAGATCAGAGAAGCTAAGCAATCTTCTCTGAGCACTTGGAGAAAGAAGATCAAAGTAAGTAGTATAAGGTTTTGCCCCCAAAATATGCCACAACACAGACTAGATGGAAGAGCAGTCATCATGGGACAAGTCAATTCAGACTTCTTTGAGTTACAATTGACAAGATAAAATAAAAAGGTCAAGAGGATTTTTCTTAAGGAGTCAATTCAGGGGAAGAATATTATGGGAATGTTTGAATATAAAGATGAACATATATAATATTGTCAGTAGCTCTTGGATTGACTTGGTCAACTACATGTGACATGCATATGTGTACCTGTGCTTAAGTGTGTGCATGCTCTCAAACACAAGCCCAGGAGAGTTCTCTGCAAAATACGTGTGATAAGTAAGGAGACTGAGGTGTGGTCAGACCTTCCTCATTTGCTTCTTTTCCTGGGGGCCTTATCCTCCCATGACCCTCCAGAGGAGCCACATTTACCCTTTTATGCCACTCCTCTAGCCATAGACATCTGACCCTTGGTGCTTACCTAATCCTGGGAACACCAGTCCACGAACAGGACTACATCCATTGCATTTTCTCTCTTTTTCTTCCTCCGTTAAGATATTGGCCAAAAATTTGTCATCAAATGCAAGCCAGGTGAAACACGGTCAGCCACACAAGTGAAAAGACTTGAAAGTGGGAGGGAGTATAACAGGAGAGATACATAGTTGTAAGGAAAGAAAGGAAGGATGGAATCAAGGATTACCTGATGAAAATATCAGACATTCACTACATTGTGTATGTGTAAAAAAAGAAAATGTATATGTTAAAAATGTCAATAATAAACTAAAATAATAAACACATGAAGTGTATTAACATACATAAAAGATATTGGAGATGGCTACATGATGGTACATGCTTCTTCTCAACATTATCCAGAATCAGACAAGGATTATCCAGCTGGTAAGGAAGAAAAGGCAGAGAGAAGAAAGAGACAGGAGCAGAGGCAGCAAAGCAAAGGGGAACACGGCCTGAGGGCAGCAGGCAAAACTTGACCACTAAACATGCCAGTGCTTTGAGCTGCCCACAGAGCCTTCCCTGCCAATTTCAATATCTGGACATTGCCTGCCCAATCCTTGCATCCACATAGTAACCCTATGAAACTTGAACTGGTTTGAGTAGTTTTCTGTTCCTAGCAACCAAGTAATCCCATATATATATATATAATTGGACAAGATCAGAGTATAAATGTCTCAAGATTGCCAAGTTACACATATCTAATGAAGGTACAAGGATATCCGTGATTTAGTTACTCCAGCAAGGCAGAGACAGGGATAGGCGTATGCTTACTCATTCAAGCATTAACTCTCAGAGCAGTCAGCTGCTATAATATAAAACTCTACTCCAGGGGAATCCATTGTTATTTTCTCAGAAAAGCCCTTCTCCAGAGGCAGCTACGCAAGTGGTGTCTCACCAAATGCCTAAAGCTTTGCTATTTAATAGCACAGGCTTGTTTGAAATGGCCTTACTGTTTAAATTAGCTGTCAGTAGTTAATATGCCCGAGGATGTCTTTAATTTCAGCTCTTGAGAGGATGAGGCAGAAACACTGCCGTGACCAACATAAGCTATCCAGTGAGATCCAGGCCATCCTGGGCTACAGTGTGAAACCCTGTCTCAAAACAGTAACAGAAACAACAAAATATAATGAATATCAGAAATGGATTCTTATGTTAGTAAAATTGAAGATATTGAAGGTGCGGATTAGCTAAAATATTCAGATGTATTACTCTGCATGCTGAACAGCATCATGTGAAAGCGTGGCCCAGAATCCTTTAGTGGAATGTGGGGTGTGCCGTGTGCACACATCTTCAGTAGCCCACTCCCTCAGGGTCTGCTTCAGTTGAAGGGAGTAAATCACCCTCAGTGGCCTTACCAGGTGAAGGACCAAGAGCCTCCCACTTTTACACAGTGCTGGACAATCACAATGTGCAAAGTCCACACCAGAGCACCTCGTGGTCTCGATTGTGGCTTTTCAAGATGCAAAGTATTATTCATTTTTTAACTCTGCTCAGTATTAATGCCATCTTCTCAGATTTAACCTTAAATTTTCATCAAACTTAAAATACTTCAGCAGAAGAAGATTTGAATACAATTATTTACTATCAATAATTTCCTTCAATGTATATAGATTTTTTAAAAGCTCTATCAATAAGGAAATAAATTCCTAGTCACATCATGCTTTGAATAAACTAGTAAGGGAAAGCAAGTGCAGTGAGCATAAGTGAAGTTTGTGGATCATCTCAGTAGGATATCAATTATTTTTAGCAATTCTTTTTAGCAGAACCAGCTGGCCATGCATATTAACTGCTTTCATGCCTTGTGCATTTGTTTCTGATAGTGGTTCTTTTTCCTTCCAAACATAGGGTTTAAAGACATTTTTGTTATTGCTATTAGCCTGAAATTCTATCTCAGCAACCTGCTTTCAGAGAAGCTACCTGACTGGGCAGTTCGAGACCAAGGCCCTGGCAGGGTCGGTGTCTGGAGAGCACTGCTCTTCACTTCCAACACATGAAGAAGTGGCAGTTCTCTGAAGCCTCCTTTACCAGGGCATTGATGCCCTTCTGACTTAGCGCTTCCCCAGGAGCCGCACTTCTTAGCATTACCACCTTGATGTTCAAATTTTAACACATGAATTTTGGAGGAAAACATACACTCAAACCACACCACTATTTATCAATAACTATCACTGACTAAAAAGAAGCTGAGCGGGCTGGGTGTGTAGCTCAGTAGTAGAATATGCTTAGCTGCATGAGGCCGGGTTCTATTCTTCAGGTGGTGGCATGACCAAACTGACTTGGATCAGTTCAGTTTTAGTTATTTGACACTCATGTGACTCACCCCCTTTTTATTTAGGGTTCTCCTTCAAATCTCATTGCTTCCAAGTAGCCTTTGCTGTTAAATCTAACTAAACTATTCAAAGGAAACACACGCACATTCACTATTGCCTCATATTGGTCCTGACTCCTTCATTTCTTTATTGACACTTATCAAACCCAAATTATAGTTAGTAATTTCTTTATTGGTGTTTCTTCTTCCCCAGTATGTAAGCATCACTAAGACAGATGCTGTGTGTCTAGAAACTGGAACTGTGCTGGGTACTGTTAGACATCAATCACTATTCCTGGTTGATACATGGATAATATTATATTTGAACAATCTACCTCTGTCGGCTTTAAGGCACATTGCTAGCAGTCAACTTTTTTTTAACAGTCAAATTTTAATCCTGTTATTCTGCCTTGGCACCCTCACCCCCTGCCATTGCCACCATCATGACTGCCTTAACTGCTGTTCTTTCACATAGGTTCAACTTCTGGTCCCCAAGATACAGCTTACCTGAACAGCCCAATTAAATGGGAACTGTACCGAATATTTGTTTGTCTGTCCATGGGCCAGTTGGTGCGCCTCAACGAGAACGCTGAGGTACAGTGGCAGCTGACTAATTGAAAGGACAGGAACTGGGGAGTGGCGCTGGTTGCTAAACTGGTGCTAAGTAAATTGAAACTGCAACACAATTCCGGAGGGTGTCTTTAGTCCACATAGAACAGTTCTCAAATGTTGCTTATGTAACAACTACTTAACTACCAAAAATATGCAAATGCAGATCATGATGATTGTGGTAGTGATGGCAATAGTGGTGGTCATGGTAAAGACAATGGTAGTGGTAAAAATAGTGGTTATAGTGGTAATGGTGGTGGTGGTAATGGTGCCAGTGATAATAATTCTCATGGTAATGATAGTGTTGGTGATGATGGTAGTGGTGATGATCATGGTGGTTATGGTAGTTGTGAAAATGATGATCATGGTGGTAATAGCAACAGTGGTGTTATAGTAGTAGTCTTAGTGGTAATGGTGATGGAAGTAGTTGTGATAGTGACAGTAATAAGAATGGTGGTAGTTGTGATGATGATCATAGTGGTAATGGCAGTGTGGTGATAATAGTGGTGGCAGTGGTAGTAGAAATGGTGGTAGATAGTAGCGATAGTGGTGATGGTGGTAATGGCAACAGTGGTGAGAACAGCAATGGTGACTGTAGTGGGAATTGTGGTTGTAGTAATAGTGGTAGCAGTGATATAGGTGGTGAATGGTATTTTGTTGGTAGTGATGATGGTGATCAAGATGGTAATAATAATAGTGGTGATGAGAGTCGTATAACAATGGTGTTGGTGGTGACGGTGTGGCATGCAAGTGTTAGTAGCTAATTTCACCAGTCTCAGGCCTCCAGTATTGAACTGTTAGGCTCTGTTTTCCAACAACTCCAGCTTCGGTCTTCCTTTCACAGCCTTGCATGTCAGGGAACATGTTGGGCTGGCAGCAGTGCAGGCTGACCTGCCCACGGGCCTTGCCTCTGTTGTGTTTAGATTTGAGGAAATGTTGCCACCTAGTGCCCTGAAGGAGTCTTAACTCTTTAAGCAGATAAGTCTAGCCATACACCTCAGTCCCTCCCAGGTTAGAAGCTAGGTAAATCATACACAAGTATCACCTTTACCTGCACTAGGAACCATGGAACCATCACCAAAAAGTTGTTTTGGTTTTAATTCCTTTTCTCCTTACAGAAAGAGGCAACAAAGCACCCACAGCATCAAGATTTCATAAGGAGTTAACATTTATTATGTGTAGCCTACTAAGCTCAAGAGGAGGAGGGAAAGGAATTAAGAAGAGCTGTAGATTTGTAGTGAAATAAATGACGGTCTGGTCTGGTTCTCACTACTCTTTCTGCCTTTCGTGCCCTGCTAAGCCACCTTCCTGATACTACTCCTCACACCTCAAGGTGTAAACCTCCCCTACACTCCAGTTTGCAAATGGCTCAGTGGGTTAAGGCACTTGTGTACAAGCCTGACGACCAGAGTTCAGTCCCTGGAATCCATGTAAAGGTAGAAGGAGAGAACTGACTCTGCAAAGTTTTCCTCCAACCTCTACATGAACACTCACTCATGCCCCATCCTGGACAATAGTAATTTTTTAAAAATTTAATTTTCATGTGCATGCATGTGTGTGCACATGTGTGTTCAGACGTGCACTAGAGTATTCTAAAATGTGTGGAGGTCCAAGGATGATATCAGGGATCATCCTGGATTGCTCTTCCACCTTACTGCTTTGCTCTGGATTTCCCAGTCTCCACCTTCTAGGGCCAGAATGACAGGCCACCGCTGTAGCCGCCTGGTACTTTACACAGGCTCCAGGGATCTGCACTCAGATCATTTTGCTTGCAATGCAAAGGCTTTAACACTGAGCCATCTCTCCAGCCCTAAAGGTTTTTTTTTTTAAATATTAAAAAATAAAACAAACACTTCCTGAAATAATTCTTGCACAGCTGCCAGTTAACCGAGTCCATTTCTCCAACCTATTCTTTAGCTATCTGCAGGAACAACAATCTGAATCTGACAGCTAATCAGTACTCTAGGTTTCTGAGTCTCCCCTGTCAGGGAAATGGGGTGTGATTTTAGAGAATACCTCCAGCCCTTATTCCCTACCCACCCGGGGCCACGCGCAGTCCAGCCGGGCCTCGGGCCTCACAACGACCTAGGTAAGCCCCCCCCACCCCCAAATCCCAGGACCAAGCTCCTCCCACCAGCCAGCTGGAGCAGGGAGCTGCGCGGGGCCGGAGAGGACCCCCTGGGCCACGCCCCAGCTCCCCAGGTTAAATAGTGCCCTGCCACCGCCACTTCCTCCCTTTCCCCACCCGCCCGGGACGGCACGGAGTCCAGCCGGGACTCACGGTGACCTAGGTAAGCTCCCCCCGCTCAACCCCAAACCCCAGGCAAAATAATTCAGTTCAGTGAAAAACGCACAGAAATTGAAAGAAGGTCTTAAGAGTTAAAATGACAATGCCCAAGCAAAGTACAAATCCATGAGAAACAACACCCAAAAAAACAAATCTCCCACTGAAGGAATTAATCCCATAATGATAGAGTCCAAACAGAACAAACCCACGGAAAATAGCCAAGAAAGCATGACCCAGGATAATGACTTTCAAAACATGATCATTACCATGTTCAATACTATGAAAGAGGAAATCTGGGAGGAATTAAATAACCGCATCAATCACTTTGAAGAGGAACACAACAGACAATTGGAAGAGTTGAGAAAAACAGTACAAGAAACAAAAACAGACATAGAGCAGTTAAAACAGACTCAAGCAGAGTTTAAAACTGAACTAAAAGCAAGTTATCTTCAACCCAGAACTCAACAGAGAGTCTTATCAGCAGAACTAACGAAGCAGAAAATAGAATTTCAGATCTTGAAAACAAAGTGGGAGAATTAACCAGCTCAATGGAAGAGGTTGCTAAAGCCAAAAAGATACTCGAGAGAAATAATCAAGAGTTATGGGGCGCCCTGAAGAAGCCAAACATGCGTATTCATAGAATACCAGAACAAGAATCCCAAAATACCACACCTGAGGAAATTTTCAAACTATCAAGGAAAACTTTCCTCATCTAAAAAAAGAGAGGCCCATCCATATACAAGAGGTATTCCACACCCCAAACAGATATGACCAAAATAGAAACTCGCCACGGCAAATAATAGTTAAAACACTCCACATTCAAGATAAAGAAAAGGTGCTGAGAGCCTCAAGGGGAAAAAAAAAGTCACTTTTAAAGGTAAACTTATTAAAATAACAAATGACTTCTCAATGGAACCAGTAAAAGCAACAAGAGCTTGGAGAGACATACTTCAAGTGTTGAATGAGCAAAAAATGTCAACCCAGGTTGATATACCCCGCAAAACTATCCGTCATGATTGAGGGAGAAAGAAAAGTTTTCCAGCACAAAGACAACTGAAGGGATACATGTCCACCAAATCAGGCCTTCAAAAAATGCTAGAAATGATACTCAAGTTTGAAGAAAAAAACAGGCATATCCAGGAGAATAGAAGGGAAGTATAATAATACCAAAACCTAAAAGCGAAACAATACACTTACAAAAGCCACTAAACATAATAAATGTCCGGAATTAAAAATAGTTTCTCCATTGTAACCTCCAAAGGCTCAATGATTAGCTGATCTGTAGAATGTTATGTGGCTAGACAGGCTAGAAGGGAGATGTTTTGGGCCATGTTGTATTTTTCCTGCATAGTTGCTGATATATTCACAGCTCAATGACTTGTAGGGAACAAAAGGTTTTATTTTCTTTCAGTCCAGTTACAGTTCTTAATCCATCTTGACAGGAGAGTGCAGATCAACACCAAGACCAAGAGAACTGGCTATACCATATCCATACATCCACAGGACTGCTGAAATAAAGAGGGAGCATGTCTAGACAAGTACACCAAAGGATGACAATTTCTTACCCAGTTCCCTCTATCTTATCCACCTGCCTGAGGACTAACCACACTCTCTTGGGCTGGGCCTCCCCGTCGATCATACAATCTCCTGCAGACTTGCTCAGGGCTCAACTCAACCACTAATTCTTTACAAATATGCCCAGAACGCAAACCCCCAACCATCAGGTTGACCCCTGTATCTAGCTATAATGGCCAGGAATGTGTGCAGAGTATCTCAAACCTCAGCTAACCCAAGTTTCAGCCTCCTTCTGCCTTACTTGGTGTTCAGGCTTTGATTTGGGCTTACATATTTATGTGTTTCATGCCAGTCTTCTGTACTATATGCTGGGGGCTGAGGACCTGGCATTGAGGTGGGGCAGGGGTAACTTCTTAGGAGCCACAGTAAAAAATCAGCACTTCTTTGGGAAGATTTGGCTTAATGAGCAGGCACAACACAAGAGGTCTGCAGATAGCTCTGGCATTATCAAGCCAAAAGAATATAAGACTCCATTGAGATTCATTGCAACTGTTCAACCCCAGAGCCTTTGATTCACCCAAAATCTTATACTAGAGCCCTGTTCCAGCTACTCTGCTGTTGCAGGTGATAAAATGGTCTAATCCAAGCAATTTAAGGGGAAGAAGGCTTATTATTTTGGCTTTATAGTTCCAAAGGAAATAAGCCCATTTGATGGGAAAGACAGGCAGGGAAGGCAGGGCAGAGAAGCAGAAGGCTGCTCACCTTGCATCAGCTATCATGACGGAAAGAGAGGACAGAGAGAAGGACAGAGAGAAGAGAGAGAGAGAGGGAGGAAGTGAGGTTGGATTATCAAACTTGAAGGCCTGCTGTCCCTACTGACACTTTTTCCAAGGCTCTACATCCTAACTATAAGTTCCAGGAACCTTCTCAAACAGCACCATCAGCTGGAGACCAGGTGTTCAAATACATGAGCCTACAGGGGACACATTCAAACCCTCAAGTTTTTAAGGACAGCCCTCCTCATTGTCTCTCCCAACATCTACACACCACTAGGCCCAACCAGCCTCTTGAGCAGCTTCAGGTAGCACAGTTTGAAAGCAGCTGATCCAAGTCCTTCATTTAATAATAATAATACCTCACAGAAGACAGTGTTGTGGCAGGTGACAAAGGTGAGCAGGATGGGAAAAGCATGCAGAAAACTGCTGAGTCATGTCCCATAACAACTCCTCACTGTTCCCCAAGAACACCCAGCAAGATAGTTCCCTTCATCCGGGAATTCACAGAGGCACATCTGGTCTGTTTTGGAAGCATGAGGTCTGTATATGACGCTGGGGACTTGCTATAGACAAATATGGTGGCATTGAGATGCTGACAGCCGAGAGCATGTGTGCACACTGTGAAGGGTCTGCGCTGGGACAGGAGGACAAAGGCTTCTTTTGTCTTCTGCCACTTGTGAGCCTGTGTGTTTCTGAGTAATTCTAATTATAAATCCCTGCGCCACTAAGACTGGTAAACTTGGCAGCATTGGAGCACTGCCTTGTGTCCTGACTATTTCTCAGTTGGTTTAGGCCTGGCAAAACCCCAAATGCATTTTTGCCAAGCACTCTTTCCCTCAATTTCTAATCCCTGGAGTAGCTTCAGGGAAATTTCATCCATATGTTTCTGAGTCATTTACAGTGAACTCATCGTTTGGTAAGAGAAATGTGTCCTCTTGCCAGCAGTGTCCAGAGAGTAGAACATTTGGGGTTGACATAGGTCATGCTTTCTTTGGGAAGAATTTCTTGAACTTTCTGAGTACAAGGTGGATGAGAGAATAACACTGCCCATTCTCATACTCCTTCCCCTTTTTCAATGTGCTTTCCATGTACGCCATGTTTCTATTGAAACTAAACAAACTGTAGGCATGTGGGTTTTTTGACCATTCCCATTTTTAACCCAAGTTGTAAAAAAAAAAAAAAAAAAGGGCAATTGCTGAGATCAGACTATATGCCAGGTGCATCTCAGTAATCTGGTGAAATGGACATTATCCTCATATATAAGGAATCAGAAACTTATGGATGTCCAATATCTAGAGAAGGTGTATACAGAGTATACGAAGAGATTTTGGGTAGCCTAGGCCAGCCTTGAACTTGCTATGTAGCCATATCTGTCACCTGGGCAGTATCACATGATCCCCCCAAAGCTGTCTTCACCAGCACCGTGCCCGGACAATGAAGTTTTGAGGTACTGCAACGCACTCACTGGGACCATCAAAGCTTTGATTTCTACGCAAGCTGATAGACTAGCATTTCTAAATAATACACAGAACATTTAGCCTTTCTTGATTTAAGCAGCATTGCCGTTGATGGCAGTTTGATGTTGACTTCCAAACTGAACAGACCCAGAGAGAATTGGGAATGACTGGGCACGCATGCTCCTGAAGTAAGTGGGCACTCCATTTTTATACTTGTTTCAATAGAATAAGGTGTGAATGAAAGCCTTTCTTCTCCCGCGTCCAATGCCCTCTCTTACAGCTATCCACGTGTCAAACCCACTTCTGTCCTGCCTTGGTGCCTCCACCAGGTTGTGACACCAAATTGGCTGTGAGTGAGAATTAAGGGACCTGCCTCTGAGTGTACGGATTTCATGATAACTCTTGTATATGTAGAGTCTCCTTCTGGCTTTTTAGTTATTAGCTGGGATCCAGGCAATCAAGGCTGATAGTAAGGGATACATTACTTCTGTGTTGCTCATGGATATCTGAAGAGTTCATGGGCTCTTCAGAACAGAAGCTAATGCCAATCTTAGGATCCTTCGCAGATGTGAAAAATAAAGCAAGGCATAGGAGAGGACAATAAATAACCCAAAAACACAGATGCCCACATCTAAACATTCTGCTACATATCCCTAGGTCTTGAAAGAGAGATTTTGGAATGGAAATATTTGTTTGTTTTTCTTGGTTTGCTTGCTTTGATACACTCTATAGCCTAGACTATCTTCACATGTTACACAAGTTGACCTTGAACCCTGGATTTTCCTGTCTCACCTCCCCACCCCCTGCCCCCAAGGACTGGAATTACTGGCATGAAGCCACCACACTTAATTAAATAGTAATTTTCTTTCTTTAACATTATTTATTAACTTATTGTTTGTGTGTGTGTGTGTGTGTGTGTGTGTCAGAGGGCATTTTGTGTCCCTGTGGAGGCCCAAGGGTGACTTCGTGAATCACCCTGGATTGCTTCTGCCTCCTTTATGCTTTGCTCTGGGCCTTCCCAGGCTCCTCCCACCAAGGTGGGAAGAACAGGCCACCACCTGTAGTGTAGCATTTTTTTGTTTTTTATTTTTGCTTTTTTTAACATGGGATCTGGGATCTGAACTCAAGGATCTTCTGCCCACATAAAATGTATTTTTGAAAGTTACTGTTTAGAACTGGAGAGATGGCTCAGGGATTAAGACTCTGTCTGGAAAGCAGAAGATCCTGAGTTTGGATCCCAGATCCCAGATTAAAAAAAAAAGGCCAGGTGGAAATGGTGGCAGTTTGCACTTCCAGCACTGGAAGGCAGAGCCTGAGGAACTCCAAAACAAAGTCAAGAGGAGGTAAAGCAACCTAAGATGATTCCCAAAGTCACCCTTGGGCCTTCACAGGCACACACAGGACTTTCTCATACACACAGATACATAGACACACAGGCATTTAATAAAAATACGTTTTATTCAAAAGAAGTGTGACTAATGAAAACAAATTCACTTGAAGTAAGGACACATTAAACTATATGAAAATCAGTAAATGCAGAGGCAAAACAACACTCGTGTGAAGAAGTGGATGAAAGATGCTTTCCTAAAATGTAGTCTGGAAAATAAGCCTGGCGTATAGACAAGTCGCTGGGCCAAGGATCTGTCTCACTCCCCTAGCAGAGGAGTAGGCAGTTACCCGCTGGACACATGGTGCTTTTCAGCTTCATTGTACAATACAGGTGTACTTGCCACGCTGTAAGGGAGAGACGCTCAGGTGAGTGAGCACAATGTTCTGGAGTTCTGATCACAAGAGATCAGGAAGAAGAGAGGCTTTCAAACTGCATGGCGAAGGCAGGGAACAGGTCACAAACTGGCCAGTATAGGATTGACTCTCAGCACTCACAGTGCAGCAAGGCCACCCATGAAACTTGGTTCAAATTCATTTTTCATTATTGCTATATGATTTGTATAAATCGAATATAGAATATAGAAAAGAGTTTTTACAGATGCATATGCTTTATAATCATGGACAAATCCATGATTCTAGAAAGTTCTTTCCTGAACTCCCCAGCTACTCACAGAGTTGCCACTGTGGAGATACATTGTCTTCTGACTTCCTGCTCCATATGCAGTTGTCCACTCCAGAACTTCTTATGAATGGAACCATGTGGTCAGTACTTGTTTGTACACCGTCTCCCTCTCCCAGCATTATCATTTCAAGGTATAGTCATTCATGTGGTCATGTGACTAATATAGCTCTTTCTTTTCCAGCTGCTTAGACTATTGTACAGATACAATGTGGTTTCTGGGTATATTCTGTAGCAAGGATATTTGAATTGTTTCCAGCTTAGGATTGTTACCACTAAGACTGTCTTTTTGCATATATCTAGATTCATTTCTCTTGAGTAAAACCTTGACGTGATATTTAGGTCATTGGCGGATATGTATTTCCCGATATAAGAGATTCTCAGACCAATTTCTAAAGTCGTCACACCATTTTCGATTCCTGGCAGAAGTCAGAGAAAATTCCTCTGCTCTACACCCTTGTCAGTCCTCATGTCTGTCTTCTAATTTCTTCACTTTAGCAGTATCTCAACTTTAATTTCCTTTAGGATTATGACATAAAATTCATTTTCATATACTTATTGGTCATTAGCATACTTTCCCTTGTGAAGTGCTTAGCCAAGATTTATGGCCAATTTTTTTAAATTAAGCTAATTGTCTGTCATTTTATTAATGAGTTGCATGAATTGCTAAGATATGCTAGTTGTGAGTCCTCTGTCAGATATATGTCTGGCAAGTAATGTTCTTCACTTTGTGACTCGCCTTTTTTTTTTAAACAGCAACTACTGATGATCAGAAGTTTATTCATTTTGGCTGGAGGGGAAGTGTAGCTCAATGGTAGAGCATGTGCTTAGCGTGCAGGAGAACTGGGTTTAATTGCCAACAGGAAGGAGGAGGAGAGAGGAAAAAAAGAAGGAAAGGGAGAGGAAGAGAGGTTGTTCTTCATTTTGATGAAGTCTATTTAGTATGTTTTAAAAAATATTTTCTTTATGTATTTATTTGCAGACAAGGAGAGAGAGAGAGAGAGAGAGAGAGAGAGAGAGAGAGAGAGAGAGAAGCATACATGCCACAGTGTATGGATAGAGGTCAGAGAACAACTTTCAGAAGTCAGTTCTCTCCTTCCACCATGTGGGCTCTGGGTATCAAACTCAGGCCACCAAATTGCCCACAGGTGCTTTGACTTGCTGTCAAGGGAACTCTTCCCCAGCGGTGTGGTTGCTCTAGTAAGCTAGTGCCCCCACACTAAAAGGAAATCAAGACTTGGACAAACAGAAAGCTCTAGAACACAGAAGTCTGAAAACATGGTGAGACCCAACCCAGCAGAGAACAAAGAAGGACTGAAAGTCAGTATCCATAGGGACCTTTTGCACTCTCAGGCAGAGAAGAGCTCGGAGGACCAGTGCTGTTGCGGCTCTGCCTGTGGCCTGTGCAGTCCTTACATACCACAGCGCCAACCTGGGAAAATCTGTTGGGGAAGCGGGGGACAATGAACAAAGAAAAGGCAATGGTCTGGGGTCAACGGTGGAACAGATGACAGCGCTGCCCGGCTGAGATTTCACCCTGCCCTGACCATCTGGAAGCAGAATATCCAGCACAGATGGCTGAGAGGGAACCAAATCTAAAGGCGGCTGGAGCCTTAGTCTGGGAACCCCTCCTCTGCCCCCGGGGAGTAGCTCTAAATGTGTTCTGGTCTCCAGGCCCCATGAATCACAGTCCAGGGAACGAGAAGACCTTGCAGCAGCAAATGAGGAATCACACTAATCTCCAAAAATTACACAGCAAGAAAACAGTAGCAGAAAACCCAAGATGACGCAGCGTTCCAAGCTTTAAAATCTAATCTATCAGAAACTGGCAAATAGCAGCAGTGCCACCAGCACCTGCCCTGGGGAGGTGCACCTTGAATACTGACTGAGCGCAGCCTAGGCAACTGCTTAGGAAATGCCCATCTGCCCTGCACACCAAAGGCAGCTTGACCTGCAAATCCAGTTGGCATGATTATCCCCTGGGAGAGTCCAGTAAACACGAGCCTTAGCTTAGCCCCTTGTCAGTGAATTTTTAGCTCATCTTCCATTAGCATAATTCTGTCACTAATTACATTTACTGAGCCCTTTTAATATACTCTACAGTGTTTCTCAAGTTCTAAATCTCTGGGTCCTCAAGAATGTATGGTCAACTCAGGGATCCAAAACCCCAGTTTAAAAGGCACTGGCTGGAAAGATAAGAACTGGTGGCAAACTACCAACTTGGGACATCCAGACATTGGGGTTTCAATCAAGGCAGAAAAGAGATGAGTTGTCAAGTGAAAGGCACCATATGAAAAGGCTCCAGGTGGTAGAATTCTGTGCAGATGATATTCTGGAAGAAGCAAAGTGGACAAATAACAGCTCCAAGGCTGCCAGGAGTCGGGGGAGGGAATGAGGAGGCAGAGCAGAGATTTCCAGAGAAGTGAAACTACAATGTCTGACACTTGAATGGTACACACATGTCCTTACACACTGCTAAAGCCCGTGGGGTGAAGAAAATCAAGACCGAACCCCAAGTGTAAACTGAGGTCTGTCCAGTGATGTGCTAGTGTAGGTTTGTCCATCATAACAAATGGACTGTCTTGGTGGGACATTCAATGGCAAGGGGTCATCTCTGGGATGAGAAATTCTGTAAGAGTTCTCTACTAAAAGTGCTCTGTAATGAAGTCTATATTTAAACAAGAAATTTAATTTTGAAAATATATTTATTTATTTGCAGAGAACAGTACATGTGTGGAGTGTCAGAAGACACCTTCTGGAAGTCTGTTCTCTCTTTTTGCCATGCAGATTGTGGGGAATGAATCGCTTCTCGGCCTTTTGGCTAAGATCAAGTGCAGATTGTGGGGAATGAACCCATGCCATATGATTTTATCAACTGAACCACCTCACTAGTCCAAGAATTTAAAGTGTTTGAACTGCTAAAAGGGCATCCAAAAGTCCAGTAAGAGACACACTATATGAAGCGTATCACATAGATTAATGTAAATTTTTATAATCACATATTACATATCATTCCATTTTTAAGGCAGTAAGTTTGTGTGCATAGGGCTAGAGGTGAAACCCTGCATACGTACTAAACATGTATTCTACCATTGAGCAGCATTCCCAGTCCCTAGACAGGCCCAGCTATGTAGCTACTCTGGTTTTGACACCAAAGTGTCAGCCCCTTTCATTCTGGAAAAGGTAAGCTTTGGATAAGAGCTTGATGGTCATTTAAAATTTTTGCCCATCCAGAGACACTATCAGAGTGAATTGCAATCCATACCTGTTTAGAGAAGGACAACCGAAGTGAAGGTCTTGGAACAGAAGAAGAATACTGCAAAGGAAACAACAGGTGTCTTTCTTGAGAGGTCTTGTGAAGAAGGGTAACTTTTTTTCTGCACTGTGCTAAAAGACACACAGGGGACGCTTTCATGGTGGAAACCACAGGGAAGAATATGCCCACTCAGGCCACTGGTAGAGTAGCCAGTGCCTTGCAGTTGGAAGTTCTCATTGGAGGACCACAACCCCTGTCAGAGGTGATATTCAGGGAGCCTAGCTTGTTCAGTGGTTCTGCAACTGGAATAATCACTGGAATAGCTTTTCAAAATGTAGGTTTCATGCCATGTCCTGGTTCATGCCCGTAATCCTGGCACTCAGAAGGTAAGGCAGGAAGATGGCAAGCTCAAAGGCAGCCTGGACTGTGAATGATGTTTAGGACTGAATCCCACTTCTGGTCTCCCTAATAACACTAAAATAGAGTCTTGAATTAATCTCTCTGGGTCTGCTAAACACCTGACCAGGATTCCCACCTTCCAGAGAATTTAATCATCCAGAGAGATGGAAGGAGTCTGCATTCTTTGCTCAAGAAAGTTGTCTCTCAAGGCGAAAGCAGTGGGAGCTATGAAACTGCCAGCATGTGATTTGTTCATGACATATTCTATGAGCTTGAAGCTGAGAGAGCCAAACTTTCTCTTTCTTCTGTATTTTTGTCTAAACTCCGAAAGTCTAAAAATGCTGATTCTTGCTGTTTCTCTAAAGATTGCAGCGTAGCCACTTGTCAATCTCTATACATGCCTCTTCTCTGCTCCTGATGGCATTCCCAGCTTGTGTCCACAGAGACACGCCAAACCATCCTGTTGTTTTCTGTTTTAAATTAACTGTAAGCATTCTCAGCTCTTTGCCCATTTAGTAACTCATTATTTTATGGAGAAAACGAACCCTCAAACCCCTAGATTTGTATCAGTGAGACCCTCTTTAGGGAGGGAGGGAAGGAGGGAAGGAGGTTTCATGTCCTAATGAATCGAAGCCGTCCATAGAACAAGAATATCTACTTTAGAAAGTTCTCTGAAAGACCTTGCTGAAAGGCCAGGCTTGGAAGTCACTGTGTTATGCCTCTCTGGTCCCTTGAGCTTAAGAACCTGGCCCTACATACTAGTTGTTTTTAAAATGGGCTGAAGGGGCAAAAGGACTAGAGTGTCTGTCTTTGTAGGACACCAGTGAGGTGGGAAGAATGCATAAGGGGGACTCGTTCCTGCAACAACCTCAGCTTGCACCTGGCCCATAGACACCAGAACCCTGCAGGATGGAACCTGGACAGTGGTGACATTCTGAAAAGTGAAAGCATAAATTTTCCTTGAAAAATGAAGTCACAAACAGTCTGTCCCAAGTAGACATAGTTCATTTGAGATAAGCATAGGCAAAGCCAGACACAGATGTGGATGCCATGACTTAAGGACCAGTAAAAGGAGCGGGAGAGACATGGCCATCGTTACTTTTCAATCCGAAGAGGATGTTATTTCAGGCAGTACTACATTTAAGAAATGTTATTAATTGTTTGTTGCCATCACCAGTAAGATGAACAGGCAGGATGCCTTTAATTAGTCAGCTTTCAATCAGCCACCTTTGAAAATGAAAGATGAGACCCAGTGCTTCGAAGGGAAGGTCAGGCTACCCACCCCATGCTACTGAAGTATTAGTCGAAACAAACTCTTCCCTAGTCTTCTGCATTGCTTAAGCATCTGTCAGCTACAAGACACTGGCTTATAAGAGCAGCATTTCCCAGTCTTTGCTGAAAGGCCACAGGGAATCTAAGAATGCAAACATATGTCAATTGGGTGTGGCCAGATGAATTGATTGCATGCCTATTTTTTTAACCAATGTTTTTTAAAAGTGTGGATGCAACTAAAATTAATGAAATGTGTGGTTGCTTAAAAGTGTCAATGGATTCACAAGCTTTTCTTTTCCACAAACTGTCCCAATCTACAGGTATCAAAGTACCTGTCCACCACGTGGCATGTGCTAACCTTTCCCTGCTGATAAGTGTGAAAGCAAAATTCAGTTGCTTAGGAAGTGCCAATTTGTGTTTCTTTTCCTCCCATACACCTGAAGAACAGCTTTTCCTTGGTTCTTGAAGATACGGTTCTTCAGGAGAAGATAAGAATGGAGTACAGGGAGGCTGGAGGGAAAAGCAACGATTTGGCTGCTTGCTTTCATTATGTGGGGGAGAGCCGCTTCCCTCAAGAGACTGCTAGCTCTCCCAGGACGCCCACGCAAATGAAATAAAGTGTAATTTAGCTTATTTAGAAAAGAAACAAGCAAAAAAATCTTCTACTATTATAAAAACAGAAGAATTATCATTGGGAGGCATGATTGCCTAAATTATTTATTGCTTCAAAAAGTAATTATTGATTTTCTACAACGTGCCCTCAAGCAGTTTACAAATTACCAGAGCATGGCACCAAAAGGAGTAGTGTTTGTGCCCAAAGTTGAACAGAGTCACTTACTCAGATTAAATAAGACTACATACAATTTGTAAAACTTTTTCAAACGATAGATACCAGCAAGTTTTTGAAAAGATACACCTACACCAACTAGTAGCAGTTCAACACTTAACCAAAGCAATTTGACAGTGTATTCAAAAACTTTCACATGTTCTCACTCTAGACCTACTAACTTAAAGGGATTTTATTTTAAGGAAATAAGTCAAAGAAAGTTAAAAGTTATATGAAGAATTTTCTTTTTCAATGAACACAGTTTCTAATGCTGAAAATTTGGAAGTCATCAAAAGGCTTAACAACAGAGCAATGTCAAGGGAAACTGTAGCAAAGCTGTCCAATGAAATATTAAGTCAACATTAAAATGCCAATTATGATCTCTAGAAGCATGACAAACATGGAAGACAAAGTGCCAAGAGAAAGAAATGCAGAGCAGAAAATTGGGTCTAAGCTACAATCGCAGTGGAATAAAAATATTATTACCTATAAATAAAGACTGAGCCAAAGCATGGTAAACTCTAGATGATATTTTTTAATTAGAAATTGTGGTTAAGGACTAGTGAAATGGCTCAGTTGGTTAAGTCGTGTGTTGCCAAGTCTGACAACCTAAGTTCAATCCTTAGAACTCAATATACGGAAATAGAGAACCAACTCCCATAAGTTGGCTTCTGATCTCCATATTCACACCATGGCATGAACACACACACACACACACACACACACACACACACACACACACACACTAAATAAATATTTAAAAAGAAATTGTAGGTAAATTTCATCCTTTTTAGAAAACCTTTTTATTTTGACAGACAAAAGAAAGTCTGAGCATAGAGCAAATAGTATTTCTATGGGGATCATCCCCTCACTACTAACTTTCCGTTGCAACATGTCCTTCTCTGGTAATGAAGGGGTCTTCCACCCTACCTCTGTAGGAGAAAGTTGAACTGGCAGTGGCACTACAGTATAAGACTCCAAACAAAAGAAGCACCAAACCTCTCCTTCAATCTAAAAGAAGGTGTCAAGAGACGGGTAATGAAAAGCAAGATCTGATACCGTTAAGTAGGAAGTCGACCTGCTTCCCCTCCCACCCATGCCCCGTATACTCTTTAATTTTTTTAAATTATTTATTCAATTGTGTGTGTGTGCGTATGTATGTGTGTGTGCACGCGCGCGTGTCTGTGTGTGTAGAACCACGGACGAATTCGGGAACCACCATGGACGCCTCCACCTCCTTCTGCCCCGGGATTCACAGGCTGCGCCCTACCAGGACCAGAAGCGCAGGCCGCCCCCGCTTCCGCCTGGCGTCTATACGTGGGATCTGAGATCCGAACTCAGGACCTTCTGCCTGCAAGGCAGAGGCTTAACCCCTGAGCCACCTCTCCAGCCCCCGTATACTCTTTATGTAGGAGTAAAAGGTCAGATTTTGCCCTTGATTACACAGCTGGCTGGTAGCAGAACTGATCCTTGAGCCCTTGGTTGAAGTGATTCCATGCACCTCCTTTCACTCTTCCATTCCCACGCCAGTCTTGGAGAATATGAAAGAGTGTTGTTTGTGACCCTGTTCCTGGGGCCCGGATGTCATGAGCCTGTCATGATTCGGTCAGTTTCCCCCATCCCCACTACATATGAGAATAATCAAAGGTGGATTACAAGCCTGTTGATGCTTCGCCTCCAGTGACTGAGACTTCAGCGATCCTGAGTTACTGTTTCAGTTTCATTGCATGTTGCTGCAACTAAATACCTAAGCCAAGCAATTTAGGGGAAGAGTTTTATTGCAGCTCAAGTTCCAGGCTTAAGTTCATCATGGCAGGAGAGGCACAGCAGCAGGAGCTGAGGGGACTAAGTCACACCACACCCACTGTGAAGAGAAGAAAGAAATGTATGAATGTCTGCTTGCTAATGCTCAGGTAGTTTTCTGCATCTTCATAAAGCCCCAGACTACTGGCCTACCCAAAATGGGCTGAGTCATTCCGTTTCAATTATGGAATCAAGACAATCAATCTGGGGCATACCCAGAGGTCAACCTTAATCTAAAGAACCCCTCTTAGGTGGACCCAGAGGCTGCCTCCCAAGTGTCAGGTCGGCAATTAATACTAACCATCATAATAGTTCCCTATGACAAAGCTACCTGCTCTTTATACTCACCAAGTGATTCTGTTAGGTTGACTTGTTTTGACTCTTCTCATTCCAACTGTTGTTCTGTAAAACTTTCAATGGGCCCCACAACTTGAGTTGCGATAGTGCCCCATACTTTCAATTCTTTACTATGATAAAATAGTCATAGCACAAGATAACCATTTGAGCCATTTGAGGTATTTGATTCAGTAATGCCAAGTGCATTTACAGTGTTGTGTAACTGTGCTAGTTAGATTCAGGTGTCAACCTGACAATTGAGAATGGCTCTTTTAGGCACAGCTAGAAATAACTATTTAGTTAAATCAAGCCTGCTAAAGATATATTCTTACTGATGTGAGAAGTCCAAGCCAACATTGGGTGGGACCATTTCCTGGAGAGAGAGAGAGAGAGAGAGAGAGAGAGAGAGCTGGTTGGAAATTGGCACGCTGTCAAGTCAGAAGGTATGCCCCTTCTTCATCTCTTCCTGTGTATGTGGAATGGCCGGTTCCCTGGGCTTCTGGTATTGGTATGAACTCTTCTGCCACACTGATGAACTGCAGCCAGAAACTGTGTGCCAAGAATAAGCCCCTTGGTCCCCTAGGTTGTTAGGATTTTTTATTCATTCAGTAACAGAAAGATGAAACTAACACAGCATCCATCACACATATCCAATTCTAGAATATTCTTATAATCCCAAAAGGGAGCACGATAAGCAGTCACTCCCCAGTTCTCTCTTGCTCCCAGTTCCTGGCAACCATTAATCTACTTTCTCCCTCTGTGAATTGGCCTAATAGAAACATATCATATAAACACACCCCTCCAGTGTGTGGTCTTTTGTGACTGCTTTCTTTCACTGAGCAGGTCTGTCCACATTGTAGGTGTATCATACTTCATTCCTTCCAATGGGGCATTAGATTCCATCCTATGGATATAGCCACAACTTATTTATTATTCATCAGATCGTGGACATGTGGGTTGTTTCTATTTTTAGACTTCCATTCAGTCCTTTATCAAATTTGAAATTTCTTTTCAGAAAGAAGAACTGAAGATGGAGAGTTTTATGAGTTAACAGTGGGACCCTGGGGTAAAACTGGGGTTCTTTGAGTGTGATCCAGAGCAGCCCTGTTCATACCATTAGGGACTCATTAGCCAAGCACATTTTCGGGTTCCTCTCCAGACCTACTGAATCAAGAAATTCTGGGGATGGGCCCATCACCTTGTCTTTGAATAAGCCCTCCAAGGAACTCAGACACAGGGTTAGGCTTGAAAACACTGGGTAATATCAGCATGAGTTCCCACCCAAGGCATGGTTGCTGCCTTCACCACAGCAGAGCAGGGCAGCCTCGGGTCTCAGGCAGCTTCCTTAGTGGTTCAGTCACAGCGCTGCCATCTGTCAGAATCCAAGACGCTAGTGTCACCGAGTTCAGCTGGTGCATGAGACACGGTTGACACGACACCCCCAAGTTATCACAATTCTACAATAAACAAACACATGTTGTAAGAAAATAGACTTCATTAGAGAGCTGCTGCCTAGCAGCTTGCACAGCTGAAAGTCTCTTACCTCAGGAATCACAGTTGACATGTTCTGTTACCAGGAGACAATTGACCTGGTGAGACTTTCTGCTCTTCCCCACGGGCAGGGACTCCTTCTCATCCTGGAATACCATGGGTCAAAAGTCAGGCCACCTCTGGGCCTTTGTTCAAGCCGGTTTTCCCTGCCACGCCCTTTTACACTGTCCCATTCATCCGATCCCACCTACTTTGCACATACAATCCAATCTTGCCTCTCTTGAGAAATCCCAATGGGGCTATTCCAGCCAACAGTCACTCCATTTTCCTGACCTTATTCTGGATATTAATATTCCTTACTTAACCATACTGTTTGGCCATCTATTTGGGGTCATTTAGTTATTACTTCATCCTCACTTTATAGAATCTTAATGACCAAGTTTTTTATAATCTCCTTTGCCTCTAATATATAGCAGGGAGAGTGCTATCGAAAACCCTTCTTGGGCTGCCTGCAAGCATTAGGGAAGAGAAGAAACACAGCATGTGAATTTCCATGGGACTTCAAATAAGGAAAGCAAGTGCTGATGTTGCCTGGGAATAAAACGGGAAATGAGAGAAGGGCTCAAATCTGATGTCCAGGAAAGTCATTGGGAACTGAGGTATAGGAAATTAGCTGGTAGTAGATAGCAGTTCCTGGGGAAGAGCAAACCCAGGAAGATAATGGGAAGCCGGGGTTTGGGAACAAGGCCAGTGTGTGTAGATAAAGGACAAACATTGATTTTTGTGGTTGATACATTAGGTTGTGTTCTCTTCATTCAACTCAATTTTGAGTCAAAGCACACCATCGACATAGACTGTATCTGTAAGTATAAAGGAATTGGGGTGACATGGACAGGGCAGTCACCACCAGAATGTTCAAAACCTGCATCAGGAGATCATAAACCCTCTGAGATATTCTTCAGGAATCTTGAGGTGGGTCCCACCTCTCACACAAGAGAAGAGGGGACTTCACCAATGAACCTGGATACAGAAGAAGATGTACGTTGTCCACTGCTACCCACAAATACCACATAGACATCAAACCCCAGGGATGCTTAAGCTCCTTACATGAAATGGCTTTGTATTTGCACATAACTTACATGTACCCTGCCAAATACTTCTTAAATCATCTGTAGATTATTTATGCCAAATACGGTGTAAATGCTATGCCAATGGTGGCTGTATTGTGTGATATAGGGGATGAATGGCATATACACAGTGCAGATGCAATGTTTTCCTGGGAGCTTTTCATTCCATTGTGACATGGGTTCATGGTGTGGAACCTACAGTTTAGAGGACTGACTGCAAAACCATGAATGTCTACCTTGAAGAAACAGTATAAAAAGGGTCCATTGGGCCTTTATGGAACATTCTTCTAGAATAGTGGTAACAAGGTAGAAAAGCTTTAGGAGCGTTTACTGTCTATTTATGAGGTTCAATATGTTGGGTATGAGTCTTTCCACTAGCAGGACATTCATGAGTCCTCTGTGAGTGGCATTTTTTTTAAATAGTGGGAAGAGGAACTTAACTGCCTCTACAAGCATCCACCAGCCACCTCCATAGTTCAGACTAAAATGATTGCAGTTAAAATGTGGAGAACTTTGAGTCTCTGATCACCCATTTGTCTGTGTGGTAGAGATGGTAGACTTAAAGTCTACTTTTAAAATGGATAATGACTCTGTACCTAGTGGTATATCCACTTCTCTGAGCCAAAGTTACAGATCACCGTTGGTTCCATGGAAAATTTTGTTGGTTCTACTCCATCCAGCTGATGGGTTAAGTATACAGAATCATGCTAAGCGATACCCCAGAATATCTGTCCCTGGGAACATGTGAGGATTTGCACACCATTTTGAACTTACAAAATTCCCAAGATTTTTCAAAGACTCACCTGCCCAGGATATCCGTATGAAGCACCGACACAAGATATCCAGCTCCACTACTTTCCCAGAGTGGCCCATCCTGACTTGGGATCATGAACTCATTGACCTTGGCATCTTTCTTTAATTTCTTGGGTCTAAGTTTGCTGATCTATAAAATGGTATTTTTGAAGACTTAACTGACGTAGCAGGAGCAGTGGCCTGATCAGAACTGTCCCTTGAGATGTTCAGGGAGCATCAGCTGTTATTGTCCCTGACTAGGTCACAAGGGCTGAGGGCACTGTGTTGTGAGAGTGATGTGTCTGTTGGTTCTCAGTGCGACAGCCTCTACTGGCTTATGCTGTGACCTGTTGCCATTAGCCCTTAAGAGGCAGCACTTGTTACTGGATTTACACTAAGCTGTTAGGAAGCCTTCAGTGAGCTCTGTCTTCCTATGTGAGGCCAAGCAGGTGCCTCTGCTAAGATCACCAATTTTCTCTTATTCCAAAGAACGTTGTAAATGGCTCCACAAGCAGGTTTCCCTGAGACAGATATGGATTTTTGCATGAGCCTCATTTTGTGACACCTCCTCTTGATTTCCTCTGTTAAATTATTCTCCGCTTTTAATAATAATAATAACAATAACCCACCAG